>CM022474.1:9833395-10001897 GCA_011952105.1 Coreoperca whiteheadi | reverse complement strand
CCCTCCATCCATATGCTTCCCTTCCCTTCTTCATTCACCCTTTAGCTGGAGGAAGCCTGGTTGGATGATGAGCACAGTGAGTTCCTGGAGCAGCTGAAGATGGAAATGTTGGAGGAGCAGCAGAGAGAGGAGATGGAATTGGCAGCCTTACAGGAGGAGCAGGAGAATGAACAGGTCAGACAGCAGCAAAACATATGCTTTGCATAACTGGATTAGCGAGTCAATGACAAAGCTTTGTTAACTTGGTTTAAGGAACTCTGGAAAGCCCATTTCTTTTTTATTTGTCCTGTTGAATAAGAATAAAGCCCCTAAAAACTAGTAAGTCAATAGATTTAAGTTAACCTTCCCCCTGATTGACAGACCGTAGTACCCAGTGTGTTACGCACATCATACCGTCACACTGGCCAATATCTGATTTGACTGTATTAGGTCATTATTCACAGTCAGTATTAACCAGATCTAGCCAGTGGCAGAGATTGAATCCAACTCTTCATTGACTTTCCTAGCAAAACAGTGAAAACAAGCTTTGCCCTTTGAAATATGAATATAAAATAATGATTATGAATATTTATGCAAGGGGACTGTTGAACCATTTCAATTCCAAACATTAGTAATCATAATTTAAAATTCTGTTTTGTTGGGAGGATAGCATGCTACAAAAATCCATATAAATGGAACTTCAAAGACATGGCAGAGAGGAAACAATCCCTTAAGTAACAGAGCTGTATAACAGAGTTATGCACAACCGCATATGTAATCCTTCAGGAGAATGCAGAATAGGGTTGCACTTCTTGAACTCCTGTAGTTCTGGTGCATTTTTGTTGTTTTATGTCCTCATTCCATAAAAGAAGTTGAAACTGAAAACTTTATCAAGAATACCTTTCAAAGACCATTACCATGTACAGTGTAACACTTATGTTTAATCACTTAAAACATAAGCAAGCAGCAAATAAGTTGAAAACATAATTACACATGCTAATAATCAAAACAGGCTTACACACACATTACAGGTTTCCAGTAAGTGCCAATAAAAGATCATTAAAAGAAAGAAGTGTATTACAATTTTTAATGTGTTGTAAGTGCCAGCTATCTATAAATGACTATTTCAGACTGCTCATGTTCATCTTATTCATTTCAGAGAGCAGAAGACGACAAGCCCACCTGCTCCACACTCCCTCATCGTAAGGACAGTGTACGGAGTATAAAAGACAGAATGGAGAGCTCAGAGCATAATGTCCTGACACACATCCAGAGACATCTGTCCCAGTGCCTGAGAGACAATCGGGACACGCACCGTACCACCGGCTCCATGCGACTGGAGGACAAAGAGGATGAGGATGATGATGAGACGGAGGGTGATCGTTTCCAGCAGCTCTTGGAGCTCAAGTGTCAGATACGTAACAGCGGTGAGTACGACCTGTTCTACAGCCGCCGCAGCACCATTGAATGCAGCATGGGGGAGCAGGGCGGCGTACAGCATGAGCTACGCATGCTCAACGAGGAGCTGCGCAGCATCGAGCTTGAATGTCAGAACATCATGCAGGCCCATAACCTTCGTAAGGGCCAGCAGTCTCCCTCTACTGGCCACTCTGCACCCTCAACCAAAAACCAAAGCCTCCATCATAGTGAGCCCACAAAGGGTAAGCTGGCCGACATTAATGAGAGGCTGGAGAAATCGGACAAGGACAGCTCCAGTGCCTATAATACAGCAGAGAGTTCACGGAGCACCCCTCTGGCAATGGACCGCTCCCCAGAGCATTCACTCCAGAGGATGGTTAGTCTCACCAACCAGAGGAACCTTTGCAGTGGCCTTGCCACTGGCCCTTCTCTTAGCCCAAGCCCCATCCCAGCATGCCGTGGTCCAGTCCCAGGCAAAGGCAGCAGCCCTGACCACAGCAATCCTGAGATGAGCCAGACACCTCAGGCTGAAGAGAAGAGCGGTGGGAAATTAAAGCCACTTGGTTCCCAGATTCCTTACTTCTCTCCATCCCACAGTTCCCAGCAGAGGCAGGTCAACATCCCAGCTCATGCCCGCCACTACCAGAGCTACATGCAGCTGATCCAGCAGCGCTCAGCTGTAGAGTATGCTCAGAGCCAGCTCAGCCTCCTCAGTGTCTGCAAAGAGCCTCAGAGGCCCATTAATGAGCCCAAGATGGAGTGGAAGGTCAAGATCCGCAGCGACGGCACACGCTACATCACCAAGAGGCCTGTGAGAGACAAGATCTTGAGGGAGAGAGCCTTAAAGATTAAAGAAGAGCGTAGTGGGGGAATGACCACGGATGATGACGCAATGAGTGAAATGAAGATGGGGAGGTACTGGAGTAAAGAGGAAAGAAAGCAGCACCTGGTCCGAGCAAAAGAACAGAGGAAAAGACGAGAGTTCATGCAGCGTAGCCGGCTGGAAAGCTTGAGGGAGAACCCTCAGAGCAGTAGCGAAGGACGGAAGGAAGTCAGCATTATAGAGCTCAGCCACAAGAAGATGATGAAGAAACGCAACAAGAAGATCCTGGACAACTGGATGACCATCCAGGAGCTAATGACTCATGGTACTAAGGCCCCTGAGGAAGCCAAAGTGCACAACGCCTTCCTATCAGTCACTACTGTATAAAACATTTTTAAAAAACCCACACACATTCTACCCCATGTGGTATAATATACTTGCCTCGTTCAATGTGGCGTTTTTATGAGGACAATAGGAATATTTTTCACACTTTGTAACTCACGAAGCATTTTGTAAAGAATATAATCAGTGGTGTCACGGCATTTTCTTCATGTTTTTCAGTATTGTTTTTCACATCCCTCTGCGGGAAAAAAGCATTTTTTTTCTAAGAAATGATGACTAATTATTTTATTACTTCGCTCTAGACATGTTTATCTTTTCAATTCTATTTTCATATTTATGTTGTATGAGCATCTTAAGGAAAGTTAAGTATTTTCTTTTGTGTATCATGTACACTTGCACCACACAATGAATCAGTGGGTCTCCTGCATTTCTCTAACTCTTAATGCTCATTTAATAAACAGATCGACTTATCCTTTAACGTTGAAAGAAATAACGCTCAATGTTGTCGAGAGATATTTGAAATTATGTTTGAGATTATTGGTGCATAGACTTGGACCAGAGGTCCAATTAGCCAGTCATACAGATATCATAAAATTATAATGGCTTAAAGGCAGAATAAGTAGGATTTGTCAGTTACTGTTTGTAAACACACGATTCCAAGTTGGCCCCTACATCCCCAGCTCAGAGCGAGAGCGAGTGATGAATGAAGAGAGGGAGCAGCTTTAGTGAGAACAAAGCAGTGAATCAGAAATAAAAATCAGTCACACCTCCGCAGGAAGGAGCCAGCTTCATCCTGACCGCTGCTCTATGCTTCGTGCGTAGCTCAGAGCCAACTTATCTTCGCATTTCATTTTAGCGCTGGTGCTACGTCTACTTTATGACAAACAGAAGGCAGAGGAGAGAGACAGCGATGTAACTTGCTCACTACATTTTAGTTCTGACCTCACAGCCTGCGTGCTGTTATTGGCTGGGGGCTACACACCACTGCCCAAAGGTTGACACCCAGAAACGCCCCGAACACAGCAAACTAATACGAAAATACAGGTAGAGGGCAGGGTCTCTGCAGATATTTCAGGAAAATCCAACTTATTTTGCCTTTTAAAGTATGCAAAATAAATTAATAAATGGTACAAATTTCAGCTTTAAAATCACACATTCCAATCACAGTACTGTATAACTTCTATAGCTCCTAATAAACAACTGAATATAACTTCAACAACGTGTTCAATGCCTAAAATGTAATGAGTTTGAAATAAATACAATGACCTAAAAGGGAAAAGATCCCCTTAAAACTCATAAAGTGTCTGACCGCAAAATGCCATATGTTTTTTGTTTTTATTTGATTTGGGGGGGGGGGTCCTTGAGGTTTTAGATTACTGAACATTGTAAATTGTAATGAGCAAAGGTTTCTGGTCAACAAATACATTTTGCTAATATCATTATCATAAGAAATTTTATAAAAGCTTCTTTTAAAAAGTTCAATACCTCATGTTACAGTGAAACTCTTCATATGTTGATTCTGTAATTTGTGAACTTGAGCCACTTTTCTTACAAAGCTACAAACAAGTAAACAATACTAGGCTGCTACTCTGACCGGTCAATGGAAAAACAACTTTGTGGACACAGGGAAGCGTTCCTATATGTACTATACTTCTGAAATCGTTTTACAGATTTTGTTTTTTGGTGTATAGGAATACAAACATCCCACGAGTCCAAAATGCCCTGACTCTTTACCAGTGCTGCAGCTTTGTTTGTATTGTTTGCAGCTTTGGGTTAAAAAAAATATTTTGTATTCAGTTTTATTTTTGCTTAATATTGAGTTTTTTTTCCTACATATTCAACAACAGATGGACCTGCTCAAAACTTTTACATAACAGTATTTTTACACCATTTTTACTCTCCACATACACCTTTACTCAGCATAGCCTTAACAGCAAAAACAGAATCAATGATACGTTTGTGTGGCAAACTGATTTCATGCACAAACTGTCTCTGGATATCTCTTTGCAACAGAGAGGTGTTATTCAGCCTTACTCATACATTGTATAATTTGAGTTTTTAAGTAACTGGAAAAATTCTTAGATATTGTATAATTGTTACTGAATTATGTTTGGGGTCTCATTAACTTGTGTTAGGATGATTGCCACTGAGCAGGACTCAGAACACAGCATATTAGATAATTGAAAAATTAAACTGGTGAAATGAATGGGTTGCCATTTATCAACAGACTTTATAGTTCAGTTACATGTACAGTATACTCATTCCAAATGCCTCATTTTTAACTGAAATATTGTAAATTTTAAATTGATTCCCTGTATTTGTTTTGAGTAAATGTCAATGGTCTAATTTCGAGTAATGCGTAGTTGGCACATTTGTAGCCGGGTAAATGTGTGATAATGGTGATCTTTGCAAAAGAAATAATAAATTATTGCTTTTTGGTATAACATCACACACTGGATCATGTTTTTTTATTCAGACATTTGTGGAAGAACCAAAATCTGGGGTTTCTTTGCAATTGGTGCCAGGTGCTTGAAGTGTGTAGTAAAGATTTTAGCTGGGGAAAACAGATGAACCTTGAACATAAAACTTACATGATGTGGCAAGGCTCCAGCACATTGCATTTGTAATTAAATTGTTATTTTTCTTAGAGGCTTTACAAATGTTGTTTTTACTTTTCTGTGAAGTGGTTGGTGTGAACAGTGTGAAAGTGAGCAAAAGCAACAATCTGTGCTCTTCTTTTACTCTTGGGTGACGATGCTGAGGGAAAATGAATAAAGAAGAGAGCTGGAGGGCGTGTCATATCAGAAAGGTAAAGACAACAAAAACTACAGCAAGTCACTATGGGGTAAGAACAGTCTAGTCTAGTCAGTGAAGCAGAATTACTTGTTCACTGAACATCGTTCACCTCCGATATCTCCTCATGACTGACTTCTTTTCTCCCCTCTGTGGATATGTTAAGTGATTGAACAGAAGGAGATTTCAATTAAAATCACCTTCTACTTGGATGGTTTTGTGTTCATTAAAATGTACCAACCACTTAATCATCGCTATGGCCTTGTCATATGCTGGGGAGAGTTAGTGGGATACTCTGGTCTCTGCATTATCTAAAGTTGTCAGTGTGCTATAGCTGAAATTGGAGTGTCACGGATACACGACTGCCTGAAGACTGTTCTGTACTTCTGTGTTTCCATTTAACTGAGAACTTGTTTCATTTTAAGAAATTGGTAAAATTTAAAAAAGTAACCAAGTCTTCCTGATTTTATTATACACGCTTTCTTTTGAGTAAAAATTGTTCTTGGTTACCCATAGGCATTGTGTCTATGTTTTTGTTGCCAAGCACTCTTATTTGCACTGTTTGGTTTCTTTTGTTCGTCTTTTCATATTTCCAAACACTTCATTTCTGCAAACTGACCAGGGAAGAACTCCATCCAACTCCTTACAAGACAAAAAGGCTATTGTTCAGGCTGTGTATCACTGTGAAAGCACTTCCTAATGGCATCCTTTACTTAATTTACATAAAGCACTGTATTATAATGCCACGGTATCACATTTAGAGTGATCTGAAGGTTGTAGTCCATGGTAAATGCTTTCCATTATAGGGTGTGGCACATCAAAGCAGCTCAAATTTATACAGCGACCAAACACTAATGTCCAAGTTGGTATGGAAAAGTAAGACTCCTGCCATCACCTGGGCCCATTTGCTCTTCCCTCTTTTGTTAATTGTCTCAGTCTGTATAGACAGGGCATTAAAATGCCAATGAAAAGCCACAGAAGAAGAAGTGGTGCGAGTTGTACCAACCAACACTAGAATTAGCCCAAGTACTCACTAGCTAATTAAGTTCAACCCTGAGCCCCTGAAAGACCCAGTCAGGTGTAATTAAAATCAGGCCTGTGACAGCCATGGCATTTGTCAGAGCTACCCAGCAGTTCAAATACCAGTACTGACAGAAATGTCAAACAGATAGCAGTGGCTCATCTCCTCTTCAACGCTCAACACACACACACACACACACACACACACACACAGAGCCATTGTCTGTGTTATGAATGTTTACTGATAACCTTTAGGATTCCCTGAACAGCAAAAACTACAAATTCTCTATCATTATTCATCCAGGGAGGCCCCATATTTATTGACATACAGATCCACTTGACACCTGATGGTGCAATCTACTTCATAGTGCCTCCTCTCCCTCCTAATCTCAGAGGCTTGTAACAAACTGGTAATTTCCTCGGATCATGGGTCTCTCAATGTCACTTTAGAAATTGATGGCGGCTCTGATCTTTGATATCATAACTGCTGTGTTGTGGTAATTGGGCCTGCCAGATGTAGCGGTGTGTATGCAGATGCTATGGACAGACTGCTACTGCTGAGCCAGCTGTTCTGAAATGATATGCAGAATACAATAGTGAGTCCGCTGAGGGAGGATTATGGTGCATGGAATCACTTAGCACCTCCTCTGAAATTCTAAACATTGACCATGTGTATTTTAAATAGAATCTGCAGAAATGTTTAATGATCTTTTATTTTCTCCCCATAACATAACCAGGCCATGCTAGCTGCTCTGTAAGGCTGGCACAGCGGTGCTTTGAGCTAAATGCTAACATCAGCATGCTAACATGTTCAAAATAACCATAACATAACATGCTAATGTTTGCTAATTAGCACACAAAAAAAACAAAAACAAAAGTACAGGTGAGGCTGATGGGAATGTTATTTGTTTTTATTCATCCTGAAGGGAACATGACTGTCTGTACCAAATGTCACGACAATCTAACACATCAAAACAAGAAATGTCAACCTCATGGTGACGCTAGAGGAAAAGTCAGGAGATCACCAAAGTCCCTAGGCTTCCTCCCCAAGGGAATATAAATCCATCAATCCATCCAGTAGCTGAGACATTTCACTCTGGATAAAAGTTGGAGACCAACCAACTAACCAACAGACCGACATTGCCAGCCATACAACAATGCTGCTAGCGTGAAAAAGCGAGACTGCTGGTGTGTTTGTCTGGAGACAGATCTTTTAGCAAAAATGTTAAACATAGTAAAAATCTCAGTGGTGAGGATTTTGCCCAGATATTCTTTCTTTACAATGAACTTTGCAGATTGAGGCCTACAAACTTGTTTATTTCATCACAACTGAAAGTACAGTTTTCACTGAGGCCACCAAAGTGTTTGCATGTGAGATTTTCTGTACTACCAGCTAGGACTGCAGCTATCGATCGTTTTATTAATCAAGTATTTTCTACCATTGTTTTCTATCGATTAATCGAGTAACTGGATAAGTAATTTTTCTTTATTAAAGAGCAATACTAAATATACAAGAGAAAATAAGATGGGTATCTTAAACAACTAATTACAGCTCAGTGTTAAGCGCGATGCTATCATAACATTAACTACACTGAAGTAGATTGCTTTAAAAAAAATCGAAATTACATTTGTGAAATAACCATATAAATAACCATCCAGCACACGGAGTAAACGCTGGAACGTGACCAAAAGAGAGAGAAGTGTTTGTATTTAATTCGGATAAAGTACATCGCACATACAGATGCACACTTTGAGCTAATCATTTATCATACTAACACAGCTTGTTTTTAAGTTAGGAGCTGTAAAGATGATTAAAGTGTGTGATTTAAATTACACAAATCAATGAAAGCGCGAGCGCTGTGCATCACGCAGTTACAGCTTGTTCTGCTATTTGTTGCGTTTAGCTTTTATTAACGTTTGAATTGTGTACTTCGGAGATTTCAAGCATAAATAAAGTCCCATTAAACATTTCACATACACATCACAAGAGGATGTCGAGTTGCATGTATGTCTTCAGCCGACACGCAAACATAAATGTTCAGCGTCGCATCCTGAAGCTCAACACACATTTGCCTTCATTTAAAGATAGCGAGCAAGACTAAATTATAGGACTTGTGATGACGCCGCTCTCTTTCTCTCGCATTGCGCTCTTTGATCTTGAAATGAGCTGAAAACGAAAGTTAAAGAATGACACAATCATTGCGTTTTACCTTGAAATGAGAGTTCCGCGTCTTTATTAAAATCAACACATTCATGATTTAGCTCTCATCCACCCGCAAGTTTTGGAATGTTAGGCTACTTTTATTACTTTACCCACCTGACACGCGGAAATAACCGCAATCTGCGCATACTGCGAGTCCTTACACAAAAATTGTCTTTCTGCAACATGACCGTGTGTAATTAAATGGACTAAACGAAGCTTCGAGGCAATTGATTTTACCTCGATGATTTTTTAAATTCGAGTTACTCTAATTACTCGAGGAATCGTTTCAGCCCTACTACCAGCTACTGTTTCACATCCAGTTCACTCTTCATTTCCAGCATTACAACACACTGCAGAAACCCTGGTTCATAGCCATGTGTTTACAACCAACTCTGAATATAATACGGAATTTACACAAGTTAATAGTTTTAAGGATTAGTTGAAAAGTCTAATTTTCTGTTGTCTGACTATTTGGTTTATCACAACTCTGTTCAAACTCTCTGCTGGATATGTTTGAGAGTCATTATTGGCAGATATCTTTTATTGCTTCTGTGAAACATTTGGACTTTGTTTTTTTCTCCTTTCACACCCCTTGTTTCATGTGTCATTTGTTGTTTAATTTTCACCCCAACCAAGTCCATTAGGGGACCTATTTACAAAAACCTGTGAATATTTCAGAGCATAATTAGAGCTCTAATTACAATTCATTATTCATAAAATGGGTGAACCAAACTGCAATACATACAAAGGTCTCAAACATGCACCATTTGGATTGCAATTAGAATATATATATAATACTCCCTAAAACATATTGTAATACTGTTAAACTAAACAGAGATATGCTAGTATATTATTCCTAGACACACATTGCAGATTTTAAGAGCTGGGTAATACCCGCTTGTGGAAACATAATCTCTCTGCAACATTCAGCTCACACTATTACTCAAATTATACAACAGGTTACCTGCAGTGTTTTCAAGTAACCAGACAAACATATAGCAAGGCTTCAAACTACTTGTACTTCACTAAATCATCTTTAACCTGGGATCAATGCAAGTCCTCAGGTCATAGACAAAATTAATATTCTGACTACCACTACCCGCTCAGCCCTATGTACAAAAAAACACTTATTACAGTTCTTAGATACTAGTATTTAGTCAAAACCCAAAATCAGATCCTCGAAAACATTTTATTTTTTTTAAATCTTGCCCAAATAAGGCCTCCCTTATGTGGTAAATTCAAAGTCGCTAGCCCTGGTGCTTTCAGTAACCTCCAAGGTGGAAATGATTGACATGTGTGGTCAACCATGCAAACTACGTTGTATACAAATGCAACACTTGTCCCTTTGTACATTCATCTTCTCTATGAATCCCATTAACATTCTTATAAAGTTTCTGTTTTCCTTATTCATGAGCTGCGGGTCAGAGTCCGTGTCCAATAGAAATGACTAATATGATTCTGAGCCTGTGATTGCCTTGCTGAGCTTGAGAATTAATAAATAATGTCTGGCAGTCAGTGCGTAAGGTCTGTTTCACATGTATTACACAAAGTCAACATTGATGCCCACCCCCTTCTCATGTTATTTCAGTGGCAGCATAGTTGCTGAGAAGAGGACTCTTTCATTAGTCATGGTTAGCACATCAGTTGCTGTTTCATATTCATGTGTATTACACTATGTAGTCCTGTCATGAAGACATTTCACAACTGGACCTGTCTTCACATTGATTTAATTGGCTCCTAGTGCCCTTCCTAATGAAATCGGAGTGAACTTCTTTCCCTGCACTTCTGCCATTAAAAGAGTTGAGTTGATAGATTTTGCTTGTTCACTTGCATTCTGGGTAGTGGGACACCTACACTTGGAGTAATGAGAATCTTGCCAGGAGGCCTTGCTGGTCAGAGCTCACTTCCAGGCTTTGCCAGAGGCGAGTCAAGCGGAGCATGAGCCACAGTGCATCTGCAGAGAGCGAGCCAGTGAGTAATGACCTCAGTATGATGTAGACAGTGCTTCTTTTGGATCATCGACATACTGCAAGTAAATCAACTTAAAGTTGCATTGACCAACTTTGCACATTTACAGCTCCCCACACGGCACTGAGAGGAAACTGCTTCAAGATTTAAACCTCAATATCCCCCAATCACATATCATCAGTATTTGCAAACTGATCTTTACTGTGATTTATTTATTTATTTTTAAAAATAAAATGACAGGTTAATTTCACTGTCACATTTACAGGTACAGGTATGCTCTTCTCCACACTTTTTGATTAAGGCTAAGTGAGTACATTTGTACAGAGAAAATAAAAATGCAGCCTGATTTGAATGTTTTTGTGATTAAGAATACTTTTCGGTTTTAGGAAAAGCCAATTTTCTAACATTACCTGCTACGTTAACAAATTTCTAAGCGATAGGCTGATATGATTTTCTAATGTGGAAATGGTAACGACCCCATCTCATCTGGTGCTTTGTTTGGAGATTGACTGGGAAAATGGCACACGTCAGAGCTGAACAGTGCCTTTTCTCAATTAACCACTTAAATCAATTCTGCACCTCAAAACATCTCTCTCTCTACATTAATATCTTAAACCTTGAGCCTTTTGTCCTCCATTATGATGTACATTTACTATTTTAACATTTAAAATCCTTTAAAGTACCATTGATGACTACACAAGAAAAAGCAGGTGTCAACTCAAGTAGATGATAATCTGCATTGCCTTTTAAGTAAACTGAACAAGGTGTAACGCTGTGCAAAAGGAGGTCGCTGAATTAACGGAGGGATTAAGTGAATGGAAAAGGAAGGCTGATGCAGTTGACTGCGCAGCAGAGTCTCTCACACAGTGACTGACCTTGAGGCTGGAGTGCACCATTATACTTTATTACAGTAGTTTACAGAAGTCTGTGCAGGCTTAATGATTCATGGCTACTGATTTCATAGTGCTTTGCAGACCATTTGACAGTGCTGAGTTTTCTAATGAAAAAAGACTACGACGAAGGGGTGGCTGTAGCCACTGAGGATAACTGCTTTTGTTTCAAATGGCCTTCGGTGTCAAAAAGTAAAGTTAGATGTGACACCACCACCTTACAATGACACACACGCACACAGACTTGGTCAGAATCCCATATCACAGGATGCTATAACTATATCTCTGCCCTCTGTTGGACCTGTCTTTACTTTCTTCTCTCCCTTAGTAGAAAGAAAAGTTGCTACTATTAAAATACCTCTGGTACATTTAATAGAAGGTCACATCTTGAGGGGATGTGGAACTACATATACATCAAATATGGTTGCTGCTGAAATACTGCTATTAATTTTAATATCAACCCCTTGCAGTCTCACTAATTGTGCGGATTCAAAAAGTGGAGCAGTAGAATACTCATTGGGAGCAACGTACACCACAAAATGAACTGATGGTCCCAAAGGCAAATAGGCTATGCATCACTGTCATCCCGATCCTCCTTTTTTGAATATCCTATCTGCATGGTACACTGGTTGTAGAGGATTTGTCTCCTGTGGATTGCTTTATTGTCACTGGGTAGCTACAGTATTAATAGACTCCAAAAGCTAGAAGAGTCAGATGTGACTTTGCTGATAATTCTGTGTCTGTTAAACTAGGTTCAGGAGACACAAGTCATACATTTATAGAGATCATTATATTATGCTGCAATGAACAATTTGTTAACATCAGTGAGAGATTTCAAGCTTTGTGTGCATTAACAATATGCATCTTTTTGGATGCAATATGCAAATCTCTGTCTGAATAGTTGACTGTTCATATATTCTGCTGCAGTGCTTCTGTTTTTGCTTAGAGAATAATTATCTAGGATACCCTTGAGCTCAAAACTCCTTAGGTGTGCCCTCTGCTCTTTAGGCACCTGGGGATATGAACACAGAGACAACACAGCCGTCTCATAAAGTATGTAAAGTTATGAGCATCACTGCTATGCTGCACTGCAATCAATTAAAGTTGCTTCTGGAGGGCAGTCTCAGTCTTGTTTTAAAGTGATTGGTGTACACAGCCATTACAGAGTAGCAATTTTCATTATATTAAGTGCATGTGATTTTGTTTAGGCCAGCATTTTTAGGAAACGGGAAACATCTATTATGGACAAATCTGCCCATATGAGCATCTGAAAAGATAAGTCAGGCTCTGGCATCTTTGGAGAGGAAATTAGGCTATTAGTCACAGTTACAGACCAAAATGCAGCCACAGATAACAGTTTGTTGTCCTTATATTATGTACAAGCCTGATATTTAGATTCAGAGTCAATTTCATTCCCAATCCATTATTCAGTCTGACAATGCCTTCAGTTAGCCGCTTCCAATGAGGAGAATTCAATTTTACCCCAACCAATTTAAATGACGTATCCGTCTGCTTAATTTGTACTCAAGACTGAGACTGCTTAAGCCAGCGTAGTTAGCATTTGGAAATATCGAGAGTGCATGTTGTTGCACAATGATGTGTCCCAGTATAGGGGGAGAGTGACGACGAAGCAGTGACGTCTGTCGAGTTGCCTTTGCTTTTCAGTATCGGGGCAAAATTAGAGGGCATTATTACTGTGATAACATGGACACAGATGGAAAAATTGAGGCAGGTCAAGATTTACTGAAAAGTCTGCCAGGTTTACCTAAAGCAAGGCTGGCTTACATTTGTAACTACGTTAGCAAGCTAAGTTAACCAACTTATCAGCTAATGTTAGTCCTGCTCCTATCAGGCTATTTTCTCTAATGTGTTTACTCAAAAAAATAAATAAATAAATAAAAAAAGGAATTTGTGAAGGAAATCTTGAGAGCGTTTTTTTTTTTTTTTTTATTAAAGATGGTTCTGGAGACCTGGATGTGTTACGCAGATGCGTTTATTGAAGCTCGATCGAGGAGAAGAAAGGAGCAGTACAAGGAAATCACTGTGTGTGCCACCCAATTCTGAAGATGTTGTGCTGTGGAGAAGTATTTAACCTAGCTATTGCAAACTGTGCCTTTCCTGAGTTAACATAATGTCACGTTGCATCTCACTCAGATCACGTGCGGTTGCCTTCTACTGCAATTCTATGTCAGTCTGTTTGGTCTAAGGTGAACAGGAGCAGGAAAATTGTGATATGTGGCAGCCAGGCTGTCTTCAAATATTGTATCTGCTAATACTGCATGATTTGATAAACTCACCTGTCAATTAAGAATAAGGGTATAATCATTGTATTTACAAGCTGGGTACATAAAGTTGAATGCATTATGAGGAGTGATTTAAAACCTATTATACTAATGACGTTAGCTATTTAAGATATCCTGGTCTGTCCGACTCGGGCGCAGATGGTAACATCGAAGCAGAGTAGGGATTTCTGGCAGCATTTTCACCTTCTTCCAAGGTGATTGGAAAAGAGAAAAACTCTGAAGAGGTCTAAACTCCAGCAAAAGCTTAAAAGCTTTGTGCATGAAGAAGTGAGTTCTTAAAAATTTAAAAATCTCAAAGTGTTTTAAAGTATGCTACATTAAATAGGCACATTTTGGGTTAAGACCTCCTCACAGACACACACACACACACACAGTGTCTCGTGCCCCATTGTCTGATATTTGTTTATATATGATTGGTTGTCGTTTAATATTTTTTTAACCTTTTTAAATCTTTTTTGCTTCGTAGCCATCTTATTTGAATGTTCTTTTTAATGTGTTTTATGATGACCCTACTGGAGGCCACAAATCTAAACGCGTTGGTCCGACAAAGTTGTGTTGTTTGAGTTCTGACCTCTGCAGATGGTAATGTCACTAACTTCAACCCACAAGACCCATTGGCTCAGTTGTCTCGTCAACCAGGCAAATAGCCTTTCACAAAAGTACCACACCAATTTGAGCCACTTGCCAAAATTTGGCACGTGGGCAGGGATTCATACTGAAACCATAATTGATTGAACTGAATTGAAAATAGAGCCTAGGATGTACTATAGATTGTGTATTCTGTTAGATGGACATTCATTTTAAAGGTTTTGCTTTATTGTATATTGTCAACATTTGTTAATAAATATGTACACATATTTCGATAAAACTGGAAATGTCAACTTTTGAACACACCATCTAAAGAACTAGGACTAGACTAGCAGCAGTGTCATGCTGGGTTTCAATGCAGCATCTTCAATGGGTGTCGCATTTGAAAGCTCTTAAGAAAATAAATCAGTAATCAGGCAGCATTATTGCAACATTTTCTTTTTTGAAGACCTCATTCTCAGATTCTAGGAACTGGAAAATTAGCAGATGTGCTCAACATGATGGTTCTATAGTGTCAAGAAATCAGACACTTCAATAGCAACACTCCTTTGATCTCCTTTGACCAGTTTTCTCATTCAACTTCTTCACCCTGAGATGTTTCCTGTCACGCATTTATAAATGTAATCATTCCCATCTGGGTGCTAAAATCCCAAAATGCTTTGAAGGTTATCAGTTCCTAATATATTTTTTGTGCTCATTTTGAAAAGATTAAATAATCCTCTTGTGGGTTTTCTGTACATATTTCAAGCACAGTGGGCATCTACTACTGTACTGGATACTAAAATCTGAGTACTATGTTGTTATAAGCAAAATACAACAAGTTTGTTTGGGGTTTTTTTGCCAGGCACCACTTAATATTGACATAACAGGCTGCTACTCAGACAGAAAACAAGTGGGTGTACCATTGCAGGCTTTATGTCACGGATTGGCTTTGTTCACTGTCCTATTATAAAAAAAGCATACTGTATTGTAAGCATTCATATGAATGGTAGCCCTCTCTAATATTCTCTTATTCTATTGCATAGTCCTCTCCCTCACCTCACATTACTATAAAAGGCTCTTGTAGGCACATTGTAAATTAGATTCCATTCAACAGTGGAAGCTGAATACTTTGGCTAATATTACTTTTGACGATCAGAAACACAGAGGGAATTGACAGCTATTCATGTATGGTCATATTGTTGGACTAATGCATTAATTCTACCAATGATCCGCAGGGCTTAATATTTCTTTTAAAGATGAACATCCTGATTCATTTCCTATCTTTCGTGGTTTTTGATGAGAATCAGAAAACAGTGCACACACAGAATTGGCACAGAAAGGTTTTGGTCAAATAAACATAATGGTGTTAATGGTAGCCATTTAAGAAATATAAATATTAGACATAAGAAAAGTGCAGATGTTTGCAATTTATAAATCTACAATTAAAAAAAACAGCTATGCCGGGTGTCTAAAAAGGTGCATTACTGGTTTTCCATGTTTTATGTTCATCATAAATACAGATACAGGACATTTTTAAATATGGACTTCCAAAGATGAACCATTAACAGGTGCATAATGGGCCATCATGTGAGCAGAAGCATAATGTTGATCCATCATAAAAGGTAATAAAGTACTATGACCATTTGAGGTACAAATATATGTGTCACACAGCGGACATTTTAACTTTTCATAGAAAGAAACGAGCAGGTGTTTCTAATAACCATTAATGATGGTTTGATGGCATTGTTACAGTCAACAGAGGCAGAATGTATATTAAGAAGTTCCCTGGCAGTGGACCTTCTAAATGGTAGGTTGCCATTGCTACTCGTAACAAAGAAGTGCTGTTGCTATGGTTACCTGCACTTAAATAGACCTTCGCATGGAGTGTTTGAACTGCTGACCAGCGCCATGTTTGAGGTGTCCTGTCTTGCGATTTTCACAGACAAGTGCCATGTTATAAGTTAAATATTATACCATATAAGAACCAGGGGACTAAGAACCACCCTCTGCGGAATCCAGCAAATTCCACATTTAAAACCAAATTAAAAGTATCAAGCTGGGTTAACACTACAATCCTAACCGATTTTAAATTCGGGTTGCATCACACACACTACAGGATGTTAAGATTAGCGTGCCAGAGGAAGTGATGCCCCACCTCGCGTGAAGCTCACGCTCAGAAAGTGCTGATGTGATCATCCAGATTTTAAATCCTAAATATCAAACATGTCTGATATTTTTGGGGTGGCCCAGATGAGTCTGCGAGCAGTTCAGGGGGTTTAAGACTGGATCTATAAACCCCTCACATTACCAGATAATCTTGGCTGAACATCGGTACCGATTATTATAAATGGATCTGCTCCAAAATTTAATGGGTTCTTCCTTGGCCCGTGCTACACCCTTCAACCAAGTTTCCTGAAAATTGGGCAACCAGTTTGACTGTAATCCTGCGGACACACAAACGACACCGAAAACATAACCTCCATGGGTAATAAGGCATTATTCAGCTTCTACAGTCACACATTAGCAAGACAACTTGACGTCCACCTGTGTCTTTTAAGAGATTCATGGAAATTGTTACATCTCACGCATCATTCACTTTATTTAGTATTATACAAATTTAGAGATTCTTAATCTCCGACAGAACGATTAACCAATTTTAAGAAGATGGCTATTCCCTTTTGCTGACTGTGAAATCAGTTTTCATTACAGAAATGATTCCGTTGGTTAGGATACACTAAAGGAAAGCTGTTCAAACAACACATTTATTAAGTTGATCATTGAAGCTTCTTGTATGGTGCTTGAAATTCTTCAAATTCTGGCATATTCCATCTACAGTATGCTGCTGCATTGATGTATGTATTATGGGGTTCATACATAGCATACATTAGCAAATAAAAAGCAATGAATTCTGTCTCCCATTGTAACAACATGAACATGGTGAGTGATGAACAATTCTTGCAAAGCTGAATGGCGTTTGGCTACACTGAGATGGAGCCTGACATAACTGTGGATCACCACCCATCACAGGCTATTTCAATTTTGGCCTCATGCTCAAATGCCAGAGATGCTATGCAACCATAACCGCTTGCATTTTACCAGGCCTTGTCATAGGGAATTGCCACATCTGTAAAAGGCAATTATTTTTCTGTGGTGACCATTTAGCCGGTTATGTGGATACAACATATCAAACACTCATCCAGTGCCCTACGGTGGTGAATAACAAACATGTTACTCTGCTCTTCCACGACACCTTTTGGGCTTAGCTTAAACAAATGCATTGTCTGTTTTAGAGATAAAAACTGGTCTATGAGATGTTTAACAGCAGCTGCTTCCCAGCCTGTCTTTTTTTTCGAGGGGGGGGGGGCTGATGTGTCTGTCAGAAATCAAAATCAACACCCAGCTAAAGAGAGGAAAAAAACTTGCAAATTAAATTCACCTGTCAATCCACATCTGTTTGATCCTGCCTCACTGTCAGTCTTCATCAACATTCCTCACCACAACATTACGTGAAGACTATAAAAAGGGGCATGCTAACGGTGTTCAGATGTGTAGTCTGCCTTCAGCCAGCTGTATAATGGCAAAGAAAGATTTATTTCCCTTTTTTTGAAAGGATGCAACAAAATTTGCGATTGCCTCCAAACGGCCTTCTGAAATTGTATGATAGCTTATTATAAACATAGTAAAATGTCTTTATTGGCATACAAGTTATTCCTGAACTCCAGGTGACCCCTCCCATGTCTTCCTGGCTCCTCAGATGTTGCTGCCTTGCCTTGCTTGTCCCATTTGATTCAGGTTTAGGGAGTGAGACAAAAACAATATAACTCTTTGTATCCTACATGAATTATTTCATACTCTATCTCTATCTCCCTCATTATATAGTGAAAATGACAATTCAATACCGGGGCACCCTAGTTTTGTCGATATACAGTCAACCATGTTGTGAACAGCGAGATCCCTCCTTGCGGTCTTTGATGGAAGGCCATAAAATATTAATTTCACAACAGCTGTCTGGGGCTCTCCGTTATTTGACGTGGGCTGTCAGCCTTCTAATAATCTTCCTGGGTTTTGTCTCATTTGTGTGTCCCCATCGAGGTGCCTGTAATCTCCTTCATTATTAATCTCACAGAGCAGAAATGTCATGCCGCCAGCCTCGGCGCACACTCGGCATCATTTAATTCTTGTTTACCAGCCTTCCTCTTTCGCCCCAGTGAAGCAGCCCGCTACTGCCAGAGCAGCATGCTTTCCCCTAAAGAATAGTCTTTTCATTCTGTCAGGAGACAGAGAATTTGCATTGAGATCTTTAGTCTTCTCCCTGCCACACGCCCCGCTTATCATTCCTCTAATGGATCACAAAAGCCATTGTGCCTTGCATCTGTGTGTGCGAGTGTGTGTGTGTGGCAACTCTTTGTGTGAATATACCTTCAGAGCCCCTTGAGGAAATTTTCTAAGCTGATTTTACCCTCTTGTTGCATGTCCTACTTCCTGCCCCCCCCCCTCTCTTTTCCAGATCCCCAGGCTGCCGCAGCTTTAATGTGACATCACAGGGTTGTGTACCTGGCCGGGACCCCCAGTTGGAGAGAATACAGATGGCGCTTGGCTTTTTGTGTGATTTATGTACGCGTTGCAAAATGAGGCTGACAAAAACTGGTGCAGAAGGTGACTGATGGCGATATAAGGTTTTAAGGAATGGTAGTGTGCTGCTGGATTTGAGCCTAAAAGTGATATTGAATATGTCATACACGTCTATTGTCAGTCATATTTAGAGCTGCATTAATCAATTTTAACAATGGCTTAAATGGCTATGTGTTAATATGAAAGGGGAGCGGAAGCAAGTGACCCACAGAGAATTGTCACCCGACTCTTAAGTTCCACTCAGCTTCATTGGTTTGGTTTTATAACAAACAACTTTGCTATTTTGCTTCACTCTCTCTAATCTCAATGACCTGGTTTCCAGCTGCTAAACACCCACTCTATGCTACATGACCAGCACCAAACAGCAGACAAAGTCAGTGACTAGCTAGTGAACATAGTGAAGCATCTTTGGTACAGAGCCATTTATTATTCTCAGGAGACGGTGGAAAGTAGACCAGAGCTACAAGGAGGGTGAATATTGGACTTACTTTTTGTCAGGAGGCCACAAACACAGCTCCAAATGAATGCTAATGTTGCAATGTGTCTGCTGGATGTGTAAATAGGTAATTGTTTGCGAACACATTTGGCATATTAAACTTTATAAGATGAATGTCTATGCTGTGTTTACAGCTTGTCCCACTGCCTTAAAGTGGTTACAAAAAATTACTACTATAAATCAGTGAATACACAACATAATGCACATGCTCATTTTGTCTTTTTCTTCTTATTTTCAATATTTTCTCACAGCCTATACATTTTCTTAGATACCAACTACAACAGTTTTAAATACATCTATTGATTTATTTATCTTTTCTATGCGCACACACCATCACCGTCAGAAATTATTCACTTTTATGCTTCTCCTCCGCCAGAAACATTAGCTCTTATTGACCACAGTTACCTCGTTTCCCCATGTGTCAAAATTTGGGATGTCCATGAACATCCAGTTACATGTTTGCAGTAGCTGTATGTTATGCCTAAAATCAGTCTTTGGATGAAAGAATGGCAACACAGGTGGTAGTGGTGTATAAACCCAGATTTAGGATTAAGACAGCAAGCAAGGTCCTGGAGGGGCTGAAATCGGAGGGTGAGCGTGTCTCTGAGAGTATATATGTGTACCACAGAGGCCTTGGCAGTTCAGTGGGCCTGTATAATAGCACTCACCAGCTGTTCTTTCTTACATGCCAACTCCTCTTTTGTTTGCTGACAGGCTCATTGGCAGCTGCATGTGAGATGGGGAAAGGCACCTGTCAGAATTATACATGGGGCCAGAGCAGCTCCACAAAAAACCTCACAACAGATGGAGAATGCTGGAAAATGTGGCATGTGTGTATTGAATCTCTTATTTTGAAATTCATTCTGCACACACCGCTTTGGCACGTGCCACATGGATCTGGGAAATTAAATTTGCACAGTGGGTCAAAGTGATCGTGGGCATGAGGCTGATCTTTCCAGTCAAGTATCTGTTTTTACACATACCTGTTACGTATACCGATAACGGAGTATATTGATTCTATTGTAAGATATCTCCCCCAGATTACTTTGTTTTAATAGCCTATAGCAGTGATGTTGATAGGTTTTCAATGTAGTGAGCCCCCGGGACCCACAGGTTGTCGTTTGAGTGGTTCCCCACTAAAATTTGTTGTTTTTAACAAATTTTTGTTGTTTTTAACAAATTTTAGTGTTAAATCCGTGTTTGTTTGTAATCAGCTTTATTGCCAAGTAGGTTTACACATACGAGGAATTTTCTTTGGTACGAAACAATATACATAGCAGAAGTATAAAGAAGTGTAAAGAAACATAAAGCTGCAGATCTACTTTAGGGAGTCGATATTAAAGAATATTCAACAAAAATAAGAAATAGTAATCATAGAATATAATATGTACAATTTGACGACAGGTTATTTAAATTATAGTATGTGCAATGTGCAACATATTTACAACTGAATGTGGAGAACTTTACTGTATTATTGTACTGGGGTGGGGTGTTAATGAGTTTGTGTCACTGGGGGTGCCGGGCCTTGTTGATGAAGCCGATTGCAGATGGAAAGAAACGTTCTGTGGCATGGGGACGTCAGTCTGGCAGACTACAGGGGAGGGTCTGAAGCAGTTTGTGTCCAGGGTGGGAACGGTCAGCCACAATCTTTCTTGCTCGCCTCAGGGTCCTGGAGGCGTACAGGTCCTTGAGGGAAGGTAGATTGCAGGTCCTTGAGGGAAGGTAGATTGCAGCCAATCACCTTCTCAGCAGAGCGAATGATACACTGCAGTCTGCCCTTGTCCTTGGCAGTGGCAGCAGCGTACCAGATGGTGATGGAGGAGGTGAGGATGGACTCCATGATGGCGGTGTAGAAGTGCACCATCATTGTCTTTTGCAAGTTTATTTAGCTGCCGCATGAAGTACATCCTCTGCTGGGCTTTCTTGCTGGGGGAACTGATCAACATCAACATCCCACCTGGGTGTTGATGGTGCCCAGGAAGTGGAAGGACTCCACAGTATCGACAGGAGTCACACAGGGTGATGGGGGCGGGTGGGGCTGGGTTCTTCCTGTAATCCACAACCATTTCCGCTGTCTTGAGAGTGTTGAGCTCGAGGTTGTTGGTCAGTCTCCCACCTGTGGGATGTCTCCTAATCATCCCCATCACAGATGAGCCCATTGAGGGTGTTGTCAACCGAAAACTTCAGGAGTTTGATGGACGTGCAGCTGTTGGTGTACAGGGAGAAGAGCAGAGGGGAAAGAACGCAGCCTGGGGGGGCCACTGGTGCTGAGGGTCTGGGAGTCAGAGACATGTTGCCCCGGCCTCAGGTTCTGCCTCCTGTTATCCAGTCTGTTATCCACCTGCAGGTGGAGTCAGGCACACTCAAAGGGAGAGGTTGTCCTTTAGCAGAGCCAGCATGATGGTGTTGAAGGCTGAATTAAAATCCACAAACAGGATCCTGATGTAGGTCCCTTTTGAGTCCAGGGTAGAAAGGTTTACAAATGAATAAATATTCCAGAACAGTGCTGTCACATCGTTACGCCAGTCACTGTTGCTGTAAATACAGATACATCCACCTTGTTACATGCTTATATAATTATGGTTATTTATGTATGTTGTATCTAAAAATCTCAAATTCTGTAAATACACTGCAGGCACACAGCAGCTGTCAGAAAGTGGAAGTCATATTATACAGAGAAATATTAGCTTTTTTTGGGTGAATAAATGTTAAAAGGGGAAGCTAAAGGGCAAAGACAATGTTGAGCTTTCAAGTTTCATCAGGAGTCATAACACCATCAAGTACATCATGATTAATTTGTAATTTAGTTTAAAAACAGGCCTGGGTGCAACCATTTACTGCATATGTTTGTTAGAAACTGAGTACAGTTAGCTGATAATTAGCCTAATCAGCCACAGTCAGTATTCAATACAAATAATTAGACTGTAAACCATTAATCCAACCGATAACTAACTGCAGTCAACGTCAGGGAATGAGATGCCAATGTTTCAAAAGTTAAGATTTCTCACTAAAATACATGCTGGCTGGTGGAGCAGATACATGTCGAATTAAACACCGACTCATCACAATGTTAATTCACCATCTATACAACACAAATGCAATATTATTCAACACAAATTTGTTGTTCACATTGTACTCGCATTATCAGGGGAAAAATATGGTGCGTCCCCTGGATGCATCAACAGTGAGTTTACTGCATCCTTTCGGATTTTAACCATTTAAGCGTCTGAGACGCAGGACGCATACCTAGCAACGTCCCTGCTATAGTACTGTCTTTTCTCGCTGAGCTCAAAAGTGTGACGCCACTCTTGCACCAACAAACACTCTTGTCATCCTGTATCCCTGAAACATTGTGATCAGGGTTGGAAATTAGCACCCGCCAAATGCCGGCGATTTTGTGTAGTGGCGGGTGAATTTGCTCAACAATACCAGCCTCGGTGGCGGGTAAATAATAAAAGCGTAGAGAGATTTGTGACATTCCACAATGCAGACGGAATTAACAGTCTGCTTAGTAAAGTCTCGTAAACTTTAACGAGGATACATAGAAAAAAACAACGTGGCGTTTCATTGCAGGGGTGCAAATTTAAGGTGTGTTGATTGATTCACAACGTCAACTCATGCATTGAGTAACATGCAAAAAGATTCCACCTTAAAAGTTGTCAGTAGCCTTTAAGGCAGTCTGTAGCTAGCTAACATTAAGTAGTAGAGATGAAAATGCAGAAAAATCATTCTTCCGTTCATGATTCATTCTTCTGATGGTTTCTTTATTTGTGATGCATTTGCAAAGATACTTAGCCAGCTTTTGCTGCGTCCACAACGCTTGCAGGAAATGACAGCTGGCTTAGCTCCGTTGTCATAGCCTAGCCTATTAGATGAGTTTGACCTCTTCCTGCACTGCAACTATTCCTCAAAATGGATGTTTCCAATGCAGCGTACCTGCTCGGCACAAGTAAGGGTACTTGTCATGGGTATTATTTGGGTAGTTTTTACTTGTTCGAGTTGAGGGTCTAAGGACAGAGGGTGTCGTTTGTTGTACAGATATTAAAGCCCTTTGAGGCAAATGTGATTTGTGATATTGGCCTATATAAATAAAATTGATTTGAAGTAAGTAAATGAAATCATTCAAAACACAAACTACTTGTGTTCATTTGCCTATAAGTTACTGCTTAATGCCACTAATTACAACCTACTACATCCATGGTATCGCCTAATACTGCTAGATGTTTGGCTGACTGCCGCGTAATATTCTCAACATGAAGAAACCATTCATTAAGTCAGTCTAACATCGTGTGGTGAGTTATAGTTGACTAATGTATGTAAACTTACCACCACAGGAACAGCGGTTACTCAACCTTCGAAACCAGCCACAACTTAGTAGTGTGCGTGCGTCATAGGTGCGCTCCGAGACTTGAACAAATAGCACTACACCTACTGTGTTTGTGGGTGTGTGAGCGAGAATATCAGTATTTTCCTTAAGAGTTTAAATAATTGCCGTATGAAATAAAACTGCCTATTGCAGATCTTGTTTTATTATTTTTCACAACCAGTCACACACTGCGGTTGTTCTGACGATTTATGCTGCCTTGTCGAGAAATGCTACCTTAGGTGTTTCCATTTCTAGTTGTGTATGTCACAGTATTATGACATCTTTATTTATGTTTTTTTTTATTTTTATTACAAAACAGTGGTAAGTGTACAGTAAGAATATGGGGAGCATAGTTTGATACTCTATTATAATATCTTTAAGATTTCAGGGGTGATGTATTTTGAAATACCAATATCAAATAATACTCCCACTAGAGAATCATTTTTTACTACACCTCTTCTGACTCCATGTATACTGTAAGAATATGGGGAGTATGTTGAAATACTATGTTATAATATCTCTATTTAAGATTTCAGGGAGACAGAGTCATGCGGAACTGCTAAGCACCATATAGACAGAGTTAAGAAAGTGGCTGGTAAAAACATTTAGTGGATTTGGTGGATTTCCAAAATCTACCAGCCACAGTGGCAGGTGGACAAAAAAGTTCATTTCCAGTACTGATTGTGATAGGAGCAGAAAAAGTGATAGAATTATGTTTTCCCCCAACATGAAATGAAACATTTGTACGATGATAAAACAGCACGGTTCGGTACAGCGAAAGGAGTGGAAAAGGAGGTTTCATTTCCTGTATCATACCAAGAGGACTGAATGAAGCTGGCATCTTTCAGCTCACATTTTTCTTCATTTAACCATGATTAGTTCATGCAAATCATTCACAACACATCAGGTGACCCAAACAATCTCCAGTTATGTTTGACGCCTCAACATTGAATTTGGAAATATTGGATTCTTCTTGTGTCAACACTGCTACACGCTGTTGCTTACTGCCTGTACAGCTACACACTGCGGTCACTGTTTATGCTGCATATACCTACTCCTATGTACAGCTGCTTGTGGTTGTGTTCATTCCTCCCTCCACCACCAGCACCCAGTCTCCTCCTATCTGGTTTCTTATTATTTATAAAATTGCAGCATCTCTTCTGCACTTTGTATATTCCATATCTCAATGATATGTGACTGCAGGGTTCTGGTCTGATCTCTGGGGAATCCATCACAGTCTTCACTGAATCTTTGGATGCTGCTTGGCCTAATATTGGGAGCAATACAGAGAACAGAGCCTGTACCACAAAATGAAACTGTATTAGCATTCATGCTTAGTGATTTAATTTTGACAGGGGTGTTCTTGAGTGACAGTTTATTTTAATTTGTAAAATCAGTCAAATATGCAGATCAGATTTGACATTTGAATCCAGCAAAACTGGTAATTTGTGCACTTAACTTAATAATTTGTTGAAACAAATTATTAACACATGCAAACAATTTCATAAAATGTTTTTGAAGCATGGTCTTGATGTTTAAGGCATGTTTCAAATTGACTTCCATCACCTGTCAACTGTTGATTTTTTTGACATTGCATTAATTAATTGTGTTTATAATTAGCCTGCTATTTTGTTGAATAAATGCATAATTAAATCAGGCTTTTTAAAGTTATAATGGACCGAGATTTGTTAATCAATCATTACTTCAGGTGAAAAGCTCAGGGGAGGAGTTATTAAGACATTGCCTGCTGAATAGGCTCGTGATGTAAAGTGCTACTGTCAATACAAAGCAGTACAAGGATAATCAGCCCTCCCTATCAATATGCAGATTTGAACAGACTCCAACGCCAAATCAAGGAGAAAAGATGGGTGAGATTGTACTAATATATATATATATATATGTTATCTAAAGTGAAAATATATCATTTTAAAATTGTATTTTCTTTTACACATTTAATACATGCAACTTGCAAGTTTCATACATGTATGTACAAACAATAATGCAGGGCGTACAAGTTGATGATTAGTTTCCACAAAACGGTTAATGTAAAACTGTGTGTGTGTAAAACTGTTAGTGATAGTAAATCCTTTCTATTTTTACTATTTACATCATAAATATCGAGACCATAGGGTAACTGTCTGGGAGGCAGTGGCTATTTACATTCAGCTTTCAATATCCATCATGCATGTTCTCACAAAATAACAGGCAGACTTATATGTCTCTATTATTGAATGGCTTTTTAGATATTGAAAAGATTGTGCTTTTACAGAATATTTTGTTGCTCTTCCATGTGCACTTCATAGCTCCATGGGCATCTATACACATTTGGGGTTTTTACAGATAAATATGACTTGTATGGACTATTGATAATGAACTTCTCATATATACTTACTCCTCAGGTTATTCAATCTTTGTGAGAATAATACGGAGAAACTGCCGTGTGGGTAGGCCCTATTACAACATCATTATCCCATTAGCAAACCTCTGAACTGGGTTTGTTGACTGTGGATGAAAGAACAAATATTAAGGTCCTCATGAATAGATCTGCCACTATTTTAACTGACTGTGATACCCTTTACATAAGGAATAAGTAGGGGAATGAAGAAACGCTGCCAATAAAATTTTCTGGAATAATGAGAGTTTTGATGGGGGGGGCTATAATTTTTTGTCAGGCGTGGCCCTCAGACACACTATTCACAGATATCATCATTTTATTCAACCTGTCAATTCATATTCAGAAGACCCAGGAGGCGAAAAGAGCAGGGAACATGTGTATGAAGTAGAATATGCAGGAGTGCCATTGTCTGTCAGAAGCAAATCTTTGTCAAATTATTCCGATATCAGAATGTAATGAGACAGATAGGCAGTGCAATAAAGCTCAGACAATAACCAAGTCACAACTGACATCCAGGTAGGCGTGCTTAAGTAAATATGGTAATATGATGGCTTTGATAATCTGACACTCAACAACAAAACTCTTGCTGCTTTGATATCAGTGTGTATTGGAAGAGCCATGCATCAGATGAAGTGAGCAGAGCGTTGAGCCTTTGACTGAGTGGTAATCTTTTGAAAGGTTTAGGCCCCACAGTTGGTCTGCTCCTCTCCATCCCTGTGGCCTAAAGAAATACGGGCAGTTAATGAAAATGAATGGCCAGGTCCATGCTACTTGATTGCCAGAGCTGCTTTCATCAATACATTTAATAAAGGAGTCACACCTCCTTTTGGGACAGAATGGGCCCTTGATATAGAAACAATGAAAGCGGTTTTATCTTATCTGCACCACTATAGTCTACTTCGGTTTTAAAACACAGTGAAGCAGTTTATCTAGACCAAAGAAGCTTGATGAGTCATATGGGACTGAAGTAAAGCATCTCAAAATGAATTATATTGGGTTGAGTCATACAGTTTAAAATGCTTTAAAATGTCACAATCTTACACAGGTGAGAGACTGACCAACAACCTGGAGCTCAACGCTCTCAAGTCAGTGGAGATGGTTGTGGATTACAGGAAGAACCCAGCCCCACTACTATGTCCTCTTTTTTTTTTTATATATATCCAGTAGCAGACCTTAATTAATATTCATTTAATTAATTTAAGAAAATTCTATGTGTCTATTACCCCACTGGCAAAATATTTTAATCAATTCATTCAGGCCTTGAATCTGCCGAACATTTGCTTGAGTGTTTACAACCGGAGGGTTTGCCGGCACAGAAGCCTTCTTCCATAGCCTTCTACAGAGATGTTACTTAGGCTGAAACGTAGAGGTTGGATTAGCTCTTTCCTTGGCAAGCTCATTCACGTACTTTAGTATGGAAGCACAATCTAAATGCAAATTGCTAGCTGATTTTGTTCTACCGCTGTCCTTGGGCATTATGAGGTGAACTTGATAGGTTAAAGGTTGTTTTAATGCAGAGAGGAGTAATTGGAGTCCTACCTGTTGTTCTGATATGTCAGCCAAGTCAGAAGCAGACATCTAAGCGATCGTGGACCAACTGATCATTGGTGTGATCCAACAATACTAGCACATCTGCTGTGAAGCACTAAATACGAAAATTATACAAAATTACCAGTTCCTTGTTTTTCCACAATGCTGGCTAATTTAATTATTAGTCTTTTGGGGCAGATTATGTTAGGACTTTTTCACCTTAACATGTTTTAAAGTAATTAAATGCACACACACACACCCTCGGACAGACGTGTCACTGTATGTCATTTAGTGAACATTGTTATATTTTGGATATATGACATATGCTGTTAGGGCATATATAACTGTAGTATGACTAGCCTCAAATGGACTCAAATCCATAACTCCAGCAGTACTAATGCCATGCTCTCCCCATAGGGTTATACAGGCCCTCATTATTTTAAATATTGACACAATTGTCAAACTGTCACCAACAAAACAACAACTGCCTTTTTGTGTGACCAAACCAGAATTCAGTTACCAGGTAACCATGGGAATAGTGGTGACTTAGAGGTAAACTTCACATCATTATTTCTGCGTTCAGTGACAATGTGAAATACAGACTACGACATTTTTGTATCTTCTTTTAAAAATGTAGATGCCTATTAATGGGGAAATCTGAAATTAATTGCAATTTCTTTTAGTGTGAAATGCCAGACATTTTAATGCCATTACAGTACAACACTAGAACAAAACCCTGAATGGCAATATCTGTGTTTAAGAACATGTAATGGTGTAGAATTAATAATTATCATCCAACTGAATCTCAAAAATTGACTATTGTTCTTCCACGAAGTTGATAATATCTTAAACAGTTTCTGTTATTGTTCCATACAGCAGGACTTACATAGAGGGCACCGACACTCCGTTGCCAGTTTATTAGCTACTCCTAGCTAAAACGAATACAGTCTAATACAACAGCCCTGGTGATTCAAATGCGGTGGACAAAAATAATAGTAACACGGTTAGTATAACGCAATAAAGTTGAATAGCCCCACAAACTACACCTTCCAAAATGTCCATAGCATTGAATCGACACCTCTCAACAAGAACGGAACAGTCTAATCTTCATGATGGTAGGATTTATTGCAGAAATGTTGTATTAGAGTGCATTCGTTTTAGCTAGTTGGACCTAATAAACTGGCAACTGGGTGTACATGTGTACACCTGTCTAGACGTCTGTCTAACATTACCTCTGTAAGCAGAAACAACTGAAATCAATGTCTGAGAGCTCACCACAAACCGCCAAAAAAACAGAATCAGCAACAAGTCTTTGGTGCAGACGATACGGTGAGTCAGTGATAACGAAAAAAGATTAGATGAAGCAAAAACATTGTTATGGAGGAGAATTTGGCTGTGCTAGAGTAAAGGGGAGTTCATTTAACTGTCTGGCGAGATGAAAGAGTGGTCTCTTTCTGCAAGTGCTTCACTCTAAATGTGTAGGCATTCAAGGGACTTGAAAACGCTGCTTTGGGGAGTTGCTGAGGACAAAAAACACTTGATAAATGTTACACATGGATGAATGAAACAGACGACTTACTGCTGAGATGAATTGCTATGTCAAGAGGTTGGAGTGTGACTGAGCCTCAGATGCTCATTTGATCAAATGACTTACTGTCAAAAGGAAACCCCCAAAACCTGTTTGTGATTACTAAATATTCATGTCGGACCATCACAGCTTCCTTTCACTTTCTGGTAAAATAACTCTATAAAAATGGGTTTCGTCATCCGAGCATGTCTGTTGTTGGTTAAGGTACTTGTCATGACTCATTCAAGTTAATTACCTTTCCAATCAATATGAGGCTTTAACCTTTTGACCTCTGTTGTTGTGATTCAATGAAAGTTGAACTCTGGGGAATAGAAACTTATCTAAGGAAAAGGGTAATTACTGTTCTCAAAATGGTGAACATTGATTTCCTCTACTGCTGAAATGTTTTGTCTAATTAATCCACTACATAGGCAAAAGGCTAAATATTCAACAATGCCTGTAGTCTAATTGCTAAAGAAAAATGTATCAACCAGCCTCTAAACAAACGTTTCCATTTGTCACCACCTCAGAAACTGACAAAACGACACAAATAGCTCAGCCATCTTCACAACCGTCATAGTTGAAGATTATTCTAAATGATGTCAGCTCATCTTAAACAAAAAATTGGAAGCATCTTGAGTAAAATTTTACTTTGCTTGTCTTCAGTGTGTTCCAGTATTCTAATATTACAGAAACCAAAGTTTTCTATTAAAAAGGAAGGACTAATGTTAAAAACATAATGTGAAATAATTAAAAAGTGGCAACGCTGCACACTGACAATAAACAGATCTTGTATTAAAAGAAATGCCAAAGAACTCACATAAAAGGTGAGAAAAAGTCAAATAAGAATTGAAAAACTCAGCAGGTAACAATTACTGCAAAGTTCTTGCACAGAGGGAAGGCTTATAGACGGGTGCATCAGATCAAAAACTTTACCTGATGAATGTCTGAGGACCAAAATGTTGAAAATAAATTAAGTTCAAATGATCAACAGTGGGCAGGATTTTTTGGTTCTTTCATAAATTGAGAAACTAAACTAAAATGTGAACGTCTGAGTCCCATGGCAGTTGTGGCCCATTAAAACCGCTTGGGGTTCAGCTGTTGTTTTAGAGGGGACAGTTATATTGCAAACTAAAGACAAGAGGCAGAGCTGGAGGTGGCAGAGCTTAAGATGTTGAGGTTCTTTTTGGGAGTGAACGAGGATGGACAGGATCAGGAACGAGCACATCAGAGGGACAGCTCATGTTAGATATTTTGGAGATAAAGCCAGAGAGGCCAGATTGAGGTGGTTTGGACATGTTCAGAGGAGAGACTGTGAATATATTGGTAGAAGGATGCTGAGGTTGGAGCTGCCAGGCAGGAGGTCTAGAGGAAGACCAAAGAGGAGATTTATGGATGTAGTGAGAGAGGACATGAAGTTAGTTGGTGTGAGCGAAGAGGACGCGGAGGACAGGGTTAGATGGAGGCGCATGATTCGCTGTGGCGACCCCTGAAAGGGAGCAGCCGAAAGGAAAAGAAGAAGTTAAATTGCGAACTAAGTGCTCATTTTATAGGTGGAGGAGTGGTTCACAAGCCAAATCAGAGAGGGCAAATATCATAGATTCATGACACTTTACAAAATCCATTTTCTTAACGTGCAAAAACATATGGCCACAAATGTGTTACCACAAAGCTTATAGTCGGACACAAAAGACTGAACGCTGAAAAAACATTCACAGAACCAGCAGTTTATGTACACATCTGATCAAACAGTACCAACGCATGTATCAAAGACATGACTTACAGACTCTTATAGATATGCTTGGCATACAAAGGACAGCCTGTGACAGTATTCTAGTTAGTCAAGCTAATGAACCACTATACAGCTCAGCTCAAACAAGCAAGCAAGAATGAAGGCCTTTTCACACGCATCCAGCAGACCTTCCGCACAGGTTCAATCACCAATCAACAACCACCAATCCATGCACAATATTTGGCCACATTTTGACATTTTTCAAAAGCAGACTCCGTTCCCGCAGTTGTAGACACCGCGCCATAACGCAACCGTGGCAAACTAGATGCAAATCATAGGACTTCCAAAACATCAACAAGAGTCCCGCACAGACAGGCAAGGAGAGACATTCACTGCGACGATCAGGAAGGAAACCAGCCAGCAAAGAGACATGATGTTACACTTACACACACACACACACACACAGAGAGAGAGAGAGAGAGACAGAGACAGACAAACAGGGTGGATCGGACTCACTTTATTTGACGTCGAGGCCCATTTTCTTTTCTTTTGAGATGAAGTCCATATCCACGTCACGCAAGCCCCTCTGCACGTGTTGCTGCCATAGATGGTTATTTTGTTTGTTTCTTGGCAGAACTCCTCTTCGTCTCTCCTCCGCTCTCCTCGCTAACTAGCCTTAAGCCAAAAAACACCGCAGCGGAGGTCATTAGCAACGCTAGAAAACTCTCCTTTTGTTTCATTTAAATTGTGTTTTTAACTTTGTTGTTTGTCCTGGGGCCAGAGTACAAGTAGTTTTACGGTTTACTGCAGAGCTTCTTTTCGAGACCACGGTCCTTTCAGTTTCGCTGAGGCATTACCCTGAGCACATCTAGTTTGACTCTTGCTATGTTAATCGGAGGGCGCCAACAGCACACCTGTCTTGCCTTCAGGCAGACGTCGGCAAAGGTGCAATGACGTTTACTCTCCGTCACAACGCAGAGGGGCGCTGTTTCGCACATCGGAGGAAACTCACTGAAAAATGGGGGCGATAACAAAATAATAAGTGCCTGTTTTTTTGACAAATTTATATTACAGTGGTTGCTGGTTTTTTGGATAGTTTACGTTTTTTACAATTAAAGTCATAAGTCACTGACATTGTCATCACAATTTATAGACTATATAACGCTAGAGGCTTAAATAGCCATCCAGACAATCAGCAACTGGCCAATCAGAAAAAGCATCATGAAATGCAGGTGTTCTCAATCAACCCATCAAGTAGTCTGAAGGCTGTTCCAAGAGTTCATCAGCTGTTCGTCATCTTAGGTATGCCTCTACAATCCAATGCATGTGTCTACCTTTCTGAAATTATGATTTTATAATATTAAATTGCATGTTTTAGTATTGATGTTATAGTTCGTGGAGTTGTTGCAGCCTACCGGATTGCATTATGTTCAGAGGGGTTTCTAATATTCTGCATGCATATGCATGTATGTAAACGGGGAGGACAAAAAAATTACAATATAATGTAGTCCAGTCAAATACCACCACTACCTATGACCTCAGTGATACACATAGAATTGAATTTACACATTTTTGGTGATGTCCCCAAAAGCTGAACATTATAAACTTTGTACATTTAGAATTGGCAGACCTGTTGTATTGAATTGCAATAGATTGAAGTAGTACTGGGACTTTAAATCCTCAGAATAAAAAGGCCATCAGTGTACTCAGGAAAGGAAAGGAAAATGTGTTGTTGCAAACTGAAATGTCATCAATCAACAAAGCTAAAATGAAAAATGTTTGTTACATTTAGCAGTCTCACTATGAGGCTGACATTTGCTTCACTGTGTGGTCTTGGGGAAATCAATTAATCGTATTCTGAAATCTAGTCATTTAATAAAATACTTTTCTGTTAATTGGCCATTTGCTCATAACATTTGACATGTGCTGGTAAATATTTTACTATTGCAAGTGATCATTAAGGCTGCACATGTGAAGCAAAATTAATATTTTAGAAGTCAATTTTAAATTGGATTAAAGTCTGGTAATAAAAGTATCATTCATTCAGTAGCTTTCTTTACCCTCTATTTGGAATGTAGTCTGTATATCCAGTAGCTCAGTATTAAATGTTGTAGAGAAGACTGCTTTTCGTAGAGGTCCCACCTTGAATATAGTCAAGCTCTCAATATTGTATAGTTTTTCAGGAGAGCCATTTGCTCGCGGCTTCATTGTTTTATGCACATTCTCCCCCGATATTCCACACAGCCCTTAAATGGTTATGTCTTTAATATGTCAGTTTTGTCTCGTGTTGAGATTTTTTAAAATTCATTCACCACGCTTCTATCCCCATTGGAGCATGACTGAGAGAGAGCAACGCTGAGAGTACAAAAGGTTTTCTGGCTTGGAGGCATTTGTGCAGAGATAACTATTTCCTATCTCTACTTTAAATGTTTGTAGCAGGTTCTGAATACATCTACAAGAGGGGGAAAAAAGGCAATATATAGAGCAAGTCAGAAGTTTAGCACTTGACTTTACTTTTTTCTGCTCCAAGGCAGTCTTTTTTATTGATTAATGGTGGGCTAAATAGATGGGGAGGAGAAGGTTTTTATTGCAGCAAAACCTTTAGTGGAATTCACTGTAAAATTCCAGGCAGGTCACATTATATAATATGGGAGGATATGAACAATTTTCAATTCTAAAAGTTTGGACTGGCCCAATGATGTGTCTGTAACGGGCACACAGGTATTAAGTGTATTCGTCTGCCAGTTTGTTTGAACAATATTGCCAGCCTTTTGCTTTACGATAAAAAAAAAGGTTGAAGGGTTGAAGTAAGAGTATGATTAGAGTTTATTTTTGTTCTACAATAGCAAATTGACTGTTTCAAGTTTTCAGGTAGAGTTTTTAAAAGCTGAAAGAAGAGATAAACTAGATCAGGTTTGTTAATTAACAATAAACTGTGCTGTGTAACGTCAACACATAAATATTATATTCCCGTTCATGGTCTTTGGTCGGTCAGTGGTATTTTCTCTGCATACTAACAACAGTAAGATGAAGCAGCTACTCAACGTTTGCTGTATTGCATTATTGCAATAAGGCATTACTGTTATCATTGCCTCACTGTGACACTATAATCACATATTTGAATATGCATGTAAATGTGTACCAATGGCTTCACACAGCTGGGAAATAACCCACCCTCACTGCAACTTCCATCTGATGACTTGCACTGTAACCACAATGATGCACTGAAAAAGATTGGCTGTGCGACCGAAGGTACTGTCGTTCCACAATAATAGAAGCGGATTTCTATTCAACAACTATGCATGTTGTTGTCGCTGCAAGCGTGGCCAGAAACAAAACAGCGCGAGATAGTGGTGTTATTTGTATTCACTCCATAACGGGGGAGTATGTGGGGAAAAAAACTGGAGATGCAGCCTCTGATGGGAGGATTTCTCCTGGGACAGCAACACCTGAATAATAATGACACAGCCTAACAATTGAGAGGAGAGGAGTGGTTTCTGTAAACCAACCCTGTCACAACAGAGACAAAACCCAATGGTATTTTAAGTAAAAGGGATTATAGCGTTTAGTCATTGTGGCACGATTGGTAAATTCCCAGAAGGCAACATGGGTAGAGTGGAGGTCTTACAATTTGTGGATCCTCTTTTCCTCCACAACTAAATTGCACAAAGTGAGCAGACAGAGGGGCAACAGCTGGAGGTCGAGAGAATGCAGTTTTATGCCAAAAGAAACTACCACCCATCATTTTCAGTTAATTCTAACCGTAAAATGTATATCAAACGCAATTTGCTCATGATTATATCGCCTCTCTTTGTATAAGATTGTGTTCTCAAGCTTGTCATTTGTGGTTTCATGAATAATGCAAGTGTAAGAAATCAGAATGCAGTGAAAGAAAGAAATATGTCACACAAGGTTTAGCATAATAATAATAAAGCCTCCACTGTTGATTATCTTCCAACTCTGTCTATTGCTGGCTTCATTTCAGCCGTGTGTTCTCTGCATTTCACACCTTTAGCCTAGCTGATGGAAAGAACAATCCTATTATATCACCTGAATGATTGCTCTTAACTTGTGTGGAGTACCATTACAGGTATCACGTGGAGTCAGGGAAATATCACAAACTGCTGTGGAAGATTAAATGGGAGAGTGCTCTTTGTGGGCAAGCCATATACATGCCAGACCATATAATTATGATTAGGAGAAGGCATCTCCCCAAAATGTTGATTTAATTAGGAATTTGGAAAGAACCCCGAATAGCTCGAGATGAATGGGTGATGATTTAGACCTGTATCTGCTGCTGAGGAGGGCACATGCTGATTTTAATGTGTTCAAAAGCATGAGGATGTTATGTGGACAGTCCTGCGGAGTTGTTTTTTTTCTCCCCACCTCTCCGTGCATTTATGCATTTTCTAATGAAATTAAAAGGAAAGTGCAGTGGCATGAAAGGTTGTTCAAAGTGGTAGCATGAAGCCAAATGATGCTTTTATGACTTTCTGCTCTGGTGCTCAAAAGTGCGGTTCATTAGAAAGCAGAGGAGGGAAGACTGCAGCAGAAAGCATTACAAAAAACGCTGTTATATTATGACACATAATCAGTGAGCGTACCATCATTTCATAATGCATGACAAGCTCGTCTGGGCTGACACCCGGAAGGTGATGTCTACATCTTTAATCTGAATTTCAATGAATTTGCATTTGATTTATAAAGGCCCAGTCAGGTTTCCTCTGATAATTAGAACTAGAGAATGAGAACTATTTTTCACCTGCACATCGTATCCATTACTGGTGTGTTAGGAGAGTGATCATGTGGCCAAACAAGGATCTTGTGCAGGATCTCAAACAATATTTACAAGCCAGGGAGAACAGTTGTTTACTCCTCATCTCAATGCAAACAGCAGCCGCTCGTGCTCATAACACTGAATGTGCACTCTAATCAGCTTTACACAAAGGAACCACCACACAATGGTATCACTACAACAGCTGTGCCAAAACAACTTACCTTGCTAAATTTCCTACAGGGCAAAAAATGAAAAGGCTATGTGCAGAAGCGTATGTTGCCTGTTCTCCTAAAAGCAGGCTATTTTCTTCCTGACAACACAATATTATTTCAAACATTATGCAGCACATGGGAGGCCAAGTGGAAATCAGTAAAAGCCTCTAAGCCAGTGTAACAATAAAAAAGAAAAGAAAATGGTTTTGAGGTTTTCACCCTAAATCTCAGAGATATAAACTAAGGTCACATTGCAATTTCAATCCATCCGCGGCCTGCTCAGGAGAATAATTAGTTGGGAGGGATCGTAAGAAAGGTCTTGCCAATAGAATTGGTTTTGCTGCCACAGAGTCATCAGTGTCACCACCACGAGACAGCGCCTGTCAACAGGTTTCCCTCTTTTTCTCCAGATCCCTGCATGCTTTGAACAATGGTAGCTTCTTAATTTTCGAAAATGACCCAGTTTCACCCGTTTCTCTTCGGAGTACTCTTGGTGAAACACAAGTTTCTGAGTCCCAGCGATTTGGTGTCTTCTATTATTACAAGTTGACAGTGAGACTGGTGAGCTGCATTTAAAGTATATACCAAATTTAAAAAAAAAACCAATCAATTTATTGGTTTATTTATGTCCACTTGAGTCCCAGGAAAACAACTTCCCAAACAAGATAACACTGTAGTCATCAGAAGAATTGTGTAAGTTGTATTAGGATTTGATTCAAGTCTTAAAGGTTTGTACCTGAGGTCAACAGACACTAAAAACTTCTTACAAGAGCTGAACAACCAGTCTAATCACTTGGCCACTGAGCAGCTCCAGTGGAGCAGTTGGTGCAATCGCTGCTCTTTCACTTTCCCCACCCAGATTTATCCTGCCGGTCCCGGGATCAAGCCTTAATTTATGATCGACATTAAATAATTCAAACTTATTACTCAACATTTCTTAAAATGATGGATATTTCTACCACATTTCTACACTCTCACCCTTGGAAAATGTAGATTATGTGCTTAGTGGATGATGCTGCTTTTTGGTCCGTTGGCTCTTTGGCCGTTTAGCCTGCGTATGAGTTTTTCTAACAGTTGGTGTTTTAAATCCCTTAATATATATTCTCAGCCACAATAATGGCACAAAGGATTATAACATCAGCGTTTGTGTGCCGGTGAAATAAGCATTTGAGAAGCCTCCTGGATTGCCCTCCAATGTCACACAGTAGACCTCAGTGATCTGCAAACAGGATTAGAACTTAATCTTCTTATTAAATTGTCATTCACGTTATATAAAGTTGCAACCCTTCTGCAAAATAAACCCAATCTTTAATAGAAATGTCAAATGTTACCTGCGTTCTGCATACATTTGTGCATATTGCTTCATCCCCATATGTCTCGAAGGAGGCCAACCACAGATAATTGTTACAGTGCATTGTTTTATTTTGTGTCAGATAGTGACTCATCAGGTTGAACGATCTCTCAGCTGATATTATAATTTCAAGTAACACTTTTCATGTACATTTGACATTATATACATAAAGGGTGCTGCTGCAACAGAAGTAATCAATTTATAAAAACTCTGAGCACCAAGAGTAAATGTTTCACTCGATGTAGCAATTTAGAATTGACTCCACATCACAGCCCTTCAATTGATTTCTCTTGAACACCTTTATAGGTAGAATATTGAGTGAACGGAACATTGAATGGCTGCCGGGTAAAGGCAAAAGGAAATCCATGCATGTAGGAGGGAGATAATGAAATAGAGTGAAGTCAGACCCTTAAGGCACATACCAGTGAGTGGCTCTGGGTCCCATGACAATAAAGATTTTCCCCTTTAATTGAAATCTGGTTATTCTCTAGTCCTGATGGACAACTTCTTAAATAAAGGCAGTGCCTCATCTCTTCCTGTTAATTTCCCTGACGCAGTAATGATCGCTCCATTTTAAAGTCCTCTGCCTTTTCTGTAACGGCTGCTTTTCTGTGAAATCAATGTTTCACTCTTAGTATTATTGTTGATGTGATGTTTTATGGACAAAATGCTATTTTATCATCAAATTGCAATTTCCTGAGGGAGCCAGTTGAGTTCAGTTCCTCTGGCTTTGGGAGAAAATATGCCACTCAGAACAAGATGGTGGACTAACAAATTCACATACCAGTAGTTTAATTTGAGTCCTTTTGGTGAGGCGAGTTGGCAGCGAGTCCTAACAGATGGTTGAGATTCTGAGATTATGGCAGTGGTGGAAAGTACATTTGCTAGAGTACAAATGTGACGTACTTGTATTCCTATTTTATGCTACTTTAAACTTCTACTTCACTACATTTCAAAAGGGAAATAGTTAACTTTTTTCCACCAAATAGTAGTTATTCGTTTCTAATGTTGTACGCACCAAGGTATATGATAAGCTTAAAAACAAAACTAAACTGAGACATTTCCCCTCTAAACTTTATAAATATTATCCAATATTTCACAGAGCAGAACTTTTTTGGCTTTGATTTTGGTTGTTTGCTCTTTCTTCTTCCCTTCCCCATTTCCCTCGCTACAAAAGGAAGCTGGTTGTTTTCTGTTAGAGCAACTGTGGAACGCCTGACCTTAGGAACTTAGGTTAGCTAACTCAGTACCTTGTTTTAAATCACTCCTGACTTTTATAGGTAAGCTTTTTTTTTTTTAGTTAATCTATTGTCTGTTTAATTTCTATGCCTTTAATCACTTGCATTTTGCCTGTTTTATTGCACACTGTTGTTTTATCAGGTTTTCTGTTTTTTATTTAGTTTTTGTTGTTTTTACCTTGACTGTGTGTACTCTATATTGCACTTTGTAACTGTGTTTTGAAAAGTGCTGTTCAAATAAAGTTTATTATTATCATTATTAATCATCTCATGACCCATCAGGTTTATCTTGTGACCCTTTGGAGGGGGCTTAACCCCTAGGCTGGGAACCACTGGACCAAACTACCCAACAGCTCTACCTCGACCAGCTACAATATTAAAATCCTGCTTATGCATTGTTGCATAGTTATTAACAGTTTAATAATGGCATACATAGTAATGCATCAGTCACAGGGGCCATTTTCGTGCAGAATAAGTATTTTTTTTTACTGTTAATACTTTCAGTAAATGCTGCTGAAAATTCTTTTACTTAAATAGGATTTTTGAAAGAATTACTTTTACCAGTAATGGAGTATTTTTACATTGTTGTGCAGGTACATTTAATTGACTAAAAGATCCGATCTTCCACCACTGGATTATGGTACAGGCTGAGTTAATATTTGATAATCTGGGATTGGACGATGGGGAACACTTTGCCTCCCCCCATGATAATGCGACTTGTTTACGGGGGCCGAACACAACAGCAGCTGTTGTAAAAAGTGACAATGCAACTGAAAAGTCTTCCTGGCAGAGGTGAGGACTTGCCTTTTAATTTGAGGTAGTTCACTTTACAAGATGACATCGGCTTCAGTCAGAATGAGATCAAATCTTCATGTAATCGACACTCACCTATCATTAGTCATATTACTGAAAAATTAGGCCCTCCATTCCTCCAAGCATGCATAAATAATGATAATGACTCATACGAGCTTCGATGGGGAACCATCTCTGTGTTTTGGTGGTCAAAGTGCCCTTGAAAATAACAAGGGGGTCTGAAAAATGGTTTCTTGGAGCAATTTGTGCTTTATTGAAACCGTACAGCTCATTATGCATTTTGCAGCTTGGTAACCTTAAATTAGATTGTTGCTGTAAAGTGTCTGATTAATCTATTTCAGTGTTACAAATGCCTTAGAGTGCAAGAAATAGAATGCTAAATTAGTTCGAGATTAGGTTTTTATAATAGGTTTCACATGAGGGGCATGTCTACGTTTTTCCAGAAACCCCAGCTCATTTAACACTTCCATCACAGCCAACAGTACATGAGGTGGAGAGAGATTTGTGTTGAATTGTGGAGTTTGTGAAACAGCCCATTTAGCTCCGGGGAGTTCCTTTGAATGTACTTTCAGCTCCAAATGAGAAACACTTCTGTGGTCTAAAACCGAGCTTAGAAATCCACCCATTAAAACATTTGTTTGCACTGACTTAGCCGCATTTTGCAGAAGTTCGCATTTGACCATGAATGTTTTTCAAGGTATACAGGGCTTGTCCTCTTCCGTGTCAGAGATAAACGCTGTGGCAAATCCATCATGTGTCGTCGGCTGTCAGACTCCGGGGAAAAACAATTAAAGTTTCCACACACAGGTCGAGCTGCTCCACTAGTCAATGAAGCAACCTCTGTGTGTGGGCCTAGAGACGATACATTCATTTGGAAATGTCAGTGAAGGAGGGATGCATGTGGAAGACAATTAAATGACCTACAGTATATGAGGTTGAGGACTCAAGGGACTGAAAAGACGAAGGGAAAAAACAACTGTTCTGAAAAACAAGAGTACAGGACAAAGTTTGCTCAGTTCACTGTAATTATTAAGCAATTAAACCAACTTGGGTCAAAACAGAAAATGACAGACACTAAAATGGAAAGTCACTGTGGTGAGAGAAAGTCATAAGGCTCCAGGAGGTGCAGGAGAACTTCAGTAAACAAACCAAAAATGTGAGCTGAAGCTAGCTCCAGGTCTTTGGCATGTCACACAAAAGTCAACAGTGATACACGCAGACATAATCATACATTCATTTGCATGCAAACAGACAACACAAACACATTCTTGGCATTTGGCCATGTCACAGGCAATTTATGGCCACTGATGCTGCTGTCATGCTGGTGCATGAAAGTGAATGCCCGTAATAGTCCGTGCAGTCAGTCAGTTACCATGAATCACATGCTCGGCCCATTAATGCTGCTTGTCAGTGGCGTCTACAATGCAATCAAGAAAGTGTGGACTATTGAATCATGGGGCATATTGTTCACTAACAATACTTGGCATGGCATTGATTTCAACCAATAGTCTTTAAGCCCTCAGGCACCGGGATGTGGCTCATTGATGAGACACTTTATCTGGGGGGAAAAAAAGGTCAGTTGAAGTGATTGATGCCCTCTTTTATGAGTGGTAATACCGACGGTATTACTTGTGCATTTTGAATGCTCAATCTCAATGACATTTGCTCCAACTGGGCCATAAAAAGCCAATATAGGAGTGAGACAAGCATGAGAGTAATAACATCCTTATTTTTGTGCGTTTGAATGCTATGCATCTATAAAACATGCCGTGCCATCTTGAATGTGATGGCAGAGGAGGCGAGAGCCCTTGGGGTCAATGTGGAAGCTCTTTGAGCCGTTGTTTATAGCTGTTGAGTGAGAGGAGAGGAGCCGCCGCCCTCGGGTAGCTGGGGTATGGATTATTTGTTGAAACATTGATCCGCACAGTGTAGCTGTAAGGCGATGTGTCATTAATCTGGCTCACCTTCAGTTCGTTGAGGAATAAATTCAAATAATGTGCTAGACTGGCATTTGAATTGCGAGTTTAGAAAAGCAGATCCAGGAATAGCCGTTTTTAGTTAGCTAGCCGGCTCTAGCGATGGCAATGTCATCGGTCCACCACTTATGTGGTCCAGACGGATCCAATGTTTAGATTTAAATGGCTCTTAAGTGACAACTTTTGGATGGATTTGCCCTGAAATTTAGTACAGCCATTCATGTCCCCCTCAGGATGAATTGTAATAACTTTGGTTATCCCCTGATTTATTATCAAGCATTATCATCAGGCCAAATTTTTAATCTGTCCAATACTCTTATTTTTGACCAAATACAAAACCAATCACATTTCCATCAGCCTCAGCTGCACTTTGGGTAGAGTGCTAATTAGCAAATGTTTGCATGCTTACGTGCCAAACTAAGATGGTGAACATGAAAACATTACACGTGCCAAACATCAGCATGTTAGCCTAGACTCTTAATCTTGTTCCAACAAAGTTGAACTGAAATTAGGAAGAATCTAAATTTATGGTACAGTGACCCATATTTTCTGACTATAGGCACTGCACATTTCGTTTTTATTTCCATATGCATATTTCTCATCTTGTTCTGCTTACAGTGGCAAATTCACTCCTCAGCACGATACTGAAGGATCCATGCATAGCTAATGCTCAACAGTAAATTACATTAATTGTTTTAAACCCTGACATATCAGCACAATTATACCTGTCTCAGCAGTGCTGGCAAATGTATTATTGATCAAAATGTTCACTAGTTAAAAGATCTCCTTCTGCGGCAGGAAAGGTAGCGAGCAGAGAGAAACATGCACAACGGGGAAACAGATGTCCTACCTGGTCCATTCAACTGTGATAACTTCTTACTTTCCACTCATCCCCGCATTGGTCTGTCACTTTGTTCAGTTTATCAAACTGACAAGACACATGACTGACTGTCAGGTGCAAGTCTTGACTCACTGGAGTCTCATGCTCACTCAGAAGTGCTGTCTTGCAAAATGAGCAGACTGAGGATCAGCCATTCCTAGTATCAAGTGCCCTTGATGAGTAAAACTTGTGTGTTGTCACGTCAAGTATTGAGTAATATGCGTTATCTATGAAAGCCTCAACAGCCCTTTTATTTAATCTCACTTGTCTTCTTGGCAGCCCCCTCAAAACATATCAAGCTGTGCTGTATCTATGAAGCCTTCCTTCAACTCTGAAAACACAATGAATCGTCACATTTACATTACATTTACATTTAGCAGACGCTTTTATCCAAAGGGACTTACATATGAGAACATTCACAAACCGAAGGAGCAGCTTCGGGAACTTGTTTAGGGGTTCAGTATCTTGCTCTAGGATACTTTGACGCTGGGGGATCGAACCGTCAACCTTCCGATTGGCAGGCGACCACTCTGCCACCAAGCCCCACCCAACTCCACAGCTCCAATAGGGATTTTAAGCCTCTTTTAGTTCATTGGTTTGGTTTTAAGGCACACACAGTAACCTATGCTTTGCCGCACTTCAGTAGCAATGATCTTTTGTCTCATGCTTTGCCTTTATTACTCTATGGGTAAACTCCTGCTTTTTCTTCCCACTCTAATCGTCTCCATCAGTTCCTCTTTCCCACACTGCCAGAGTCCCTCTTATTCACAAAATCTGACATCACTGTATCTGATCAATGGTCTTTTTGCCTACTTTCCTTGAGCCCATCAGTCACTGGATGCTGTTCTTCAAATATAAGTTGGTAACACTTTATAATAACCACCATAAATGGTAAATTAATAGTTAAAAATTAAATTAATTAAATTAAACTTTAGTTTATAGTTATTTCACTGTTAACAAACAATAAAATGCTAATTAATCATGTTAACTAAATACTAAAGTTTGATTAACTATCAATTTACCATTTATTAATGATGGTTATTATAAATGGTGTGACCTATAATTTTGCCATCCTGTCATTCAGGCCTGCTCCTGCACAATCCAGCTGCCAAATCACTCAAATTAGCTCCAGGATGTTCCACAAGATTCAACTGAGATGTTCAGTCTCCCTCCTGGTGGCTTAACTCCACCACCGCAAGCCTGTAGAGTCCGGTCCTATCCTTTGCCTTCATGGGTCAACACTTGATGAAGATGCTTCACATCCATCAAGTCTAATCACTTAAGTCTTTATCTGTTGCTTACGTCAATAAATATTGTTATTCACTTTCAATTGATCTGTCCTTATTGAACTGTATGGTTGCTTCTGAGATACTTGTATTAGTCCCAGTAGGCAGCTGTTTGCAGCAATATGGTTGGTGACTGCAACAAACCCACTCTAACCTACCTGTCCAGCATCAACAGACACACTTAAAGGACACATTCAAGCATTTGACAAACTAAAGATCTAGTCATCTTTCTCAGGATTTGGTGGAGACCAAAATAGAGCTAAGAGGAGAGTGAAGATTAGACTTAAATTGATCAGGCGGCTGGACCATAATAGCTGTTTATGGGTCTGCTTGCATTGGTGTTTTTCTGCCCCCTAGTGGCGACACCTGATCAATGCAGCTTTAATAAGTAGATTAATAAAAATTTCAAACTGACTTGATGGACTAATCATTGTAAGAAACAGTGGTATTTAGAGTAATAAGCTAAATGAACAGAAGCTGCTGGTCCGGTGGCTAGGTGAATTTATTCCTTTTGATTTTGATTGTTGATTATTGCTCTGCACATTGCAAATTTCAGAGTTTTTGGAGAAAAAAAACATTATTTCCTAGCTTGAATGCATTGTACTTTGCAGTGTTATTTTTACGTACACCCCATTCCTAATGTCACCGTATTTATATTTCAGTTATGGCAAGGCAAGTATGGCTACAGGGTTAAGGAATGTTATAGACTTCAATTATAAATAACAAATCCATTATATATTCCTCTTTCTGTCTTGTTTTAAAGGGTAATAACAATGTATCAAATGACAGTGTGACACTATGAAAAGGGTAGTGATGAACCTACAGAGAACTACCACCTGAATCTCCAGGTCCCTCAGCCTTACAGAGCTTTATAGTGAATTTCAGCTCATTGTTTCGCCGTCCGACCTGCAATTTTACTGTTTCAATGCCAGCTGTGCAATGTTTAGTATATTATCAGCCTCTTGTAGAAAACTGCGTGCACGAATGGTCTGCACACACATTCTCAGTGGACATTCTACTAAACTCTAGTTTGAGAGAGGGAAATGGCGTGTGCATCGTTTTTGTGAGTACACATCATTTTTACATTTGGTCCCAGATGCAATGGACTCTGAGAAACAGATCCTGTCATCTTGAAACTCCAAATGTCCTCCGCACACGTTGATGTCGTAAGCTCCACACACTCAAGTAAAGAGGCTGCTGATGGCCTAACATTGCACAATCCTTACTTTGTGACTCTTTCTGCTCTGTGTCGGGCCATTTGCCTCCGCCTGTTTTAATTTATGCCTGGGCTTTAAATCGCTATTGAACATTACGGAGGCCAAGTGGTGCAAGCAATAACATGAATAATCCATTGGCAGTTCCTGTTAGACCGAAAGAGACCTCAATCACCATTATACTCAGGGGGAGTGAAACCAGGCAGTAGCAGCATTAGCCTTTCCCCCTAAAAACTGAATGCGCTTCCCATATTGAAGCCGTAAACATCAATCTTACTAAGGATTGTGCTTCAAAGTATTCAATAATATCATTGAGCATTTCTCTGCAAATGTATAATCACTTCATGGGAGAAATAAATTGACCTCTAGTGTTTTTTGTGTAGGGATTTTATATATCCACACAGAAAAAAAATACGCACTCGCTTAAAACCCCTTAAAGACACAATTGTAAGTGGCAGTAGAAAAAGTAATGAAATCAACAAAATCCTAAACTCTGTTGTTGCTCATTAGCTTACAATGTAAAACAACCAATCATGTCCTTTTAGAATCACTACTGTGCTGGGTTGCTACTGGCTTCACATCATAAAATTGAGCTTTAGATGTAACTTGTAAAACTTGTGAAGGGATAATTCTTTCTAAAAATACAGAAAATGTTTTCCCCACTCACTCCACACTTCGTAATTCCTCAGGAAGAAAAATGGATTTATCTGACAGCTTCTTAGAACAGAAACCATTTTAAATTCATCATGTAGCTCTATTGCCTATTCCAGGCACGTCTGTCAATCTGCCTGTGAAATGAAGAGCCAGAGGCTACTGACCCAGACACATCAGCTCCTTTTTGGCCATCTAACAACACTTTCTGAAGTCTTTACACTCGCACATTAATTTCCTATTTTCTGCTTGCTGCTGCCTTCTAGGACATGGCTCATGCTCACACAAAGACTTGTGTGGAGTGAGTGGGCAACAAGTACAGTTTATGCAAAGTGGTTATGATGGCTGATGCAAAAGACATAAGAGTACAAAATAAAATGTAAGAAACTGTGAACCGAGCGTTCCGAATTAAACCTTAAGGAATTTCAGTCAAATAATTTCATTGCACCAGAATTCATGTGCCTCATTACAAACACTTAACTGTTGTAATTCCTTCATTTTTTTGGCAATACTTTTAGGGATTCTCGTAATATAAAGTGTATTTGCAGTTCAAAACACTGTATATATACTATGAAAGCAACAAAAGGAAAACCCAAACCATATCAAGTACTTTAAGAGCTCTGTCACATTTATATCGCTATGACTTTTTCCAATTCAACCTTATTGCAAGAATATGTATACTACATACTGCATCATAGGCACCATTAGAAATGCTTTTTAATAAAATATTTATTTCCCCATTCATTTGATATATATTGGAATGTCTATGCTGGCTTTGCAGTTAAACACTAAAATCACAGATATTTTGTTATTACAAGCCTCAGTTTCTCAAATCAGTAGTGCAAATTGTTGTTAAAACCTGTCTGGGAGCAGATGTCACGATGCTAACTGGCTTGAGTGGAAACTAACTGCTCTCCATGACATTGTTCCAGTTATAGGAAAACATGGTGAAATTGGTAAAGTTACAGAAATGACTTAAATGCTAATATAATGTAAAGTAAACAATACTCTGAAAAACTCCCATACGAAGTATATGAAATGATAGTCTCATGTTAAATTTTGAGGGTAGACACAATAAGTGCTTCCTGTCACAGATGTCCAAAATACTGATCAGATTCGATAATTTGAAAGTATAAAAGTATTAATGAGCATTTGTTTTGTTCAATAACAACATGGAAAACTCATGTGCGACTAAGAAGTACCTGAAAATAACGGCGACCTTTATCCATGATATACTGCAGTGAAAAATACACGTATGAAAAATTATATTAAATCTAGTAAAATACTCTCGATAAGAACGGCGTATTTAAGAACCCTGCTGTGTTGCCTTTCCCCCGACGACCTTAGACAATCGTACAAAGTGATTGCAGATTCTTTCCCAAAATAGAAAATAATACAACCTGATTGTCTGGAATACAGTAAGTGTCCTTCTTGTCAGCTATGAAGTCTAAAACCTCTACAGGGCCAAGTGGATTCAGTGGGTTTTCCACCGTGGGGAAAACAAAGCGCTTGTGTTCATCGGACAGATACTGTATGTACAAACATTGGCCTCACTTAAAAACACACGCTGTAACCTGGTCCACAGATTATCCCTCCCCATTTCCCCCATTCTGGATAAGCAGTTTGTAAACGGATGATGGTTCAGTGTTGACCTGACTCTGTTCGTCATCCAGCTCATTGTCGCCACAGGAGAGCTTGAATCCTTCTTCCAGAGAGAAACTAAGACACAAATCATGGAATGCTATAAGAGTGCTGTCCTGAATATCTTCTCTTCTCTTGTTGAACAGACATGACGCCCTGTTTTAACTTCTTCGTGAACAGGTGACTGGCTCTTCCACAGTAGGTATGTGTGGTGGTCTGTAGCGACGCTTCCAGCGGCCGTAGCAGTGAGGTCTCCATGTTCTCACCAAACCGGTACTGCGATATAGAGAAAAATGTGCAGGTATAACATTTCTGATTTAAAAAAAAAAAGAAGATTTGATTACAGCTTTGTACAACTTTGTATGCGTCTCTGGTGGCTCCACCCACTTTAATTTCAGCTCTTGTCCTGCTCCTGACATTACTCAAGAAAGACTGAAAAGATGCTTTTTTTTTTTTTTCCTTTCTCTTTTTTAAACCAAGCAGAATTGTGTTTTTACACCTGTTGCCTCCTGTGACAACCACGAGGGGACAATAAGAACTGTATCCAAATAACACGAATTAAGTGCAACATTTATCACGGTCAGTTCAAGACAATAACAGTCTGCATTTGATTCATATCTGTCAATTCGGTGTGTTTGGATGATGAATATCTATTACCACAACTATACAAGAATGGGCTCAGTAAGCCGTGACAGCATTGGTGAAAGCTTTAGCAGCATTCCAGATATGCTTCATTATTGTATGCTTTTGTGTCACCAAGTGAAAAGCAAAGATAAAACTTCCAGCTCTTCAGCCAGTTAATATTAGCAGCCAAGGTTTTTGTCACGTATAGTATGTAAATAAGACACATACACTATGTAGTGCATTGCTTTTATATTGAGGTACACCATTATTTCACTGCTCTAGTAAATAAGAAGAAATCACAATTTTACAGCATCTCATTTGACTCCAGTTTGGCCAGGCATTAGTTTACTCAAAGCACACTCTTTATTATCTCTCATATACTGGGGCAGGCAATAAAGCACCATTAACAGCCTCCTATCGATTTTTATGTGGATGCTGCTGGTGCGTTGTCCACACAGCCATCATGATGTCTCAAACTAGCATCAGCACTAAAAATTTTACAACTCTTCTGTGGGCTTGGCTGGGTAATGGTAGTGCCCTTTATTGCAAGCTCCTCTGCTGGCTGGGAGAGCCTGCCATGGGAGCCGGGCTGACTCTTGGTGGGATGGAAATGAGAGTTTCCTCCAGAATTGCCTGCTCCAGGCTTTAGGATGGTGTCCTCAAAGGACTGAGCGGGAACAAAGTGGGAGGGGGCCTGAGGAGCTGGAGCAACAGGAAGCGCTGATAAAAGCATTAACAAAATATAGCTTAGAAACAACAAAAGGATCTTAAGTTAGTCCAGGCTCTTTTCTAATAAGCTCATTGTACTACAAAGACCAGTATAATACATGTATTATGCTTACTAATGACAGCCCTCCTCCACCCCCTAAAATCAGGTGGAGTCTGGTACGTGCGGTCTTGGATGCCGTATGCATGTTTGTGCTGTCTGGGAGACTGATGGAGGCATGAGGGCCGAGTGCCCCATAATGAAGCCTGCTCGTTTACCTAATGGCAGAGAACACTGCCCGCACTGATAGTGGCCAGGCTGGGCCCTGTGGCTGTAATGGATGGAGACCAGCTAATGAAGCTTCCCTCGCTTCCCCGATTGCTGCCTGCATGTTGACCGGTGTGCTGAAATCAAGAAGAGCAGATCGAAGGCGAGCCGCCAGCGCAGCATGGAGAGAGCTCTCCAGCTGACTTGCTCGCTCACTGATGACGGCTGTGTAGTGGACGTTTACGCTCCAAAAGCTGAAACGCATTTGGAGTAAATTTGACAGATATCATACTTTTTTTTAATCCAAGTTCTGTCTTCATTTTCAAGTGCCAGCGATGCACTGGCAGTGCTCTGTAGGTTGTCATAACAACTTAAGAATGCTACAATTCTGAAAATATTTTGATTTTACAGAAGGCGTAAACAGACAGCCAGACCTCACCAGCTGTGCCAACAAAGGGAAACCAGGCCCGCGCAGAAACCCGAGAGGCAGATATTATAGGATGAGGGGGGTGATTCTATATTTTTCTTATTGTCAACAAATCCAATGAAAAGACCGAAACCAAACAATGAATTTCTACCAACAGTTATTGACTGTGTCCCAATTCTGATAGAGCTTATTCCTCTGGGCTATTTAGACCGCCATTGTTTTCCAAAGCTATTAAAAGCACATTAGAGAGCCACACAGTTGCCATGTCTGACACGTTCCTTCGTTACAATGCACACGGCCACTAGGCCTGTCACAATGGCTACTTTTGTTGGACGATATTATTGGCACGGCAATTACTGCGATAAACGATATTATTGTCATGTTAAGGGAATCTGCATCTCATTCCATCACAGGGAGAGATAAAGAAATCTTTAGCCAAAGAATCACAAACTCACTACAGGGACATTGCATATTTAAAGTGAAGATGTTTTTTGGTTTTTTTAAATCTACAAAGAGAGGGAGAAGATCAAACGAACTATTTAAACATTTACAAGAGCAAACAAATTATTTAAATATTCACAAGCTAGACGGGACTGAAAAAAAGCAACGTTTTTTCTTGCGCTGTGAAAAAAAGACTCCAGACTTGAGGCACAACGCAACCCTGCTGTTTATTCTGGCATCATGTTGGCTAAAATGGTGGTGACATTCTTATGTAAAAAAACACGCATGTAAACACAACTGGCAATATCGACGTCAGCAAAAATGATCGAGGTCATGTCCATATATCGTATAATAAGTCGATTACGTAACTATCGCAACAGGCCTAACGTGCTCTTTAGTTTATTTTGAGCCAGTCCCACATACACTCTCCTGAGACCGTAAATACTAACAAGATCTGCTAAAAACTACACGTTTTTTTTTGTTGTTGTATTTTTAAAAATGTAAAGTATTTATTCATGGCCTGTTTTAACGATTTACGTCTTCACGTAGGAAGGAATGGACAGACATTATTGATGGACTTTTCATGGGATTTGTGGACAAAAACAGCCTTATTCTTTAAGTAAGCATGTACTGTATGTTTAATTTTAAATGTAACTTTGTTATTTTGGAAAGCAGTCTTATTCAGTAGTAAACATGGACAGAATAAGTCTAAAAATCTCAGATTTATTTTTATCAAATGACTTCTGGGTCATGATGGCATCGACTGTGTTAGAATAATGTGAAGTTGGCCTGCCAATAATGATTCTGAAATCTAGACCTCTTTGAAGGAAATGTTGGAATGACTGCCTTTTATAATTGATGAAATTACAAGGTGCCTCAACTCTGTAAAAAAAAATAAAAAATAACAAAAATTATTTTAGCCTTTTAGTTGACAAAATCTCAAGTCGCCGAAAGCAGGGTGGGGCTGATTTGTCTGATTTGGGAGAGTTAAGACAGGATGACGGAAATGTTTAACAGGCTATTGATTAAGCAGAATCCATAAGAGAAAAGCAATGGCCTAGAGTGCCCATTGATAATATAATGACTAGTAAATGTTTCGCCAAAGAGTCTGGTCTACCTACACAATTGCCTTCTGAAGAAACAGAGGCACCAGAAAGAAAGTCTATAAAAATGATCACTCCTCACTAGAATAAACAAAGCCTTTCAAACATTACTTCCCCTTATATTACGTTTTCCAGCTGGCTGTGTCTGGCATTCTCTTAACAAAAACTTTTGGAAGACTAAATATACTCAAGTCTATTTACAAGCCTTTTGCAAGACATGGTGATCGTTAACAAATAAGACCCCTTGAGTAAAGACAAGTGTTTCTTATTTTACTCTAGGGGCTCAGAGAAACCACAGATTTCTGATTAGAGAGGCTGTCTCTACCTTTCGGATGGCCTCGTAGACAGCTCGAAACGCTGGCTGCTTGTCATCATGGTAAACTCCCCTGTTACCATGGAGAATGAAGACACCTTCTTGTTCAGCCTGTTGACAGTTGCTGCCATAGATACAGTGGTCCGGTCGGTAGTTCCACTGGCAGGGGAACACATATATGCTTTCTGTAACACAAACAGAGACGTGATTGGGTTGATAACGATTACAAATAACTGAGTTTATTCAATAAGTTACAAACCCTCAAATATTTGTTTATTTTATGGTAAATGTCCAAGAGCAACAAACGTCTTTAGTGAAGTCTCGTTTGTGTCCCGAACTAACGTCATTCATGATTAAAAACAGGTCTGTGTATGTGGTTGTTGCACAAACCTGGGTTATGGTGAAATATGATATTAAGGAGGTCCTGGTCACCCCAGGTGATATTGAGTTTATACTTCTGGAGAAGGGGCATCAGAATTTCCTCCCACTTCAGTGCTACTGTTGTCATGTCATTCTAGAAGGAAAAATACAGCAATCAGGAGAGCATTCATATCATTTTGCATCAGGAAACCATAAACCTGCAATTCTGGAAAATTAATCCCTTTGTCAACACTTCAGCGCAGAGAAACTGTTTTCTCTCTCAAATCGAGTACACTCATCGTGACGGTTTAGATAGGAATCACAACACTGACCTCGGCTGGCCAATCTTGGTGGTGCAGCTACTCCTGAACCTCCATTATTCTCAACTAGTTTTCAGTGTCTAAATTTCACACATATCTAGATGTTTCAATCATTAACCGAATGTAAAATTGTTGATGTTTAATATGACTGGGTAATGACCTCATATTACTCCGAGAAATATCTGACACAGCCTACGGCCCACATTACATGTGTAGTCATGGTTGCTTTAACACACTTTTCTCATAAACATTCAGGTGGAATTATGAAAAATTTCAGACCTGGACAAAATAAAATTCCTTTTTTACATTTGAGATTTTTCACACCTGTTTAGTACTCCATGCCTTTATACAGTAGGTGAGCACTTATCCATATTCTGTATTTTAATATCATAATAGCCATCATGACACACTGGTATATTAAATTGGCAAGATAAAGTGCAAACTTTTTACAACAGCTGAAAGGGGTTATCATATTGCAAAAAACTATAGAAGATCTACCTACACTTTACCTTAAAATATTTATCCCTGAGGCGCGTCATGTTCATGAGCATGACCCCTGAGTTGACACCTGTCTTGCCATAGTAAGGGTGGCGGGCAAAACGGTTGTACCAGCCGATGCGTGGCTCCTCGTGCTCCGGAGCCATGGCAGCCAAGTGGCTCGAATTGAACTGAGAAAGGAGGGCCCAGATGTCCTCTACCGGCTGCAGAAAAAGAATATCTGTGTCCACATAGAGCAAAGAATCCACCTCCTTTAGGATCAGCTGGAAAACAGACCACAAAAAAAACCCTCATAAGCACATTATGTAAATGTGCATTTGTGACAAGTTATACGCGTGAAGGATGACTCTAGACCTACTGGCAGGAAGAGCCTCTGAGAGGCACAAGGTTTAAAGAGCTTCTTCCACTCCCTCGCATTCTCCTTGGGAAAAGTGATGGGGTAGATCGTGAAGTTAAACTTGGTCTGAACTGTCCTGGGCCAGGAGTCCAGCTTTAAGAACAGATAAGCACAAACAAAAACTGTACCTCAACAACATCCACACGCAAGATTGTAACATAAGTTGTTCTTTACAAAATGATGCACCTCAGCCTTTGGGCCAAAAAAGTAAAGACAACTGAATAACAAGAAAGCTGTACCATTTCTCAAACGTGCCTTGAGTTTGCGCAATTTGTGCAAGGGTCGCAATAATGCCTTCTAAATGTGATCCTGTATATGCTGGTTGACAATGGCATTTAAAAAATCCTTTACGCAGAGTTAATCATAACTGAGCTATTGCTTTAAGGCACTCTGTACACCCAGAAAATGAATACACAAATACATGAAAGTTTCGGTGTTGTTGGGGAAGACACTTACAGCATTTCTGAAGCCGTCATGTAGATCATCCTCAGAAAAGATGTAAAAGTGCAGAGGCTTTTGGCTGAGGAGAACAGCAGACTTCAACATGGTGAGAGTCTCCTCTAACCTGGAGCCACAGGCCACCACAGCCAGGTGACTTCTCTCATCACTACGTTCCTTGACTGCAGAGCCTGACCTCACTCTAAGACAAAGGAAAATGAATCAGTAATCAACCCAGGCTTCTATTCTTACAACGGCATGGATACGCTGACAATTGCAGGAGAGAACAACGTACTTAAGATATCATCAGGCTCAGCTGACCGGTACTCAGCCCTGTAGGGTTGGAACTATCATTGGGAACAGGACTATCACTCATGCCTTGTGCTGCCTCCAAGCACTCCTTGTAAACTACTACTTTCAAATTTGGAAATCATGAATGTAACTTGCCACACATTTCAAAGACCACTTTGCCAATTTTGAATCATATCTCAGTATATATGTCATAGTATGGAAAGCCAACATACACAGTTTTTTTTTAACTTTATTTTATTTAACCAGGAAAATCCCATTGAGATTAAAAAGCTCTTTTTCAAGGTAGTCCAGGCCAAGAGACAGCAGTGGGTAGAATACAAAGTGACATCGTACACAGTGACATGAAACACAGACGAAGATAAAAGTTATAATAAGACAATCAGAAACAAGAACAATTTATTAAGGTGTCCTCTTGGGCTTTCAGTTTGGATTTAAAAAGCATTTAAAGAAATGAACTCAGTCAGTTTCCAGTCTCTTTGCAACTCATTCCATGCATAAGGTGCAGAAAACACAAAAGCCCTTTTACCCAGTTCTGTACGGGAATAAGGAACAAAGAGCAACAATAATTGAATAGTGCTGTTAATGTTTAACAAGGCTCTAGTTATCCCTCAAATTTGCATCTGATGATGCCAGCATCAGTTAAACTGTAGCAAGACGGACTCAAGAAAGTCCCAAGACCTCTATTATCATGCTCTCTGCCAGCAGAGTAAACCTTGAATCAAGAAAAACAAAAACTACTACTCCGCCAATGAGTGCATTACTGCGTGTGGGATTACAGATGATCAGAATCAGAAATACTTTATTAATCCCCGAGGGGGAACTCTTTGTAACAGCAGCTCACTATCACGTCAGTGCACACAAGAATGGAAGTACTAAGCAAAAACCAATAATATAATACACTATAATACTGGTAACTACAAAGTGGGTATAAGTATACATTTAAAATTAAATAAGTGTAATGTACAAAGTGGGTTAACCGGTTGAGGTTAATATTACAGTATAAAGTAATAGTGCATGAGCTGTCAAGTTACGTGTAGCTTATTAACAATATATAATGGGACGGAGGATATTGCACAGCCGTACTTGAAGTATAAATAAGTATCACAAATTAAATTTAAAACAGGGTGTATTGCACAGTAGTAAGCACCGAATATTCCCAAATTATTATATCCCAATATAAAATCAAATAAGAGAGTCTGTTGATAAGATACTAGAATGTTTAATGGTGTATATGTGAATGTCAATATATGACAAAGTAAAACAGAGATTTATGGTTTAAATGTAATCTAGAACAAAGTATTTTCTCACCAAATTACTATAGGACTCACAGAGTTGTCAGTGAGTGAGACTCCTGAGAACTACTTGTACTTATAAAACTCAATAGTCACAAGGTGAACTGTGAGTGCTGCAATATGCCCAGCACCTAACTTACTCTGAATTCTAGACCTACTAAGTCAGGTGAAAGTTGCAAGTGGAAGACTATTGATCATTAAAGGAACAGTGGTGTCTTTTTATAGAGATGCACAAAATCCGTCATACCTACGAGATGATTCCAACAAGCAGTTCACTCCACAAACATCAGCAGGCAGTCTCCAATATGGATTCCAGTAAGAAACTGACAGTGATTTACACCTGACAGAATGAAAACAGGATCTTTTGGACCTTCAACGTCAAATCCATCTTTTGGACATCTGAACAATGCTGCCGTTGTATGGTTTGGGAATAAATGTTTCCTGATCTGTTAACGTTAGTTGTTTAACATGCGGCGGTCTAAAGTTAGCCAAAAGCTAACGAGCCACAACATTGACGTTAGTTAGCGTTAACGGCTAATCAATTATCTAGCTAGCTAACAGGTGGTAGCTAACTGTTAATCGATTTGTAAAAGATAGCATTATCAACACATTTGAACACATAACTTTATAGACTGTGGGTGAAAACAGCTCAATTAACACTGAATATAATTTTCGACTTGTCCAGTTAAAGTTAATTACTATAAGCTAACATAAACTAGGTTTTAGCTAACGTTACGACTTAACGTTAGCGTTTGCTTGTTAACGTTAAACGTAACATTTACGGTAGCAAGTCAACCAACGTTTGAACGGCAACATTATCTATCCTTTTGGCCTACCAGCCACGCTAACTTTATAGCAACGGCACATGTTTCAAGGGCTAACTTAACTATTTGCGTTAGGTTACTAATGGGCTCAGTAGTGAGATGAAATGAACGCTAGGTGACAGATTAGCTAGCTATGATACCTGTCAAACCCTTGCTCACGGTCTCGAAGGCCTGTCAGCCCCGGCCTTTTCCTGAGACGGTGCGCGGCGCCATGGCCGCTCCTGTCGGGTATGCCCTGTTCTTTCAGGCTCCACGCGTCCGTGTCCTCCAAGGTGGAGGCCAGTTGGTTGAACACATACAACAGTGAAAAAAGAGTGAAAACCATGCACAGGAGAAATGCGTGACGATAGCATCGCATTTTGCGTTTCAACTTTAAAGCGCTAAGGGAACATTTTCGTTGATCTTTGCTACCATCGGATGTAACGTTAGGCTTTTACCAGCCGCCTGATCGCTCTCATAATCAAGTCAGAAGGCGAGCCGAAGAGCACAGTTGGTGTTTACAGTTTTCCGCCCCTCCCACTTCTGTTACACGCGTGTTTCGTTTGATCAACCATCTGTCAGTAGTGTGTGTTTGTATGTGTGTACAGTTGACAGCTAACGTTACATTTTCAGATTTGTAAGCTACAGCCAGGTAGCTACCGACGACTCGAAGCTCGATGCATACGTACATAATTCCAGTTACAGTAGTAGTCACAGTAGTATACTGTAATATTAAGCCAAATCCCAGCTTCTTGGCATGTGGTAGTTTGAAAATGAGGCTTGTGCAAGTGGTGTGAATACAGCAACCCGAAGTGTCAATAACAGGTATCACTTTTAGTATACTTCTACCTGCGTGACTTTCCACTTCCTTTTTTCCCCCCCAACATTAAAAATGACTCCCTTGTATGCAGTGGTGTTATATCTTAATTTGGTGAAAGCACCTCACAATGTAAAGATACCCTGCCCTCAATTAAAACTTTTACTAAAGTAAAAGCACATAAGTATTACCAGCAAGATATACTTCAAGAATCAAAAGTAAAAGTATCACTAGATTATAACTATTGGTGCAAGCAGCATGTTAAGTTTGATTAGCTGCTGCATTGTTTAATCTATAACAATGCATCATATCTTATAAGTGATCACATGTTTTGTTTGTAAAATCTACAAGGAAGGAACATGGTGGAGGGCAATAATAACACAAACATAAGGTATGGTGAAGGGTGCGCACCTCATTGAACTGGCTGCACAAGTTAAAGAACAAGTCTATTGCCTTTTCATGTGTTGTCTTTATGGGACATATCAAGTCGTGATGTGAAAAAGGGTAAAACAAACTCAAAAATACAATCCACTAATTATGGAAATGCTAAAACAAATCGCTGAAGAAAATTGTCTTGTTCCAATAAAGCAACTTTTAAGGAATCCATGTGACTTACAAACGGTTCCTGTTTCGAATGAAAAATTTAAAAAACAAAAAACCTATCCAAGTATCTACAACTTGTTTTTATTTAACATTATTTTACAATATAAACCATTCTATAGATTAAAGCATGCTTGACTCTAAAAAGTGAAGGAGAAGCATACTTAGAATAATTATTTCATATTTTTACTCAAATGTTAGACAGTAAAACAATTAATGGCATCCAATGGCATAGAAATGACAGCTGGATAAGGCCAGTAACCAACAGTGTTAGGATTTACTGATAAAGTGGAAATAATGCTAAAAAATGTTATCACGAACATAGGATGCCATTAAGTGCAAATAATGATAACAAAATTCAAGGATGAACTACTATTCTGAGATGACGTCTTGGTATTTTTTCATAATGCATCATTTACTCTGTGCAGCAACGACCAACTGAGTGCGATGCTGATGTAACACTGAGGTGTTAAAAACACAAGTCACCACAACACGTGGCACAGTTCCACAAACATCCGGGATTTAATGCTACTGTTCCTCTTTTCAGTTCATCGTGAAATAGCTCGCTGCAACAGTTCTTTGAATTGAGCAGCATACAGCACGCGTCCCGACTCCTGAATTCTTTCCCCATCAACATCGAAAGGCAGTGAAAAACACAACCCCGAACGGAAGTTAATGCTATCATATTGGCGTTTATAGTATTATTAAAAAAACAAAAACAAACGTGCATGTTGAAGTTTAATCTCTGGTTGAGGCTGCTGAGAGTGCAGAGGAACGGGATGTGCTGACTGGGAGCGGGGACGTTAGTGAGTCTCTCCATTAACCGGCGAGCCTTCCCCGTGGGGCGATGAGCATCTGGAAACCCCTCGTTCAGTGTTATCAGAGCTTGAGCCACTTTGACTGTGTTGGTCTGCTGAGGCAGCGCTTGTTGGAGTGGACGTGGGTTTAGCTTTCTCCTTAAAGTCTGTGATTATTACAGTCAAGTCTCCAACTGTGACCTCCAGATGCTGGGCGCTGCTCCGGTCTATGTTTTTTAACCTGGGCCTGGTGAAGAGACAAACAGAAACAGGATTTGAAAACTGCTCCGAGGATACTAAATATTTAAGTGGTGGCAAACAATATCAAAGACCACTGAATATGACGAGCTATTCTGCTATTTCCTTTGAAAACATTAATTTATTACCTCATTTTTTTATAGCTTTTCTTTTTCAGTGTTGGTTCTTTATCACTCTTGTCTTTCTCTGATTTGTCTTTCTTCTCCTTTTTGGGGTGTGTGGGTGGCGCAAACTGCTGATTTACTTGCTGTGCAACCAGCTGAGAAACAGGTCGTGGTTTTCTGAAAGAGACAAAACAAGTTATTGGCCTTATAGGTACATTTATATCGCTGAAGTTGTAAGTAGGGTGAGTGTGCGGCTTGCAATGCTGAGCTGTGTAACCATTCAATACGACCAGGAAGAGCAGGGGGCTTACAACAATCATTTAAAATGGAAATTCTTGGCTGAATCCTAAATCTCCAAAACGTTGACAAACAGTGAAAGGATGGGTTGACAACACAGTAATCAGGTGCCCATAAATACACATTGAAACAGGTCTCGAAACAACCCTTCCTAATGCGATTTTAATGGACAAAATGTAAAAATACATTTTAAAAGTTTAGCTTAAGTTAATATGAGGCTTCAGCAGTCTGAGTTTGTCAAATCAAGCGGATACCTGCCAATGTCACGGCCTTTTAAAACGGCAGGCTATGCGATTCTGGAAAAATCTAATACCATGACAAATACTACGATACAGGGATAACAACGACACAGCAAGTGATGTAACTAACGGTAGGTTGTGGGTTAGCAAACTGTCCCTACAGTTGCTGCTGCGAAGCGAAAAAAGCAGAGAGGACGAGATGGCCAGCACACCGGCTCCAGGCAGCGACACTCACAACTCTGTTACTACAGCAAACATGACAACAACAGCACATCTTGGCAAACTAGAAAGTAAGCTGAATGTCCGTGGGCAGGTCATTTAACGTTACCTGACACACAAATCACGGCTGTAAAAGGGTTTTGTGGCTCAAACCACTTTGTTTGTTTCCCTTTTACAGAGCCAGGGCTGCGTACAAACACCGGAGTTTTTTGTTCAGCGCACACTGAAAGGACAGCTAGCAGACCGCGAGGAGGTATTTGCTGAATTTGACAAAAAGACGTGTATTGGATTAGAATCGCATACCCCAGCTTTAAGTATAAACTGCCCACTTTCTGTTTCTCCGAACAGTGTTTCCTTGATGAGCTGAGGGAATTTCACACTAAAAAGGACAGTAACTGTGGAAAATACCCACTTGATTTGATTAACTCAGGTTGCTGAAGCCTCATATTAACTTCAGATAAACTTTGGAATGTATTTTTGCACAGAACTAGGACTGCGGACTTAGTCATGAAGCGCAAGAAGGAGGATTCTCTTCCCAGCCAGTATGAACAAGAGAAATGATTACAGCAAGCAAACCTGTTCCAATGTTCATTTGGGCCCCTAACGCCTACTTTTAAAGACGCACTTGAATATTTGTGAGCCTATCCTTTAAACTATGGTTTTGACATGCATGTGCAAAAATGTCCTCTACATTTTACCACTCCTGGCACTGTATCTAACAAGAACACTGATGAGCTTGGCAGTTTAGGCCCAGCCTTAACAATTTTGATTGGTTTAAGAAAACGACAAGCCATAATCACCCCCCACCCCCCCCAACAATCTTGGCGCGTCAGTGGGTTCAGCGTGACTTATTTCCAGCACTAGCAGTGCATAAGTTTGGGGTATTAAGTATTTATTTTTATTTATTTTTTTTACAGGATCTACAAAACAATGGTCATTTAATGAAATTCAAGTTCACCATAAAGTAAAGCACTTTTTGTTTGTTTCGTAATGCATGCATGTCATAGTCCAGAATTCATTTAAAAAAAGGTAGTGGTTGTAAGCTGGCAAACTCGATTGCCACAATCTTTATGGAAAGTCCAATGTATATCATTACGGTACCGAACCTCTCTTTTTCCATTGCTCATCTTTCCAGGTTTCCTAATTTCATATTTTCCAAGTTAATTTCTGCTTTTGTTTTAGCCGTGAAAAAAAAAAAAGTGGTGAAAAACGTCAGACCAACATGATTTAACTTTTGGTTAGAGATGCTATCACCCCATTGGTGCTCTCCACAATCAAAGTACAGTTCAGTGGATGTACTGAAGTCTATGCTAATTCTGTAGCATTCCCCCTCCTATCCTGGCAGACTGGGATACACACAAAACAAAAAGTGATCAGGTCTGTGCAAGGTCTTTTACGAAATGCACAACACCACTGTGCAGTTAAAACTGGCCAGGGAAGAGCATACAGAGCTATTTTGTGAAATTGTCTCCCAGGAGATGGCTTCACAGACCTAACGCTTTCCCACCGGCTGGATGCGAGTTACCCTTTTTGTCTTTTTACACCTTTCCTAGAGTGTCTAAGCATTCCTGCGGCCATTAGCTTTAGAATTTAGATAGAATTGCTGTAGATGTAGTGATGAAGTAATGTGTGGGTAGACGTCCAGCCATTAGCCTAATCAATTTCATATAGCGAACACACACCAGTGTACGCAAGAATCACTAATATTATCTAAAAATACCTCATTTTATTATGCTACCTGTATGATATATTCAATGATTTTTTTTTAGTAAATATGTAGCTGGGGTTACCCTCAGTCACATCTTTGGCTTAAGTACCCAAACATCCACTCAGTTGCCAGTTCATCAGGTCCAGCTAGCTAAAACTAATGCAGTCTAATTCAACAGCCCTGCAATAAATTCTACCTTCAGCAGAAACTGTTTTAGAGAGACTTGTGATGTTGTTGATTGCACGGTGTTACTAATATTTACCCTATCCTTAATATGAATGGGGTGGAGACAATACACTAAAAACATCTCCTTACAATACACTACAATTTGACAGTACAACAAACAGGGCGAACTACAGAGGTCACGGATCCTGCAACAACTGTCAATTTTGACCAGACACCAAAAACTTTTTTTTTTTTTTTTTAATTCAGTCAACTGTTCAGGTGTATTTTCTGCATCTTTCAACCACATTACGTTCAACATTTTCAAAAGCCTTCTCCTAAATAAAAGGAATAAAAAACTCTGATGGGGAACTGCTGAATCCTCTTATTTACTCACTTACGTCGCCCTAAAAAAGTTGTCAAATTTGCTCAATTCCCAGACAAAACGCTGAGGACACGACCTCAGTGGTAGATATGTCTAAAACTACAGTCGCCTAAGTGTCCAGAAAGTCGAAACTGAACATTAAACTCTTAATGGAGATACGATTTATCACAGGGCTGTTGTAATCTATAGGTCTACCTAGCAAACCTGCAAATTAGTGTACTTTTCTTTTTTTCAATCATGCAATTAACATTAAAAACAGTTCTGCGGTGCTCTGGTCGTTAAAATGACCCGCCACGGTTATTCTTACCGGGTTGACGTGCCCTTCCTGACATCACACATCAGGCACTTGAACGCCTCGGCGCTGTTCCTGAACGTGCACACGCTGCAGTCCCAGTAGCCGTCGTCGGCGGAGGGCTTGGACTGCCGCTTTGGCCTTCAGACAGACACAAAACAAATAAAACTGTGATAACGGCGCACTTTCAACGAGCGCAATGGTTTCAAAGGAAACCTGGCAGATAATGAACACCAGAACAGGAAAGACACGACGCTAAGAGATGTGTTCTGCTCAGAAGTCAGTCATTGAGGAAAAGGGAGCTTTCAGGTTCACACGGGCAGTTGCCCCGTATGAAACCAGCAGCCAGCCGCCATGAACACTTCAGTAGCGCAGCTCCATCCATTGACCGGGGTTTCTGCTTTCAGACGGCCCGATAAAGTCTCCGTTCAAAGACACCAGCGACAGTTTTACCTTGTGGGGCTCTTCTTGTCTCCCATTTTAAGAAACTTCGACTGACTGGAGTTGAAAAGGACCAATGTTACAGGTGAAACTAACGCATTTAGCTGCTACTCAGCTGTCGTGGAAACTCCTGTGTCGAAGGACGGTCACGTGACACGGGCTCGCCCAATCACTTTTAATGTAATCACAACAGCGACGGCAATACATGTGACGACGGCGACACTGATGAAAGGCTCTTTGTAATTTTTACACCACGGCATGAGTGAGTGCGCACTTAGACCGGCTTTACTGAGGAATGGGGAAGTGAAAATGTAGCCCACACAGCTTTTTTTTTAAATGTGTTATAAATCTGCACGGCAATAAATGCTCCGTAGAGATAACATAACGGATCAAACTATGTGTAAAATGCGAATTGGTACAGAATGGGCATATTAATAGGTATGTGTGGGCTGTTTTTTGTTGTTGTTCTTTTACCCAAGTACTATTGCAATTTTGAGGTGGCATGCACCTAGAATAAAACTATTCTAATTGATCCCACACAGGGAAACTAAACAGTCACAGCAGCAAGGAAGTACAATAACAGACGCATAGTATGGATAAGTAACGACAATATATGAGCTACTATATACACACTACCACGCAGTGTATTGAGAAACAGATAATCACAAACAATGTGAGGAAATAATGAAGTTGCAATAAAAAAACAACAAAATTATACTTGAATGAATGATACCGGTGTGTCATGTGTCTGCAGATAGCAAATGTTACTTTATACCTAATATTGCACTTGTAATTCTACTTCACTTATTTGACAGGTACGGATAGAAACATTTATGATTAAGATTTTATATAGACAACCTACGATGAGTTTAGAAACTAGAATACATTAGTATTGATTGCATTTCCCAATGCAAGCTACAACATTAAAAGGCTGCTACAACATAACTTATAATACTGTCATAATATAAAAATCTATCACACTGACAGGGGCCGTTCTGCTGTCTAATGAGTACTCATGATACTTCAATTTCATCACTTTTAACTTTTAAATCAATATTTTTGCAACATGATATTTCTTCCACTACTGGCCAATTTAAGAAAGTTTGGACATTCCCATCAGTCGCCACCAGAGGGTGGCTGCGCATTGTTTTCTGAAAGTACGTTGTTCAGCGAAGAAGAGCAGGAAAATGAATGTAAGTTACATAACTGATGTTGCTGGATGTAGCTAGGATTCTTTAAACATCTGCAGATGACAAGGTTTGGGAATTCTTTATTGAGTATTTAGGATCGAGAAGACTAATGAATAGAATTTGACAATTACCCCCCCCACACACACACACCATTTAGTTGTTTGTATAGATCATTAGTCCACACTCCAGGTCAGTAGGTGGCGGTAATGCACCCAAAAGCTGTTTGCCAACCGCCGGTGAAAGCAATAGAAGAAGAAGAACTCCAAGCTAGGGTTGTTTGGGTCTCATTTGCTTATGTAACGTCACTGGAAGAGAAAAGTGTGTGCTGCTGCGTAACTTGGATTCAAGTGTCTGGTGAAACATGTGAGACGCATGCTGTGGCCAGGAGTAACGTTATTTGGTGAGAGTTTCTTACGACTTCCTCCTGCGCCGTGACGCTAATTAGCCAGGCTTGCTAACAACAGTGCTAATGACGCGAGGCTTTCTCATCCACTCGTAACAACATCATACATTTCAGCAAAACCCAAAGTCACGTATTGCCACTTCTCTCGCTAATACGGGCTGTTCACATCCCCCAACTGTCGCATTTGGATGTTTAAATGGACGTTAAAAGGAGGAGAAGCAGTGTCGCCTGTGTAAAAACGTTGACTTGAGGTCAGTTTGTGTTACAAGGCTTGTGCTTGGCTGTGTGTCCAGAGTGGCCTGGGGGTAACGTTAAATGCTATGCTGAGTCAGATAAACAAGGCCATACCCTTTTCTTCTTCTAGGTTCGTCATTCTCTACTGAGACACCTTGAGCGTTACCAGACAGCGGACCAAAATCTTTCCTTCAGTAAGTGAAAACAACTGCATTTCTGCATGTCTGGGCATAGCGATATTATTATTAGTCTCTCATACCAACTTGAACCTCTAACTAGACTGTATTGGCTGTACCGCTTTCTTCAACATGCTCAGTTTGACTGCACATGCGCAGCAGCTCAATATGAGCTCCAAGTACACTTAGAACTGCACAATGGCTGCCCACTGCTCCTACTTAGGATGGGGTTAAATGCAGAAATGTATTTTCATCTGTCTCTGCAGCCTTCCGCTCCATCATTGTTATTTCTTCTAATTTGGTGAAAGGGGATTTTCCCGGTAGTGCCCAGCTGCTAGCCACCCCAAATCTCAGGAGAGCTCTTTTCACTGTGGGATTTTAGTGTGGAAAACATCAAGAGAATGAGAGCGAATAATTTGAGCTGGGCAGCTGGAAGCTTGACCAATCAGAGTTGCTGATGACATGAGTCCTCACCTTGGTGATTTAAAAAAAAAAGTCCTGAATGTGCATACAAAATATTAATAACCATTTATATAATTCTTATAGATAATGAAACATGCTTATGTGATGCATTAGCCTAATTGTGCACCACATACTCATTCAAAAATTACATTTGATGGATACTATAGTTGAAGAGACATTTTGCAATTCAAGAACTGCTGCAGAGTTTAAAAGTTGGGAAGAAAAGACTGCTGAGAGGCCAGTGGGGGATGCATTTGCCCAAGCAGGTGTAAGGGGAGGGGGGGGTTCATGTCATTGTGTGAGTGAACCAGAAAACTGTTGTCATCTATTGTAGCGCCTACTTCAAATGATGTCTATCCCAAGTAGAGGGCCTATTGAGCATTGCCAGAACACCACTGAGTGAAGTGGCTTTTATGTGTTGGCTTTGCAAGCTAGAGGACAGCTGCAGGGATGGTCAGCCAACAGCTTCTACCTCCCATCCCCTGTCAACACCTCAGTGGTCCTATGCAGGGCGCCTACAGCCTGGCAACAGACGGTGTTTGGGGAACTCCGAGTGTGTGTGTGGACGGGAAGTGTCATGGTCGAAGCTCCAGTCTGAGAGATTGTGGCTCCAATTGGTGGCTTGTCAGAATTCCGTAGGGAGGAGAGGAAATCCAACACTTTGCAAGGCATTCCTGCACTGGATGATACACTGACTGTCCTTTTTTTTTTTTTTCCTGGGTCAGCTAGCGAATTATGGAGTAGAAAGCCTTGTCCACTGCTGATCAGGGATAAAGATGCTGCACCCATGTACCTCAGCATTATCATTATTAAAGAATTTCTTTTGGTGGCATTTTTGCCTTTATTTGACCGTGACGACTCATAGACAGGAGAGGCAGGAGAAACAGGTGATGCCATGCAGCACGGGCTGGAAGGACTAAGCCTTAAGGTACGCGCTCTACCAGGTGAGCTACTGGGGCAGGGGCACCCAGCGCAGTATTAAATAAGTACTTGGTCTTTGTTTTGACTGCTTAAAGAACAGTGTTGTGGGGCCGTTACCCCACTAAACATATGTATTTAAACCCCTTCTAATTCATATTCAATCTTTTTCAAAAGAAAAGTTAAATCTTTGTTACTTGTTATGCATGATGTAAAAGTTCCTTCATATCTGTACTTTTAACTCAGACACACTCCTTTTTGTTTTTTGTAGTGGCATATCGTGGCGGTCGAAAATCTATTAGAGAGGCGTATGAAGAACGCTTTGCAGCAATGGATTCAAGAAAGGTATGGGAAGATTTTTGCCCGGCCAAAACATACAGCAGGTAAAATAAGCATTGAACACGTCACCATTTTTCCTCAGTAAATATATTTCTAAAAAAGGTGCTATTGAAATTATTTTTTCACCAGATGTTGGTCAGAACCCATGCAATCCACACATGCAAAGAAATCAAACCATAGATGTCCATTAATTAAGTTATGTATAATAATGTTAAATTAATTAGGGAAAAAGTATTGAACACGCTTACTGAAATTTATTTAATACTTCGTACAAAAGCCATTGTTGGTAATGACTACTTCAAGACGCCTCCTGTAAGGAGAAACGAGTTGCATGCATTGCTGATGTGTGATTTTGGCCCATTCTTCCACACAGACATAACTCTTGAAGGTTCCGTGAGTCTCTTCTATGAACTCTGAGCTTTAGTTCTTTCCATAGATTTTCAATTGGATTCAAGTCAGGTGATTGGCTGGGCCAGTCTAGCAGCTTTATTTTCTTCCTCTGAAACCAAGTGAGAGCTTGGGATCATTGTCTTGCTGAAATGTCCACCCTCGTTTCATCTTTATCATCCCGGTAGATGGCAGCAGATTTCTATCAAGAATGTCTCTGTAAATTTTTCCATTCGTCATTCCTTCAATTACTGTATATGAGCGTGCATACAGGCCATGGCGGTTGAGTGCATTACTTGTTTTCTTTGAAACAATTGTACCTGCTAATTCCAGGTCCTTCTGAAGCTGCTCCACAAGTGGTCCTTGGCTCTTGAACAACTCTTCTGATAATTCTTTTCACTGCTCTGTCAGAAATCTTGCGAGGAGCATCTGGTCATGGCCGGTTTATGGTGAAATTATGTTTTTTCCCCTACCAGATTTTGGCCCCAACAGTGCTCACTGGAACATTTAGAAGTTTTGAAATCCTTCTGTAACCGATGCCATCAGTATGGTTTGCAACAATAAGGTTGCGAAGGTGTTGAGAGCGCGCTTTGCGTTTACCCATCATGAGCTGTTTCTTCTGTGACACCTTGGTAATGAGACACCTTTTTTATAGGCCATCAGGAACTTGGGACTGAACCAGCTGATAATAATTTGAACTGACAAGGGGCAGGATTGCTTTCTAATTACTGATTGTCTTGGCTTCCCGTGCCTTTTGCACCTCCCTTTCTTCATGTGTTCACTACATTTTCCCTCTGTCATTTAACATTATATCACATAATTAAATTTATCGACATCTATGGTTTGACTTCTTTGCATGTGTGGATTTCACGAGTTGTTACCCACATCTGGTAAAAATTCCATTTCAACAGCACTTTTAGAAGTATATTTACTGAGAAAAATGGTGACGTGTTCAATACTTATTTTAGTATTAGTTTGACTAATAATAACAGTAATTAGTGGGAAGAACTGGTGAGTTAACAGTCTGGTATCATGAAGCTGTTTCTTAAGTTGCAGTCTTGTGATTAGCTCCTTATGACCATGATAAGTATTTATGATAAGATTGAATATTCATTCACTTTTTCTTCTTTTGTAAGTCACTGTTTACTGATGTATCTAATTTGTCATGCCGCTTTTTATCTCAGTATCATAATGTTGGAGATGCTGTTTTTTGTTATCTTAGTCTGGCTAAATTATGTTTAAATAACACCAAGCTATTCATTGAGCCCTTAGACTGCAGAGACATCTGAGACATATCACGGGACATCTTTATTGGAGTAGGGCAGCAATAAATGGTCAAGGTCTTGCAGAGAAATTACTTGTCACATCATAATTAGATTTTGGACAATGCGATGTCGATTGTCATCACATCATAGGTATAGGTAACTTTAAGGTTTAAAATGGGAGCACTTCCAAACATTGTGCCTACAAATTTAATATTGTCCAAAGAACAGCTCTCTTTTGTTTTTAAACAATTTATGTTGATACCATTTACACTGAACTCAGGAGAACTTTGAACAGCATGTTATTTACTATGTCGAGTTATTCTTAATCTAAGGCTAACAGATTGAACTGTAAATATCATTTTGGGTCATTTCAGGTGACAGTTCGTCGAGTTGTCAATATCGTTGAGAAGAGGAGCCCAATGCCTCGGCCAGGAGTGGAGTTTGACAGAGGCTTTAATGATGACCAGTGGTACGGTGGTCCTCGAAATTACCCGGACACAAGAGAATATCACGGTCGATACTTTGATGAAAATCCCAACTTTGGCAATTTTCGCAGAAATTCCTCACCCCCACGAAATGTAAGACAAGTGGGGCATGCATGGTTTATAAACTTAAATCTTTTTGCGTTACAGGTTTGAGAACAAGTGTAAAAATAAAAATAAAAATAATTATAGGACTATAGCCAGATCAGAGTGTCTGTTTAAGTGTTGAATAGTCTGATTTCTTTTAAGTGATCAAATAGAAACATCAAGAAATGGCATACCAATGTGTTTGGCTTTAACCTAAGTATGTCAGAAAATGAACAGAATGGCAAATTGCATTTATTTAATTGGGTTCTTGTAGGCCTTTTTTTTTTATAGTTCCCAACAACGTCATCAACACTAAAAAAACATCCTATATTTGCCGAATTTTCCAGTTAAAGGGAGTCTGGGGAGCGCATCGCTGAGGTGTAACAAACATGTCAAGTGCATTTCTTTCCTCATAAAATGTTTGCAAAGCGGATCGTTTACATCCATTTTTAAGAACAAACTTCTGTCTTTGCTGGCGCATTGCAACATATCTTTGCGCATTACCGCCTGCTGTGGATCAGTGGAAGTGGACAGTGTGAAACCATTGGCAGGAACGTATACTGCGTCCCGCTCAAGATAATCAATACACCCACTCATAAAAAAGCATGTCGATAGGCTCCTAGAGGTCAAAATCTCCACAGGGACCCTTTAAGGTTTGTTGTAATTGTGATTTTGTTTTCAGGAGGGCCCGTACTCTCAACAGAGTTATAGCAGAAATGATTTGAGGCATCACCTAGGCTCAAGGTAATATTTATTGATTCTTCTATGAATTCATTTTTGTTTGTCACATCCTGATTATGTCAGATTGTCTGTTTCTTCACTGAATTCCCTGTGTAATGCATCAAACTGGCCACTAGGTGGAGGCAGAGGTCAGTCTTTTGAAATGTGACTCTTACAAGCTTAATGGAGATTTAATGACACTCGTGGTTTGTGGCTTTCTTTGCATGTAATATCATTGAGAGAAAAATGGGTTAACCAAGCTAGTAAGTGTAAAATCACTTAAGATTTCTGTTTTTAAATTCTTTACTCCTACATTCCACCCAATAGTAAAGAATATAACATCTGTTATTACAAATTGCTGCTTTGTCAAATGCCTTGGCAGAAAAGTATAGCTTTGGAAAATATATTTAGGAAGCATATTTCAATTATCTGTGACCACACTGCTCTAAAGGTAAGCTCAAGAGCTTAACCCCACACAGAACAGCTAAGTCCAGCAGTTATAACTCCAACATATACAGAAACTCTTCTCGCCCTGTCCACTTACCCTGTCTAACATACCAACAGTTTACGGGCCCAGGCTCCCCTTTCCAGGAGTCATACCAGGCTAGAGAAGGGGACAAAGGGCACTAGTGTCTACTCCCTCAGCCAAACAACCCCACTCCCCTTACCCCACCCTAAGAGGAAAAACAGCTGGACCCCTCCCTCTCCTGTCAAGTACCCACACACATCCCAGATATGCAGAGCAGCGTATGTCTTGTCCTTCTCTTGGTCCTTTCTGCATTAAGTTCCAAGTTACCCTAAACTCTTTATGTTGCGGTAATGCTGCATAGCAAGTTAGGTGCATATTGGTCAAATTATGTGTGAAGAGATGCTTACTATTAAAAAGCATTTTACCTACCTAAACTGCAAATTTAGATTATCACTAACAGGAGCAATGATTACAGTGACCAAAAACATTTTCACTGTACATAAGGAGCAGCTGACTATTATTTTGAGACATACTTTAAAAATTGTGAACCTTTCATTTATTGGCACCCATGTAATAATGACCATCATTTCTGTCAGAACAACATAACTACAGTGTTTTGGTACAGGGAAAGTGTATGCTTCCGCCTCTCCTGTCAGGAGGCAGCTGATTGCCTCTCCCCTCATCCTATCTCCCAGACAACAAGGCAGGAAGTCTGTCCGTAGGATCCTTTCTCTCCAAAGGGGCTACAGTGGCCATGCTCTGTAAGCCCAAGCAAGGCTCACACACATAGGGAGTAACGACGTAGCTTCGGTGGCTAGCCTGTGCGTTGCCCTTTACCGTACAACTATAAGTCAAGCTTAAAGGGTGTGGGATAAAGACAAGCAGTGCATAAATGTAATAAAGTTCTGCAGTGGCGGCTCGGTTACACACACTTGAATCACTTTTTGTGCTCCCTTGTGGAGGTTTTGGCCACAGATTATGAAATGAGCTAACTGCCAGCACCAAGAGTATACTTCATACAGAATATCTCTGCTTCTGCAATAAGGCATGGCCTTTTAAATGTGTGGTATTTCTGGGTGAAATGTCTGTCTGATAAATGCTTGATTTACTCTATAGCATTTTAGTTTTTGTAACTTTTTTTTTTCCTATCCGTAGCCTTTTGATGTTGGTCTTGTACTGCATGGATGGCAATTGAGTGTTTGGCAAATGGTAGGCCGAGTCTTGGCTACTTCAAACGGACCACGAGTCGTAAAAGTTTGGAGCCTTGTTAGACCTGCTCTGTGTTTGAGATGGGGCTTGAGTTCAGGCAGAGGTCATGACAACCAGGTGCCTTTGGGTCATTTATACCTCCGGGGCCTTAAGGTTGTTGTTCGGACACAACCTGGAAAAATGATAAAGCCGTGGTGTGATGAACACTGAAGCTTCAGCACGTGTGCTAGGCCTATAACATGTTAGATAAATGCTTAGAAACTGGTCGTTACATGGTTACAGGTTTTGTGACGGTGCCCTTTGTGACCTCAGCTCCATGTTAAGGTTTAATCATGGCTCTGCCTGTTGAAGACAGAAAGTGAAAGACCGAAACTGTCAGCCAACTGTTGCAAATGCCAAAGTGGAAGATTGCCCCCATTCCACAAGTTGATCAGTGCCCTGCTGAGTTTGAATTTAATTCTTTGTGGTTTTGTCTTCTATTTATTCTGTTTCCATTACCCAAGTGAAGATGTTCACTGACAAATACCCAGTGCTTTTTCTTCTCAAACTAGTAATGATGAAAACTCCGCATTTTGAATTTACACTAAACATGTTCTTGATTTAACTATCTAATTTTGCTCGGACCTTTCTTTACCAAACAGTTGTTACAAGGTATAGAGCAGGTTTACCAGTCATTTTCATTTGTCTGTGATTTGTTTTTTGTAATGTTTTTCAGGAACAGTGGCAGAGCTAGTCCCTATGTCCGTAACAGAGGTCGAGGCTTAGGCCCTCATCTAAGGTCAGTGCCCTCATATCCATATGGTTTTCTAGTATACATTTAACAAACTGCCAACTCTGTATGCAGGCAGGGCTTGAAATCAGTTGTCTAGTTTGTTTTTTTTTTAAAGAAATGGGCTCTCAAAAATGGCAAAATTAGTCTATAAAGAACATTGACCAGGGGCTATTTTATTAATTGACATTCACACGAACAAATTAAGTCCCACTTTTAATTTGTTTTGAGAGAAAGTAGTCTCCAATGTGCAAGTTTGTTTTTTTTTAATAATAGGACACATTATGTTTATCACCAATCTGTCACATGGCAACGGGTGTTTTTTCTTTGAAAATCACATATTAGGAAAGTCTAAAAAGGCATGAATGCTAAGCTTATTTTTCAGGTGAAGCTCCCTCAGAAAAATTACTTGTAAAGATCTGCAGATATACAAGAACTACATTTTAAGAAAGTAATAGAGATTCCCATGTCTAGTATTATATGCCTTGCTTTAAGTGCAGCACACTTTTAAAAATGTGTTCCATGTACAGAAACAAATGGATAAATACATTATTTATGTTTTGTCACCATTATCCATGAGACTATTTTGCTGCACAGACCCTATAGAACATTGAACTTTATGCTTAGGGGAGGTTCAGTGGACTCCTGAACCTCTTGATTGTTTCTTATTTTCGTAGAGAAGACCACGATGACTATAGGATCTCTCCGCCTGTAGTAAGCAAACGGGACCGCTCTCCTGGAAGGAGAGAAGCCCAACTACCAGTCCGCTCTGGATCAAACACCAGCAACAGGAGCTTCTCCCCTGACAGGGACAAAAGCTACACCTACCAGCAGGCCCAGAAAAAGCGTAAGTATTAAAGGTGGGGTATGCGATTCTAATTCAATAACATGTCTTTTTGTCAAATTAAGCGAAGATCTCCTCGCGGTCTGCTAGCTGTCCATTCAGTCTGTGTACTGAAAAAAACTCTGGCGTTTGAATGCAGCCCTGGCTCTGTAAATGGGAAACTAACAAAGTGGTTCGGACTGAGCCACACAACACTTCTCCAGCCATGATTAGTGGGTCAGGCAACGTTAAATGACTTGCCCACGGGCATTCAGCTTACTTTCTAGTTTGCCAAGATGTACTGTTGTTGTGATGTTAGCTATAGAAGCAGGAGAGTTGTGAGTATCGCTGTCTGGAGCTGCTGGGGGACAGTTTGCTAACCCACAACCTAGCTAACATTAGATATATTACTTTCTATGTCATTGTTCGTTCTATATCATGTTTTTTTTTTAATGCTATTGGATTTCACCAGAATTGCAAACCCCACCGTTAAGTCTCCTGTTTATCTCGAACAGCTTTTTTTGTAACCACGTATGGCACTGACCTATTTTTAGGAAATATTTTTGTTTGTTGAGTCCAAAGAAGCTTTCTCACAAAACACGTTTGTGTCATAAATGTCTCCACACCTACTCATAGCAGTAATACACTGCTAGGTTGTTCAATAGTGTGTAATATACTGTATGTGCTAATCTGCTGTACTGTATGTGTCGCCTTATGCCCAGCACATAAGTGCCAATACTGATTAGTGGTTCACATGGCCGACATCGGGCTGTTCCCTGTTGTGTTTGTAATGAAACTACCTGAGAGATGTTAGCAGTCATTATATCATCTTAAACCGATGCTGTTTTTTTCATTTAAAGCAAGCAAACAGTAAGTAAATATATATTTTATAGCACTCTGAAAAAGCCAGAGAAAAGGTCAAACTTGTTTCCATTTCCAAATCCATAATGCACCGTCCTGCTCTATCCACACCACCTTTGATTTTAAATCTGTTGCAAAAAACTAGCAATAATGGACCTTGCTGTGTGACCTGCTGCCCGAGTGGATTGTATGAAATCCAATAACAAAGCACCACTCTGAACTACCTGACACTCTGTGATTGGCCACAGCATGCAAAACCTGAAGGAGCATAGAGAATGGGCGCGCTACAGTGGGGTTGTGAATTTACCCATATCGAATACAATGTCATACAATGTCTGTCCTTGCAGCTGTTATCCCCTTTGTAATGACCACAATAGAGATCATTTTCCCATTTTACAGAGGCGTACGTATAATTATGACGTCCGACGGTATAAAGCCTTTCCAGGTGAAGCATCTGTTTTCAGAGGTGGTGTGTAATGTGAAGGGTCAGGGTGTGCTGAAACACGTGAAGATGTTAATTACACTAACAGCACACACACTTTTCGAGGCAGGGAAAAAGGATACCCTTGGTTTATTGGGGTGGTTTGGCTTTAGATTCAAAACTTGACCTTTTCTTCAGTGAGAAAGTGGTTCATGCGTTGGCTTAACGATGTCTTCAAAATCACTTTGGGTCTGTCATTTTACATGTTTTCTTTTGTGCCTTTTACAGGCTTTAGAGCTTTAATTAGCAATGCTGAGCTAATGAAATTTATGGATTCACATTTTACAAAATCGTTCTTTAAAGTGATCTGACATAAGCAATATTATTAGTCTGAGGCAGAGGAGTGTGGACAGTAAATGCTCCAGTGCTTTGATTTCTAAGCTGTATAAACATATATTAATGTGTTGAAAGCTTAGCTGCATGTTGTACCACCCTTTGAAGATACAATAAAACTGTGAGAAAACAGTTGTACCTCCCACCTCCGCTGCCATCTGGGATGCTAATTAGGCCAGCACAGCAAAGTACACAAAAATAGGGTTTTGGTGATAGGGTATGTATGCTAGGCTTTGTCATGCACACGAAAGATGATGATCTGGCAGTAGGGGAGCAGTTGAAGGCCTTTGGGGCCTTGGTGGACTGAACCAAAAATATGAAAACTGGCTCTAACCAAGTGGAATTTCACCTAGAGACGGGTTTCAAGCTCTAGATATAGTCGGGCCTCTGGAACCAAACACGTGGATAAGGGACCTTCTCTGTACTTGCCCAGGCAGTGCGTTTTCATGCACTTAAGTAATCCGGTTACTCAGAGAAACCAGGTTATGCGGGTAATTGGAGAACGTGTTTACACGCATCGTAGTAACTTGGTTCACAATGAGTCACATCGATGCTACTACACGGAGAGTAAAGGGGTCAGTATGCTGCAAATGAAGTCATTGTCGACTCGTCAAACAGCATCTAGAACCACTCCCTCACACGCACCTTTCCGACATCATAATTGGGGTGGCTGCTTCCGACAATTTTGTTTTAACTTTCCGAAACCGACACTCTGGGAAGCACGCCTACTTTATGCAGCAATTGGCTAGGTGTCCAGAGGTGAGAACCACTCTACACACAACTTCTTCCATTGCTTTTGGTGTGTACAAACGAATGGAAAACCATGAATTCCTTTAAGGAGAGACTGTCTGAATGTGTGCGCTGTTCTCCCCGTTTGAACAATTATTGCATTAAGCCCCTCTTTTGCCTTTGGACATGATCGAACGACACGTCATGTTAACTATGCATACTCCGGCCTTAACACTGCTGTATGTCTGTATGGTCCAAACTACAGTATCGGAGTATCCAGCCTTTTTGGAGTCTCCGTGGGGTCCCGGAGTGAGCTCCACCTTGGGACTCCATAGTCCCGCTGAGGGATGTTTTACCTTGGCTCCCTCTAGTCACTATGGGAGATTCCTTCAGTAAAAACAAACATTCATATTTGTTTTTTTCTAGAGACATTGGAGCCAGACAATATTTCAATCTAGCCACAGCTGAAATCCTCGACCACTATTGTGTGGGAGGAACCAACAAGGGAGTATTTTTAAAAAAAACACTGATTTATACCTTCCAGCTTCATAATGCCATGGCTTCACAATTGTTCACAATGATAAGTGATTGATTGTTTGATGTCACACAGTAGAAAGTAATTGTTCCCCATAGTATTTAAAAAAAGAAAGTATTTTGCAGTAATTAGACAGCACAGTGGCGAGAGCTAAAGGCAGTGTGTAAAGAGAGGGGAATAAAATACAACAAAGGACCCTATCCAGATTTGAACCGGGAATGCTGCAGTTAAAGTGGCTCGCGTCCCAGACCACTGACCCAACAGCATGCTGTCCCAGAGTTTATTTTACTACAGAGCCAAATTAAATAAAAGAATGCTGCGGTCGCCCGATACGTATTCTTTAAATCAACCTCTTTTTATGGTTGACTCCCCTTAGTCAGAACTTTTTATGCAACATAATTATCTGTTTACGATTTTCTGCTTGTTTGCTCACTGTTCGTTCCATTTCCACCCGTTCAAATACTTTCTCCATAGATAAGCCCAATGCGCTGATGAGTCACACTCCCAGCAGCTCTGCGGAAGGGTCTCCGCACAGCTCAGGATCTTCAAAGGTAAAAACCAGCATTTGAGGGCAATCTCAATCTGTATTGCACTTACAAGAACCATGTTGCAGTGAGTAAAATACAAATAAAATAAATACACTAGCATCTACCGTATTTGTACTGTTGTACCCAATAATAATCGCTTGAAAAAGTGTGAGCTGTGCGAAGGTGTTACAGAATATAACTTGCGCTAATATTCTTTTTGAAAAGATATCTTTTCATTTCCTAAGCATAGCCACACCGTTGGTAGAACAAATTTACTCCCCATAAAGACAAATGGAGTTTGTTGCATAATTCTTTTGGTCTTATAGTCTCCTCTTTCTCGTGGTTTGACATTGCTATTGAGCAAGGAAATAGCCTTTATACATTTATACATATACATTTTTTGTATATTGACGTAACACGCCAACCTGGTCAGTCCTAAGAATGCATCACTTGGATAATAATAAATACTATAAATGCTGATTTAAAATATAACGGAAACATGAGGTCATCACACCACCACAGGTTTATGTCATTGAAATTATTGTTTTATTGTAATGAAAACCGCTCATGCATAAAAATACAGTACATTATTTTTTGTAATGAGCCAAAAACATGCAAAACCACCAGTATGGTACTAATAATAAGTATAAAATAACATGGACGTGTGTTCTGTCAGTCTTGGACATTTAGGTTATGTTTCCTTTAATTGCAAGTATAACTGACTGATCTATTTGTGTCACTGGGCCTTTACTTTGATCTTTGGCTGTAAGGGTCCTTTAATAAGAGTACTGTATACGGTACCTCATTTCTGTTTACTGTTGACATGCGGCATGCATAATGACATGTACAAAAACAAGAACTCAACACCCATAAGAGAGCAGAGTTGTCTCTATTTAAAATACTTTGAAATCAGAACCAGCTTCTAAACCTGATGACCTCAGCTCTAACCCTTAACCTCTGGCCCGCCAGGAAAAAACTCCTGCATCTGTAGCGGCTACGGAGGAGGTGGTGGCTGCCAGCATGGAGCCAAAGCTGACACAAGAGGTAGACTTCAAGGCTCGCCGGTTGGAGGCCATTAAGGCTAAGGCTCTGGAAATTGAGAAGGTACTAAGATGTGCTCCACAAAACGAACTAACGTCTGTGAATTCTCTTGATACTCTGTTGCTTATGCCATAATATAACATGTCTCCATTGTCTTTGTTACATCTGAACCTTTCTCTTTTAGTATCACTGGGTCAACTAAAGTGGTGCCCTACAGTATTAAATAACTCCTACTGTAGCACTTTGTTTATATATAAAAATATATTACACTGCAGCTGTGACGTTGTATCCCCGAAACTGAGGTTCCTAATGGGTTGACCTTATTGTGTGGTTGCCCCATGTTACACCGTGGGCTGTACCCTGATCTCAAGGTGGGCCAGACAACCTTTTTGTATTTATGTTTTATGATGTGGCAAGAGAGTCAAGGGGTTGACGTAAAAGGTGTATAAATGTGCCTTGGCTTGCTAAACGTAATATTTAAGAAACCCTGTATTTGAGAAACATTTTTGGTGGAGAGAAGGATGATAAGTCAGCAGAAAAGTCCTTAGCACCTCAGGTTGTGATGCCTCTTGTGGCCTGCTATTTGGAGTTGCACTTTTTCCCTCCCCTTCATCGCTCTGCATTACAGTACCACTTATCTGTTCCCGTTAAAGCAGGGCAGGAATTGCCCTGCAGGATGCAGGCGGCCCACCCACAGTGTGGTACGTCTCTTGGCATTAGCACACACATGCTTACCCTGCCATTTCCAACTACTTCTACAGACGTGGTGAGAGGTAGAAACCTCTACTGTGTCTTTACTGTAACATCTGCCCCAGGCTCAGTTAAACACACAGTGATCCATCGCTGCTGTCGATTGCCCGACTGAGCAGATCAGGTAGAGGGGCAGAGCTGGATCTCAGTGGTTTGAAGGAACAACTCCAATCCACAGCACTTAGTGTAAAACAAGTGTGTCACATCCACCAAAAGTAACTGTGTGTCATTCCTAAATGGGCTCATTCCTTTTCTGATCAGCAAGTCCTTAGTATTGTGTAACCGTGTTAGCATGGGGCCGGATCAGTCTGAGATGGATTTGTCACACCAGCATAGGTCATTGTTTTTAGGCCAAGAGCTCATTGTAATGCATACTTTCTGTGGGTGTTTCAGGGTTATAAATGAACTTCGAAACCTCAAACACATTCCTTGACACAGTAAACATCCCTGCATATGACACTACTTGAAATAAGATGTTTCAGAATGTTAAATAATTGAATTACAGGTGTAATGACCAGCATGCAGTTGTTTTGTAAATCTTCATCACAATACCACATTCTCTTACCACAGAACAAATGTGAGCATGTAAACTAACAGCATAGGAACTCAGAAAATTCAAACTCCTTTCCAAACTAAGCTAAGTGCCTGGGAGTGATTTTCAGAGAAGTCCATTCATCATCTCAATCAGCACAAATGAAACCTATCCATTTCAACTATTAGCCCCTCCATCGAGAGGTCCGGTTTGCAGCTTGAGTGATTAAAATGGCTCTTTTAATATCCCCTAATGTGTACCAGCCCTCAAGCCATTACCCTACTTCCCTTATTATGCAGGACCCCTGCCTGCATCAGCGCTCATTTGAACAGAGCCTCACTAAATGTCCATGTGAGTGCCTTATGTATAATCTCACTCAAACCCCCAACTTCCCAACCCCCACCCGGTATCCCAGCGCACGCTCCTGTCAGTCTGTAGTACAATTTGGACCTCCACAAACATCCGATTTGGGCAGAAGCCCAGTTTTAAGGCTCCTTCTTAAGGCCCCTAGTGTTGCTGTGTCTCTTGGGGCACCAGTCCGTCCTGTGTGGGCCCCTTAGTATCACCCTTAAAGATCAGCTCATGGCTCCCACTCAGGGGAGGGAACTTAGGCAGAACCTCCCTGCAACCTTTTCTCACAACATACAGAGCACACTCAGGTCAAAAGCGCCGTTCCTGTTTGTTCAAGTAACATGGGAGCAATTTTTACAAAAATAGCAGGCGGTTTGAAGTCATCCCCCAATTCTTCAGTACTGTAATGAATGTGGAGTGACGCTCATCATCTCACATATATGTATATGCATAGTCATGTGCATGTAAGCACATGATAGCTCACTGTATTCTAAGCTCCTGTACCATCAAGGGAAATCTCTTAATTTAAGTTAAGAGTTCATTATAAAGCCACTTTTCCAAACCCTTTCCTCATCCTATTTTGAAGCTTTCGAGTGTGTAAAACTGTATATGGGCTATAATGAAGTGAAAATATAATCACTGTCAACAAAGGCTGTAGCTTGGGAAAAGCTTACGAAGGTTTTGTTTTGAAAGATGGCAAACATAATCAACCCAAAGTGATTAGAGGGGTACTGGTTTGTGGGACGTACACCACATGTTTGTGTCTCATTTATCCCATGTTTCCTCTCACATCTTCAAACCTGGAAACATTTTATATTTAAATCATGCTCACTTAGTGAAAATGTTTATCAAAGGAGAAAAATGCACGTAAGAGGTAGAGGGGTGGATATCCACCTGAGATCTAGGTTGTGTAATGTTAAATTAAGATGATATTTAAAAAAAAAAAAAACCGTTCCGAATAGCTTGGAAAGGGACCGCTCATACAGTATGCAGACAGAAGGAAACCTGTGTTGTTGCATGACCCTGAGCTTAGCTGGCCACACGTGTCGTGCGTCCCTCACTTCCTTGTGGTCGGGGCTGACGACTATAATTATGTGGGTCCTCGAATTCGCTTGACATGATCTGCAGACATTAAATCATCAGCCTGAGTCCAAACATCTCCCACAGTCTGGGATATTTCTGTTGGCGTTTACGTGCCTTGCCTTCCTTGGTGTGTGTACAATGCATGTCGTGATACAGCAATAATAACCTGTATTGCTATACAATCATAGTCATAATAGTTATTTTACCCTACCATGACACATTGATACATTTTTCCCTGTATCTGTTCCAAATTCATGTGCTGTAGCACCGAAAGTGGTTTAGGGATGCGGGAATGAAGAGATAGGTGTGCATCAACTATCTGAACATGCTGTAGCTAGTTCAGCAGGGGAATTATCAGGGGGAGAGAGAAAGAAATTACATTTTCACGGAGAACTGAAGTGTTCTAGGGGCTGGAGGCATTGCAGTTTTTTAACAAGTAATTAGCAGGTAGAGCAGAGAGTTGGAGACCATTCATTTTCTCCCACCAAAGTTGGTCTGTGTAATTGTATAATTTCAAATAAATTTATTTAGTCTATATCAGTCCTAGTCTGACACACACAGTAAATTGTGGACTTGGTTGATTTGTTTTAGCCCCAACAGCTACTCTCAATAGCCTTTCTTTTAGCCTTTTTGCTTTTTTGAACATGGGACCTTTCTTTTGAAAGATTGAAAACACAGTGAGTGGTTCCCATGTGGCAAATAGTTTCCATCCGTATTGTTCCAAGCTGAACGTCTTATTATTTTTGTATCGTTGACCTTTTCTGTGTATTCAAAGCACCACCCAGCCGAGCTCCCTGCCAGACTTTGATCTCGATACTGACTGTGGCAAATTTCTTATTTCTTAAATATTGTAGACTCACAAGCCTATATTGGATTTTATTTCCTTTCCCTTTGCTAGTGATGTTCATATACTTAAGTAAATCATATATTGCAGACCCCTTTCTTGCCCAAAACCTTCATGAAATCCTCATCAAGTACAGTTAAGTCATGTGACAGTGATACAATGAATTTACAAAAGCTCTTGTGATCACTATACAAATTGATGGATACCCGATCGTGAGTTAGCCTAGATACACATTATGTAATGTGTATCTAGGCAAAGAAACAGCAGTTGTGGTTTTAAATTTCCCTTTAACTGACAGAACCCTGGAATATAGCCGCTTAACCGGTTAACCTCACATTCTGCTCAAGACTGGACCCTGATTTAAGTTGACAGGCAGCATTTTTCTTTTCAAAGCTACCAAAGCTGATGGCTTGTGTTTTATTGCATTTAACAGACAGTTAATGTTTGATGAGATACTGTCAACTAATTTAGTTCTACAACTAAGGTCTGCACAGCCCACATTTCTAAAATGGTTATGTGGTCTGAACATGACACAGATATACAGTTCCTTTAAGGAAGCTGCAACCATTTGATATGAAGAAGTAGGTCATATCTCCTGAGACTCTAGTAAAATTGATGCAAAGATTGACTGATTTATGAAATATAAACTTTTATTACCTGTAAAAATAGATATTTTATAGAGACTATGTTTTGGGGGCTAAGTATGTCCTCTATGGCCACATATATTAGCCTGTCTTTGTAAGGAGACATGTATCTAATCTTCACTAGTAATTGGATTTGATGACTTTCTTGTAGTGGCCAAGAAAGTGGTTGTTTTAAGCCACGGAGAAGCCGCCTGTCTGCTCCATTGACTCTAATTTGAGGGGAGAGGTGATCTGGGCTGGATTAACTCAACCCTGGAGGACCCTGATGTCCCAGAGTGCTCATTGACACACTGGTGTAGCCCTAAACCTCTAGGTGGCTTCAGTGCAGGGCCCCACATCAAGCCATTTCTCCCCAGGTGATAAAGATTTTGTGCGCTTGCACCTGGGGCTCTAATAAAGAACTTAACAGCCATTTTGGGTCAGTAGTAAAATCTGAGAGGGATGTGAGAGCTTGTTACAATGTGGTGCGAAAGAATGCTACAGCACCAGTAACTTACTCTGACACCTCATGGCCCCTTTGTTATGGGCGGACATGCACTTGAATAGGCTCACATACACACGTTTTCACACCCGTTTCATGGAATACATCAATTTACCAGAACTGGGTAAATTAAGTTCAGAGTTAGGTGTCGATACAAGAGCCGGTCTGTAGAATTCAAAGAGCTGTCAGATAGAATTGCTCACTTATTTGTGAGGTCAGTTCAAATTTTTGCTCAGTGGGCTGATAAATAACATCAATAAATGAATTAAATGTAAAATATTAGATTTCCTTTAATATACTGTTTATTCTGTATACACACTATATGCGTTCTAAGTGCATAAAATACCAATAAATTACAAATTAATAACACAACCTGCTTAACTGCTTAACAACTTAGATTTAGCAGTGATAGATTTCATAGTTGTTACTAAAAAAGTGACATTTTGCTAAACATGAACAAGCTATAAGCACAATTTCCTCTTCTGAATCATAAAAAAAACATTTGTGGCAATTTTGGCCAAAGGGTAACCACACCTCCAAAATTCAAAACACAGGACTGCATCACTCTCAAATTGATTTACAAGCCTGTATTGTTGGCTGTGATCAGATGGGAAACACAAAATGATTATTTTCAGCTTCAAGTTAATTAAATATTTAAATAACCCTGTTATTTATCTTGTCAAAATGACACGTAAACATTCTGAATGCCTCAAGGAAAGACCAACCTATAATGTGTCATGCTCTTTAATCTAAAAAAAGTTGTTTTTTTTACACTATACACTTCATTGTATCATTACGAATATTGACATTGTTTTATGTGCAGGATTACAGGCAGGACTGTGAGACATTTCGCACAGTGGTGAAGATGTTGGTGGCCAAGGATCCCAGTTTGGATAATCTGCTGCAGGCTCCACTGGATGAGAACCTGTTGGAGATCAAACAGCGCTGCCTAGATGCCCTTAGGCACTTTGTGAAGGAGCTGGACGAGGTATTAGAGCAGCCGGACACCTCAGCAGAAGCCACGGGTCACAAAACACTGACCTGACAATATGCCTTAAAATCAAATTTTTGAAGTAAGTAGAAAATTATCTCAGTGGATCGAAGAATTTAACCATTATGTTGTTTTAATTGATTAAATAAAAATATAATAATACGCTTGGATTTAAGACTCAGTACTAGATTAAATAACTATGAATATGTTGCAACAGTGAAAAACCTAATGGTATTATGAGCAGAATACACAAGAAGATACAGTTTCTATGAAAGCCTGAACAATTAAAACGTGAAGCTTGAGCTGTGTTGTGGAAAAACTGCCAAATATGATTAGGTTCAGCCGATCGCAGATATAAGTTAAATGTCTCATCATTTAAGCAGCTAGAGGCGTGGCCTTCTTTATGAATCCTACAGATAAGAGCAGTAGCAGAAAGAATGACAGAGTCAAGTAATGAAACTTTCCTATCACAACGTTTTACTCAGTCTTTAGTGATATGTAGTGCATTGTGTTGCCAGTGTTTGTATTGCTTGTATCTGAGGCTGCAAGTGCAACTAATGCTAACTATACCATAGTATTCTTGAACCAGTATCGAAGGGTCCAACTCCTATATGGTATTTTTCAGTGCAAAACTATTTTTTACAGAAAAGACTTTGTGTAGGTCATGCATTTTTGTCTTACATTGAGTTGTAATCAAACAGCTTGTGAATATTGTCTTTTTAGAGTTTCAGTTAAACATTTGTAAATAAAAATTGAGGCCTTGAATTAAGGGATATCTCCTCCTTGATTTTTATATCCATTACACACAACACACAATCATGATATATAGATATTTTTATTACAATTATCATCTATCTTAGCCTTATATTCCAGTTTGTACATTTATACAGATTACAATGATTTGCTTACAATACACTGACTCATAAATACACCACTCAACCAGGCCTTTTAATACACAGTGTTTCTCTAATGTTAGCGCTGCACAAGTCTGGAAGAAGCTTGGGTCAGAGTCAATTTTTCATTACATTTCTGACACACCCATGGACAAATGGCTGTGTACCACTTACCAATAGTTCAATGTTAATGCCATTTTGGTACAAAGCATGTCATGAGCTCAAGGGTATAAAAATAGCCATTTTGTTTTTGTTTGTTTTTATTCTACAATATATACATTAATATCTTCACTGTTTAGGTGGTAGTTTATAAATATGTATTAATATACAATAGTTTGTTACTTTACTGGCAGTTTGTAATGCTAACACCTGTGAAGATTCAGAATAAGGACGTGTCTTACACAAACACCTTGGTAAGTTGAGTGCTGTGATGCATTTAATAGCAAGCAGACTGCATTTAAACAGTGGACATGAGAGGCAGAGGCGAGTGGCAGAGCATGACCCAAAGCTGAGGTTAAGACAATAACGAAAGTCTATGAAATTATACAGTTTTTGCCCTTGTGCCCTCTCTTCTTTTTGGATTTAGTCCGTTGGCCATATGGAGGAGAGGACATGCCTGCTCCAGGACCCGGCAAATCATCAGTGTAGTAATGTCTATGGGGCCTGGGCTGAGGGATGGGCTGACCCAGGAAAAAGCCTTCTTCCTCAGAATCAGAGGAGGAAGAGGAGCACGTGGAGCACCAGTCATCATCATCCCCGTACAGCCCCAAGAATCTCCCCATGGCTGGGCCCTGTAGCCTGTAGTCTGACATGGCAGCAGGATTGGGGTGGTCGTGGAAGGCTTGGTGTCCTTTGGGGCTGAGGGCATTCCCTCTATGGTCCGCTTTGTAGCACATTTGGGCCCTCTCCTTGGGCAGAAGGTTAAGAGCATTGTCAGAGCGAGACTTGCGACTGCGATGCCTCCTGTGGTGGTGACGGTGGCGATCAGAGTGAAGTTCCTGGCCCTGCTCCTCAAAGTGGTACACTCTCCGGCGAGTCCGTTCACTCATAGGCGGCTGGCGCACTGGGAGGTCACAATAATGGCCATTGTCCACCACGTCATCAGAGAATTTGACTTGCTGCGGCCTAGATTGTGAACGTGTCCTCCTGAGGGCAGGGACATGAGGTTTGGGTCTTTCCTCTGGCAGAGGCACCTCCTCTTCCTTCAGAACACTTTCCTCCACTTCCTCTTCCTGCTCAGATACAAGGCTCTTAAGGGAATTTGCACTTCTATGTAACATAGAGGAGTTGAGGGTTCCCATATTACTGGTTTTCTCACAGTCTTCTGTCTCCAGTTCATGGAAGCCTTGCAGGGAATATACCAAAGGTCTGTCTTTACTATCACCATCTACTGAGGCCCCTGGAGAGGAGAGAGAAAAATCGTAAAATGTTTGCACATGGACCAACCATTGCCATCCCATAAAATATTATTTTCTATGATCTGATGTATCATGTCATGTCTACTCACCGGTAATATTGGAGAGTGCCAGTGAGTCCATAGAATCTCGGACACTCTGATCGGTCTTTTTGAACTCGTCTGTGATACACTCCAAAGAGTCATTATACCATTGTGGCTCCTCTCCCTGGAAGCCTCCTCCAGCCCCATGATCTAGCTCCAACTCCTGAATCTTTCTGCTGCTCGCTGGGCCTGGGTGGCTACCATAGGCTGAGTCCCCTAGCCCATCCTGTGACTGGGCCCAGTACATGTCAGCCTGATACTTCTTAATGGCCAGGCTCCCGCTTCCTCCTCCACCACCACTGCCAGCTTTTAAGGACTCCTGCTTGAACTTGGGATCCTTTTCGGCGATCCAGAAATCCGTGGGTCTAGAGTCATTGGCTTGCTGGAAGACCCCATGTTCCCCAAACTTTAATAGCAGCTGAGTCATGTAGTCTTCATGCTCAGCCCACTCCTCCTCCTGGTCCTCAGGTGCCTCGGCCTCCTCACTACGTCCCCTCCAGAAATGCTCATCAGATAAATTTATGTGGGCAAGCTTGTTGGTCAGGCTGTCGTCAGCATTTCCACTGAAGCCAGGGAACTTATAGTTGACAGAGGGTGAGAAGAGGAGCGACTGTCGGCATTGGTCAGCTGAGCGACTGCTCTTGCCCATGCGCACACTGCGGCGGGATTCACGTGAGCGTGCTGACTGAAAGGCAGAGTCGGAGGAGTCGGAGGCATGCACATCTTCCCCGAGACTGCAGGCCTTGGAGCAGTAAATACGACCCTGGTGTGGCAGGAAGGGGCAGCCCAGTAGAGAGCTCTTACACTGGGCACAGCTGAAGCAGCTCTCAGTGGCATGCCAGTGGAGCCCATCATAGGTCATCTGAGCATGATCAACACCTGGAAAAGGGGCAATGTTGAAATGGTTAGCAATACTACGCAAAAGGCTAGATAATCATGACAGTTTAATTTTAACTCTAGAAAATCCTCATCTTACCGATATGTTCTCCACATGCCTCACAGTACTCTGCATAGAGAGACTCGAAGCAGCCACAACAGTATGGTCTGCCGTCCTTCATGATATAGCGCTGGCCCCCCAGAATTGTATCACATTCAAAACAGGAGAAGTGCTTCATGTGCCAATGGCGCCCCTCTGCTTCTGTGCACTCATCCGCAAAGATAATCTGTAGACATAGATGTACACTGCATGAGACAAAACGGTTTGTTTTTTTGCCTTGCTTGCTGTGTAGTCTATATGTTCATGTTGGATTTATTAAAGGCTGTGGAGATATAAAATAAGTGTTTTCTCTCAGTATTTCAGTCTCGTGGCTTTACCTCATCGCAGGCTGAGCAGCGTGGTTTGAGTAGCTCAGCATGGTGTCTTCCACAGTGGATCTTTCCATCATGGTAGAAGTAGATCAAATCCACCAGCAGTTCGCTACATGTTGAGCACGCAAAGCATGCGGGGTGCCAGCACAGCCCAGGGCCCGCCCTCGAGGTGAACACTGCCATTTCCCCACCATTGATGTTTTCACCACACTGCAATATGCAGACATGATCACATGGTTGATTAGAACATCCTGTAATGACTCTGAAATTGTACTTTAACTGTAATTCCAAACTATTCTGTGATAGGATCATCTGAATCCTGCATAGGTAATTAAATCTATCACACAACTGCATGGATGTAGCTTCAGATCATCATATGGCCTCTAAGTTAAAGAGGGGGTAAATATGTGCCCCTCTGTGTGTGCCAGCCCATCAGTTTGTCCTAACTGCAGTCGCAGAGTGGCCAATTTGTTTTTCTTTCCTGACCTGTCTTCATATCGTGATCATTGCACATGACAAATCAACAACAGTGACTTTGGATAGGACAGGTAGTTAAAAAGAAGAAAGCATGGATGTCTAGTGCAGAGCTACATCAGAGTGTTTTGACAAAGTTTATGGGCACACTGGCTGCTCAACGACCATAAAAATACGTTGAGATATAAAATAAAGTAAGTGAAACACTGTCACGTGCCACTCCAAACCACTCAGCAGAGAAGACTTTTTAGTCTGCATGGCTGAATTGAAAGAACATGGCCTGGACTTCAAAACAACTTCATAGCACAACCACTCTCCCAGTCCTCTCCATATTTACAGTTGTAAATAATACATGCACAGGGAACTTACATGCTCACAAATGCTGTTCAGAAGATTGCGGGACAGCAGTTTCACTGTGCCCCTCCCCAGAGCTTCCTTCTTTCTCTGGACACTGAACATAAGTAGCTCCTTCTTTTCCTCCTCACTGAGGGACTGGCAATAACGCACCTGTGAAGGAAAGTGATAAGGTATGGGAAAGAAGTTTCACAATCCGAGACTTTTACATCAAGGGATGGGATTCTTTCTTTTACAGGTCTAATCATGAAAACAAAAAAACCCCCTGCTGGATGGGATATGAATTTTGTTCAAGTGGTTCAAGTGACCGTTTCGTAGTACAGCCCTTGAAAGATCCAATTAAGACTGTCAGCCACTAATAAAAGGTTATAAACTAAGGTAAGTGTGAGAGAGGGCAGAGTGCATACCAGAGCATGCTGAACAAAGGCAACTCTTGACCCCAGCTTGCCCTTCCTAAACCCCCTACATTTCTCCACCCACAGTCCATGATTGAGAACATCATCTTTACAACAGGCCTTTTTGATGTTTCCCGAAGCCTTAACAAGAGGGAAAGCAGACGTTTACACAAATAAGGCCTGTGTTTAGAGTGAAATCAAGAGGACGGGCAACAAAGGAAGAGAGACAGCCAAGTCAATCTGTGGTGCCACTGCGGTGGTGGCATCACATAAAGCCTCTTTCAACCAGCATCCCTCGCTCCCGCTGAGCAGTCCTCGTAAAAAACCACTGCTATGACAGGAATCCTGCTGGTGGGGGCTACCGGCAAACATCATAAAATCATTAAGTCAAAAGTCACATTGTGCCCACACTACGTGTCTACAAGATTGGGGAACAAAAATCCCCCAGTGTGATGTCAACGTGAATGCCAAGGGCTCACATTAGTGGGATGGTGAGGCTCTTTACGCTGTGGGTTTAGCTGGCAGCAACAGATTTGTCTTAAACAAAATGTTGAGAGTGGGTCTTTTCTGCAGGAGTGGCGTAAATGAGAGGACCTGCTGGGATGAATTCTACGATACTTGCATTTACGCACGTGCACAGAAAATATCCTCACCTCATTATCATGCGGTGGAAGTTGGTAGAGGAGCTGCTTGATTCTAAACTTCTCCCCCGGACTGTTCACATAGGGGATCTTCTCCTCAGGCAGATAGGAGAAATATAACTGGACCTGGATAAATCATGGCATGGAGTAAGGAGGTTAGGCATAGCAATACTGTCTGATACAAAATCAATTTTAGAGAACCTCAAGATTAGGTACTGGGTTATGATGACACTGCTGAAAAACATTTTAAAAACTGTATCACTGATAAGGCACAACAAAAAAAACATTTTCAGGTAGACTAAAAGGTTCAATGAATCCCCACACAAGACAAATGAAACCCATTCCAAATTATATATTATTTCGAGAATCTGTGGTCATCAATCTGAACATATAGCTGTTTTTGGTTACCCAAGAAGATGAGCTTTTTTTAAACCCACATTTTCGTCCACTGAATTGCAGCAATATATTATTGTTATGCTCTTGGACCGAACAGTCCACGTCTAAGAACACAAATTATTTTCCAAGGAACCAGAGAACCAACACATTCATTTGTGAGGAGACACATTCTGGGACAGCTCTGTGTAAAATGTATGGAAGACTGACTTTGTGGAGTCAAAGTGTTTGCTTGAATTTTTCCTAACCCCCAAATCAGCATTATCTAAAAACGACAACACATAGCATCGACGCTCTTCGATGATGGCACTGGGCTGGCTCTACACAGGTCAAAACAGGTCAACAGGTCAAATCAATTTAAAGGTTGTATTTTTCCAGTCATATGCTTGTCTCTATAGGGACAGGACAAAGCAGCCTGTCGCAGTGGCACTTTGACCCTTGGGGGTGACCACTGAAAACTAAACTTTATGAGGGCGGGGCTATTACAGCCAGTCAGATAAAGAGGTGGGATGTGCTTGTCTTGTGTGTTGGGGGGGATTCCTGCAGCTTTGGCCGTCTAGAAGGGGGGTAACAGCAATTTACCCTGACAATCAACCCAACGTTTGCCCCTACCATAAATTATGCACATTTTCATGCTGCTATTACCCCTCATTCAGCTCCCTGGGGGCTATCACCGGAGCCCTAGGTGTTTCTTCACTGTAATGATGACCCAGAATATATCGCCCATTCAGGGCAACGGTTGCAGTAAAGGCATTACAGTTGACCCATGCAGTTCTAAAACAAAAGGCCCTATATGTTTGGGATTTAAGGTTCTCTGTTGCTGCAAACCCATCTCTTCATGCCCGTCTCCCCCTCATTGCTTCCATGTGTGTTGTTTAACAAGGGAAGTGGGATGGAGAGACATGGAGAGGAGGAGAGAAACGCAGCAAGAAAAGAGAGAGAAATGAAGAGGAAAAATGCAGCAGATTTGGGAAAAGTGCCACATCACACTGGCTGCCCCGCGGACACAACTAACAGGCCTGCCCGTGTTTGTGGAGGAGACGGCTTGTTAAAAGACGGCCCCTTGATTCCTGATCCTGCCAGCAGCAGAAGGCTCGACCTACCAAGTCAGTCTTCCTCTTAACAGATTTCTGATAATCACAAGCAGACTTTGCCATACCGCAGTTTGTAAATAAAAGTACACACATCCTGCCTGTAAGTGGCTGCCTGGTAGAGCCCCACAAGTTTGCCTCAAACAAAGGGACCGACCAAGCTAAGGTTTTATAAAATATGTTGTCTGTCCCATAGGTGCCATTATCCAGAGACTCTAGTTGAAATGTACTCAATAATGTGCTGAATATCATTTATCTGGGCCAGGCAAATGGGCTAGAAGGGAGTTTAAAATCAGGTCAGAGCTGTTTTTATTCTCTGTCAGGAGGATACACTATTATTCAAGGTGGTGATTTGGGGAAATAATGATTTGTGAACCGATAGGTACCACAATTAAAGAGAACAATATCATGCCTTAAGTTTTCTTTGTAGGCCAACTGCAAAATAAGTAGGCTTGTTTAAGCTCAGCTCAGAAAGCCGTCATGAATTCGACGAACAGTAGCAATACGAATAGGCCATTGTAAGTAAAATTTTGCTCACCTGTTCAGGCCTAAGGCCAGGTGGTACCCAGGCGTACTCCTCCAGCGCACAGCCTGAGTCATCATCGGAGGTGGAGCTGCGTTGGAAGCCAGAGGTCAGCTTACTGACTTTCTGCTCCATCATCAAGTCTCGCTGGCGTGCCCCACCCTGGAAGCCTGCCGCCGACACTGCCGCACTCGCCAGGCTCATCAGACTCTCTTTTTACTAGACAGACAATGCAAAGAATGGAAGGATCGGGGAGGGGGGGGCAAGAAAGAGGAATTGCGATGAGGATAGAAAGAGGAGGGAGGATTGAAGTAGACAGGAAAAAACGAAAAGTTGGTTAACAAAGCATTACATCAACCAATCCCCACATAATGCTATCCTCACTCCATCTAATCCATTTCTCATGTCAGTAGCATTCCACTGAACGTTAACCACCAGCTGAATCACACCATCACTGTCTCTTTCATGAGGCCCACAGCCCCCCTCAAAAGCCCATTATGGTATCCGCGCAAGCTTTTCTTGGTTCACTTCTGGTGATGAGTCTACTTTATAAAGACACTCATAAAGAGAACTATACCCTTTCACTGCTATTGTGGTGGCAGTTAAACATGTGCCCCCTCATGTGGCTTTTGAGGATATAGAGACCATTAGGAAATTCCCAAAGCTTCATGAGGTGACGTCGGATCTCATTATAGTGACAACAACAAGCAGTTAGCTATTCATAAATACAAAGTGAAATCAGAGTTGCTTATATGTACACCCAGTCTCGGGCGATGTTTCACAGACCTCACATTCCTTTTCTATACTGTAATTCAGTTTGTCATCAACTTAAAAGCAGCCAGACTCTGGCTGTTCAATCTTTAGGTTTCAACCTTATCTGTGAAGCTTAGGTCTGAACGAGTCATCATTCAGCCTGTTAACGTGCTACGTCATGTCCCAAGAGGGGCCACCACACGGGAGATGATGCTGGCTTGATCAGTTGAGCCTGAGGTCTGTATAAACACAGGCCTGGCCTTAAGACAGGGCCACCATATGGGGAATGTCCACAAGCCGGGTCTCTCCCTTCATCTCCCCTTTTTCTTTGGACATGTTTGTTTTCCAACCTGCTGCAGTGAGTGTCTGATCATCCTTTCATCTTTTAGATGGAAAGAACCATGCCGGACAGGTGAAGGAGTTGGATAGGGAGAGATGGATAGCGGGGGACGTAGATGGATGGGGTCAACTGATACTCGGTTGGACACTGACAATGCAACAGAAGGAGAAGAAAAGAGCAAGGAGATCAAAGACTGGCACAGTGTTGATCTATGTGTGTGGTAGCCATAGTCACTAATGCTTTCCTACACATCCACACATTTGTACTAACTTTAAAGCAATCAAACTGTATGTACATTTTGCGGAGCAGCAGCCACTCTGGCGACAAATGACACTTACAAGTTAATGATAAATAACCTAATCCGAAACATAGTTCAATGCACAAGAACAGACGAATCAGCCAACTTATTCAGTAAGGTCTGTTAAATAGCAATATCGATCTTAAGTTTGCTAAATAGCCACATTGTTACTGGTCATACCAGACCAAGTAAGGCTAGAGCAGCAAAATCCCATATTGAATTGAGCACGAGTGCATGTTCTTGCTTATGAATTTGACTTTTAATTTCTATGAGGAAGAATGTGTTATTTCTTTTACAAGTTGCATAGTCTCCCTTTAAGCGACATATTGCAAATTTGCAATTTGACAAATTGGTACGTTTTTTTTTTTTTGTTCTTTGTAGCCAAGAGTTCAAGTTTGTGAAGGAAATCAATTCAAAAAATGTAATTGTTTAAACAACTCCTATAAGCCTTTATTTCCTGAGCTGCTGTGCAGGACCAAACAGACACGGAGATGATTAATGTGTGTCAAGTTGTGGTCATTTCTCACAGGCCCAGGGCCCTAGCTGAGATCAAATGGGAGCCCAGCCAGTGTCCATCAGCCTGGCCCTTCCACCACCTCCCCCCCAAGCCTCCACCCCCTATGGCTGGCAAGGGCACCGAGGGCCGCGGAGAGACAGCTGAGAAAACCAGACACACTCGAGTGCAGCCTTTGAACACTGGCGTGACAGTAAAGGGACCTTAAACTCTGCGCTCTCTCCTCGAATGATATATATGCCTGGCTGCCCCTGGGAGTGTGCAGGTCCTATTCATACATGAAGAGGGAATGCGCACATTTATGCTGAAGCCAACATTGACACAGGCGTGCAGACAAACACAGGTTACTCTAGGCCAAGCTGGTCCACACAAACACACACAACATAAACACCCTGTCAAAGTCAGCTGTATGCTCTTGTGCCCTGCTTCTCGTTTTGTGACGACTGAGATAGTGGCACACCGGACCTTCCCGTGGATGATTAACTGCTGCTCACACGGCATGCCAGGCCAGGCAGCTACTGGCCATTCAACTCATCTTCCTTAAGGACAAGTCAGCCCCAGTGGCCTTGCCAATGTCAACGACTGGCGAGAGCAGCTCTCCTCTAGCCTGCCCAGTCAAACATGATCAGAGTTGATGGATAGTGGTGGCAGTGGATTCATGGGCCTTTTTGGGAATTTGTGCCTGCATTGTACCTCAAAGTGTCAAGTCAGGCGGATTGGCTTATGACACATCCCATTAAAATGCCTGATGTCCTGAACAATGGAGCCTTTGTGAAGGAATCCACTGAGGGCTTGTTCCATCAGGAGCATGTTTATCTCCCTTTAAGTCTGTTTTCTCCTGAAGATGTGGTGTGTTATCTCCTTAAAATGACAGTTAAAGCCCTCAAACCAAGATAACCTGTCTTCAAATAAGAGAGGGGGGCGAGAAATAAGAAACTCTCTTGTTCTATTCGCATCTATTGAGTTGCAAATGAGACCAAAATAACCAGCAAAAATGTGGCCTTGTTTGAGAGCAGCTTGGGTTTCACGTGGGAGATAGCTAACTATAGGCAGGTTCAGTCAGGAGCCAAGAGACTCCGACTTCACAGCCTCACATTTTATCAGGCGCAGACTCTGTCATGCGTTACATTTGTTAGAAAGATGTTTGCTTTCACATGTTGGCCAAGTCTCTGCGAGGATGCATCACACAGCCAAACCTGACTCACAGGAATGTCAGGCTTGAACTTAAGCCAGGACCGCAAAGAGGAATAAAAGATGTACACGGCTGGATGTTAGGCAAAGCCCCTCTCTCATACAACCACATCTGCTTGCATGCTAATTTTTCCTTTAGATGTCATGCAGGTCACTTCCTCTGACTTTGCCCAGAACGCTTCCTTAACATTTTGAATGACAGAAGCACTGAGCCAACTAACTTAGCCATGCTTATACTGACTTGCCAAGTCACTGACTCATCACTTGTACTTGCTTTTAAAGTTTTTCTCCTAACAAGGAACCTATGGTTTGTAAGATTAGTTTTTACTCTGCCCCTTCTGTTCCACTCCCCTTGCCCTGCTCTCCTCCCACACTAGCCAGACCCCTGCAGTCCTGAATGTTTAACAGCCCCTCACTCTTTTGTAAAGGTGCTTGTTAACATGGCTTTGGGAGCTGCAGGCCTGCATATCTGACTGATCTGCCCACAGAGGGCCAGAGGGTGGTGGGGGTTCTATCAGACTGAGGCAATAAATGGGGTGACCTGACATGTTTGAAAATGTTAATGTGTCTTGTTCCACAAAAGAGATGAAATGTAAGTCAAAGCAGGTGAAAGAGGGAAGCTAGAACACATGCTTGCTTTGAACGGTATTCAGTGAATGAAGATTTTAAAACATCCCACAAGATATTTAGAATGAATGAAGAGGCCTGTGTTCTAGGAAAAAAAACTGCACAATGACTCCGATAATCTTGTTGCACAGAAAGCTTATATTCCAACAAGCTCTATACAACAGGAGCTCAATAAACAAGTGGGTACAAAGTTGATTCATTAAGGTCTTTGTGTTTTTACTGTTTTTATTTGTAATGGTTTTTGCTATATTGTGATTGTACAGCAGTTTGGTCAACTGCTGTTCTTAAACGTGCTTTATAAATAAATTTGGATTGGATTGGATTGGATTAAGGAACAAAAAAACCCCACAGATGTGTATTCACCCTTAAAAAAGCAGTGCAGAGACTGCATCATGTGTTAACTACAGTGTAATGTTATTTATCACTTTGTGGAATACACACCTCCCACAGGACCACATACTGTGACTGACCAATAAATATATCTGTCAGTGACATTTTTAAAGAGTATTCAACAACACTTTAACCAGCGTCCCCCAAAATCCAGACACTGGAGCATTGGATTAACAACCCTTAAAGGGGGTTCACAGGAAAAATAAGCAACTTCTGGTCTGAATTACTGTCTATATTCCTCTAGGAAGTGGCTGATGGACATGCACACAACCCAACACAGTGCTCTCTGTCAGTTTGGACCGGCCCAACATGTTTAACTTGGCTCCTGCGAGCTCAGCAGTGCAGGATAGGCTCTACTTGAAGAAAAAAACAACAAGATTTTCTCTTCATAGTCCCTGCTTACTTGAGCTTGAACTCAGAAAAATCAGTTTTTATGTCAGAAAAGATATGTCTTAACTTTAGGAAAATATGCAGAATATTATTGCTCCCTGCTATCCCTGTATACACAAATATCTTAAAATGACAGCCTGTCAACTGTTGGCACTGAATATGTTGTATTCCTACAAAAACAAAAAGTGATCTAACAAACTATCATCGTCAAATTGCGGGCCAGATCAGATTGGTTAGACAATTAGATCATTCTGTGAACCAGCAGACATATGTGTACCTAAGTAAATCAGCTTTTAAGGTTAAACATGTAACTGAGTGATCCAATAAACCAACTGAGCATCATAAAATAAAGAGCTAAAATACAACACTTAGGATGTTCATTCATGGCATTTCTGTCTGCAGAAGATTTGAATCCAATCAGCTTGAAATTGCCAATGTGGAAATGCTACTGGAAAGTCTGAGTGCGGCTGACAAGAGACCCAGAGAAGAGCTTGGTTTATGCAGTACATTACTGGAGTTTGGTCAGCTTATTGAGGCCTCCTTTCATGGGGGGGGGGTTACAAGGCCAAATGGATGGGAGTGACATCTCCACTATGGAGACCACCTGCATGCGCTGGCCAGACCGAACTGCGGCTCAACACACACGTGCTGCAGTATAGGGAACCTAAAATCAACTCTGATCACTGGCATCCTTCACACCACCTCAATTGGAAAAAGTCCTTCTGAAGGCAGATTTTGACTTAAGCAATGATCAGAAGTTGCACAGAGCTCCATCTATGCATGTGATGTGCTGTATGTCTTGTGAATCATGCAAAACAGAGATGAATAACCATCCTCCCATTAAACTAAATAATCCATGAGATTTCATGTACATGTCTTAACATAACAAATCTGCAGCAGTCAAAGAACCTTCATCTAGCACCGAAAGACAGTTCAGTTAAGGTGCAATACTTTTAACATCTCCACTTGTTCAAGTAGGTTTTCTTTCAGCCTCACGACAAACAAAGCACATTCCTCTGAAAAAAACAGATGCTATCTTTAGTCATTTCCCTGCCAGTCTTACCTCAGTGTAGGTCAACTCTTCTGAGGCGAGCAGGAAAAAGAATCTTATCACCACTATATCCAGTCCTAGATTCTTCGCCAGCCTCTGGGCTGCATATCTATGCAAGTTCATCAGCAGTCAGTCTTCTCTATCAGAGCTGTCAGCACAGTAACAGCCCATATCAAGACTGTAAAAAGTCAGGGAGATGTCTGTCTGAGTGCGTGGGACAGAGTGTTTGAGAGGGGTGTGTGCGTGTGCGTGTACATGAAGGAGCTCAACCAGATGGTCATCCCACCCTTGTCTTTCTCACCCACCACTCCTCCTCCTCCTCCTCCTCCCTCTCCCAACCCAACCCTCTTATACTCAGAGCAGCCAATCACGGCAGGGTATGGAAAAGTGAGGCGTCTCTCGCCCGCTGACCCTCCCCTCGTACTTCAAACATATGCCTCCAAATGAGAACCACCGGTAGAGCTCCAGCTCACAGGAACTGCGCTTTTAAGTAGCTCATCAGTGATGGCAGAGCTCGTTTTACCACACTGACCGCCCCATCCCCACAACAGCTTTCACATGACATTATTCTGTCTCCATCCCTATCAGCAGCTCAAAGATGTGGGAAAGGTGGTGAACGTTACATTCAGGCTTTGGTTTATCTGCTGGTTTGTCTCTCTTCTCTTGCGCGCTAAAATGTCACTAAGTTACAGAGAGCTGTTTGCTAACTACAGCTTTATGATTATAGAGTGATTGTTGGATCGAGTGAACAAAAGATGCTTTATTTATCCTGCGAAAAATTGCTCTCCTACCATCTACAACATCCTGGCTCAGCCTCACTAACTGAAGATGATGTCAGCAATCCTAAATGTGACCAGCTATCAGGGCTTTAACATGTGAATAACAGAAGGCCTATACAAAGAAATTACTTGAACCACAAGGCTGTTATTATCAGCTAAACATTTTCTGAGTGAGGGTTAAAAATGTCCAACATTGTTCAGCTCAACTTTTTTAAGTCATGCGAAATTCACAATGTAGCTATATTATGAGAATCTGTGAAGTTATACAGTAATGTAGGGATGAACAAAATAGTTTATATATATATATATATATATATATATATGGAGGAGTCACCAAAATGCTACAGAGACTACATGATATTCAGTTCAGAGTTTAAACGATTAGTCCATTAATTGATTAGCTGATTGACAGAAAATAACTATATATCAACTATTTTAATAATCGATTAATCATTTTAGTCATTTTCAAAGCAAAAATTCACTCGTTCCATTTTCTCAAATGTGATGATCTGCTGCTTTTCTTTGTTTTCTAAGATAGTGAATTGAATATCTTTGTGTGTTGGGCTGCTTTTTCAGACAAAACCACCAAGTTGAATATGTCAACTTGAGCTCTAGAAACTTGTATAGGGCATTTTTAGTTGCAGCCCTAGTTTAGTTGTATGGATCTTAATATCCCAAAGCTCAATTACCAGAATATTATATTTCTATTAAAACAAACCTTAAAAACAAATATCAAGAGATCCACACAACATGCCTAGTATTGGCTAATATCCAAGCTTACTGTTTGCCTTAATCATGTTCTGGTTGGACAGGAGCATTTTAACATTAAGCACATTAACATTTTAGAAGCTGTTTTATTTTGTGGAGATGAAGTCAGGGTGTAATTCTGTGAACTTCAAGCAATGACACTGTGGGGTTTTTAAGTGGGGCTGATAGAACAGGGTTCACCAAGGTCAACACTGTTACGTAGCAGAGGCAGCGAAATTGATTGAAACATTTATCTTCACATAGCATTAAAAATGGAACAAGCACTACGTAATATTTGATTTACCTGCACAATTATTTGATCATTTAAGACAAATCCACAGCATATTCAAAGCTAGTTTGCTGCAAAGTCCACAGTCTCCTTCAATCTGATCACAGATCCTGGCTGATATGTTGAACATCATTGACTACATGCTAACTGGTCACAAATATATAATAGTGAACATGTTTTGTTTAATCAAAATATCAGCCAAAGAGAAGGGCAAAACATGGTCACTCATTTCTTGTTTAGCTCACCTGTGTATGACTGACAGCATGTGACTGAGAGGCACTTTCACACCATTATGTGCTGAAATATTGCAGCGAGGGTGGTGAATATTGACTGTCATTTCATTTAAATAAATAAAAAAATGCAGCTTAGACAGGTTGATATTCCTTTTAGTGAAAAGCAAGTAAGTAATGTTTTATCCAAAACAGAAAAACAACGATTGGATAAATTGATGATTGATATTCCGTGGCTTACAGACTAATATTTGAGCGCCTACATGGTGCATGTACCGTAGGTGTGTGTGGGGTGTGGACAAGGCCATTGTAGCAGCCAAGGCCAGGGAGGAGAGGCACCTTTTCACAGCAAACCTCAGGCCTTTGTGCTGGTCAAAAAGACTCTGCACCCTGCTCCATTAGCAATTCTTAGAGGGGAGGGACAACACAGCATCCTGCGGGGGGGCATTCATGAAATGCAAAGCTAAGATGGTAAACTAATCTAGACAACAGTTGCAGTGCCTATTCAGCAACGCCAGTATGCATAAACAGAACTGTGCCAGATTTCCCTAAAATGTTAAAATTAATCACCTGTTCATTCAATGCAACATTTTACCTGTAGTGCTATTTATCCATCTAAATTGTTTTGGTGTGAGTTGTAACCTGGTAATGATTTCTGGAAAGAGACATTGCTGTTGAGTTTTATAAATGCATTTTTTTTTATTTTTTTTTTTGCCACTTTGAGCACCACAAGCCGAGTGGTTCCATTATAGTCAACAAAATGCAAACCTCTCTACAGCCAATATCTCCAAAACAATCTAGATGGATAAATAGCACTACAGGTAAGAGGAAAAATATGTATTTTCAATGTCAGGGTGGACTGTCCCTTAAAGAGTTGCAGATTTTGAGAGAGTAACAGGTTTAAAAGTTCAAAGAAGCAATCGCAGATATGTTTGAACTTAATGTGAATCAATGGCCTTTGACAATGAACTAAGGTGTGGGCATTTATTTAAAAGGCGTCTGTGGATTATCTTTAGTCTCTCAAATGGGAACCTGTATCAGAATAACAAGAATTCTCCTTCTGAGATCGTACAACTCTATAGTTACAAGTAGCTGGCTGCACAGTTCAAGGTTCGCCTCAGATAGTTGAATAATATTAAGTTGAACAAGTCATGCATCCCTGACCTTTGACCTTTGAGAGCACCAGATGACCAATAAATCTATGGCCCTGAGACTTTACAGCCCATTCCCCTGTCATAGCCACAGCGACCTGAACAACACCTCACACCTGGTCTGCACCTTCTTACTGCTGTTAAAAAAAGAAAAGAAAACGCCCTCTGCTAGCAGCGAGGTAGTCCATGACCAGCATGCCCTGACAATGACAGGACAGGGATGATCATCAATAGAACCAACGCCCGATGATAAAGCTGCATTCTTCTCTGGCCCAAACACGTCCTTGAAGAGGGGGACCCATAAAACAACGCGTGTAGTCAAAGCTGAATGCTGTATCGCACAGTAAGCATGTAATCCCCATGTGAAACATTGTGTAGAGATGGACACTATCATGAATTAAAGTCTAAAGTAACCTGTTTAAACCAGAGAAATTTGAGTCCCAAGAAATGCCATAAACTGGAGTACCAAAGGGGGCAAAGGGAAGGTCAGTCTCTAACTTACCGTCACTGATGACTATTGTTAAGAACAGCTCTCACTGGTGTGTGAGCTATCTTATAAAAAGTAGGCATTCTCAAGGTTTAAATGACTTGACAACGGTTATTAGCAGGACACAGGCCCAACAAAAGCCTCAGTTATAAAGGCCAATAAACGTCTATCACTCTACTGTAACAACAATCATTTTTACGCCTTGAATGAGGGCGGAAAAGGTCAACTGGTGGAGCAGTCAGCTCATTGATATTGACTTAGCTAGATTGGTGCTGACAAACTCAGGTCAGACTGTGGACTTGTTAGTCCTATAACCCTCACATAACCCCTTTTACTGTTTCACTCTGACACATTGGAGGCAGCGGAGGGCAAGGCTTAGATCTAAGCTTAGTTTTTGACAAGAGACATTAGTAAAAATTAAAATGAAATATCTACTCACTTGACCTCACTAAGATCATGTTTTTCTAAAGAGCACTGAATAGGAATAATCAAAATGAAAAAAAGAAAGAATTCAAGATGTATTGGACTAAATTGGTAAGGAGATATGGTTACTTCTGAACTTTTCAACTCTGACTGAAATTCTAATTTTCTGACTTACCAAACAGCAGCAAGAAAGGTCACAGTACTTCAATCCTAAGTGCATAACCAAGCTGTCTGTGTTTGATTATGAAATTACAATATGTAATGCTATTGTATAAAACCAACAACATTGTACTTGTTAAGTAGATGATGTCATGTTTAAATGGCCATGATTTCATGGAAGCAATCTATGAAAATATTACTTATCAACCCATTAATTTCTGCTTTATTTAATTTGCTGTAACCCTGTTGTGTCATGTATGATGTAATACAACATGCGTTTCCAGTTTCCATGGAGTAACCTGTAAGATGTGACATGACCCATCTCTGCTGGACAAATCCGGTGTCAGTACACTGGTTGTTTCTTCACTTTATCAAAAGTACACTATTGTCTAATTGCTTTACCAAACATTGCAGAGATGTTCGATTAGGACAGCTCATATTTCACCCTCAATTTGACACCCTCGCACCTAGTTGTAAAAGCCAGACCTCATTGGGAACAATGGGAAGTGGAACGACAGAGCTCCTGGGGCTGTTAAGGGGAGGAAGCCCCTTTATTTGAGGACACTATAACTCAACAAAAGCCTGTGGCTGTCTACACACAGAGTGGGCCGAGGATGAATGGGCTGCTCTTACACTACTCACTTGCACTGACAAAAGCACTGGATCAGCAAAGGGCAAAGCCTGTCATGTGTGGTCTCCATTGACAAAGTGGGGAGAATATAGACATAAAATTACAAAACAGTCCAATTAACAACTTAAACCAATGAGTTCAACCAACAGGTCTCTGTTTTCACCATCAGTTTTTAATTCTTCAATGAAACTTTACAGTTTTCCCCATGACCAGGAAAAGTGTCAGGTTTTTCTATGGTTTCATTTCCAAGCCGTGTGAAAAGGTTTGATCATTCCTGTTGAAACAGCACTTGCGACCTTAACTACGTTTTTAGCTTATGACCTAACACTCACAGAAAGTCTAACTCACACACCACTTAAATCTCACACCTCACATCTGGGCTTCTCTCCTCAGCTTTCCTCAAAGTTCAACCGTATATCCTTCATATGACAAGAAAACTATTTCCTGTGTGTTTCCAGCCCCGGGCTCAAATGGACACGTGAATAAGACCGGCTTAACAAAACAGGCAATAATCGGGCGTGAGTGCCACAAGCAAGTCGTTGTAGAAGGAGAGGATGCAGGTTTTTGTTTTTTTTGAAGACGGAGAAAGTTGGCAATTCCCACACGTGGAAGCATTTTCCTGAGCCGCACAGCTTCAAAAGGCAAACCATGGAATCCAACAATACTCTGCAACAGTTAAGAGCTGCTCAGTCAGGATCCCACTAATGATTAACATTCCTGGAGAAACACTCCGTTACAGTCTTTTTAGAGCGTTCTAATTAAACACATGCTCCAGTGCCACAGCACAGAGGCAACTATGATGACTGAGAGCGGTGATGCTTAATTGGACACAATTTAAGTCATTAAGGTGGTAGTAAAAACAGCAGAAAGAGCAGAGGAGAGGCCCAATGATCTTCCCTGTGCAGCTCCCTGTTGCTCTGATCTTGTTGACCCTTCCACCTCCTCATGTGAATAAAATCTACTTTCCTTATCAGATGTCCGAGTGGTGATTTAGTCTTGTTTGACTTTGAGAATTTATTGATACTGGTTGTAATTCGCAGAGGAGACCTTTTTGCACTTGTCATATTTTGTAAGATTCCTTTATGAGAGCATGTACTCTAGGGCATGCTGGTGGCTAATGTGTTTGAGGCGCTGACCATGTAATTGTGACTTCCCTGATTTTACCCTCACAGGGTTCCTGACGTGTTGTTGCAGGACATTTCCTTTCTGCTCTCTACTATCCACTGTCTAATAAAAGAATGTCTGAAGTATATGCATTATCTCAAGTGTCCGGATCGTTTTCAGTCTACAAGATAAGAGCAAATGGTATATTTGAGACAGAAGTATCTCGTAAGTAACAATCCTTAAAAATGTAGATTTATTATACAGCTACTCTAACCCTAGGGATGCACATATCCAACTTTTCAACAACAATCCTGATACCAATTCCAATACCTCTATCTGCCGATATAGAGTACTGATCCATTACCAGTGCTCTCATATTCCCTAATTTAAAGTTTGCATACTTTGCTGCATGGAATTATTTTATTTTTATGCAAGGTAACAGGAGTCTAGTGATTGCTGTGGCACTAAACACCCTGCTGTGACCGAATGAATGTAACTGCTAGGAAAAACACTGAATTTTATATTAATATTATTGACAGAGAAACTGTATCTAATGCGAATTGGTCACATCATAACCGATCCGTATCGGATCAGTGCATTCGTACTCAGTAATCAGACACTTTTCATTTAATTTTTGAAAAGTTCAGCATGAAGATGAATATGTGGCATCTCTTAACTGGGTTTCTTCTCTTAATTCTCTTTATGATTTCTAATTCAGGAACTATGTAATGTGAATTGTGAAACGCAAGTTAGGCAAGGGGGTGGCGTACAGAAGCTTGCCTGTGGTCAATAGCATAAGTGTGTGAGCTGTGTGTGCATGTTATGTACTGTATGTGTGTGTATTCAGGTCTGGTGAGATCCAATCTGAAGCCCTCAGGGGGCCCCACTCAATTTAGCAATTATACAGGCCAGGCATGGGGTCCTTATTGCCTGGGATCTGTGTGCGAGTATGTATGCATGTGTGTGTGTTGGCACAATGTATGCATGCAATAGAAACAAGGACACAACTGGCCACCTTATCACCCCCCAAATTAAAAGATACCAGTCCTCCAGTGCAAAGCATATTCTTAGAAACCTTGCATGTAATACGCCTATTTGTGTCAGAATCAGCGTATTATTTTTGGAACTACAAATACTGATGACACCAAACCATTTGCAGTCAGCATCATGGTCCAGCATAAAGGAACATGTGACAGAGTGGGCATACACGCTGTGTGTGTGTTTTAAAAACTAATAATCCTTTCCATAAAATCTGAGATACCTTCTCTTCATGTTTTTATGCCTTTTCGGCGTCATAAAACATTCTCCATGAATGGTCAAGAAATGTGTGTGTATGCCTGTATACAGGACACACACGCACAGATGTACACATCTGGTGAGCCACTGCTCGTTTGCTTTGGGAGCCCAGCCCCTAACAGGAAGACAGTGCGAGCATAGCAAACAAAAGCCCGGCTCTTTGAACTGGCCTCTCACTAGGAGCTGCAGTCAGGTTGTTGTGGCCAAACGGACAGTTTCTGTGTCAGCTCAGTGGGCCCATTGTGGGCCTCAGGCTACTGCTCTGCAAGACATGTCCTCAGTTGGCCTTCATCAATATTGACCCATCTGTATGTTATCCCACAACATCGACCGTCACTGTGATGTGTGACTATTTCCAACTGACAATAACATATTTGCTCTGTGTGAAGAGATGAATTATATAAGATTACAAGGCAGCAAATACTAAATAAAAATCCAGTGATAGGAAACTTAATTATAGCTGTCAAAACTCACAGTAAAACTCACAGTAAGTGGAGGTGGCAGAATACATTGGACAGATCTTAATTTCAGTGTCACAAACAAATTTGAGTTACAAATAAAATCAAAAATAGCATTTGAATACTATGTTGCATTATTGCATTATTTGTGTCCATGGGCTACACAGTTATCATCTTCTTTGTATCTCTTAATCAAGTGGATACATCACCTCAGTTAGGGTTGGGTTCAGTTTAGATTTAATCAATTCTGAGTCTGATTCAGATTCCAATTCTGCTTATTCAATCCATTTCTCAAAGAACCCTGGCTCTTATTTTTGGCACATTATTTGACTGAAAACACCAGTTGAAAACAAACCCACCTTATTTAGCAGCTTATTTATGGAGCTAAAAACAGTCAATATTCTGAAATGATGGAGGTATTGTTATTATTTTCTGTTCACACGATAAAATAAAGACAAATATAAATATTCTCTTGCCTTGCACAACTTGAATGTTAGTTTTACGCTTACTTGTTTTAAATGCTAGCATTACCTGTTTCTGGGACAATATGATCATGCTGAAATAACCACATTATTATGATGGATGGACTTTATTTTTCTGCTGTACCACTACTGTCTTTTGTGAAGCATAACCTCATTTTTGAACACTAAATCCTATATACATTTGTATGTAATGTAGATAGATTAATAGTAGGTCCCTACAAGCATATTTATTAGCAAATCCCTGTTTTTTTTTATTATTCTTTATTAATTATTATTATTATTTATTTATTAAAGATTCCTCCACTAAAAAACAAAGAAAAGAAATAGCAGCAATTTATATACTTCCCCAGAGAGCAGGAAGGGAACAATGTATTGATATATTGCTCTGTGTTCCGGTTAATCTTCTTATGATGTATTTTAGGAGTTACTTTAAATGAGTTATTATAATTAAATTCAGCACTGAGTGATTTGGGAATATGGCCAACCTCTTGTGTGCATAAATTTGTTTCCAAACCTGATTAATGGCATTGTAAAATACGACAGGATTAAAGTTTTAATGAGTAAATGTTATGGGAGGAATAGCCTGGCAGACATCCAGCAACTTTCCCTACTGTCTGTAACCGTTCTGAAAAATCTCAGGAAATACCTTTGTTGTCAGTCCAAAAATCCTTTGCCCTGCACCGTCCATTTTTAAACCCTGTTGACCTTTTCCATATCAACCATGCTCACTGACTCCACCCCTGTGACAATGCCAACAGGGCAGGAGGAACAAGAGCCACAGGAAGAAGACGGGGGGGGGTGTTTTGCATATTTCCAGCCGTGGGTCCGGAAAGCTTTAACCGAATCCCCTGTTGTGTCCCGGGGAAATGAGCTGGGCTTTTTAATGACTATCTCAGGGTAATATGTTTTCTTTAGCTTCTAGCCCTCGGTGCGGTGATTGCTTGGATGGATCCCTATTGATGTGGAGGACAGAGGACAAAACATGCCCTCCTGCAGGCAGCCATGTTTGTGTCAGGTTTTTTTCCAAAAACTCCATCACTGAGGCTGCTGACATTTGGTATCTCTACATCTGTTATTCCCCTTTATCAAAGACAGACATGTCCATAATAACCAGTTTTTTAGAACTGCACCGTGGTTATTATGCAGTATTCATCCAGAACTGAGCATCATGCCTATACATGGTGGTGATAATGAAACATGTGTGTCGAGTATGACTTTTATCATCGTGGTGGTCTGATGGTTAGTCCCGCAATTATGCCGTGTGGTTACCAGAGATCTGCTGGGGCATTAAACCCCAGTGTGAGAGCCAAACCCGTTTTCCTCTAACATCATCCTGCAGCTCCTAATAAACAGAGTTGTGCCTGGGAGCGCTAAATCACTAGATACCTTTAATCACTTTAGAATAATGCTTAGCATGTGGATCCAATGTGTGCCACTGCTGCCGGCAGATCCCACTGACTCTCACACATGATGCCGTTTGAAGGTTACAGGAGGGGGAACTTTACTGCATGGCTAGCACAAAGTTATTATCTCTCCCACAAACAGCAGCATCCACAGTGGTTATCCTAATCTCTAACACCGCAGTGTAACAGTGCCCTAAATTTGACCATCCAGGCCACCGTCCATTCAGCCTGGACCAGTGACCTCAGATTCAGGGACCACCGGCGTTTAAACAAGCCATACTTCATCCAGCCTCCTGCCAACCTACCACAAACAGTTTACAGTCAATGTGCTCTGCTCTCTGGAGTTTGTCTATGGCAACCCGACTCCATGCCACATCTCCCTGTCCAGAGCCATGAAAGACTGGCCTCCTCTGACAGCTCCTCACAACACACGGCCCTGTCCAGCTCTGCTTTTAGCCCTGCTGCGGTGAGCTGGACCACGTCTGGGGATAAAAGGCTGCCAGAGTGTTTGGCTTGCAGGCGATTTACATGGACGCGAGGGTGATTCATTCTAGCTTTGCACAAACAGGCCTCTGTGTATATTTCACTGGTACTGGGCTTTTAAATCAACAGTGGGAAACGTATACAGACGGGCACTGGAACTTACATTCTGCTCCTTCACACTCAGCTGGGTGTCTGCCACACATACATTCTCCGACACCTACAGACAGTCAGACACGCACATAGGTGACCACTTTGTCTGTGTCCATCTGCTTCTCAACACACACACACACACACACACAACGACATGCCCAACTGTTTATGTCTGAGACTGGCCTCATGTCTGTGATTTGTCTCCACCTCCACCACTCTTGTTGTGCATTAGTGCATTAGCACACAAGTGTGCTAATGTTATAGCTAGCTTCTCTAGTTGAAAGGTACATTATGAGGGGCTCATACAAAACACAGGCATTTCAAATGCCAAGTCCTGAATCCTCCAGGCTCGCTGCACTATGGTACTAAAATAAACCATCAACATATTCCACATTTATTAAACGAGCACTCGTAAACACCAAATCGGCCGAACTGATCAGAACTTTTTCCATTGCCGTGTCCAAGAACATTTATGATAAGGCCAGCTATTTTATTTCCCTCCTGCGTTCACACACTAATCCAGAACAAAATGCTTTCAAAGTCTTTTAATTCTATTAATGGTACCTTTGATTCACTTTGAGACTTTGGAAATGAGACGTGAACAAGCACCATGTGACATAGAGCTGCTCCCAAAACATCACTTGTAAATCATTTAGTCTATAAATAACTGAATGTTCACTGAGAATTCTCACCTGCAGCAGCTCACATCTCCCCTAACGCATGCCTATGTTGATACATCCAATAACATATGCAGTACAATATATCTAAACCAATGATTAGAATTTGTATGACAACACAGAACTTGTTTTTTGCATTAGATGCTGGGTCTCAGATGTAACATGCCCTCATTTTGTATTTGCCAGTACTTGCAATGACAGAGTTTAAATACATGGAATAAAGCTTGTGTTGAACAGCTGTCTTTAGCTCACACAAACCCTCAGAAGATATTTTTTGTTTAATTTTCTTTTGATGAAAATGTGAAATAGTTCATGTTGTACTGATGAGTTTCTGTGATTCCTGGGCAGTGACGGCGTCAACCTCTATTCTAGCCACTAGGTGACACCACCACCTTGGATCTGTGCTCTGTCCTCCCTGTCTCTGTCCACAACACTCACACTCACTCAGAGTATTTCTTTCTTTACCCTCTTCCTTTAATGGCCACTGTCCCAAAGGGGGGGGGAAATCAGTGTGGTTAAAAGTGATGTAATCATGGATAGAAGTGACCATGTATCAAAATACTTTCCGGTACAATAACAACAAGATTTTGACCTGGTAAGTTACACTTTGAAGTGGCGTCTCTGACATTGTGAAGAACCTGCAGTTAATCTTCCTCCTTTGTACTGTAAAAGTGCTCCAAGGTTTAGTTCCATTTATTTGAATCCATTTACATTTGTGTTGTTCTGCAATACCTCAAATCACTTCCACAATCTATCCAATGTGTCCAAATAAATACCATGGCACCTCCTGGGTCTGTCCTCTCACCTAGCTGCCAGGCATCAAGCTGAACTGTCCTGGGATCAGCAGCGCTCTGTTTCTGTCAGCTGGGGCCATAGTGACAGACTTCAGGCCAGTCTGAATCTGTGCTCTTTTGCGATAGGTCTGAGCCAAGTGGGTCTGTCATTCTGTCAGCCCCCAAGAGGGAGCATGCATGGGACTTAATGACTTATGGTGATATTTATTGTGCTCCAATGAGGGCAAAATATCATCTTAGACGGCCTTGGTTAAATATAACAGTAACTGCTATCCTGTGCCTTGTAGATTTAGCACTTTCTATAACAGCTGATAATGGAAATGTTTGAAACTTGAGGATGTGTCATTGTTCTCTAAAGGAAACACTTTATGGCATGTTAAGCTCTGTGAGAGGTCCATAAGGAGTGAGGAGTTCACTTAAGCAGCTTGCAGGGTTAGTTTTATTTAGAGAGCTGACTGCACTGGAAAAATGTCCATCCCAATAAGCCTTTTAGGCTTTCATGCTCAGTCTTAAAACCATTAGCTAAATTGGGACTCGCTAAATTTCTGTTTTCTAATTAGATTTTTATCTAGAAACAAGGCAGAATAGTGCAGATCACACTATCAGGAGGATGAAACCTGACTCAAGAAGTGTCTCAAAAGAAGTTGATTTATAGTATAAACAAGTTGCCAGATGTTTTCACTTGCTATAATAAAACATTTCAGTTTAAATCGGATGGGGTCACCTTATCCATCATGGTTAGAATTGAAGAAAGTGAGAGGGACCTCTCATACTGTATGTGGCCGGGGTGTGTGACCACATTCTCCCTCACTCAACAGCACTCTTGACAGCTATGGAGCCCTGAAGTGGCGGACAAGCAGCGGTCACGCAGCGCGGACCAGTTGTCACCGAAGTGACAGGCGACAGCTGAGTCCATACATCTGGAGGCCCCGGGGACTCCACACTTCCACCCGCCCCACGGCTCTGACCAAGTATTTTCAGCGTCAGAGGAATGAGATTACCCTGGCTACACGCGCAGGGAAACGTGTCTCTTTGGAGACGTTGCTGCGTAAAAGCGCAAAGCAGCATTGGAGGTTTAGGAAATTAAGGCCAGTTTCATGACTTTTTGTGCTGACACAAGATGACACAATGACTTCTTTAGACTGCAGTTCAACTGATGAAAGTACTTGTTTTAAGTATATGTTCTTGAAAGTGCTGTTTGTTTTCCTTATTAAAACCACAACATTGAGGTCGAAATTGTAGAACAGTTTCATAGCGTAAAATTTGAAAATAAAGTGACCACAAAAATCCGACAAATAGACTGGTGCAACCGCAGGCAGTAAAATTATTCAAAAACTGCCCAGACTCCTGAAATTTAGGTCCAAAAACATATGTTAAAGCGCACTAAAATGACCTGGTACACTCACCCCCAAAGCGTTCAGTCGCAGTAACCGAGCATCCAGAACCAATATTCCTGAAGTCAGAGAAGCGATTCACGCCGCGTCTCATTGGCATAAGATGAAAAGTCCAGAGATGGTGCACCACTGTGCCGCAAAGCTGAACCCAGGGCTGTGCAAAGCGATAAGCTTAAACTCCAGATACTGGCTGCATTGGAGAGAAACGCTGAGAGAGCCTGTTCTGACTTCCCCCACTGTCACCACTTCGCAGTCATTTCAGCGGCGCACGGTGCGCTATGGTGCTCCTCTCGGCGGTCACAGTGAGATGACATTAGCGTTGCTCTCTTCCTATTGGCTTAAACAAGCAGCCCCCACCAATCCCGGAGAGGCAGAACCAGTTGGGAGCATAGCGGACAAATGCTCCTATGAGTTTAACTCCTGCAACTGCAGTGGGGAGTTTGAGAAGAACTGTTTGTGTAATTTAAGTGCTTGAAAACTACTAAGCGAGTTAATCTTCCTCTGTTGTCTTTACCTATAGGCTTCCCTTACCTTTATATGAACTTTATCTAGGTTATATATGAACTAATAAAAAACTTTGTGAGCTTTATGTTCCTCTGTTTAAAATATTATATACTCCACTCATGTTAATCAATTCAAAAACAAATACTTGATGCTCTCTTTGCACCTCCATCCCCATGTACAGTTTATCACTGGGTGCAGAAATATGATCTTTTTTTGCAAACCTATTTGTCCCTCTTGTCATCAATATCCAATTTTCACAATGTGCTTTATGTGCTCCCACACAGACTGTGTAACACTACTCCTATTTACAGTGGGCCATGAAAGGTAAGTCTATATGCTTACACTGAAAAGAGGCTTTTGCCTAACTGTCTATTGAGTTAGACAAAATGTTCTGGGATGATCAAAGATTTGAAGAGAATGGCCACCACCCATAAATCCGTTCATGAGCACAATACAATAGTAAAGATTCAGGTTTGTGCTGCATTCAAAGTCACCCAAAAAGGTTGTTTTCTGTATATTTCATTTTGCTTGCAGTATCAGCACACTGTTTTTGTGAATGTTATGGCATAATAGAGTCCGGACTGCTAAACATAATACCTGTGGGTTCTGCGCATCAGTGGGACAAATGAACTCATGTGCTGACAACCTAAATGCAACTGAGATAAGATTTTTAACTGGGGGACCTTTAAAGAACTCTCTGACCTGCTGCGACCCAGCTAAGGCCTTTACATAACATCAAGAGTGGCACTGCGCACCCAAACAACTCAACCAAATCTGGATAATTTGTTGCATCTGAAAATGTCTTTGGAACTCTGCCGTCTCTTAAACACGAAGGCGGAAACATGAAACATAAATGTGACAAATGCATCGATCTAATTGTGCTCCCTTTGACCTTTATGTCTGTCTCTCTCTCACTGGAACAGACTCTACATCTTTGTATGACCCAGTGACTGTCACACAGATCTGACTGTGTGAATGCATCTTAAGTAAGAACAGGTTTAGCGAGCTCAAACCTGTCAGTCATTCTCTACACAGCCTTGGCATTAAGCAAAGGAAGGCATTGCAGTGCCAGATCTTATGTGGACCAGATGGACATAAGCTACTATTTGGTATCACACTACACAGCAACCACTCACACATTTGAGCCACATATTTGAAGATAATGGAATTCAAGCTAATGAAAATGAGGTATTACATGAGCTTTACCTAATTTAACCCATCACCTCATATAGGTGATAAACAGTCACAAAGAACTACATTAAACTAACCTTAAAATATTTTTGATGCGTCTCTTAAGGCCATTTCACACCAATCAAACATTCTCCAACATACACAGACAAACAGGTGTTTGTTTGGTGTGCCACGGCTAAGACAGCATCAGCGCTAAGAGTTTTGGGTATAGAGATATTTGACCTAATTCTATAGTTTCCTGCTTCATATTTCAAAACTACACTGAAAAGGGTCTAAATAAGATAGAATAGGCCAAAAAGGCAACCCTGCTAGCATTATCTTGAGGAGAGGAAGCACAGGTTACAGCACAACATCTGAAATAAGGACAGCCTATTAACAAATGGGGTGTGAATGTCAGGTTTCTGTAACGCAGCACTGAAAGAGATAGATACCATTTCAGACCACTGATTATTTTGAGGAGCCCTTTTTGCCCTAGGCCAGAATGTTTGACTGGCTAGACCTGAATGTTAAAACCCCTCTTGACTTGTCTTTCCTCTTTTCAGGGTTTATCTTCAGCCTATCTAATGAGGTATTTATGGCAGTGTTGAAAAAAGAAAAAAAAAACCCTCACATGCAACATCACTTACATGACTTTAGACCATAAAGATGCTCGGCATACTTTCCAGCAAATCTCTCATTAATGTGACATGTGACCCCCCCCCCCCATTTTAATGTCATTGAACTTGATTCTGATTGCTGAGTATCAAATATAATCCTGGTGTAATCCAGGCCATGAATTGGACAACAAACCAATATTTTTCTTTCCTGTCACAGCTTTTTTGTGTTTGTTGTGCTGTGTGACAGCGCAGCGGTGAATGTGTTGGTTAAATTGTCAATCCCTCTAAAAAGATTAGGAGCTTAAGGCACTGTAAACCCTGAAACAGGAGCTCACCAACACATCTGCTTTAATTACAGAAGATGACACTTTCTTCTTTATAAGTCCTATTTACTGTTTGTATGTAGACCCAAATGTGAATTGAGCATACATTTTTCTTTGTCTCTCTTCACACTCTTCAGTCACGCAGAACGTCTGTGCTTCAATGGAGGCTCTCTTCCATTAATTAGTCAAAGAAAATTCCTATGTGTGTTTACAGATGTGCAAAAACATTGTAAATTGTGTGGTTTTGTGTATGTTTTCTTCATATGAATGTACCTGTCCTTAAACAGTTTTTTAACTGAGTCAGGCCTGATTACCTGAGGTCTCACTTTTAATCTTTTCCTGTATGATAAACAAAATGAAATGAAAACATTAATGGAGCATTTCTCAAAGTTAGGCCACTGCCTTGGAGACCCACTTTTACAAGCTTGTGGGACTTCTGCATTCAGCTTTAGTGAATCCTATATATTAAGGTGGCACACTGTCATTTCAGGTTTGTATTTGGCCTGAAATGACAGTAATTAGGCTGTCCAAGAGATACATGTCTGTATTTAACACCTCAAGCCACCAAGCGTAATGTAGTTATAACCTGGGTTGCCAGGTTGAGTGAGGATATTTGCTGGAGTGTTAGTATGGTCTTAATCAAGTGGCTTGCTCTACCTTTCATGTTTGCTCTACTTTTTATGTGTAGCTGCATGTTTGATTTGGCCGAGGGTGAGTGAATGTGAAGCTGCAGTGTGTGCTGTGTAAACTAATTTTGCTGAGATAATTGGATTTTTTACTATGCAAGTTATGGCTTCCTGTAAACTACTGGGGTATTTGCATATTGAAATATATGAGATAAAGAGATAGGCCTAGAGGTGGAAACCGTGCCGGCACCGTAAACATATTCCATATACACATGTCCACATGTAATTCCATTTGAGATAGGTGGTAATTGTTTTGTTGCTGGCACATTACTCCCACAAAGAGAGAAAATAAATCCACATTGAGGTGCATTCAAACAATTTGGGAGGGGATTCTTTTTCTAAAGGGATCTTGTTTCTTTGAGTTTACACAGGAAATCTCTAGTCCAAACAAAGGCAGGAAAACAAACAAACAAGTGACTGGGGCAGAGGCTGATGGCTGAAGGCAAAGGCGGGACCAGTCAACAGAGCAGCTGGACCTCTTGACCACTCACCTGGCTGCTGTCCATACTCAAACACTGGTGACCAATAAGGGACCACTGGTCATCCCAGAGCCCCAAAAGGCCCAACTTTACTCAGTCTGTTGATGCGATTTGTTGTTGGGCAGCTTGTCACAGATTGACAAATGGGACCACATTACTAAAACAAACAAGGTAATGCAGGAGCTGGAGATACAGCGAGTCAGTCAGATCCTGATTGGTTCCCACTGTTTCTGTAGAATCCCACAAAGAAAGGCAATAAAAGACTACAGGATCTACATGCAATTGCTACAATAGCAATAGGCTATTGGCATTCTGTTTGGCTTGTTGATAAAGCATTCTGTGAATACCAGACTGTTATAATTGAAATGCTACACTTTAGTCTTTGTAGTCTCTAATTGGCTCTTGCTCAAGTTCTCCCAAAATAACTACAAACAGCCACTGAAACAAGAGAAGGCTTGTTTGCTGACTGCATGCTAATTATGGCATTGTACAGGGTAGAAGTAGAAACCAACTGCTCATAGAAGTGGCATGATATTTGTTGGCCTCCATTCCTCTATCTCTATTGGGGTTAGCTAGTATTATCATTGTTTGTTAATGGTCCACAGGCGGAGCAGGAGGGAGAACAAGGGAATCCTTTAACCATTTGGTAGATGCTTTAATTTTAAGCACATTTGCGTGGCCAGAGCACATGCATTCTCTGCAAATCTCTTATGCTAGAAATAGCGTGGCCAATGAACAGACCGACACAAAATTCCTTTAGGAGACCTGCAACTTGTCATTTTCATTACACAGTTTTTGCATAGATGAAAAGAAACGAGATACAACACATTAATTACTGAGTTTTGAAGTGTTGGTGCTTGGAATTTGTTACCACCGAGCCAGGCTAGCTGTTGCCCCTTGCTTCCAGTCTTTATGCTAAGCTAGTCGTCTAGTGGCTCCAGCTTCATATTTACCATACAAACACGAGAGTGGAATCAATCTTCTCATCTAACTCTTGAAAAGAAAGTGAAGAAGTGTATTTTCCAAAATGTCACAATATTCCTTCCAGTTATGCTCTTGCATATTGAGGTTACACAAGAACACACATGACATTTTCATTAGGTTGGAAATGCTCATATCAGCAGCCATTCAAAATGAATGTCTTTTCCTGCTATTGTATCCGCCATCTGTAATCATGCTTCTACTTTCCTCCCCAAAAGTAATTTATGAAAGCGCTGCATCCTTGAACTTTTTTTTTTATTTAGGTATATCCTGAAGGAAGTTTACATATGCAATAATCCTGCTCCTTGAAGCATATTGTTTAACAGTAATATTTCACCTTAAAATAAGGCTTGGTATGACCAAATTATGATAAAATAACTGTAAATTACATACTGAAAAAGTAGTTCTAGTACTGGTTACAAATGTTTACCTGTCATACAACCATCCATAATCTATTAAAGGCTGGTCAGAGGTGGTGCTTCCGAATCTGCATTACATGACTTTGATCTTTGGCCAATTTGTGGGGCTTTAAGTTGGGTAGTTTCAGCAGGGAATGTGCACGTGCATGTGGAAAACCTGAGGGATTGCACTAATTGATGTACACAATGCTCTCCCAGTCCAAGGCATGCTGGCTGAGGAACTTATTTAGGCCTCTAGGCTGGAAAACCAGGGAGCTGGGGGAAAGACAAACACTGAGAGGGTTCAACCAAGCCATGCCACCAAAAAGATTTGAGTTCAAGCCATTATCTTCTCTCCTCTAACAGTTTGGTCTGCATCTTTGTTCGTGTGGGCGATCTTCCCTGCTGAATTTTTCACGCCCCTTTAAATGTCATGCCTCAAACATAAATTTTCAGAGGATCAGACCCTGATGTTAGCTGGTTTCCGGTGCTTTTTTTCTATCTTTATGTCCTCCATAAGCCTTTTATTCTTATCCCAGACACTGCGATGCTTCTGCTATTAATTTCCCAGCAGTGGACTGAATCTCCTTTAGGCATGCTGCATTCCCCAGGACGGTCTTCTGTCGCCTGTGAGATAGCACAGAGCACACAACCTGCACAACTATTAAGATTCCTTATGTTACCCAGATAAGGGACATAAGAGGACCTCTGCTTTCTCTCTGCCTGTACTTTCTCTATAATGTCTTTCCTCCTCCTTCGTCTTTCCCCCTGTCTTCAATAAGGATTCCTGATGCTCCTGTATTTGCTCCATCTCTCTCTCTGTCTGAGTTTTCAGACCTTGTCCAATCAGAGCTAGCACACTGGCTCCAGTGTTCGGTTTCTGTATCGGTGTCGGTGGCTCTTTGAGACTCTGCTTTTTTGGCACCCCAGAGTGCAACCAACACCTCCTGAGGGATCTCTCCCCCAGCAGTTATCCCCTTGTTAAAAAAACTTGGTAAGACTGTCATTATGCTCCAGGCAATGTTTCATGTGTAGATATACCCCTAGTGTGGGACTGCATGGTTGCAACTCCAGGAGAGAAACTGATGAAGAAATTCACACCTATAAACTCAACACAAGCTTGAGAATTACTGTGGTTGAGAGATGTCGCCTGGAAGCTATTTGTATAAATTCTTACCCTCCTATATAAAATCCCTTTTCAGCATTATCCTGTATTTGCCTGGCAATGGGAACCATTTGCAAAGGACCAACCCAGTGGATAGTGTCTATTTCCCCTCATAACAGGGGCTGTATATCTTCAACTGCAATCCTGTGCAGCTTTCAGCGACACTAGGCTGTAATTTAATGTGTGCCTGTGGAAATCAGCGCCGGGTCATATTGCTTCAGTAGTATACCATCAACAGCTTTGTTCCGCCACAAAAAAATACATTAGCAAAATGAGGTCAGCCGCACTTCTGGGCGACACTTTACGTATAACACATTACTTTTTACAGACTTGTTAGAGGCTGAAAAATGCCAGATAACCAGATTTATGGCCCTGGTTCTAGTATCAGCACTAGCAGGCATAGGTTTCTGCATTTTACTTCAACTTGTGGCACTGTGATTGTGGAATTTGCTCTGATGAAAGGTGTCTTTCCATGCAAATCTTTTTCATGTTCTTTTAGATCACTATCCTGAGGATCATCAACCTGGGGCTGCGCCAGTGCAACTCTGTCTACACCTCTGCACAACTGACAAGCTGAAAGAGGAATCTAGGCAACCTGCTTCAGAAGAGCATGTTTCAATTGAAGATGCTTGTTTGTCCAGCAGGAGTTTTTCTGCAACTCTGGGAATCTTGGGGGCCCTGCTCTACACCGCTTTCCACAGTTGTTTAAACTCTTTCTCCCTCCCTCCTTCCAAACCCTCTGTCCCGTGGAAATGCGCTATTGACAGATCTTTATCACCAGCCCCATCCCTGCTCGGGCTCGCCGGTTGCCTTTGTTTTATTTCACCAACCAAGCGCTGAGCCAGGATGAGGGATTTGTGCACGCTTCTCTCTGCAGCTCTGCAGTCCTAATGCGAAACTGGTGTATTTGTGGTCGTGACAATCCTTTTCCACTCTACGAATGTTGCTCTGGACGATAATAACATGGGTTTGTGCCTGGGGGACAACACAGTGTGGTCAGGGTCAGCCACAGATGGTTGTGCCTGTGGAGGATATAAACAGCGGAAATGTCAAAACAACCCTCGGACAAGTAACGGCAAAGGGGGCGAAATACTGAGAAAATGAGACAGAAAGGGGGCAGAAAATATGCCAATGAGCAAAAGTTAAAGACAGATGGAAAAAGGCATTACAAAGAAGGAGACTCAGCTAAATATAGACAACATTTAGGAGACATGTAGAACTGCCCGCTTGTCCTTGATGGTGTGATTATATGGTGATGGTGAATGGAAAGTATGTTGAGCAGTATATAAAACAAAAGGCTGTGGTCAGGAGGTGTCATCTTTCATCCCCCTGGGCTGGATGAGTCTCTAGAGAGGACCCATTCCACCCAGCCACTAAGGCTACATTCATACTACTAAGTTTTCATTTTAAAACGCATACGTTTTGCTACGTTTGCACCTAGCGTCCAAACTACTGCGGCATTTTTGAGCCCCCAAAATGGAGAAGTTTGAAAACGCTGCTGGCCCCGTTTTTGTTTTTGAAAAATCCGGGGATCTCTGATTTCGCCAAGCCCCTACCATGTAACCTTTTCAGGAAGAAAACAAACACAAAAAATGGCAAATTCATCAAGGATAACGAATTACAGGTGTAGATGAACTTGTTGTCCATGCTAGCAGCTGTTGCTTTTGCCTTTATTCTGATAGACAGCTGAAGAGAGACAGTAAATGTGGGAGAGAGAGAGGGGGTGACATGCAGCAAAAGGCCTCAGGCCGGACCCAAACCCATCCCTCCGCGTCAAGGACCCAGCCCTGCACACGGGGCGCGCCCAAAATTCAACACTTTATACTACTACTACTACTACTACTACTACTACTACTACTACTACTACTACATGCTCAGGAGGCAAGCTATTATTCGAGATATTTGTGACAATTCCCAAACCCAGCAGCGTTAAGAACCAGTGCCTGGTGGGATAATTTTATTAATGACGTTGTGGTTCCTGGAGAATGGTGAGAAACCTTTTGAATGTCCAGATGTGGAAGGAGCATAAACTTCTCGTGTCGTCAACTTCTACCAAACACACTGTAAAGTTATGCCACAACGGGAAACATTCTTTGAATGTACAAGCATTGTGTGACTACAAGTACTGTTTCATGGACATTATTGTCAGCAATGGATTGGTTTTGATGCATCAATATTTGATGTTATGTAGGCTACAAGCATCATTTGCAAATGTGAACTTGGAGTATGTGCTATATTATGGAGTATCGAGTTTGTACACTGATGGAATGGATGTTATATTGCCTATATTTAGAAAGACACAAAAGGACACTGAAAATACAATGATGGAAAAGAAAGTAAAAAAAAACAAAAAAACACTGACAGCAATAAAAACAACATTATCAAGGAGGATTTGTGAAAATGTTGTTAACACCGGCACGCACATGCCCAGAGTAATTAGTCACGTGATATTTGAGGCGTATTAGTATGGACGGAGATTATTTCGAGAACAGGACTGAAACGCTCGTCTGGACAGAGTAGTGTGGATGTAGCCTAAGGCCTCATCAGACTCCAAAACTACACTACATTACCCAGAAAGCCCAGCCACACAGGCTTCCAAAGGTTGGAAAGGACAGTGAGAAAAAAAGTGTTAATCCATCTCAGCTCTCTCTATTGGCAGCAACGACATGACTCTATATGTGAAGCCAACTTCTTGTGTGATTTCATTTTTTTCTTTCCTTTTTCCATCCTTCCCTGTTTGTTAATATCTCTTCACTCATTTTCACATAGTTTTCCCATTTTTTAAAAAGAAATTTCATTATTTGCTCAACCTCAGGAGGTCACTTGTCAGGAAAAACATATACAGGATTCACTTTATGCATTTGAATAAACAACCGATGCTGTTATTTTTCTGGTAAGGATAGTCTCCTCTGCTCGACTTCATGACAGAGCCATAAAATATATATTAAAAAAATTGCTAACCTGTCTGTTTTCTTTTTTTATAACACTTGAGTACCTTTCTCCTATTTGATGGCCTTGAACACGATGTCCTTGATGTGCTTTTGCCAACCAAACACTGCCAGATGCGTGATTTGAAGGAAGGAGCCCAGAATAGAGATGGGTGACACATCCCATTGCACCATCTTTCAGTTTCTTTCTGGCCTGCTTTCTGTTTCTTATGTATTCTCACACACACACACACACACACACACACACACACACACACACACACACACACACACACACACACACACACACTCAAGGTGGCAGCGACTGCGGGACTGAGAATGTCTCCTCTCAAAGACAGTTTGCCTGTCAATCAACGCTTTCCTAATTAGACACACAGTATCTGTGAGTGTCATCTGGTTTCATTTGGGCGTCTTTGCTTTCAAAACGATATGCGTCTCTCACTTTTTCATTAGAATTTAATGACATGGAGACAATGAAAGAAAGCCGGACCATGTGCACGGCTTCTGTGCTACTCTTAATGACAAAGCCATTATTATTGTCACCGCACATCATTACCATTTCCACTGTGTGATTTCTATTCTACACTCTGCTCATTAAAAGTGTGACCAGAGAGATTTTACTTCTGTAGACCGAAATAAGACCTTTGAGGGACGGATCTGTCTAATTAGCCAAAAAGAGGACTTTCCCCTGAGATCAGCTTCTAAAAACACACTTGACCTTTGGAAATTTGGAAAACAATCCAACACCTGTGCCAGGCAGGGGATTACTTAAATCTGATATCCAAGGAAACAATCATTACCTTTGATCCTGCGTGCGTGGGTGTGTGTGTTTGTGTGTCCATGTCCCTGTAAGCATTTTAAGGTGTAGATGGAAGGTCTTGTTGTATTGCAGTTGGCCGCACACACACACACACACACACACACACACACACACACAGCCAGGGGTCAAACTGGCCCATTAACAACCAGTCTTCTGTGACGTTCAGAGACAAACACTATTATAATATTTATGACTCAGTTTCTAAAGCTGCCATGTGTGGGAAAATTAGATAAATGTTTTCTGGGGAAATGACATGTGGGTGATTGTGACTCAGGAAACGGTGATGGATTGTGACTGTCTGATGAAATGCATTAATCTTAATGCTGGTTTTAGTTTTCCACACTGAATTTTACTCATGAACTGCAGCCTGAACAAAATGAATTCTGTGCTGTAGAGAACCTGCTGTCAATTTACTTTGAATGGATTCAGTTCAAGGAGAGGATTTTCTTACATTCTGAATCAAGTGAATTCAGAAAAATGATTGTGACCGTCCTGAAGGTGACTTAATTATTTGATGTTTCACACTGCAGATGAACATTTTTTTCATATTTGTCAAGGTGTTTCAGGATTTGCATAATAAGTTGAATTTGAGTCTTTCTGCATGGCCCTTTCTTTAGGCAACCCTGCAAAATGAGATTAGCATACAAATAAATGTCAATAAAAATCAAATAGGGCATGTGTTGAGTAACAAAAGTTTAAAGAACTTTATGCGCAAAACATCTTAACATTAATTGGGATATTCTCTTGTTCTGTGATTCAGACCATAACAGTTTCATGCAATAAGCCAAGAAAACTGGAAATGGGTTTGTTAGTAATTTCAGCAGAAAGCTGTTGTTTTAAAGAAACTTAATGTGATATAAAACTGACTACATACTGTGTGATAAATAACAGATTTTCTTGAAATCTAATTTCATCAAAAAATCTGTTCAGATTCTATATTTATTTATTACATTATTTTCAAATTAATGTTTATAGAGCTTGTTGCCAGTTGAGTTGTCATCCATATGGCCTACACTGTAGAGAAGAAATCCTCAGAAATACCAAAATCCTCATTGCCAACCAACTCGGTAGCTCAAATGTACATATCTTCCTGTTTAAAGAACCTATGCAGTTTATATTGGGACTCATCTGCATAGCAGGGCTCATAGAGGTCAGTCCTAGTGTAGTTTTCCTGCATGGTCTTCATGGATGTGTAACATAAAACCCTATATTTCTACTCACATATTCATACATTCAATTCACACCTTAATTTAACTATGATTTAACTGTTCTGCTACACACTTTTAAGGTTACAAAGGTGGTGGTGGCTAGAAGGTCTTATGTGTCCACCAACAATTAACTGAACTCAAACATACTTACTAAATCTTTGCTCTACATGTAATGTGTTAAACATTACACACTGCATTATTGTAGGATCAACCAACAGAAATAACTGACCTTGTGACTGTCATACAATAGAGATAGCAGCCACTTGGAGATCAGTTATAGTAAAGTCTGAGGAGCTGTCAGGGGAACAAAAGGCGTTGCCACTCAGGTGGTGTAGCATAACCTCTGTGCATACACCCCTGTCAACTGCTCTCTTTCTCTTGTTCAAGTGCTTATCCATCAGTTTAACCCAACACTCCTTCACTGTCTCCTGCATAATCAGCATGGTGTGGAGTGATCCGAGCACCCAGGCGGGATCAGCCGGGAGCAACGGAGAGTGTCATCGTGCTCCTCTTCCTACTTCAGGCATTAGGGCATTTGAGACATTTTGCAATGGATCACATGTGCAGTAGCACAAACACACAGCGCAGACACACACAAAACTACAGCTACACACTTTCAGGTCAGCTAGGTGACGGTTAGAGTGTTGGAGCTGTGTCCATCACTGCGGATATAGCCTGTCACCATCTTAATGTGGTGGGATTTAAAAATATGCCTGCAAGAGAGAAAAACAAGAGCTCTCTACAGTTCAGATGGATCAAGCTTGTTAAAGTGTTCACATTTTCTGCAGGCACTTTTTGATGAAGACAAATTATCCTCTTTCAACCGGGACTGAAACAGCAATTGAGTTCGACAATGGGGCCGATCAGGCCAGTATGAAGATATAAATGCAGGGTAAACTAGGAGGATAATTCATTGTTAGGGCATACGTATTGTTCTGAGTTATATTAGGCAATGGTTTATTCCAGAGAGTGAGTGCAAGCCAAGAGCGGATTACACTGCAAAAATATCCATCTTTGAAAAAGGCACATATTCTTTAAAAAAAAAACATGTCTTAAAAATGATCACCCATTTTTCACTTGCTTAAAGGGAAACCCTATTTTTAGAATCTTGAAACTTACTTCTTTGGTTCTTTTTGAAGTCCTACAAAGTAAAGCAAAGCCGGGCTTCAAATGGACTTCTTCAAACTGTTTACTGAGAAGCTCTAAAGCTGCACTAATGAATAATTTTTTAATAACAATGGGTCAAATGTGTAATGTGAAATGAGTTGCTTTTTAGTGATAAATAAACATATACAGAATTATCACCTAACTCTGCTGTTCTTAGTTTTGTGGAGAATTGTAGTGTCTTTTAACACATTGTTTTGGTTTTACTGCCCACAACTTTACTGTTTTGTTTCACTCTCACGGCTCTTATTTACCAAGTTCCCAGGTGCAGCAGCCAGCTGTCATCAAAAAGCTGTAATAAACTCACTTTGCACTACCTGCCCAGAAACAAATGACTGTCAGACAAAGTTAGGGACGAGCTGGTGAACATAGTGAAGCATTTGACAAGTGAAGAGACAGATATGGCATTTTTCTCAAGAGACGGTGTAGACCAAACAGAAAGTAAATTTCAGGTCATGTGACTCCAAATTAATTAGAATGTTGCTCCATGTCTGGTGAATGTAAATAGGCAACTTTTTGCCTAAATAGATAACTTTGGCCCATATGCTATTGTAACAATTACGTCCTAGGCTGCTCGCACACACGCAAATGACAGCTAATGTTTTTTTTTTTTTTTTTTTTAACTTACAACTAAGACAAAGGCAACACCAGACAAATTAAAAGTTTGTTAGCCCTAAGACCAGCTTGTTTTGGAGTTCCGTCCCCAAGGAGACCAAAAAATGCATTAATGCAGCTTTAAGGCGATGCTAGCTTGCTCACCTTTCGCAGGTCAATAGACAATTTCACACAACACAGCAGAAATGGTTGCAACTAAACTAGGAGTTGTAAAGAATTTTCAGTATTTATTTAACGTACGGCAATCCAAATAACCTAAATCACTTTGATAAAAAACTAAATCAAGAATCGACACACTGCCGACACTAACCCTTCGCAGTGATACTCACTTTACAATTGCTTAACTGTACATGCCTTCAGGGCAGTTAAATTCTGGTGAACATTACAAATAAGGCATCAGAGGAAAATAAGACTTGTTCCAGTCTGTTATTATGGTGATACCATAGTGCAATGCCAGACAGATGTCACTGTGAGTGAGACAAGCTATGATGAGTGGACTGAAGCGGTGTTCATGAGTGACATAGTTTAAAAGAGCCATGAGTCACTCTGCAGACTGTTTCCTCGCTGTTCTTTCTCATGCTCAGCCCATCTGACTGGCTCCTTTGCCCAAGCAGGAGATTTCAGCAACGTAGTTCTGGGCTGGCAGGGCAGAGGAGCGTGTGCATGTGTCTGAAATGGAGAGAGAGGGAGAACAAAAGAGAAAGGAAAGGAAAAGTCATTTGCAAAATCTTCTTAATGACTAGACTACAGACTGTTAAATAAACGGTTGAAAATGAGACCACCAGTGCCAACACTGTGAAGAAAAAAACCTGTGATAATGATAACAGTGACAATGTTTAGTTCAAGCAAATGCCCAAAGCACCAAAAAAGTAGCAGCTGCATATTATCTTTTGGAAATTAGTCAGAGCGTTTCTTCAAATTAATAGGAGTCATTTCATTAGTTTATGATTCATCTAAAATGACCCCTGCTGCGCCAATCCCTCCAAGATATCGCTGGTTGCCCATAATGAAAAACAAAACACATATCAAGTGCACAGTGTCATAAAGCCAAATTGCAAACACAAGAAGGTCTGACAGTCTGTACAGATTTATGTTGGGTTCACGCTCTGAGGATTTACACCCTTTTGCCTGAGCACAAACCACAGCTGAAATAACCCAAAGTGATCCAAACCCTCAAGCAGTCAGTGCCACTTCAAGTGGTTCAAGAAAGTAGCATTATATGGAACATTCTCTTTTTATGTGCTGTAATGGTATGACGAAGAAGAAAAAAGTGCTGAAATGATGTCATCCTTGCAGGATATCATAATAACAAAGTAGAATAACTATCAAGGCCAAACCAATGGAGGGTTTTTGCATGTTTTGTTTTGTGGAAGCAGAGCTCCAACGGCTGGATCAGTGATGCTTGATTCAATCTGATTGTTGTTAGAGCCCACGGCATGTCCACCAGCTGCGTCCATATAACCCACACCTTCTGCCTGTGTCTGGGATTTTTGACTGGAGCTGGTGGCGGTGGGAGGGAGGGCGAGGGTGTGGGTCAGCTGAGGGTGTACCAAAAGCTCTCTCTTTCCACGCTACAGTAACTTCTGCTTTTGACATGTGGAGGCCCTGGGCCCATCCGTCCTCCCCCTGGCAGCTCAGCTGCTCATACAGGCAGGGGAAGGCAAACAGATTTGGTGTAGGCTTGCTGCTTTAAAGCCATAATCTGTGACATTTTTTCATTTATAGAAATGTCTGTTTTCTCTCTGCTCGTTCATATAACACTGTGATTCAGTAGCAATTCCCATTCCCAGCCAATAAAATACTTACATATGTACTGCTGCAAACACATTGGTACTATGGTATGCAGGAATTGTGAATTTTACACTTTCAGCAGTAAAGCTGGGTTTGTTTGAAATAAATAAAGAAAACAATTACAGTTCAAGTGGTGAAGAGTCAAACTTCTACATATAAAGCAGGAAAATAGGATCACAGTTATTGCAACAATATCTGTTATGCCGAACATAATAGATCAATGACAACTAATCAGCAAAAGTTAGTGGAAAAAAAACACTTTATTTGGAGGTAGAGTTAAACTCATGAAACTCTTTGGTCACTTTTTGGCTGTCTTTACAAAGCTAAATAAGCGATGCATGTTGAGCAATAAGGGGAGAGCAATAATAAAAACCATTCTCAGGGGGCAAGCTGGCTTGTCAAAGTTTCGTTCCCCATCACCCAGATCCTCCCTCAAAAAAGGGGCCAGGGGAGAGACCATACGAAAAACCTGGATGAAATAAGAGAGATGTTGCAGTGCAGATGGTATATCTTAATAGATGTGAGCTCAGCGAGCTGTGATAAGGGACCATGTCTACTTTGAGCAGGGAGAACAGGCAATCCCTGCTCAGGGGGGTGTGCAGCAACTGCAGCCAGACATTAATAGATGACTACGAGCACTACGTTGATAAATTGAATGCCACCAATGAGTAATGGCAAGAGACTTGTAAAAGAGAGATTGTCACAGGAAACTACAAACTAAATTGTTCCAAAATGCACTGGTCCAAGTGCACAACAATAGAGAAGGGATGTACTGAATGCAAAATTCCTTCTACTTTGCAGTTTACTTATTTGAAAAAGGGGGGTGCCACTTTTGGTGCTGCAGGTTCAAAAGGTAATTAATTTAAAAATGAATAAATAAGTTTTTTATTCAAGACTGAGCAGAAAATGTGAAAACTATCCAACAGAAGATCAAGATCTGCTTTGATCAGTGAGATTAAGTACCGTGTATGTTGCTTAAAGTGGCTATAATCAATATTATACACTACAATGTATCAAACAACAATGTGAAAACTATGTGACAATGTGAAACAGGAACCTACAGAAAATTATCACTCGAATTTGCAGCTCCTAAACGTACATGGAGGCTTTTTTATAGCATTTGACAGTAATCTTTCAACGTGTGTGTAAACTATGTAAACACAGAAACCTGTGGCTGTTAATGGGCAAAAGGTAGTCAAAATCCAATCTCTCCTCACACTTGGATCTGGGTATACTGTATTAATAACTGAAAAGAAGCAAAGGACCACGCTCAGCTTGCCTAAAAGTAGAAAACTTTCATTTGCCTGTGTGCTGAGAATAGTTCTGTGTTCCCTGACGCCTTTCCCCCTGACTTGCGATGTTGGAGCTAAAATCATAGCGAGTGATTGAGTCATATGGTTTCACTTTGAGGAATACACTTTCCTACATGCTCTCTGAAATGCTCATGTTTCCATTTTCGTAGGTGTGGTCTTCTATTTAGGTCACAACAGAACTCAAAGGAGAGGAATTCCCTGTGTATCCATGTGAGGGAGGGTTTTTAATGAACTGCTCAGTGATTGAAATGGGGCATGTCAGCTTACTTTTAAATGAAGGCACGACTGTTACTATTTCATATTGGGAACAAGAGATACATAACCGAGTTCATTATGCTAAAAAGAAACAGAGGGAACTGCCCTAACATGTGCGATCAGAAATTGGATGATATTAATAATGAGAAATAAAAGAAAAATCTTTGTTTCAGAGCCATGATTATCCACATCCCCATAGGGGGAAAAAAACTGAACCATACATTGTCTACTCTTCATCAGGTTATCATAAGCTGCATACCAGATAGTTTTTCATCTATGCAAAAAATGCACATGGGGAGGTCGAGGGTGGAGGATCCATCAGGCCAGCCAGTGTGCTTGCAGTCCAGCCAGAGTTCCCAGTCATACCCCAGGACAGCATTCTATGATGAATAAAGAGGATGCTTTATGGCCTCTGGTCCTGCTGGGTTTTGGCCTGTCATGCACCACAGCAGTGTAGCTTTTTCCAGCCAGCCATCAAAGAGAAAGCATCTGAAAGGCCAGCAGAGAGCAAGCGGTCTCATTAAATGAGTTAGTTAGTTTGTGTGTGAGTTTGTTACACGCCACACATCAATTTAGTTTGAGTCTCTGGCATATAACCATATAGCCTGCAGCAGATATGCTCTTGTCCGTTCCTCAGAGAGTGTAAAATATAGGAGAAAAAAGGAGTGATTTCATGACTTCATCCTGTCAAAGGATATTCCAGTTCCTAGTGTGTCATCATCAGAGCATCACCTTGCTGGAATGCTTTCCAAACCACTAAACTATCAGCAGATGTTAAACATGTTGGAAAAATGTTTAAACCCATCTTTTAGCTTCTCGTAAGATATTTCAAATACTTTAATCCTAAATGTTGGTGTAAATGCTTACCTGATTGGATACAGATTTTTACGTGTAAGTATCAATACCGTAATTAATGACTACTCCATTACAAGTAAGAGTGCTGCATTCAAACTCTTATGTATAAGTACATATGTTTTAGCAGCACAAAGCTTGAAAAGCTGGTGTCACATTTTGCCCCCCATACCATTTGACTTGTTTTGAGCAACATTAGCAGTTTTCTGGGGTGTTTGTGCATGCGCAGGCACTTTTCTGCATGTATGCATGTGCTTCTGTTCGTTCGAGCCGGGAGTGTGGATTAGGTCTGGTCTCTGGCTCTCGTCAGCACATGCCGGACACGGCGCTCTGAGGCCCTGCATTCATTCCATGTTGTTTTCATTCCCCCACCTTCGCTAAGTGCACAAAAAATGTTTTCTCAAGTCTTTGCATTCCAGCAAAAAAAAAAAGTGCTTGCATTTACTTTTACACACACCTGGATTGTGGCCTGTCATTTGATAACCAACATTTTTCAATTATGCAGCACAGTTCAAAAAATATGCACCATTTCTTCTCCTGCACTAAATTGTTTTGGCACACAAGCAAACAAACTGTAGATGAAGCTGTATTAAACACCAATTTCCTAATCTTTCATTTATCAGAGAAATCTACAGTTATCTTGGCCATTAGTACTGCTGAAAATAGCTGTATGAACACAATTTTTGCACTCACTGACGGGTCGTGTCACTCTGTTAGCCCTGTAAACTGGAGCAGGAAATATCAAGGCCTGTAATTACAGTCACATACAGAAGGTAAGGAAGTGAACTTACATTCCTGATCAGAGCACTGCCTGGATGGAAGACACAAGAATTCTTCCAGTACACATTCATTTATTAGCTTTTCATTAGGGAACTTACCCTGAGTTTGATCCTTCCCCAAATAAAGCAACAAACCGATTTTCAAATAAGTAGTTTTAGGTTTTCTGCTCCTTACTAGACAATCGGGGCTCAGGAGTTAAACCTCTTCTTTCAGTGTAAAGCTAACAAGAACACTTACCACCACGCAATGACCAACCACTCTATAAACATGCACATCATGGTTTCATCAAGCCTGGCATTATATTGTTATTCCATGTTGATGCTAATGACTTTTGCTTTGATCCAGATGACATCGTCTGACATTCTGGGATTGGGCAGCCGGCAGGAAGCACTTGGCATGCTCTGGCACATCCTGAGTCTGGCCAGCAGTTCTGCAGATGGTTTGAGCTGAACGTGTTGTGTCATTTCACAGCCCTCTTACCGGGAATCAGACTTGGCTGAACACCTTTTGCCCTCAGCAAACCAAACCACCATATTATACATCTACAATTACACTTGTCATTCTGTAAAGATTTTTGAGATCTGGTTTTAAATTTGGATTTAATCCGACCACATTTCTATGCTTCTGTGTCTTTTGTTTGTGTTTGTTTTAATCACACATTTACATTTCTTTCTACAGATTGTATATACAATGCTGCTGTATTGCTTCCAGACAGAATTCATATCATGAGCCATATTACTTTTATTTGGCTTTTAATATTAAACAATGTGAGCAACACCGTAGGTTTACTTAGTTGAAGTGTCCAAATGTGACTCGATTGCAAGGAAACTCCAAGCTTAATCAGCCTTACTCTTTTGGATTGTGTGTTCATTTTGGCCCTCAGCTTTACTCCCTTTTTCAGTTTGTGTACCTCAAATCTGCCCATTCAACCTGACCTAGTTTTCAACTTTTCTAGTGGCATATGGTTCTGGGGATGGGATAGTCATTCTGTAGGTGCACCACTGAAATAGTTCAACAACTATTGGATGGATTACTGTGAAATTTTATACATATGTTCATGTTCCCCAGAGGATGAAGCCTACTGAGTCTGGTGATCCCCTGACCTTTCATCTAGCGCCACCAGCATGTGAAACTTTTTACATAAAATGTCTCAACAACTAATGGATAGAATGGCACAAGATATTGTACAGACATTCATGGAGCCCAAATGATGTATCCTAATAACTTTGGTGATCCCCTGACCTTTCCTCTAGCACCACCATTTGTGGGACATCTGGTTTTGAGTAAAAGGTCTTGACAAATATCAAATGGATTGCCTTGAAATTTGTTAGGCTACACACATTTATGTTCTCCTCAGGATGAACTGTAGCAACTTTGGTGATGATCCCCTGACTTTCAATGGAACCCTTTGGAGCAAATTAGCATGCTGACATTAGCATTTAGCTCAAAATGCTGCTTTGCCTAAGAACAGCCTCACACAGCTAGCATGGCTGTAGACTCTTATGTATGTTCTATGCTCCTGGATGTATAAACGTACAATCTCTCTCACTCCTTGTGTTATCTTGGCAGATCATTTCTTAAAGTTTGTATGATATTTCCTGAGTCACATTAGTAACATCAGCGACGATTCACAATATGATTTTAGCTCATCTACTGGAAACTTAATTACTTAAAACCTTAAATTACTTAGTAAGCATTTGTGAACTGTTGATCATGCTAAATTATAAAAATGTCTTTAAATGCTGTAATCTATTTTAATCTACTTTACTGGATTGAAATAAAAAGGCTGCATCATAGCATTCACAAATACAGCAGTTTTTTATTATCACCACAACAACAAGAAAAGTCATAAACGTCTCACAATGTGGCTGTTTTTTCATATGTTGGTGATACACGAGCATATTTACTAAATGATTTGTGCGATTCCTGATGTGATAAAGAGGTAAATTCCTCTGCATATCTCATTGCCAGGAGCAAGACTGTCTGTCTCATAGTAGGGTAGTTGCCCGTATGACACCCTGGATCACATAGACGACCTCATACCAGACAGATGTGCTGTACTGACGAGGAGCTGAGATTCTAGCACCACACAGACAGCCCTGAACAGGGCAGGCTTTCATAACAACGTTGCCTGTTCCGTTTCCTCTCACTGATGGTGTGATTTGTGGATGAGTTAAACAAGTCTCCACTGTACCACCAGCAGGTTACCGGAGGCCATGACTCTGCCAGACCTTAAAATTACAATGCATATGTCGTCTTCCATTAGTCTTATCTCTACTTTTCAATATTCTCCCCAGGCCTGAGCCTGGTCACTCTCCCACAGAACACTGAGAAGTCCAGTTTGGAGAGCTAAAATACATTCCCTTCTTTCAGGATCTTGATATGATTCACAGCTCAGTATTCCAGCGGATACGTGTTGACATAGTTTTTGCTGGAGTATTGGCCTTTAAGCAGGAAGCCCCGGGGTGCTTTGTTGTGGTGGGAAGCAGCACTGCTATCCCAATAGAGATCTCTGTCACATGGATTTCGGACAGCAGGAAAGCCAACAAGAGGGGCTTTCAAATGAAATCCCCTGAACTGGTTGTTACTGTACCATATCACACTTCCCCTATACCTTACCCAGCGGAAACAGATCCTATCTGTCCTTATCGTGGGGGTAACCTAACCCATATTTGTTTAATTCCAGTCAGTTGACTGTTTGCAAAGGCAACAGTGACTCACATCATTACATCATGTGAGAAGATACATAGGGAATAATGTAATTTATAAAAGCTGAAACTTTCCCACACACCAAGACAATGCGCCAGGCACCACAACACATTACATTTACATTTACATTTAGTCATTTAGCAGAAGCTTTTATCCAAAGCGACTTACACACTCACATACTGAAGGCACAGCTTCGGGAGCAATTTTGGGGTTAGGTATCTTGCTCAAGGATACCTCGACACATGGCTGGGGGAAGCAGGGATTGAACCCCGACCTTCCGATTGGTGGAGGACCGCTCTACCACCAAACAAATCCAAAACCTTTGTTCAAATTTGGGCATGACTAAAGAAAAATACCAATAGCAAGCAGAGAAAGACAAGCACCTTCTCCCTTTAACTTGAATACATTTCAAGCACTCACTTGGCTCCATAAGTTGGACAAAGTGCTGAAAACAAGCTCAAGGAAAAAGCACTGTTTCAGAATGAAGGGGAAAATGATTACAACCTCAAAGACTTTGGCTTGGATGTGATGGGTTGTTTAGTGCCAAGAACAGCAACTCAGCCGAGGAAACAAGATCATTCTGACACTCTCCAAACGAGTCCCCGGGTCTTGTGGAACAAGTTATTTACTGACCAAGTTTAATTAAGAAGAAATTGATTTGAAGTTTTATGTGGTTGTAACTTGGATGAACACAGTGCAGTACTCACATAACATAAGTCACTGGAAGGAAGGCTTCCTTGGAGTTGTGCTTTGGCTCCCACAGGATATTCTCCCATTAAATGTGAACCCTTTACAGCTTTGTCAATAAGTATACTTTTGACAGGATAATATCTAAAGCACAGACATGAGTTTGAGGGGTTACATTAGGGCTAAGATAAAAATCATAATGCCTCAGTTGGCTAGCTTTTCAGCCAGCAACACTCCCTGTAAGAGAAAAGGTTGACCTCCTATTAAATTATTTCAAAGTCTCAGCAGTTTTGAACATGTGATCAGCTTGAGCTTGTTACTGCCTTTAGATCTCTGTAGTCCTGACTCATATGGGCACAGAAGCTGATGTTTCCCCTTTGCCCTTGAGGCCTCTGCCTGTTTCCCAACCACTCTCAGAGCCACAAGGTTCACTACTCAGTGAACTCAGTGCCTAAGGGTTAAGGGTCAAGAGCCCAGGGCCAGTCCACAGCCTCTGCAGCTGACAGTTATGCTTAAAGATCATACTCAGCAAGCTGATTTGTGAGGTTTGCTTAGAGTATGGGCGGGATTGTCAAACAAAGCTGTTTGTGTTTGTGTTTTCTGCCCTTGGAACATTATTTACAGCCTATTATTCTAAAACCACAACACACAGGCTATTTGACAGGAAGCTTCAAGTAACTAAGTCACAACAAAGGGAGAAAATATTACTCATTGGATGACAAAAAACAGCTTCTTGAATTCATAACGACATTTATCTCCAGCCAATAAAAGGTGCGCATACAGTATAGCAAAGCTTTTAAACTTTTAAACTAGCAATGGTGAAAAGCTAATTATCTTTTAAAGAGGGACAGCAACAACAAAGCGACCCATTGCAGATCTTGTCAAGGCTTTTTGAAGAGTGCCCTCATAACGCCTGCTGACCTGGGGGGGGTAGAGTAAACATTCCATTTGGTCTTCATGATTTGCCAGTAATTACCCAGAATGCCCCGGGGCCTTGCTTGCTGCCTGGCTGGCTAACTGGCTGGCTGATTTTACTAGCTAACACACATACAAAGAAACATGCATGCATTTCCTACCAGGTATACCGGATAAAGAATTAAAGTGCATTCACAAGGAGCTTGTAAAATCACCTTCATAAAAGTCAGACTCAAAGCAGAGGGATTCTTTCTAATGGAAAGTAGCTTTTATGTGTTTTAATGGATGTGTTCAGCTTTTTCCATTCTTGTGTGTTGTTGCATAAGAAATGCAACCTATGCCAATTTATCAACTCAGCATTGGTTGTTGGCGCTTCTATGCCTCCTTGCATACATTCATTAGGGTGTGTTGACTGACTGCTGAAGGCTGCCCTCGGTTTCAGTAGTGGTTACTGTCTGTCAGCCTTGACGCTGGATTGACGCACTGACGACTGTTTCTTTGTGCTCACACATTTTCATGCACACACACACACACACACACACACACACACAGGTCTGATTGTCCCCTGTCCGGCTCCACTCCCTCATTATCTGTATAAGTGTATGTCTGAGACATTTAGCTCAGCAGCCAAGCCAAGTCTCCACAATGCAGACAAACATCCCAGCCATGATAATTCACCTTTGGGACATGAATATGTTTGTCTGGCTTCACTGATTTGGTTAAGCTGTCGATCCTGTTCTGATGTTCATTAAATTTGGTGAAAAACTTACAATAAGCCGTCTCATATGGAGTACTGAGAATCATGTCTGTCAATTCAAATTTGCTTGGACATGACAGTAATTAAGGTTTTGCCAAAACATGTTGTGCCAGGCTTACAATGTAAAGTATAATCATTCCGATTTTTTAAGACTCTCTCGCTCTCTCTATTTCTCTCTCTCACATACACATACACTCTTTGCCTCTAGCTACATGTATGGTGATGCTTCTACATGTCTGTGTGTGCAAGACTGTGACTCCCCTTTAGCAGGTGATTCACACTGGGGGATTGAAACAAAAGATTGAATGAACCTGGAGAGACAATGCTAAAAGAGTTTGGGTGGCCAAATTAAAATTCACTGAGGAATTCAGTTTTTGGCAAAGAACGGCTGTACAAAATCTGGAAATCTAATGTCAGTGAATTAAAGTAATGACAATTACTACAGCACAAAACGTTGCAATAGGTAAATGAAAGTAAAAAGAAAAGGTTTAAATTGAAAGCTACTTGAGACCCCATAACAACAGCAACAATATCCCTCTCACACAAAATGTTCCTTCAAATATAAATTGTCTCGGCACAGCAGCCATTTCAGCCAATCAGAGTGACCTGATATTCAGCCTAAATGGTAAATGGAAGTGTTGTTAGCTTGATGGATGTGCTTTTCCTGAGAGCCAGCACTCGTCTTAACATAAAACTATACATCATTTTTAATTGGCTGGGGTAGACTGGAACTTGTGATAATTAAAACGTAAAGTCCTGGCAAATGAGCTGCTACTGCAGCAAAGCCCCACAATCCTGTTACCTTAAGTTCCATTAATGGTTTCTAATAATAAACTAAGCATGTGTGAGCCTTTAAGTATTTTAAGTATCTGTAGAGGATCTGGAAAAATGTCTGGCTGATTAAAAAGAAAGAGAAAAAAGAAACAAAAATCAATTGTAGCTGTGGTGACAAACAAAGCAATTCAAGTTTAATTCCTTGTGTGTTTTGCATCAAAACTTTATTTAAAACTTGAAAATCGGGTTAAAAAAATAAATTTCATAGCACAAAGCCATGTTACCAAATGTTTTAGCAAGTGTTTTAAAGGGACTAGGGGAGACTGCTGAATGCAGGTACTGTTCACGCAAGGCCCTCTCTGAATACATGTTTATTCAACCAGTCACATGTCCAAATCTAAGCAGAAAAAAAGCCATATTACCGTTTTCCAGACAGATTAACCCTAAGATTCAGGTTAACAGCCCTCCAGCGCAGGAAATTCCTGTTTCACATGCTATGAGGGACTCTTTCGTTTCTGCATTAGCCACAATATGAAGTTTGATCTATGCTTTAACGACCTCTGCGAATGTAATCTATAAATTTAAGGGATATGAAAAGAAATCAGCCATTTAAGTCTTATAAAAGTTTCTATGGTGTTTGGCAACATGTCAGACAGTTACAATTTCATATATGGCTGAAATACTGAACCACACACATACATTTGCAAACCTTTTTAATGGAATGGCAATGAAATATGTTCTACTGTACACAGCCTGTTTAAAAGGTTAAACATAACTGTGTGTAAATCATATCCATGTTCTGGTACAATATTGAGAAGACATTCAAAGAATAAAGTAAGTATTTGCAATAATTGCTTGTGCCACACTAGGAGTGTTCGACAATAAAGCGACAATAAAGAAAGTCTGATAGAGTGGCTTTTCCATGCTTGTGTGCACCCAGAGTCTGTGTAAATAAAGGGAAAGGGCTTGTATGGCTCTCTCAAGGCTTCGCTCTCTCTGCTCCGACCTTATAAGGAGGCTTGCTGATCAACAGAGCAGTCGCTAGGACATTTGATCCACAGAGACAAATGGAGAGCACTTGCACTGGAAACAGTGGGCAGGCAGTCTGGGGGAGGGGGAGCTATCATGGTTAACCATCCTGAAGATATCACGGACACTTCTCAAGGCACTTTCCAGTAAATTTAGTCTAAAGGCATGGATGGGTGACTGCATCTGGAAGAAAACATTTTTATTATATAGAGTCATCAATGAAGGTATACATTATTTCACTGTTAATGTGAAAAGAAAAATTCAATGAAAATATAAATGAAAATTTCTAATCTTTCTCAGCTGACTTTGTAACACGCAGGATCAGCTTACATTGGCCCACAGGCAACAGTTTTTGAATCGCTGAAGGCTGAAAGCTGCTGGGATGAGAAGGTGCTGCCAATCTCACCGAAACTTCAAGATGAAAGGGATGAACATGTTCATTGACAAGAGCCGTTGAAAGCAGAACTGACTTACAGGTCAGGATGGGTAAGGATCATCCACAGGGTCCAGACCTTTGTGGTAACAATCAGGAAAACAGCTGTTCCTGGGCTCTCCTTCCACCCATCCTCCGTCACTCATCTCGCTTAGCAAGAGCTGAGTCAACTACCTGAAAAAGACACTCCCCTTACCGCCAACCACAACCCCAGACAGTTATCTCAAGCTTACACCATCAACAGCAGCTTTGACAGTCTTAGATGATTGTAGGGTGACATGAGGGTATTCTCAGGACATCTGTTTGTGAGAAATCCTCCTGTTGGTAGTATTTTCCTGGCCGTATGTTGAACCTGCGAAAGTGACAGTAAGAAGTCTGATCATGCATGGGCATGCGGGGTCTCAGGTGGCACAATGGATGTGAAACAGCAAGAAAAGTCAAGCAAGACGCGTAGGTGGTAAAGGAAGGGAAGACCACCAATTGCACAGCAGTGAAGCGAAACATTACACATTAGCTCTGTTGGTTCACTGATCGGCCTAATGTTGAAGTTGCCCAATTGAGGGATTCAGCTCGGTGACCCAGCACCCTTATCAGTGAGTGTGTGTTTTGATCACTGATCACTCAGTGGAGCCCCTGTAGGTTCCACATCATATAAGCCCAAGGGGGTGAATACCTGTGATGCAGAAATGCTGTTGAGACATGGTGTTAAGTGAGTGACAGTGCTGTGGTGCAGCTGTGTGGCTGGCAGGGCTGGGATGCAGTGGCAGGTGTGAGGACCAGACCACCTACAGCCCAAGCTGAGAGGACACACTGTTGAGTATTCCCCTTTCAGCCCCTCATAAACAGCGCAGGTGTACCAACACATAGCAGTCAGCTCATTCTTGTCATTTGTCCTGTCTCCTCCTGTCTTTACATATCTCTATTTAACCATTAGTATCTGGCTTGTTGCTAGAATGTTAAATATTAATGAGGCCCTACAATTGTCTCCAGGTACAGTATATTGGTACGGAGTATTGTTTCCTAACCTTTTTGGTTTTTGACCCCTTGCTGTGTTCGCGCCGTATTAAGACCATAATCATAAGCATTAACTTATAAGTGGGAGATACTGGGGATTGCTGACAGCTACAATATTTCCCACTTGATAGGAATAATTGAGAAAGATCCTATAAAATCTTATTTTAAAAAGGGGCTATTTGCCACTTGTTTGTATCTGGTTTGACTTGTTAACGAATGCCTACAAATACACAACACAACAAAATTACCTAATTTATGCTATTTTTTCGGGGTGCCTTCAAGGCTAGTGTGGGGTAATCTCCTTGGAAAAAAACTCACCAGTGGGAATAATGGGAGGTTTTCCTGTTTCCCATTTTGCTGACAGTGTGAATGCTGAATTACCTAAGCCATGTCTTGCAACCCCTCATGATGACATGTTTACTGGTTGTGGGCAGTTAATATTTTTTTAGAGGCATAAAGAGGTAAAATTATCCGGTGATTCACAAGAAAAAAATACAAACAAATTCTGAAAGAATAAACATACATTTTTGTAACTGAAATGTATATCTCGTGACACCTCGTGAAGATTTATCTTGCATCCCCTTTTTGGGGTCTGGACCCTGAGGTTGGAAACTGCGGGTGCTGAGAATATATTGCTGCAAGGAAATGGAAAGATCATTATTTAAATTGTTTTTGTTTATTTTGACCAATTCTCTGACAGCAGTTTACATGATAATAACTTTAAAAAGTAAAAGTTGATATTTTAATCGATATAAGTGGATATTTTATACCATATAAGTGCATTTTAATCCATATAAAGCCGTGCAAAGAATTGTTTATGGTTTCAAAGTGTTTTTTAATCTTTATTCATACAAGAATGATCACATTTTTTATTCTGTTTGAAAAACCTGCTTTTTATTCACAGTCACAAACGTTCTTAACTGGGAATGTTTTCCCAGTAATAACTACAGAGTTCTTTTGGCCTCTTCATATTACAATAACATTTTGCCTGAATATCCTTGAATGGAATCAGGGTTCATATCTTTAAAAGAAGAAAGCAAAGAAAAAATATACATTTTTGCAGTTATGTTTGATTATGAAACATGTCTTTATAATAATGTATAAAGACAGAGTCTTGGTTATTTTATTCATTTACAGTCGTAGGTGTCATGATAAATACTGATCTACTTATTTCTATGCAGTGAAAGTGCGGTAGTTACAAAGTGTAGGACTTTGATATTGGAGACCAGAGTCTGCATTCTGACTGTTGCGTGTGGTTTGGTAAGAAAAGCACTTCAGTTAAGTTTAGGGAAAGATTGGGATTTTGGTTAAATGTTTATAAATTAAGTTTGACCTTTCCAGTATTTAAGTGCTTTGAGTGTCTGAACATAACCATAAAAATCATGCTATTGTTGCTATGAGGGCCAGTATTGTAGAGAAAACACATGAAATACATTGTCATTTAACATTTTGCAAATATGTTGTGTATGAACATCTTGTGGCTTAGGAGATTTGTTTATTAAAATGTTTTCCTCAACAGAAATCATAAACTGCCAGGTAGGTTGTCACATACAAGTAATTTGCCTTGGTGCTTTACAGTCAAAACATATAACATAGGAGAAAAATTCTGTTGATTAAAATGTAATACAGGTGAAACAATTATTCTGCCTTGTAAGTTTTAGACTCATTCATAAATGAGAAACTGATTTGATGGTTTATTTCCAGTGTAAAGTCCTGTTCTGCCCTACACAGCCAGAGGCTCCTCAGTAAACAGGGAGCAGACGCACTGCTCAAGGGCTCCTCATTCATCTCGTCATCCCAAGGACACTGACAGCTGGCCTTCGTGACGGGACAATGAGTCCGAGAGGAGCTCCAGCAGAGAGACGCTGGCCAAGGGCCCTTTCTGCTTCAGAATGAGACTCTCTCTCTGAAGGGGTTAAAGTCTTAATCCTCCTCAATTCTCTATGGCATAAGGATTAGCTAGACAAAGTTAATGCGCACACCTTCAGGTTAGGGACCAGAGGAAGATCCCTGCTCTGTGGCTGCTAAGCCTGTTCGTTGTTTGCAAACATGCAGCCTTCACTGCCCTCATTGGCTGTAGCCGGTGCAAGAGGCCATTTTGACCAGAGGGTGACCACCCCTATTCCAAATCCCTTTATGTAGAAAGCACAGATTGTTTGACTTGTCCCTCTGCACTTTATGCGTATGCATTTAGTCACCACTTAACCCCTGAGCTAGGTCATGATTGAGATAGAATTTGCATTCATTCACCATGAAAATATTGTAAGAGTTATGTAAACAAGTGCATAAATAGAGCGATTTCGCAGCTCACACTGCTGACCCTCAAAAGGGTTTTGTTTGCCACTGCTCAGCAGTATATAAATATTCAATTGCCTGTTAGCCACGGCTGCTGCTAATCCTCAGCAGAAGTAGCTGCCAAGTTGGAACATATTTGAGGGCAGCTGGATAATAAATCATAAGAACTCAAACACAGAAATATACCAAAGAGCTTGCTGTTTACGCCTTTTGTTCTGGAGTGATGATAGTTGTGACAGTGGGCTCGTGAGATGGGACAAAACCCACCAAGAACTTCAAGCTCTATTATGGGCTCTCTCTCTGAAGCAAGCAAGATGAAAGAAGAGCACCACTCATGGCACAGCAAAGCAAATTTGCTGTTGTGAATAATGTTCACAAGATGTTTTAAGTTTTAAAGTATTTCTATAATGATTTGTTTAGTTTAGCCCCATGATTGCCTGGTGCAGGCATCAGTGCTGCACTGTCTATAAAACATGTGAAAAAAGTAACTATAACTTATGTATATGTCCACAACAGTCGTAAAGAGCTTTACATGTGAACATTTTTAATCAAATGCTCTAATCAGAGTGGCGGAAAACGATTAACATTCTCAAACACTCAAAGGAAAATTGTGTCCTGACTGCTTTTACTTTTACAGTAAAATTCACTCAAACTGTTTATTGGCTTAAGCAAGTGGATTCTGGTATGTTGTGTAACTGAAAACAGGTGTCCAGTGCTGTGGCTGGTATGGAGACATAAACTGTCTAGAGTATGTCTGTATCTACAGTATACATGTGGTGTATTTCTCTTATCTATCTATCTATCTATCTATCTATCTATCTATCTATCTATCTATCTATCTATCTATCTATCTATCTATCTATCTATCTATCTATCTATCTATCTATCTATAATTCAATTGATCTCTGTATTTATTATTGCTTACACTGCTGTTCACGTACTCTCTACTTTAAAAAATAAAGGTTTTGAAAATTTGTTTTACGATCCACAATTTTAACCAGAAGTTCTGTAGGTATCATGGGACATATCACAAATTATGTTTACAATAGCCAAATGTGGTTTATGGGACAAGTAAGGACCACATATTCCAGAGAGAAACACTGTGGCGACACCCTGAATATTGTGGCATATTTGTGTGACATTCAGAGTCGTCAATTGGCGCCTGTGCTCACACCACCGCTGTCAATCATGTCAACGGTGGCCAGTGAGTGAGCATGCATTTGTGAAGCACTGTCTGCCACATTAACATGTTTACACTGTGGAAAGTAAAATCTGTTGCGCTTCTACAGAAAACGTGTGTGTCCTGAAAGACACTCAATGATTTGTTAATGTTGAGTATTTTTACTGAGTCTGATAATGGAATGCAGGAACGATACTTTCAAACTTTATTTATAAATGTAAAGGTTTGGGTGAATGTGAATGTTGCCTATCAGCACTGTATTGTCCCTCATTATAAACGTTTCCATCTGGGCGTTGCCTGGCACAACCCAGTCTTCCTCTGTTGTCCAATAAGCACCCGTATGATGAGAGAGAAGGGAGTGTTACACTATTTCAACACACTGGCACTCACTTTGTAATAAAACATATATATGTGTAACATTAGGCTTCTTTACACACCACTGCATTGTAAACTTAAAAAAAAAAGATTTATTGGGGCTTTTTGCCTTTATTCTGATAGAGACAGTTGAAGAGAGACAGGGAACGTGGGAGAGAGAGGGGGGATGTTTACATTTTCCCACAGTAACCATACCTTCAATTTGTCTCACAGTCTGTAGCTTCAATATCTCACAGAAATGTTTTATACCACCACAGCATGGTGGCAGCCATGCAGATCTGTGATAGTGATGTTGGTTCAGTAACCGGAACATGAAGAGCCTGTCAAATTAGTGGAGACAGGAACAGTGTCAGTGTTTAGGCCATATTTTAGTTTCACTGATAAAAATATTAAACCTTTTTTTTGTTATTTGTATGTTGCAAATACTTTGAATTGTAAGTTTTGTGTGATTCTTCACATCTGACATTTGTATTATTATTTGATTAAGATCACATCATATAGAAAATGGCAGGCACTATGACAGCACTTCTCCTCAAGAGATTACTGCGTGTTTTGGCAGATCACTTCATTTCTATCATTTTATCAATTCCTCTTAAATTATGAGTCATAAGACAGTCTTCTTCTTTTGCTTTCGGCTGCTCCCTTTCAGGGGTCGCCACAGCGAATCATGTGCCTCCATCTAACCCTGTCCTCTGCATCCTCTTCACTCACACCAATTAACTTCATGTCCTCTCTCACTACATCCATAAATCTCCTCTTTGGTCTTCCTCTAGACCTCCTGCCTGGCAGCTCCAACCTCAGCATCCTTCTAAATATATATCCCAAAGAATCAAATTAAAAAAGCATTAGTGCTGACTGAGAAAAAAGTAAGAAGCGGATCAAAGTTTAACCGACGGCTTTGTCCTGGCAACACCTCTCCATCTATATACCTTTGTTTTACATTACCATACCATACCCCCCTAGGTATCAGCGGAATCTATGGAATGGCTAAACGGCTTGTTGAAGTTCTTTGAGATCGCCTTGATCTATCTGCAATCCAACTCAGGTAAAATGAGTCCTAACATATCCCAGCTGATATAAAGAATAGCTCCATTCATTTTGTCAGTGACAGAGATTCTGTGTAAATCTGAGAAGTCCATCTGCTGACCAGTATCCATCATTGGTCATCGGGACATGAGTGGCAAACCAATGGTACCAACATCGTTCAGATCCAGGTGGGACATGATTGCTGATGGGGCCGAGCAAATTCCAGTGTTCTGTCTGGCTAAAGGCACAACGCGGGATATCAATAAAGAAGCTAAAGCTTTGGAAGGCAGCTTTAATCCACAGTGCAACCAGAGTGGCCTCTGTCACCGAGCCTTGTTTATTACTGAGAGGATTAAGTTATTGCTTGGTTAAGAATAACTTTGATCATGACTGCTGGCTCCTGGAACGCACAAAGGCTTGAACATAAGCCAAGGCAACAATTACCAGCCGACAGAGGGTCATTAGACTGCTGCCCACGTTCCAGACACCACCTCCCCAACCCCGACCAACCAGAACCTTTGATAACATCAAACCCACCTCGACTCCAAGCATAGCCACAATCACGCCAAGCAAGGCTGCCTAATGCCATGTACAACTCTGCCAGACTCAACTGAGATCCAGCATTCCCCACAGCTAAAGAAGAGAGGAGTGGCCCTATAGGAAGTGTCCAGGGTGGGCCAAAGTGGGAGGCTCTGAGCCTCAGGGTGGTTAGGTCCACGGAGAGCTGCTCAGATCTGGTTCAAATACGATGCTATCTCGCTGCTGTGCTTTGCTTGATTTTTTTGTTGCTCTTATTTACCCAGGAGACAGTCAATTCACCTAAAATAGATGCAGGTTGAGTGATGTTTGGTTTTATTACAGTTCTACTGTAAATGTAATATTTATTTTCAACTTAAATTTCATTTAAAACTTTAAATGTTGAGATAAAAACATTATGTTTTTATATGTATATCAGGATGTGCTTCAATTATTTACCCAGGAGTGTTTACTGAAAAGGAGATTACCGAGCCTGTTTCATACCAGTTAGTTACATTGTAGCCTATGGTAGTTATTTGCATAGGGTCCATAGCTACATCATAACCCCAACTGTAAATCCAGTTTAAGACTTTCTTGTCTGTGGCAATAAATAGTGAATTAAGATCATTTGAGTTATGCTCAACAAATGTATGCATATCCATCTTCCTAGTTCAATGCACAACCTGATAATAGGCGAAACCTTGTATAACATCAAAACCTAAACCTTGAAGTAATATATCCTATTCTTTAAAAGAACATGGCCACAGGTTACAGAAATTACAGTAAATGCATTGACTTTTTGCCATGAAGATTATATTTGCATGGTCTGTGTGGAATACAAAGATTACTGAGCCCTGTTACACATTCTCATGAATGTCTATGTGGAGGTACAAAGATCAAAATTCTTTCAAACACATATATGTGCAGAGGAAAGTAGTGAGCTAATCTAGCAGTGTTTCAGATTAGCTTCTCGCCTGTGGTACCTTGTCCTAGCATCTTTGTGACCTAATGTTTTGCTTAGTTGTAAGCTACAGTTTCACACATGATGGGTCAAAGGCAATTCTGAGACTTGTTATGGAAAAAGAATCAAAGACAACTGTGCCTTATGTTTACTCTCTGGTTGTGTCCAGTTGTAATATGCGTGTGACAGTCTAAATTAAGAGCACGAAATTTGACCTTTGACCCGTCTGGTCCTTTTTGCCCTCTTGACCCCGGTCCTGATGTAAACTAAGGTTACTCACCAAATGTCTGCAAGATCAGAGCAGGGTCAATGTACCTGTAAACAGGGAAGTGGAAAAGATCGCAGGGCCCAGCTTCAGCTGAGAGCCTGATAACCTTTGACTTTTATTAGAGTTGTGAGAGATCTGTTACACTGGCTCCCAGTCTTAATTCACTGGGTCAGGATGGTGAAATCCAAGGCATAATTCTGCTATATGTTTTAATGTTTTGAGTTTCAAGATTAGTTTGTACAAAGTAGAGTGGACTGGATCTTAAACTGCCACCAGCTGTGTTGAGTTCAATAAATCCTGCCAATTTTGCTTGCTAATCAACCAGCTTACAGAGCATGCTTCTTCTGTTAAATATGCTTGTGTAAGATATGTAGTCTTTCATAAATCTTTGAGTCGCCCCAACAAAATTCCAACTCAGCAGTGTTTGTCAGTGAATAAGCAGGATTGACATAATCAACAACACTCCCTTTGGGTCTGATTATGCCACAAAATTATTCAGTCCCAACAGTGTTTTTCACATGCTCCGGAGTTATTGCTTTCAGCTGGCCGAGCACCATTGATCCCCATACTAAGCACTTATATTGTGCATGATCAACAGGAAACAATTGGCAGCAAGCAGACCCGCAGTGTTTTGGTTAAACTTACAAAGACCATGAGATGACTGGCAGGAAATATATAAATTATAGCTCAGTTTTTACCCAGGTCTCCCACAAAAGCCACAAAAGCTGACAGTTTGACATAATTGGTAAATAACAAAAGTGTTTAGTGACAGCAGTTCATCAGTAACTGTATGAGTAAACATCTTGCAATAGTTGTCATGTCTGGGGAAAAATAGGGGATTTTAGGTGCAACAGATTGAGGAGTCAGTATGCTTCAGACAAAGTGCTTGTTGGAGCTTTGAACAGTTTGTGAAACCCCATCATCCCACACCTTTCTGATGCAGAATTGACAGGGATGGGGGTGTGTTCGTCAATTTTTGATACTTTCCAAAACCGACAATCCATCAAGCATGCTCACTTCATGCAACGATTAGCCAGGTGTGTGGACGTTACCAAAGCATGCATTTAAACGTCTTTCTCCAGCTCTATTGTTTTTCATTCCTCACACAATACTTTGGTCACATTTGTGTGTACAACTGAGTGCAACACTATGAATACCTTTGAGGAGAGATTGTGAAAGTAAGTGTGCACCGCTATCCCCAACTGTACATTAGAAACCTCACGTCCCAACAGCACAACCTTAGGGGGTTGCATCTCAATTGAGGACAATTCTGTTTGAATCTATTTCTCTTTAGGGCAGACATAGAATTGCAGTGACATGACTTTTTTCATGCAGAAAACAATATAAAGAACAAATTATTTAAGAAGTTCTTAGCTGGGAGTGTGTCAATCAGAAAACACTTGAGAATGTTAAAAGATCCCGATTCATTTTAAAGTAAAAGCAGATATTTTACATGCACTCAGGTACCTACATGCCTGTATACTTAGCTGTCCAACCTGCAGACAGAAAAAGTAACTCAATTTGAATAAATGGGGTCAAAAAACATAGTTTGTGAGTTATTATGCAAGTAGTAATTAGCAAAACTGGTGTGTTCACCAAAGTAAACTGGTGTGTTGTTGACCAAATCAAGCATTTTGCTTCGAATGCAACAATGCACACAGGTTAGTCAGCAAAGGTTTAGACATATTCACAGAGCGCGATCTGCTGCTCTCCAGTTCATCCTTCCTGCATTTGGTCATCAATTGATCTGATCTGTTTTATATCCATCCCTGTCACTTCCTACCACTGCATTTCACAACAGCTGTAGACACCACCGCATGGAAAGTACTTGAGTCATAGTGATTGCAGAGGCATTAGCAAAGCATCCGACAGTTTGCAAGCCTTTACAAACATGCCAAATTTGATTGCATTTTGAGTATCCTGAGACATCAGTTTACTTTCAATCACTCTGGGCTGATTTTGGAACCACAGACTATATTTTGTTAAGGCTTTTGGGAATGTTATCACAAACACTGCATGCGGAGAGTTTATGAGACCTCTGCTATCCCCAGATTATACTTGAACTCTATGTTACCTGTGGTTGATAAGGTATACTTGTCCATGGCTGACACTGAGATAGGCCATATGATGCACATTGCTGGCCTTTATTTCATTATTATTCTATATTTGAAAGGGATTTCATTCATTTCTGTAATTTATTAGTTTTGACTATAAATGGCAGGTAAAGTTCCCATCCAGAATTTCATTTCAGATTGATGGTAGTGCTCATATGACCTGAATCCAAAATCTATTCCAAAATAAACTGAAGATCTTTTGGGAATTTTCTGCAGCTACAGTAAAATAATTCTGCTGCCCACAGACATTTTATTCTAGGCTGAAACATTCTGTGATGCAGCAGTGATGTATCTAAATACTGTAATGCTTTTCTAAATAGGGGATTTCTCTTTTTCATACTTCCCCTCCCTCTCTTTCTCTCTCTTTTGGCAGATGTGCAAAGTAAAAGTAGCGTATCATTAGATCAGCAATGGTTCTAAGGCCTCTGCCCCTGTGGCATGCTCAGGCTTTACAGCGAGACCTCACGTTTATCGGAGACAACGTTGCATTCCACTGCAGGGCAGATGGAGTCACATTTTTCAGCTCTCCATTGACAAGATTTAGTATTGTGCCCACTATCTCTGTGATTTGTAGGTGCAGCCCACTTTGAAATTCACCTCTGCTCCCTCTGGCACAACACAAGGCTTAAATATGTTGAGGAATATGCTTGGTGTTCACTTTTGCATTCCCTTGTCAGTGAAAACGTTTTAATCTATTTGTTTCAGACTATCCTATCAGGGTCAGAGTTGTTGAATATTCTTACATTTTTTCTTTTTCACTGTGCATTTCACTGTGCACCTTTCTGGTGTGGCCAGGCCTTAAAGCTTTTGAACAGAGCAGAAATATTTTTTGTTTCATATTATATCATACAAATTAAATCTAAATATACTGTATGTGTCTGTATGAGTAGTGTAATTATTTAATAAGCATACTATTTCATTAGAAGGGTGTTATTTTTGATATGCAACTAGGAGAGGATATCCCACTTTTTCACCATCAATATGAGAGGATATTTCAATGTTTTGCAGATTTTTTATAACAAATAAGAATGTACTTAAGCAACTTAGGCTGCTTAGGTGACCAGCAGAATGATATTAAATCTAGTCATTTGGGAACCGTTTGGGAGCCGAAAGAGCTGGCTCTTGAGAAGGAATTGAGCCATAAGATCCAACTCCCTTCAAAGAGCTGTAATTCCCAGCACTAGATTATTGTAAGGGTCAAATTTAAAAAAAAGCAATTCTGACTTCTTACTTGCATTAAGGTCTTTAATTGGAGTAATCATGAGTCAATTATCAGAGCTGGGTTCTCGTCTGTCTATCAAATCATGCGAAGTCTGGTTTCTTTTGGTGTTTTGATTCTGCCATTTTGAAGTGTATGTTTTAGAATATAATATATTTGCATGGACTCTACTGGGCGTTGGATCTTGATTAGAGCAAAGAGGAAATCTGTTCAATTCTATGCATTCAAATCCATATCAGTGCCACCTTAATTCCTTATGCTAGTGCATCAAGTCATGCAAGCATTTGGTTCATGTACTGTTAAAGGCAAATGGGAAATCCTGCTGTTTGTTTTTCTGTTGGGCCATGGACCAACAAACTATCCTCTTTCATTTATGCAGCCAACTGGCTCTTTGACTGTCTTTTAACTTTATCCACCACCAAAACACAGAAGCTTCAGTATTCAAGGAATGTTTGGCGAGGTTGATTCTACAGCCTGATTACCCCATGAATTAAGGAGCACGAGGATTACAAGGAACTGACAGAATGGCCTTCTTGCTGCATTAAATGAAATCCCCCTTTCTGTCTCTCTTTTGTATCCACAGACAGCCAAGTCTGTGCTGCCATGGGCAGGGCACCATACCAGAGTGCTGTAAGCTGTTTAACCCACATGAAAGTGTTACGGCTGAAAAGAAAGGATGACCCCTTCTTTCTGGTCACCATATCCTTCTCAAAAATCATTTGAAGTTAAGCTCTATGTTAAATGAATCTCTGGTCTGCAAAGATAAGACATACTCTACAGGATGCCTTTTGACGTCGTCTTCTCTTTGTGGGTTTGGTGATGAAAGATTAATGAAATATAACTGTATTTAAAAACAGATTAGCTTTACTGAGAACATACACCATCTAAGACAAGGTATATTTTGTGAAGCTTATGTGTACATTCAGGGAAGAATATTGTCTTTTGCTCCCAATCTTAGACAAACTCCGCATTTAATTATCCTGCAATCATTTTGGTTTAAGAGTTCTGGGAATACGTCACAATTTTTATGTGGTCAATTATGAAAAGTTATTTGGATTTTCTGGAGCATTTTTTTAATGACTCTCATTGTGGAAACCAATGATAATGTGTTATGGAGGCAAAGAGAGATTTCTCATTTACTATGAACATTCAAAAAGGTTTATACCCTGGAGAAAAATGGCTTAGGTTGATACGTGCAATCAAGTCCTTTAAAAGCTGTCTGTTTTTCCCCCTTCATATTAGATTACATGGAAAATTCTAAATATCTGTCAGTTTGCCAGAACAAAAACCAAGAAAACCCGGATGTCTTTCAGCAGTTAGATTGAGAGGGTTGGATGATGTTGAACCTGATACAGTCTAATCTCTGGAAAGGCTCCATCCTTGTTGTCCTCACATTAAAGACATGAGCAGACATTGGCCAAACACTTCAAAGCATTGGGAGGAGGACAATCACTTTCAGAATTACTGGTTTCCTTTTGGCTTATCCCTTTTGCTGAGTAATTTCTTGTATGTAAATAGCTGTTTGCGTGGACTTGATCTGTTCGGAACACACCCTTCTATTGCTCAAGGCAAACAATATATATATATATATATATATATATAAATCACCAAACCAAGAACGCAGCCTTTCTATCGCTCTGTCAGATACAAATGACCGACAGCTTTATCTCTTGGATGTGAGTAGGTTTTGATCTCTTGATCTTTTCTCACATTTGAACCCACATCAAAGGCTTTGAGCTATTCAAAGAAGGTGGAGAATATGGCATCCTGTTTTCATGTGAGCTAATCCAAGCCAGGAGGAAGCAGAAGAGAGGAATGAAGACTGATGGATGGCCTGACATACAGACATAGCTCGTGGCATTGCCAGAGCTGGAATACTGTGAAGCCTGTATACGTCAGCACTGCATTCAGACTCTTTGTTTAAGAATCTGACACTGCGCTATTACAGCCACTTTCATGTTTGCCATATGCCTATAATACGCTATTGTTCATTTGTGCACATGAAGCTTCAATAAATATTTTCAATTCTGCAAATTTGGAACCCTCAGTTGTCTTTAGTTTATGTTCATGCAGATTCATAACTGAGATATCCAAGTTTAACGACTATAAAATGACCACACAGGTATCAGACTTGTCATCACTCTAAGGTTGTCAGGAAGTCACAGAGCCACTGTTTTCCAAGAAATACAGCAAGTAAGCATGTAAGCTTACTTCCCTCAAACTTTTCTTTGAAGTTATTTTGTTCAACATTAAATCAAATGACTCAGTTTAATATGAGGGGCTCCGATAATTTCAGGTCCACTGAGAATTATCAGCAGACTTTATATCTCTACACAGCTTTGAGTCATATTCAGTTAAGTTGTTTGCGTTTTCTGGTATGAAGACAGACAGTATGACTCACAGCTTTCCCACCTTTCACCCCACCCAATGCATGAAACTCAGTGGCTTTTTACAAGCTAGTTAATGCATGCTTGAATTGCAACACATTACAAAGATGGAACCAATACATTGTTGGGATTCATCCGGCTTAGGTTGGGTACAGCTTTGAGTTTGGGTTGGTTGCATACCAGGTCTATCTGCAACAGTGAGTCAAACTATGAATAACCTTAACTATCCCTACCAAATTCTTATGAACTTGTAACTCTTATGGCCTGAAATGCTTCTACTCTTTCAACAAACTTCTACTCTTTCAAAGGTGAGGCTCATTCGGTCTCAGGCCTCCCACAGAAAAGAAGGGGCACGACCAAAGTACCCTCCTTTATAAACTCCACTCCTGGGCAGGTGTTTGAAATCGAGTCACCAGGTGTGACTCGTTACACATGTTTTTACTAATGAAACGGCAAACTATTTTGCTTAGCATTCCCTGTTAGCTCATTAAAAAAGAAAGGGGAAGTCAAGAGAGATGTAACCCTCAAGGACATAAAGAAAATCTCAAGATTCACACTAGTGATGACCACCTGGATGAAATAAATGTTTTTACTGTGTGTGTACTTAAGCCTACCTAAATCACTTTTTGTTTTAATTGCCTTTCCATTTTAAAGAGCACCAAGACCTACCTGGCATTCCACTGTTAATAAAAATATTAACAAATGGTATCATGTTTCCAAATTTAAAAATGATAACGTATAAAGTACCAAAGTTAAGATTTTGATGGGATTCCTCTGCTAGTCTGCCTGACAAAGCAGTAGTTCCAGACTCCTGAGTTCAATAGACCTTAACAATAAATAAAACTGACAGTGTTCTTGTGGGTTGTCAACGCAATGAAATTGTCCATTTTTCATTGCATAGTCAGGCTGCTATTTCTCACCTCCAGCTATGCAGTGATTTATCGCCTGGTACCATGTCTATTTTGACTAGTACTGTATTTTAGCTTGTTCAACAAAGTAATTTGAGCTGATATACAAGCCTTTAATCACAGGCTACCTAAATTTACCCCCACACCTTTTATCCAAAACCACCACGTTTCACTTCATCAGTGATAGTGCTGTTGTTTTTTTAAAAATGTTCCACCGTGCTGACGGCATTCATCTACAGGCAGATAATCATAAAAATTAAAGATCTGCATGGGTTTTGTAGTAATGTACATGTGTTCAAAAGTGCGATGTGTAATATATAGCGATAAATAAACAAACCTATACAATTAGCAAAGAAGACAGAGAAGAAAAACTCAGTTTCAACTAAAGTAATTAAGGGGTTTTACACTACTCAGAAAAAGTGCAGAGCAAAATGAAAATGGGAGATGGAAGGAACAAAATTAAAAATCACTGAGCAGAAGAATGGCCTTTATTATAACATTCAGGTTTGGCAACATTGTTAGCACACAGAAAACAAAAGGAAAGGCCCTGGAAAAAGTGGGATGCATCTGTGGAGGATTAACTGTTCATTAGTCATAAAAGCAAAGTGCAGATCACAGGATGACCTTCAGGCAAGTACAAATGGCATAATCTGTGGAGGAATCTCAGAAAACAAGTGTTTGTTCATTCTCCCCAGCTGTTGAATTACATTTGCTTTAACAGCATTTCGAGAATTGGCTTTGAAAGACCCAGAAATCTTGTTTTGATCCAAAAAAATACTGGCAAGTAGTCGTTAAGGGTTTGTTTTGGTATTAACTTACACTTGTAGGGAATGTAGCTTTTATGATTGGACTTCATTATACAGAACTACATTAACTTAATGGAGAGTTCATATCCATGGTCATGGTCAGCCACAAAATGTCTCACTTAGAAATCCTCCTCAGTTTTCATTGGCTACTAAGACACCGGAGAACAGATGCCCTGCAGCCATAAAAAAGGAAAAGGGGAACAAAAACAATCCTTCTCAGTTGTTTAAACTTGAACTCCAACAGGCTGACGGGAGATAGGGTTTGGGGTCATCGGTGCCAGAGTGATTCCCCTTTATGCAGTGCCTCCCTGCGCACATCAAAGATCCTCAGCATCAGCAGATAGCTGGTCAACCCAGTGAGCAAAAACAGCTGGGCCAGAGCAAAACAAAGATGATATAAGCGGTTTCCTCCTCGGTGGCGGCACCAGCGCAGTCAACAATGATAAGCCCCAGCCTGTATTGTGTTTGAAGAGCAGTATCCCCCACTACCACCAGCACCATGAAAAACCAGACAATTTAGAGACCCATGTAATGCAAGAGGAAATATAAACTCTGATCTCTTGAACCCTGTCAAAAGAAAAGGTCTGGCTTTTCTCTCTACAACCATTTTGGGGAAGTAGCGGAAGTGACTTTAACTTACAGGGACTGTGATCTGTGAAAGCATTCAAATATGCCTTAATGTCAGCAAGGGAGAATGGGGGGAGTAAAACGGAGATATGCAGGATATGATTTGACATAAAAATGATGTACATGTGAAAAGATTCCTCTCGAGTTAAAAGCCTGACAAAATGTTTCCTTCTTCTTCTGTTGCCTGTGTGGAAGATATGGAGAGCTCATTTTACATGGGCCATCATAACAAACACCTGCACTGCAGTGTCAATGAAACACAACAGTACTCTGTAACATACACACTTCCTCAAACAAATAAGACTGAACGAAACTCTTAACATCTCGCATGTTACTTCAACACACCTACTGGTGTAACACAGACACAACACTAAGCATGTTGACAGACACAACAATAAAGATGCTCCTCAAATGACTCATACTGAACAAAACAGGCTGCAGTGACTACAGACCTAACATATGGACAGAAAATCTTTTTAAAAAAAGGAAATTTTCCTGGACAGTACCCAAGGTGGAGGAATACATTTTCGTGGGATGAATGATTTCCCATTGGATTTAGCTAAGAGTGCTCCAGGCCTGAATGACACAGGGTAAGCAAGGGTCCAACTTCAGTGGTTGCCAGGAAAAGTTCTTATAAATCTTGGTAGCACACATGAGATATTTACTTTTTCTTAACAGGGAGAATCTAAATCTTGTTCCCCTGAGTCTATACCTTCAGTCCTAGTGACCAGAATTCGAAGCGTTTTGTCAATTAATACTGGGGTTCTCATATAATCCACACAAAATGACAAGGTTAATGGGATAGAGCCGTGTGAGGGATTATGCAGGATTATGTAAATGAAAGGGCTAATATGATTATTGTGTGCGCACATTGTAGGCTGATGAGATTACTTTTAGTTTTGAATGGTGAATAAGGTTAATTCCCTTCCATTATGTTAACACATTTTTATTTGTTAGTTATCCTCTGACCTGTGTATTGACCTGTAGCTTCTCAATTAAAAATTTAAATAAAAAACACCTTCCAGGGTGGGGTGCACGTCCATTCAGAAAATTAGTAGTTATATTTGGCCCATTGTTTTTAAATTGTAAATTGGTAGCCTGAGATTAGGACTTCATAATTTCAAATAAGGCAAACAAAAGACACAGTTTGTCATTTGGTAATCTTGGAGTCAGTCGACAACCAGAGAGTGTGAAGTATGGTGCGGTCTTGACTCAAGCTAGGGGAGAAAGTGGGACAATGAAATTCATTTGCAAATTGTTGCTTAGCTCAGTGAGGTAGTTATTACGTTGGCAAGCTACTGTGACTGGTGAGCTAACTGGTAACTTAGAGCGCTAGCTCGCCACATTAGCTAATAACATTAGACAATAATTGAACACAGTTTATTCAAGAGATGTATTTGTACCACAAACTCCTGTCTCACAACTGACTGTAAACCAGCCTCTTCTGTGGCAAAGTTTATAACTCCAGAGAGAAGGATTATGATTAGATGGGGAAACGAACATAACATGTTAGCCTCTATTTTGGACTCGTTGTTTCTCGATGACCTCAAATGTCAGCACTGTTAAAGAGGGTTTGCAAGTAAACAGCCAAAATTCATGTATTGAAGTTCACAGAAGTTATATTCTATGTGATAGATCTGGTTGGATTGTCTTTGTCTCTAGTGCAATCAGTTGATTCCAGTACATTATAAATGTCGGTGTGACCATGGCCCATAGAAATCATCTGTCCATCCAGTTCAAAGTACTTGGCTCAGAGTGACATCACTGTCCTTGGTTATATTGACTTTGGAAAAAAGGAGGGGCCACCCAGACCCCCTCATCCCCCGGGGCCATCCAGAGCCACGTCTGGTCAAAGTGCGAGTCAAGGGTCTCACAGCCAGGCTGTTACGCCTCCATCTGGGCCCTTGAATTAAACATCAGCTAGGCAGACGGGCTCCCTGCCTGAAAGCTTGAGGGACCAGGAACTGGGGCCAATTAACCCATGCCTGGTCTATTCAGACCTTACTTTGTAGCCAATTAAGAGGGCATATTACAGAAAGGGATCAAAAGGAATGATAAAACGGTTGGGTTTGATTTGACATCAGACATACAGGGTACTATTTGCATAAAATCGTAGTGACTAAAGAGGAGCACTTTGTCCTTGGCTATGATTGCAGTCATCATAAGCTAAGTAAACACATTCAAAATGCCCTGGATAAATATTAATAAGAATTGGGTCAACTTGAGCTTTTGTTTCTCTAAAGCTTCAAAGAACACCAACGATATTTGCTTCCAGTAATTTAAGAATAACTGAGCTCTTTTATTTTTTAACCTTTGAATTCTGAAATCTTGTCTTGACATCAGGCACTATGTCACATTATGTCACCATGTCATCAGACACAAGTCTTCACTATAGCTCAGTTCCTCTTGTCTATCTCTGACCCCGTCTAGTATGAGGAAATACTTCTGCAGATGAGATGAGGACAGGAAACACACTGAATGACTCAGAGCAGAAGTGAACAGAATCAGGACAGTTGTTTTCTTCTACCATTTTAACAGATGGAGACGATCACAGATATGGCCCAATCAAATATGGCCTCCATTCCAACAGCCTAGTTGTTATATTGCACAATAAAAAAAGGTACTATTGAGCAAATAATGTCGCTAAAGGAGCCTTATTATTTATTTTCCTGTCAAGAAAAATAATCATGGTCATTATGTGCCTTGCTGTTGATGTTTTATAGAGGAGCGAGGAGGAAACACCAGTTCCCCAGATTGTGAATGGCAAAAACATTTTCAGGTTAACAAGATCCAGACAGTGGTTAGTTAGCTTTCATGGAGTGGTGCTATGAGTGTCCCCAAATAACATGTCTAGCATATATCTTTGTACTGTGCAGGCTGTAAGTATTAGGCCCGTGATATGTTTTTCATTGTTTTGGCTCTAGTCCAGCACATTGAATTTGAAATGAAACACTTGCTATGAGGTTGAAGTGCTGACTTTTAGCTTTACGGGTGTTTGTGGGGCTTCATGGTGAAATTGAATGAACATTCTAGGACGTTCTACCTTTGGGGGGAGTGGAGGGGGGTGTATATGAAAATGGATACAATTTCTACATGGTTTATCAAAATGTGGATGTAAATACCCTTAAGTTAAAAATTAAAGTTATTCTTAGAATTTCATTTCAAATACAATGTGCATAATCACAGTGGAAACACAAAAGTGCCCTAATACTCTCAAACTGTCCTGCATGTGAACCATTTTGAGTGATATTCAGCTCCTATAGCCACTAAGAACCTAAAATTTCCAGGCACACATCCATTGACATTTTTGGCTCCTGGACAGCAATTTTCCTCTTAGTTGCCATTGATTTATTAGTGAAAGGTGTTTGTTTTGTGAGAATTGAGATCACATGCATAAAATTAAGGGGAACCAGATGGATCGTTATATAGCGGTCTATAGAATGAAAATGAAATCAGATAAGCATTTTCTTTTACCAAATGCATTGATTTTTTGCTGGTGGTGCTGACACAACTGCAATGGGTGCTGAAACGGGGCAAGTAAAAAGCTGGATCAGTAAACTCTTCCAGCTGACAAACTTCATTACATTTCTGTGCACGTTTTTGTTGCCAGGTACAGTATTGCAGACATTAATCAAAAAGGTGGAGAGTTGGGAATAGATACCTTCTTTGGCTGATGTCAGCTATGATATAAAACACAAGCATACCAGCTCTGCTTGTTTGCTGTATCTGTGAACTTGCTGCTTTCAGCTCAGCACGCACACACACACACACACACACACACACACACACACACACACACACACACACACATGCACACACATTTACCCACATGTTCTTATTTGAGAGCTGGCAGAGAAAATTCTTGGAGATAATAATCTTTACAATATTTGTAACAAGGAATTCATTGCATTCAGCTCTCAGTACGCCCATCTCTGAATAGCTAACGTTTTACATCAATTCCCTCCGGGTAGGAAAAAGTGTACTGACGGTGAAACTAAAAGAAACAGGTGTTCTTCTTGCTATGGGTATCTTTGAAGGTGCTGAGAGCTACAGAAAGACTGTGAATCACTGCTAATTGCATGAAATTATACTGTAGCTGAAGATTGCAAACTGAACTCATTCTTGTGCAGCTCGAGCCAACACAGTTATAGAAGTACTTTGTAGAGTTGTAGATGCCATGAATTATAGAATGACAAGGGTATTTCTAGATGTTAACTGAACAATGACTCTGGCTTACTGGAAATGCTGCAGGGGATTTACAGAAAGCTCACTTGATTATGATGATTGGGGTACATTTCAAGAGCATTTCTTTATTTTTTAATAACATGACAAAAATGCCAACTCAGATCCACCAAATTAAAAACCGAAGGAAAATGTGCCACTTGTTGAGACTTGTTGGACTAAAACCACTGAGCCAAATGAGGTCAGAATATGACTGGGTTTGGCTGGAGTCTCTGTTATTGTTTGTTAAGAGTAAAAGACTGTTGTGCGGCTTTCTGTACAACAGCTCTTCTCTCAAGAGAAGGTTTATTGAAATTAATTAATTGAATTTTTAATTGACAAGCATGCACCATCTCTAATTACAAAATACTACTTGCTGCTCTACTGAAGGCACCAGAACAAAAGCTTTTGCAACCGATATTAACATGTGGCGGCGGCCTCTCATTATTCAGTTGCTTTATCAGAAAAAGCAGCCCTGACTAAACCAATTTAGAGCAGACATAAAAGTAATTTGACATGCAAAAACCAATGACCGGGATAAAGAAAAAGCCAGCAGGGAAATATCTGAATGATGCTAAATCTTGGAACTCCTTTCATTATATTTCAGAAACTTAATATACTCTGTATCTTAACTTGCTGAAATATAATACTGTGTATTGCTGGCTGCTTTCTGTTTGCAGAACACATATCAAGCCACTTATAGCCTTATGTCTTCCAAATCCACGTCCATTCAAAGTATGTGCAAAGTCTGAGATGTTCACCTCAACAGTTTGACATAAGCCAAGATTTTAAATAAGGACAGACTAAGATAATACATGAATGTGGAGTTAAAGCATATGCTGTAAGAATTAAACATGCATTAAGTGATTTTCTTAACCATAGAATGACTTCAAAACAAACTCAAAAAAACACAGCCCTGATATATGTAGCCTACCATATCAGCTTATCAAGTTGTTGGCCATCAGTTGCATTATGAGCATCCCATTGGAGTTGTGTTTCTGGCCACCTGATAAATGTCCAACATTGACATTTTTTTCTTGTTTTGTTTATTGGTCTACTTTGTTCCGCTAATGTTTGGTTCATTGGCTCCTGAGAAATGTATGTATGTCTTTAGCTTATTAGATACTCGACTTTTTCCACCAGCCACTTGCCATTTCAAACTGGGAAGGTAGCTCACACTTAGCTTGTTTGTGTCTGTTTGCTGAAAGTAGGCTTAATTCATGATGGAAATACTACTGACAGTTTCAAATTACACAGAGTCATTGGACTCAGTATCAAAATAATTGTTTATTGGGATGTACACATAATAAAAGGTTATTCTTCCAACAACACACATACTTTGTGTAAAAACTGCTTTTTCAGCTCAAAGTAGAGAGGCAAAGTCCCTCCCCTTCCAGTGTCCCTCATGGGACCTTATTTCAGAAAATATATGTACGGTAGTCAATGGCAAGAGACAATCATTTTTTGATCCCATTTGAATTGTTCAATTAAATTTTGTTTATAGCCCAATATCACAAATCAGAATTTGCCTCAAAGGGCTTTACAATCTGTACAACATACTACACCCTCTGTCCTTAGACCCTCGATTCGAATAAAGAAAAACTACCACAAAAAAAAAGGAAGAAACCTTAATGAAGAGCACCAGAGGAGGGATTCCTCTGCCAGGACAAACAGACGTGTAAAAGATGTCGGTTGTACAGAATAGATTCCCGACAGAAAATCATAGTATATACAATCATGATGAAAATGATGAAATTGTAGTACATATAATTGTGATAAAAAATGTAGATTGTAAAAGATAAGTGAAGAGGATGGATCCAGAGGGACAAGTGAAGAGTATGGATTGAGAAGGACAACCGAGCAGCTCCAGGTGATGCTCACTAAGCAGGGCCCGAGCCACACCACCTCCCCTCCACATAGAGACAGCAGCACTGTTCCAGCAGGTGGCCACAATCACAGATCCAGACTCTTCATCTGCGGAGGCAGAAAGATCTGCTGAAAGTGACAGCAAGAGAGAAGAGAGAGACGAGAAAGCACAAAACTACGGGAGAGAGAACATATCGAACTAGTGTAACATGCATGAGAATGCATACAGATGGAGTGGGAGAGGGGGAGAGAGGTGCATTGTGGGAATGCCAGTAGTCTAGGCTTATAGCAGCATAACAAAGGGATGGTTCAGGACTTACCTGAGACAGCCCTAACTATAAGCTTTATTGTGCCTTGAATTACACGTGTGTCGTTTCCCTTTAATTATAAATCTTAAAACTAGTTTAATACATACTATAAGTTTAGATGTCAGTGGGTTTGGGTTACTTACAAAGTAGTCAACAGATGGACATCTGCCACTGTGTTGGATGGGTCTGCCACAACAGTTAGACTGGCAGGCAGAGTTTTGAATGATAGCCAGCGCCTTGCCTCTGACTCCATCTGACTGAGTCGGTGGCCAAATCAAGACGTGTTGTTAACAACCCCCTTTTTACTGCTCTTTATTCTGTCTTTTAATTTTTGTTGCATATTTATACAACTTGGATTCTTTCTATACATTAGCAAGATAGAGAGGAATCTTTCAAATGCTTATGTAAGAAATTGTTTTACAAAGTGTCCCTTGTGTATTGTACATTACTCTGACTGTAGTCTAACTGTAACCCAACCCCTTTTCTAACCCTCTTCATTTTTTCCTCATTGTATGTATTTTTAAAAAAATGGTATTCCCAAAATTAATTAATTAATGAATAACATATAACCTATCCCAGTGCATGCTTTTATTGAATAAAACCTTCCCCCAACTCTAAAATCAAAAACCGAAACTGAATATCTATAAAATACATTTACCAATATAGTAAAACTTACCCAACTGAGAGTAATTTAAGATACATTACCATTCAAATTACCAGCCAAACAAATTTCATGAGGTTTCAGTGGTTCATTCAGCAATGTTTTAACCACAATTGTTTTGCCATCAGGTCATGCTTGGATTTATTGAAGTGAATTACGACACAAGTCACATATTTCTGCATATATTCCTGCGATTTATCCACGTGAGCGGAAAATGTTAGTTGCCACATGACTTTGACAAATCTTTTTGTCATCTTCAGGGAACTGAAAGTAGACTCTTGACTAATAGGGTCTCCTTCCTGCTGAAGATTCACTTCTCACTTCTCTTTGAAGGGCTTGAAGTTTGTCATTTATGCGCCAGTTACATTCTGGGCAGCAAATGTAGCGACTCATTTTGACAGGACGGCTTCTCGATCAGGGCTCGAAAAATCAACAGATTTGACTTAGGAAGGAAGTAATTAAACGCTCAAGTGATTATTATAAGGTCTACCCTATGGCGCATTTTGCTGTCACACTAGGTTTTATCATTCGGTTGGGATTCATCAATCTCTCAGCAGCAAACAAGGACACCTGTAAAATCTATGGTGCTCTTGGGCAGAATCTGATTCTGCCTTTTGTCTTTGAGGGACTGGCAAACTCACATGTGCTGAGATGGACTCATAATAACACAATAATTTTCTATAAAGAGCAAGGCAGAGTATCTGTTGGAAAGCCAGTGGACATCACTGCTACTGGATCTCTTTTGCTGAAGAACCTACAACTCTCAAGCGCAGGGACTTACCAAGCAAATGTGCTGCATCCCAATGGTACACTGGCTGAAAAATGGACTGGTCATCTCTGTATGATGGACAAGGTATCAAAACCTCAACTCACTTATAGCTGTGACTTCAAGTCTAGTGCTGTAAATCTAAATTGCAACGTAGCTCAACCTCAGGGTCTGGTGTTCTCATGGACTCTCGATGAAAAGACCTTAACAAGCGAAACAAAACAAACTCTGAGCATTTCATTGGCACAGCTGAAAGGGGAGAGGAGCTTCACGTGTACTGTAGCAAACAAAGTCAGCAAGGAGAAGAGTGACACTGTTCGTCCAACCTGTAAAAGTCCCTCACCTTCACCACAGATGGTGCTTTGTTTTTCGTCTAAATCTGTTGCGGCAGTGCTAGCAGGAGGAGCAGGTCTGATTCTGCTTTTACTCATCATCATCATCATATGTTGCTGCCACAGACGCAACAAAACCCAAATGAGACTCAGGGATAAAGATGAGCTCGCCATGCTTTCTCTAAGAAAACGAGAGCCTGACTCCATCACCCCTGAGTATGAGACTATGCATCCAACCGAGGACTCTCCACCCCTGATCCCCAAGCCTTCACCCAGAGCCTGTTATGAGCATGTTTCTCAGCCTGAAGCTCAGAATGATAACAGGCCTCCACAGCTTTCCACAGCTGCTGAGGGGCAACAACCTCTACCGGTGCCGAAGCCAAGGACGAAGAGCCCCCAGACACCAAACATCTGAATATGCCTCCCTCCTTTACCATCACATGAACAAAGACAAAAAGACATTTTTTTGCTTGATAACATACAACTAAACCAAAATTAATAATGTTTTATTTTTTTCCACAATTTTACCCTACACATTCTTTATCACTTTTAAAACAGTTCGGTGTTCACCTATGCAGATGCAGTAAATTGACAATGGAACTGTCTGTATCTAGGATAGAATCAGTGGGATTAATCATGATGTGCCTGGGAGGGAAAACTTAAGGCAGCAAAATCTTTATTGTCTTATCAACTTTAAGTGTCATATCAGATATCATACACAAGTACATTTCCAGACACACAAAAAAGAAACTATTAATGCATAAAAATGGTTGATATAATTGGATTAAATGGTTGGGATGGTGATATTCTATATTTTTCATAATTTCAACAAATCCCATGAAAAGGCAAAAACCAACAAAGCATTATTATTAGTACTTTCCAACTTCCTTAACCCTGTCTGTGGCACTCAGCCTCAACCAAAAAAGATACATACAGATATACATAGATTTATATATAAAATGTATTTTTTATTCATTAAAAAAAGGCTAAATAATTTTTTAAAACGGCCGGACACTAGTTCTTAGTAAACGTTTATCAAACGGTAAATTGAGTAAATTGTGTATTTGTTAGGGACAAATGCCAGCTGTGGATCAATACACATTTGGTACACTACACACACTCTAGCAGGTATTTACAGCACCAGGACGGTGTGTGTGGGATCAACTCAAAATAAACTACAGTGGCCATGTTCATGGTAATGAAGGAAAATGTCACCCAATATGACAGTGTGGTTCACTGGTGTGTATTTAATAGTTTGGGGACCATATGGGGCTTTACGCCCCAGAGAAATAAGTTATATCAGGCTTTGAATACACAGACAATACTTTATAATTGATTCATTTTTGGTTTTCATCTTTTCATGGACATTTGTGGACAAGAGGAAAAATATGGAATTAAGTTTGTTTTTGTAAATATTAATTGGTATGGTATGAGAACTACTGTATCACAACAAATATGTAATGGATACAAATATGAAAAAACATGAACTTGTTTTGACCCCTGTCTGAGACACAACCATCTGACTTATTTTTCATGTATTTTATTGAAATAAAACTGTTTTTAGCAACTCCATTGATATTTGCATACACTTTACACAGTAATATTTCAAGATTAACGATTGGGTCTTCTGTAATACACAGTTATCACACTGTATGTTTACATTTATGGTGTTTGAAATAAATAATGTTGTCAAAAACGATCTTATATCTCATATTTGTATGGAAAACTACATTAAGCAGCTTATCTGTGTCAAACACAGCCCTTTGTTCCAGCTTCTTACATGTCAGCATTCTTGCACATATGAAAATTTGCTTGCTTGCAAGAAGTTATTAAAGGGGGGAAAAAAATCAATAGAGGAATGGATTAGCTAAGACAAATATCTATTATCTCCAATGGGCAAATGGTAATCCACACATGAAAGTGTTTGCCGTCTCGCCTAACGCTGTGTGACAGCCACATAATGGAATCCCCCTGAGCGTCATCGCCTAAAACTTACAAGCCAATGTCATCTTTTGTCAGGCCCCGCTCCACTCCTGCTCTCTTTACATGGCTGAAATTTCAGTCCAGCCGGCAGGGATTTAGCAGTAAAGCTGGTATCTGCTCCTGGAACAATGCCATTTGTCTTTCTTGAGAAACACTGAGACTTGGCTGGCAACCCGCCACGTAACTTCCCCTCACCAGCTAAAAGTGTGCACCATTATACGTAGAGAGATAGATAGAGAAACACACATGCACATACTGTATTCTCTCATACAGCACACACACACGAAGAACTATATTTCATGATTCAACTTAATGAAACACATCTCATATGCCTTTGCCTGATCTGCCCTGGAAATGGAAGGGAAATACTTCTGAAATGTGTTTAATCAGCGGCTCTTGGAGTCTAGAGGATATACCCGTTTGATCTTGGAGTGTGTGTGTCCAGGAAAAGGGTCAATTACCCATGTAAAGTATTTATACTCATGTCAGATAATTCTTATTACAGTTCTCTTGTTGTCACAGGCTGCCAAGTCTGGGGAAAGTACAAACCAAATCAGAAAATCAGAGGCCAGCCAGCGCAGTGGCCTTTTTCATCAGATTTGTCTGAAAATCCAGAGATGATTATGACCTATTAGCATTCTTGAGCCAACTTAGCACTCTTTGACCTCAGCCCTTTTTCTGAAAGTTTTAACATACAAAGCAGTGAGTTAGCTGAAGCCAGTTCCCACTTTATGTAAAAGCAACATGGCCAATTACTCAAACAGAGATAATAATGACTTTGAATACCATGTTGTTTAAAGTAATAGCCTTTCATTCAAACTTAATTTAATGTGGAAAATGAGTACCTTAGGTTTAGGTTGTGGTCTTACTGAACACATCATAGCATTGTATTAAAATGGTGTTAAATCCCATCAAATGTCCCATTAAGAATCAAGTTCACAGTGTTCATCAACACATCAGTACTATTTATTTGTTCTTCCTGTACACCTTTTTCACACACTTTTGTCCCACCACACATGTAATTTGTAGACTGGCTCTGCACAGTCTGTGGCTGTCTGCAACACACCAAATCAATTTCACAAATTTGCTGAGGAATCTGTCTGCAATGATTTTTAATGGAGGCAGAATACTTTCCAGACCTCAGCGAGATTTAGCATCTCACAGACACTGCATGTCTGAGGCCAAAGCAATGCTCATTGAGAATGAGATTAATAGATTGTATCGTTGAAGGGAAATTAGCCTTTTCATCTGGCTGCAAATTCAGCCACACTAAGCAACACCTTTCAATTGGGTTGCACCAGCTATTTGTAAATCATTTACTAAGTTTTTGAGTAAAGTCGTACCTAAGTTGCTACATCACCTTTTAAGTTGATATGGGGAACTTATTAGCAAACAGCTGCTTATTTACACACCCAACAGTTATGGAGCAACATCATTAGTCATTTGTAGTCGTGTTTCTGTCCACCTGATATTCACTCTCTTGTTGCTGTGTTTCGGTCTCCACTATGTTCACCAGCTGGTCTCTAACTATGTCTGTCTAATGTTTGGTGGTGGGCAGATAGTTTTCAGAGGGGTTTTAGGGGTTTTTCCTCTGAAAATAGCTTCCTGCTGTGGCTGAAAATGACACTATGAGAGCGGTGAGAATGAACTGAAACAGTAAAGTTGCAGGCTGGGCAGCTAAACAGTCATTTTCTACTGCTTGTTCCCGCTTGGGGTCGCGGGTGACTGGAGCCTTTCCCAGTAACTTCGGGCCTTAGGCGGGGTACAGCTTGGACAGTGGCCAACTCGTCGCAGAGCTGACACATAGACAGACAACCATTCACACTCACATTCATCCACTAGGGACAATTTAGAGTCACCAAGTAACCTTCACATGCATGTCTTTGGACAGTGGGAGGAAGCTGGAGAACCCGGAGAAAACCCACGTTAACATGGGGAGGACCTGCAGACTCCACCTAGAGAGATCGCGGTCTGGTCCGGGATTCGAACCCACAATCTCCTTATTGGAAGGCAGGGCTAACCGCTCTGCCACCGTGCACGCCGGCAGCTAAACAATGAGTTTGAATTTCATTTGCGTAAAGTCTATGGGCTGAGCGGGAACATGTAACTCTCCACTCTGCAAACACTTGGGCTTACGTTATAGCCTAATTTTGAATTTAGGGTAGGTGCAAAAGATATGTTGAAGGTATTAATTCGATGCTGTTACTCAAAAGAATAATATGCAGAAACCATGTGACATCTTGTCACAAGTGTCAGATCTGCAATGGGCTGATCTCTCTTTAAAAAAAAGGTATAACATGTACTCACTGCGAACCAAACTCCTGCTCCGGTCGTAGAGGGCCACGGACCCCGTACTCCCAGAGCACCCCCCACAGGTTGCCGTGAGGGACACAGTCGAATGCCTTCTCCAGATCCACGAAACGCATGTGGACTGGTTAGGCAAACTCCCATGAACCCTCCAGCATTGTTGTGATATAATATCCCTTAGTTGGCTAAAAGACAACTGTCCTCAAACTGCTGCACTGCTCGTTTATGATATGTAGGTCCTGTTCATTATTTTTATGGACAGGATTTCGAGGCGCAGCCAGGGGCCGGGGTGAGTCCGGTTTGGGGATCACAGGATTTCGTCTCTGCTTTTTGCAGATGATGCTGTCCTGTTGGCTTCATCAAACCAGGACCTTCAGCGTGCACTAGGATGGTTTGCAGCCGAGTGTGAAGCGGCTGGGATGAGAATCAGCACCTCCAAGTCCGAGGCCGTGGTTCTCAGCCGGAAAAGGGTGGCTTGTCCCCTTCAAGTTGGTGGAGAGCTCCTGCCTTAGGTGGAGGAGTTTAAGTATCTTGGGGTCTTGTTCACGAGTGAAGGAAGGATGGAACGGGAGATCGACAGGCAGATTGGTGTATCTTCCGCAATGATGTGGTCGATATACCTGTTGTGGTGAAGAAAGCTTCGCCTTGCAGCTCAGCTCTCTATTTACCGGTCGATCTACGTTCCTACTCTCCCTGGGTCGGTGTTCCGGGCATGTCCAACCGGGAGGAGGCCCCGGGGAAGACCTACGACAGGCTGGAGGGACTATGTCTCTCGGCTGGCCTGGGAATGCCTCGGTATTCCCCCGGAAGAGCTGGAGGAAGTGTCTGGGGAGAGGGAAGTCTGGGCGTCTCTGCTTAGGCTGCTGCCCCCATGACCCGGCCCCGGATAAGTGGAAGAAGATGGATGGATGGTATAATATGTAACTTTTCCACATTAAAATGTCAAAAAAAGGGCTAGACTTATGTTATATATTTTGTTGAGCTGTGTACTTACACTATTCCAAATGTTTCCAACAATTTTCAAACCTAGAGAATTCCATAAATTTTAATCAAGGTAACAATGCGTTTCATTTGGTCAGTCAATGGCGTCATATCCCCTTTGCCCATGGTCAGTGTTGTAGTCATCTGCAAGAAGCTGTCATAAATTAAATTTTTGTCCAGTTACATTTTTACTTTACACTTTTTGTATTTTGATTGTTTTTAACTATATATTTTACTTGGATTAAGGACTTTAGTCATCGGATGTCTGGATCTTAAGTTATCAGAGAAACAAGCTGAGCAAACGTTAGATGCAGCTCGGCCTGCAGCCCCTTTATAACATCCTTTGTCTGCCGAACATTGTCAGAAAAACACAGATTTTTTTGGGTGCCCATGCTTTATTCAGTGTTTTTCAGAATCAGAATCAGCTTTATTTCCAAGTAGGTTTACACATATGAGGAATTTGCTTTGGGATTTTTGTATAGTAAGTATATAGAGACATAAAGCAATTAATGCAGGTCAAGAATTGTAACTATAAAATTAACAATAAGATAAAGAATAATAAACAAATATATTATAAAAAACAATAATCATAGAATAGTACATTATGGCGACATGTTAATTCATATGCAATATGTGCAAAATGCAAAATTTTGCAGTATTACTGTACTAAAAAAAGTGTGTGTGGGGTGGTATATAATTAGTATCAGTGGGGGTTCCAGGCCTTGTTGATGAGGCCAATTGCAGATGGGAAGAAACTGTTTTTGTCCTGATGGACTGCAGCTTCCTGCCTGGGAGTGCCCGCCTGCTCGCCTCAGGGTCCTGGAGGCGTACAGGTCCTGGAGGGAAGGTAGATTGCAGCCAATCACCTTCAAGCAGAGCGAATGATATGCTGCAGTCTGCCCTTGTCCTTGACAGTGGAAGCAGCGTACTAGATGGTGATGGAGGAGGTGAGGATTTACTTTGATGATGGCGGTGTAGAAGTGGACCATTATTGGGCATTTTCACATCTACCTTGTTTGGTCCGGACTTTCGGACTTTTCATTTTGGTCCGAATCAAAATTACAAGTGTGAAACCTCCCACGGATCATGATCCGGACCAAACAGACAAACTTTTATTCTCAGTCCGGATCAAATTTAACAAAGGTTCAGTTCGTTGCTAGTGTGAAAGCATTGTCTGTATGGTTCGGGCTTTCAGACAATTTACAGGAAGTTCCGGTGGTTCCCGCGTACCCAAAACAACAGAAGAAGACAGAACTACCAGACCTGTCACAAAAGAACGCAGGCAAAATGAGCCATGGTAGCACATGGGGATAGGAGGAGATGAGGTTTTTAATTGAAATATGGTCTGAGGACATAATAAGAAGTCAACTCGAAAAAACATACAAAAATTCAGGATTGCTTTCCTGTCGGCGCTGATAAAATGTTTGCACAATGAGGAAGTTCATTTGGTGCATTTGAACAAGCCTCAAATATAGTTGGTGCTGCAGATAGTAATGCCATAGCAATAGCAGCATAGTGGCAACAATATGCGTCTGTTCATTCATCCTGTCAAAATTGACAACATGCTGACGTCAGACGCATGTCCGCTAACAAACCAATCAATGTTAAGATGCAGCCCACGTAACTGATGACGGCAGGACGCAAGTACGTCATGTAAAGTTCTTTAGTTTGCTCGCATAATTGCAGTGTGAAACCAAACCAAAATGAACCGAATGTATAAAATGTATCAAAACATGAACTTTGGTTCGGACCTTGGTACGGACCTTGGTGCGGACTTTCAGGTGTGAAAATGCCCATTGTCTTTTGCAAGTTGAATTTCTTCAGCTGCTGCAGGAAGTACATCCTCTGCTGGGTTTTCTTATTGGGGGAACTGATGTTCAGCTCCCACTGTAGGTCCTGGGTGATGATGGTGCCCAGGAAGCGGAAGGACTCCACAGTGTTAACAGGGGAGTCACACAGGGTGATGGGGGGCAGGTGGGGCTGAGTTCCTCCTGTAATCCACAACCATCTCCACTATCTTGAGAGCATTGAGCTCCAGGTTGTTCTGGCTGCACCAGGTCACCAGGTAGTCAATCTCCCTCCTGTAGGCAGACTAATCCCCATCAAAGATGAGCCCAATGAGGGTGGTTTCATCTGCAAACAAGTTTGACAGAATGGTAACTGGAGATACAGCTGTTGGTGTACAGGGAGAAGAGCAGAGGGGAAAGAACGCAGCCTTGGAGGGAACCGACGCTGATGGTCTGGGAGTCAGAGACATGTTTCCCCAGCCTCACATGCTGCCTCCAGTAGGACAGGAAGTCTGTGATCCATCTGCAGGTGGAGTCAGACACACTCAGCTAGGAGAGCTTGTCCTGTAGCAGAGCCGGGACAGTATGAGTTCTTAAAGAACTTACATACATTTTTCACAGGCTTGGTATCTTCTGGGAAAGGAGGTCACCTGTCATTTTGGGTGAAATAAATTATAAACCAAAAGATTTGTATGACAACACATGTTGTCCAAGGAAAGTTTGACTGTTATGTGCACGTATTTGTCATGCTTACACAAGGATAGCTTGTTGAATCTCCGTTTATAAAAGGATTTTTTTTACCGGATTTCCCTGGCAGAGCAGTGTTTCAGTCTGTTCCTTGCACCCTTGCCAAATACTCCATCATTTTCTACTTTGACATGGTGGAAGAGACTCCTGCAGAGGCTGATTCCATGAAAACCTGTGATAAATAGGCTTCCAGCATGTCTCTATAGCCTAACAATTTTATACATTTTCTTTATGGATGACTTAAAGTTGCAGAAAGCATACTTTTTCAACAAGGCTTTAGAAGAAAAATAACAAAGAATGATTGCCTTAAAAGGTTTGGGAGGTTTTTGGAATCATTTTTGTGTTTTGATGCTAAGTCCTTGCTAACGCCTGCACTTCTAGAACAACAGTTCATTAAAATAGAGTTTATGGGTTTACTGAGGTCATGGAGGAGGAGAAATCTAAACACACACATCTGGCTACGGCTCTGTGTAGCCAAGTATCACCTTAAAACCAACTCTGCAGAAGGCTAATGAGAAATTGCTGGTTGAGTCTCAAATTTGTCATGTGCAGTGGATATGAATGCATGTATAAATCACTTTGGTATGATATCATATGTCCAGGAAATTATACACGGGGGTCATACAGGAAGAAGAGCTGGACAGAATCAATGTTCAGACTATATTGACAGCGAGTAGAACACATATTCCCATAATTTCATTCTAATGCCTCAGCAGCTGCTCTGAGCCAAAGAGGCTGGCGTGTGAAAAGAGAAAAGGTTGGGAAAACAACAGCCCTTTGTCAGACACAGACCGAGACAGGAGCACTGCTGCCATTTGTAGCCAGTGAAGAAATGTGACAGCACCAAGGTCTACAGACATGATACAGAACATTACTCCTCTTAGATACTTTAAAAATAGCTCAGTGGAGCAAAGAACGTGGTGTACTGTGTAGTCACTGGCTAAAAATAATACATGTAATTTATTTGAAGATACTGTGTGGATTCACTGGGAATACTAAGGAACATTTTTTATTATTCCACACCTCTAACTCCACTGTTTCCCCAGGGAGGTTATGGAACTACTACTGTTCTTTTCACCTGCCACTAAGGACTACATCAAGACTTTGTTAATTTCAGGAGGTTCATGCTAAATCTCCAAGGTCCCACTCCACCCCACCATTCACAATGCAGGCACCCAATCCGACCAGTACGAGCTGTTAGGGTTCATCCCTCAGTAGCCAGGTTTTGATCAAAATGTAATGCAAATTTAAACCGAATTTTCAGAAAATCTGCAAAACAAAATATGAATAAATGTGCATTTCTATCCATTTATGCAAATATTAAAAGTTGAGGACATTAAGATAAACAGTTGATAGTGTTATGTGCTTCCCCTGCAGGTGATAACATGCATCTTTTTCTGATAACTAATATGTCTATATGCTGTTTACCCTCCAGCTGTGCCTGGTCTGGTCTGATTGGGGAAACACTTAAAGAGAAGGGGGCGGGACACTGAATCTCTCTCTCTCCCTCTCCTCCAAGTTGTTTTCTTTTCAGTTATGTTTTTTTGTTTGGGGTGATGGGTTCATGGGTTCAGTAGACCGGTTTCCGTAGCTTTGTTTCTATTAGGTTTAGTTTCTCATTTTGGTTTAGGTTAGGGGGAGCACCCAGGTCCGACAGCCCATTTTCTGGTTGGCCCGGGTGGCTTCCCTCCCTTTTGTTAAGTTTGGCTGGCCTATCAATCCCCTTTTATTTCTTTTGTTTAGCATTCATTTTGGGGGGCCCAATGTCAGCCGGGATCGGCTCCAGCCCCCCACGACCCTGTAAAGGATAAGCAGGTATAGCTAACAGATGGAATGACAACATTTTTAACTTCTGCTACCTTCTATTAAACCATTATTTCTGCATATCTGGATGTTAATTACCACAGATGAGAAGTGTAGCGCATAACATTAAGCCTATCTAAATCTTGGATGTGTTTTTTTTCCCATTCTGTGAAAAAGTGTACAGTGTTCTAACTGACATCATCTTAAATTATACAAATATCTGTCCATGACCTCTTTAATTATATTCAATTTGGTTTGCGCCAACTGGAAACTGTCTGTTGCTATTTAGTACTTCTTTTTTATCCTTTTGTACAAATTTTAAATGGGTTTATGGAACTGATGTCGCAGAAATCAGGCTGTTTCAAGGTTCCCAGATAGTACTTTTAATTATTTGTAGAGTTTTACTACTACATCTCTATTTCTTCATTTAGTGTGATTGTGTTTAGATATATGAGACATATCTGCAGTGGTTAAAGAATATGTTACAAGATGGTTTATGTTGTCCTGTCTGTTATCCCTCACAAGGGGCCAGATGCATACAATTGTGTAGATTCATGACTAAAACTCTGTACACACAAGGACAGAAATATGCATATGCATTCTCTTTTCTGTTTTATAAATCTCAATACTTGTGGAACTGGGGGCATGAGCCCCATTTCCAATCACACAGGTAGCCACAAACGGACATCGATATGCCCTGAATCACTTGTTTGCATATTGATACTTGTGCTCGCTCCACCACTCATCAGATGGCAAATAAGAAGTTTATCGATTATCTTGCATCAATTCAATTTTATTTATATAGTGCCAATTCACAACAGAAGTTATCTCATTGCACTTTTCCTATAGAGCAGGTCTAGACTGTAGACAAAAGAAAAAGGGGTAAACAACAGTCCACAAATGCTGTAAAGCAGGCCTACCATTTCCACTACAACCAGAGCTCTGTAATCAGAATCAGAATCAGATTCAGAAATACTTTATTAATCCCCGAGGGGAAACTCTTTGTAACAGCAGCTCACTATCACGTCAGTGCACACAATAATGGAAGTACTAAGCAAGGCAAAAAGCAAAAATATAATACACTATAATACAGGTAAGTACAAAGTGGGTATAAGTATAAATTTAAAATTTAAATAATGTAGTGTAATGTACAAAGTGGGTTTACCGGTGGAGGTTAATATTACAGTATAAAGTAATAGTGCATGAACTGTCAAGTTGCGTGTAGCTTATTAACAATATATAATGGGACGGAGGATATTGCACAGCCGTACTAGAAGTATAAATAAGTATCACAAATTAAATTTAAAACAGGGTGCATTGCACAGTAGTTTAAGCACCGAATATTCCCAAATGATGTCCAGTATTGCAGAGATGCTCATGATCAGTGTCCAGTTTAGTGACTTAGGGTCATATCGACTAACACTTAGAGGGAGGAGTTATAGAGTGTGATGGCCACAGGCAGGAATGACTTCCTGTGACGCTCTGTGGTGCATTTTGGAAGGAAGAGTCTTCCGCTGAAGGTACTCCTTTGCTTGACCAGCACGTCATGGAGTGGGTGGGAGACACTGTTCAAGATGGCATATAGTTTGGCCAGCATCCTCCTCTCT
>CM022474.1:9704536-9829928 GCA_011952105.1 Coreoperca whiteheadi | reverse complement strand
TGACTGACTGACTGACTGACATTAGCTCTATGAGGTCGATTCAACTGCACATCTGTAATTTCTTTTCCTCAGTAAAACCGCTCTACAGCACAGAGTACAGTAACTGTTCATGAATGAAACTGACAGCATCCTGCAGATTACCATACTGCTTTCTTCTGCAGAGACCTCTTGATCTAACAATTTGTTTAATTTTACTTTCCTTAATCACATAACTATGCAAGCCTATTGAGCAGTAGTACTATATCAGCATACTTAATGCCCAGTCCAAAGTAAAATTCAATGAGCTGATCCATACTGGGGCATTGAGCTTGGAGCAGCTGTGCAGAAATAGACATATGGCTCAGAAGGAATGCAAGAAGAAAAGTCTCCCGAGTTAACGTAACACACATTGTGAGGGTATGCAAAAGTAGTCCTCAAAAAAAGTCTCACCGAGACCTTTAGGGGGCTCTGTAGTTCTTGGTCTATGCTAGGTTCTTCTGTAGGTAGTAAGTGGCATGCTACTGTAACGTTAGCAGCTAGAGCAGATAAAGACATAGTTTAATGCATTTCTTGCAATTGTGCTCTTGATTTTTAATTAGGAAAGGTGACAAAAACGATGCAACATTCTGATCTTTCAGACGCAGATTTTTACTCTTAGCCCCGTATGCACCACTTACTCATGTGAAGAAAATCAAAGCTGCTTGAATTCAGCAATTTAGAATTAAGTCAAAAGCTGCTTCAAACACAGAGACATGTAAAATAAAGGTGTGTATGTATGTCCATTTAATATAGACTGAGCCCTCCCTCACCTTGCAGTCCTGGGTAATCAGTGTCTCTGTTCCTCCTTCACTCAAGTTCGTAAAATATAATATCTATTCCTCCCCTAAATCCTCCTCTCAATGTTTAATATTACATGCACTGAGTGGATGCATAAAGATGTACTTTGAATTCATATAAGTTCATCTGAATATAAGTACACTCTATTGTAAAATTAGAACATCTTCAGATGGCAAATGGAGGCTGGAGAGCTTTGTTAAGCACTATAGTGTGATAAAAGCTTTTCAGTGGTACTAGTCTACTGAAGTGGCTTTGTTTGTGTTTGAATAGCACTACCAAAAGACAGACTGGAATGAGTGCCCCTCTTGCCACCCTAATAGACTTATGGGTATATTTGACTGTGTTTGAAGCACACACAATCAAACAAATAGACTAATATACAAAGAGATACCCAGACATACACACTGTCTGTAGCCCAGACAGGACAACATGCTCAACACAAGACAGCAGCGCTTAGATTGGTCTTAATTACAGCAGGTAGACAGAGGGGAGGAGATGTTTTGGGGGGGGGCGTTGTTGTGATTTCAAGGGCCTTTTGAAGGATGAATAGCTGGACAATAGTGGGCCTTTCTTGTGGGTTGAATATGATCACACTCTCATGCAGAATAAAGAATGACTGATAATCACAACACAATTTATTTTCATTTATTCCCGTGACAGAGCGTATGCATCCAAATATTTAAGTGTCTAGGAATTCCAATTTTTCTCTTGACCAGAGATTGTATCTTCCTTTGACAGAGGAGGGCTAGTCTACGTGTCTCTCGGGTACAAGAAACCAGAACCTATTATTTAGTCAAGTGCAGAGAAAAAAAGCGGCTTCTGAGAGCAAAGGACCTTCAGAGAAGTGATTGATGTGAGTTAACCCTGTCAAATGCAGGGTTATGGATCAGTGCAAAAACAGGACATAAATCACTTCCAAATGGTTTTACCTCCCACTGTTAGATCAGACTGATACACTCTTTGGTCTCTCTGCTGCCTTTATCAATGTCCGGAATATCTCTTAAATTTTCCACTTTAGGTATTTTTATATTAGAGATAAAATTGCAGAAATTACCTTAGGGTACACTTGTTGAGGACAACAGTGCCCTCTTTAGCTCATATGAAGCACGGCCATTGTTTCAATTTTTTCCTGGGAATACCCTTCCAACACAAATTCCAGGAGGAAAATATATTGCATTTTGACAATAATGTCACAACACAAGTATCTGCCTCATGTCACTGAATCTGGCAGGTTTGACCCTTGTGTTTTATTAACATTGGCGTTAGTGCCACATTGTTTGGGTGTCACAAACATGCTGCTGTAACTATACATTCCAAAAAACAAGTTTCCATTTGTTTACATGAAAACTGTTTGTCTTTTCTTCTGGCCTTATTTAAACAATATGTAGAAAAGTGCTGAAATGGTAACCTTTCCCTTTGCCACAAACTGGACCAAAATACAGAAATGAACTAAAGTAATGTTATTAAACCAAATAAGGAAATATTTCACTATGTTATATGGGCTATGTATGAAGAAATACTGTATATGTTGTTTTTGTGTGCCACTCACAGAAAAATAAAAAGTATGATAAAGTATGTGGTCCGATTTAAACATTTAGACCCCAGAGAGGTGTAACTCCCTGTTAGACCTCTTATGATCAAACTGCTGTAAAACTCCAATAACAGAAATCCAATAGACTTATTTTGGCTCTAGAGGGGTAGCGCTGCACAAAAACGACTGTCAACATCAATCACAGATATAGTGAGAATGAACATATTGTATTTAACCATGTTTTACAGCTGGTGTCAGTGAGACCCCAAACAGAAGTAAACAGAACTAACTTCTGAAACATGTCATCAGTTCAAATACATGGTCATAAAATTCTCATAAAAGTTACAAAAAAAGTCATGAAGTATTAGGGTGATATAAGAATGTTAAGTATTGTTTTAGAGCTGTTCAAGAGGGCCTGGGTTCTCCAAGACCCCAAACAGAACATTAGGGTCAGAGCATTAGTCTATTTAGCAACACTGTCAATGCTATTGTCAGCTATTTGAGTTTTTCAGGAGGTGACTTCTCTATCTTTGAGGAAAAGCTCTCTGGCTTTCTTTCTTTCGTTTGATGCATCCCCTCTGGTTTGAAAAGAAGGCTGGTCCTCGCAGCAGGAAAACAATTGGGTATGGAAAAATGGACATAATCTATTCTGAGCTACCTTGACAAGAATTCCCTCATGACCGCTAAAGTCTGTTTCATAAGTTTTGCAAACTTTTCCATTGAACACATACAGCATGTTTCTTCTTTTTCCTCACACAGTGGGAAACCTTCAAACTGCTGAAGGCACAAGAAAGAAAATATGGGACTTTTTCGGGGGAGGACTCGCTTATGTGGGTTGTTGTCTGTGTCATCACATGACAGGGTGTGTGTGAGTAACTGTACTGTATATGCCTCTTGTTAGTGTGAAATGCAGGCGAACAAGGCGTCATTCTGTTAAGAGGTTTAATATACCCTGGTGACGTGAGCCACAACAGTATGTTAAAATCTCCAGAAAGCTAATTTGATTGGAGTGCTAAGCTGTTAAAAATAATTAGCCCCCCCCCCTGTTATCCAGTGTCTTGCCTGCTCATTTCACTAAACAAAGACCAGCCACAGCTCACAGCTATGGCCCGAGTCTGGCCTTTGCCTCATTCAGTCTAACTATGCTGACATGGGGCAACATTTTCCAGACTGCTTAACTAGCATAAAGTTTTACAATGGGAAAGTATTTTCCACAATGAAAGCACTGCCACTGGTCATAATGTGTGCATTTCCTAAATGACTGTCAGCAGGTGTTGTTTTGCTTTGTTTACTTTGACAACTGCAGCTTTGTTTGTGACCACAACAACAGAGTACTTTAACCTCAATAATGGCTACAAAATATGACTTGTCAAAAGATAGCTTGCCTTATTGCTTGGCATTTTAAAGAGCCCTGAGGAGACGTGAAAATCCTTCTTTACTCCGCCTTAATGTGTGATTCACGCCAGAGTCTCACATTCATGGATCAAACAATGCAAGTCAATTTTTCACTACACCACATGTGCATAAGGGCTATTGCCGCATACATGCGGACCCCAGGGGCCCAACACCAACCCCACACCCCCTTCATACCTACTCCATTTGGACTATGCCTGTCTCTCACAGCATACCACCCAGCCATGTGCAGTGAATAGGTGGTCAGCTTTGGCTAAGGCTGCACTCCGCCCCACACGTCGCGTGCAGCTGTTACAAAATGGACACTCTAGACATGTAACACAATACCTAAAAATGACCTCATTCAGTCTCAGCCAGTTAAAGTCAAAGCTGACACGATTTCCTTCAAAAGCAATTGCTGCCAGGCTGACAGTACAGTCTATAATGCCTGTGAGGCAAAGTGCCAACAGCATCTACCCCCAAACTACTGATAGCGTAGTTGGCAGGGGAGATAACTGTGTAATCGTGTGTGGTTTTCATGGATTTTGAAGCAGACATGGTGAATCAAAAGATGAAATTGATACTGTTCAAGGCCAACTGTTCCACTATAGGATGGATGTGTGTGTGTCAGTAAGTGAGTGAGGGGTGGGAGGGAGTGTGTATGTGTAATGTATACAAGGATTTGAGCTTGCTTAAACAACCTTCTCCTACTGCAACAACTTTCACTGTGAAAATCGTTTTGAGAACAGTTGAACTAGAAAGCTAGATAGTTCTGCTCACTGCTGTTTATGCAGTAGTACATACAGCTCTGTAGGGAAGATACAGAAAAGGCTGGAGTATAAAAATAATAATAGATGAAAACCTGGAGCGAGAAGATGAAATCCAACATATACTACCAGTACCCAATCATCTAATCACTAAAATTATTCAAACACTTATGATATACACTTCACACACACAAGAACATCTCTTCATACAGACTAATAAACAGCTTGCAGTACCCATTGACAGAAAACTTCACAAATACCACCAAGGCAGTCATTTGCAAGATGCTGACAGTACAGAATATATCTGTAGGAATTACACCTTAAAAAATGAACAAACAACAAAAATTGTATGTTGCCTGTCTTTGGTCACATTTGAAGTTACGCGAGCCTCTAGCCAGCCAGTGCTTGTGTGATGCTTTACCACCATCTACTGGTCAGCAGCAAAGATGCATTACAATGTTTGCAGAAAACTTCATGTTACTGCATTAGTTCAGTTCCACTGAAAGTAAATGTGCTATTGTGTGAAATTGTAAACTATAATATAATGTTAAACTAAAATATAGCAATATTCATTTTTAAAGACATTTGAACCAATAGTCTGTGATTATGCCTCACAATTAAATTTATAAAATATGTATTTACTCAATTAGTTTACTCTTAGTCTTTTCCTTGCAAATTATTGTTATTAGGCTAACAATCTTAATCTTTTTAGAAATGTAATAATAAAAAGGAAGTAGCAAAAGGAGAGCCCAGCCAGAGACCCGGCCATTAAACCTATAGCTGTGAGGCTGGAACCAATCAGCTTCCCGGAATCACCTATACACTCACTCACTCAGCTAATCAGAGAGGCTCACCTGCAGCACTTTAGACACACAGAGCCACAGCAGGTTCACCAGAGAGCGAAGGAGAAATAGATCCACAAGCACACAGAGTGGGTTAAGCACATAATACACAAATATACAAACACATTTTCATCGTGCGACCTTGAGGTGGTACCATGTCCAAAGGCTCCAGTGTCAGCCAGCTTGGAGGAATTTAATGCACCTGCACTTTACAGGAACACCTTGAATGGACCTATCTGAACAGTATACATTTTACAGTCATCAGTATCACCTGTTATTATTACTTCAAGATTTACTTTGTCATGCCACTTTTCTTCCTCTATCTACAAAAACACTTTCATGGTATAATGTTGCAGTATATTATTTTTGCTCCATTTATATGCTATTTTTTTCTGTGGACAATACACACTATCTTTGCCTCAGTCAGGTCTGCTCTTTTGACTTAAGCATAACACAACATAAGCCATTACAGCTGTTTCCAACAGCGATAGGGCATGTAAGAGCTTGTTTGATACAATAGGGGTCACTGTTTGCTCAGTTTAAGGACCTGTTCCTTTGGGTAACTAGTTGGATACCTTTAAGAATGTAATTCACCAGAAATATCAGTTACCCTTACATACCTGCATTTTAAGTGGCAGATATGGTTGCAGCAGTACTTCTTTAGATACTATTGCACTTTTAATGCCAGATATGATATTGCCTTGTAACCCGTCAACAACACAGGAAAAACATACGGGATGTAATATTGTAAAGTTTTGAAAAACCACATTAAACTCAAGCATTTCACAAAATGTAAGGACACAATTATTTGCCTGAGTGTGTCGCTTCAGTGTGTCAGTGCAAACGAGTTGAATGGTGGTTTCTGGATACATGCTCTTTAGGTCAGGTGGCAGCTGCATATTGGACTGGAATGCCTGTGCTGTTACCTCAAAGCAGACTGTGCTTAATGGTAAACATCAATCATTAGTGAATTTTATGAGGATTCTCAGTCCAGGTTTGTGTTTTTCATCTCAGTCATTAAAGATGTCTGGTTTATGCTCACAGCAAGCAGGCCTGGTAAGCTTTACCTAACTTGTCCATAGCCTGGAGAGTCTGGAAGGACCTCAGCACAGCTTGGTTTCACTGGAAGACTGCTTTTGAGGGAGTTGTTGTCGTGCTTCAGGAATCTTCCAAATACTTAGATTAGATTTTAGGAACCAAGGCAGCTTCTGGCAAGAAATCAAAGCAGTTCTTGAGGGACCACTGTATCTGTTTTCATTTAATGTACAAAGCTATCTCTGTGCAATGATCCCTGGAAGAGTGGCTTGTATATAAACAGTTTTCCTTTTGCTGAAGTACCTGCACCTTTATTACTGAGTCATTTTTGTGATATAATTTCTCAAAAGTGGTATTTTTACCCCTTGGTGAAGTTTCCAACCCTTACAGGAAATTTACCTCATTCTTGGATTTGACAGAATTTGATGAGTAATTGGAGAGTTGACAATAATAACTGTACTTCAGTGAGAAATTTAAAGGTATTTGCTCTGTTTATGTGTCTCTTAAGTGGAGCTGAACTCTAGAAAGGCATGTTGTGTAAATGCAACCTGTACCACTAAGTGAATCCACATGGAGCCACAATCTAGCATAAGCACTCACCCAGAGCTGACCTGCTGCCCTTCTTTATTAACCAATTGGCCTCTCTGTGGTGGCGATAAACTTCGCTATGGTGATAAGACTTGAGTTTTTACTCACAAAATTGTGTTTTAACATATTTTTCATTGTCTCTTGGTACATCACTTGGATGTTTGACCTTCACTGCTCAGCAAGATGTATGTGCAGATTTTTTTCATCCGCTGAAGGGAGAACATTTCTCTGTGGTTATCTTAGAGTATGCTTATAGTTTAAGATGTGTATGTACTAGCATGATTTTGTGACATCACAGCTAATTTGGAAGCCAGTTGTGGGCTAATATGCAACTTACACGAGTGTAATGTGAAGACTTGAAGCCTCTTGTGAGACAGTGAGAATGGGCTTTTCTGAGAAGTAGGAGAAAGTTAACATTTTGAAATTAAAAAAATTCAAAATTGTCTAATCATAGATTCTGGTTTTATTTTAATACTAGATAATGAGTAATTTTAAGAGGTAATTTTAAGATTTTTTAATTATGTAATTGAACTTTTGTGGAGAAATTATATCAGACAAATAATTATTCAAAGCACAGAATGTTCATATTTCTTAAAAACATGTCTTGAGGGGATCTTGAATTTTGTAACAAGACCAATATTCTACAGCTATGCTAGCGGTTCTGTAATGGGGTACTTGGACCAAGCGGTGATTAGAGCTTAATGCTAACATCAGGATGCTAACATGCTCACAATAAAAATGCTTACATGCTGATGTTTTGCAGGTATAATGTTTACCATTTTCTCTATCTTAGTTAGCATGTTAACATGATAACGTTTGCTAATTAGTGCAAAACACAAAGTACAGCTTTGGCTGATGAAATTGGTATGTATTTGGTCATAAACCAAAGTATTGGACAAATTAAAATTTTGACCTGATGATGGCGCTAGATGAGAAGTCAGGTGATAACGGCGTAACAGATTATCCTGAAGGGGAACATTTTTGTCTGCACCACATTTCATTACAATTTGCCAATAGTTGTTGAGATATTTCACAAAAAACAAAAATGTCAACCTGATGGTGGCACAGTCAGGGGATCACCAAAGTCAGTAGTCAATTTGTATTTAAGTAAAATTTTATTAAACACTGTATGCAAATAAAATAAAAATAAATCAACTTGTGAGTGAGCTGAAAATAATTTTTTATTATTGCTTTTTTTTTACAGCATTAGTATAGTAGCAAGACATACAGTATTGGTATTATTAGTAATCATAGTAATACCACCAGAATCAATCAATCATTCATTTATTTTAAACAGGCTACATACATACTGTACTGTAGGTACATATGATTCATAAAAACATCTTTGGATAAACCATGGCAAACAAGCACACTGTTTCTCTATTCAGTACCAATGCCCATTCAATATTTAGCACACTGTTTACAATTCAAGTATGAATATTAAAAATACACATATATTATAAGTTACAAATCTTAACGGTTATTACAAAAAACCCAAACAGGATAATATTTCTACAAACTTTATGGCACATAGTGCATCAAGTATTCTTTAACTTTCTGATACAGACCTCATAGAACAATTGACCATGATAAAAATGAATAATGGCCAAAGGTTTTCTAGCTGCTCATTTATTTTATATTTCAGCCATTCTTTCAATCAAAAGCTGCTGCATTGTCTGAGAAGAAGAAACAAAAATCTGCATCTATTTTCTAACTTTGGTTAAAGCTTAACATCAGAGTTCCAGCATGTTATGGTTGCTTGACAGTTGTAGCAGTGGTCATGGCAAAAGTTATTTATGATGAGTATTAAGTACTACTCAAGGGCAGATTTCCTCATGCAGCGGTTTATCTGACATATCTGATATATCTGACATCCTTGCAGCTAGATTTTCTGCTACATTAATGAGAGGACCTTTACATGTGTTATAAGCAGATCTTCCATCTGCTAAAAAGCCAAAAGCCAGTGTTTTCCTTCTCAAGAACAGAGGTAATTCCAGTAGTTCAAAAGCACCATTCAAAAGATCCTCATTTAAGGTTAGTGGTTATACACTACAAAAAGTAGTAGACTAATACCTTTTTTAGAAAAGCAGACAAAAGACAAAAAACATCTGACAATGGCTTCTCACTTGGTAGTAGTCATTGTACCATAAAACACAGAACATATCTACAGTCATTACGGAATAAATATAGTCAAACATAAATATTTTACAACACATATCTCAGTAGAGTATGGATGTTGGTGAGAGGTAGGGGTTGCAGACACCTACAGTAGGCCCAATGGAGGGTGTGAGGTGAGACACCACACCTGATACTGTGTCACGGTGTAACAGATGAGAACTTGTCTGTGTGGCGTAATTAAAGAAAAACACCTATAAAACCTAAAAAGAAAAGAAGCCTCATGGTTTAAAAAAGCCACAGAAAACGTTTATACTGTACTTAAAGACTATGAAATATTAAGAAATTTCAGCTATTTCCTCACAGCTTTATTGTTTATTCTGTCTCTGTGACAGCCATATATGTCAGTGGACCATCTACGCAGGTTTAAGTAGTTTTGTTAAATATCTGACAGCAGTTCTCCTAACGTTTGACCTCTGATATAAGGCAGGTCTGGCACGATATCAGTAGTTAGTTGCTAGCTTGCATGCCAATATTGTGTGTGTGTGTGTGTGTGTGTATATATAATTACTCTTTACAATCTTATTGATTGCATTGATTGCAAGTCAGTTAAATAAGTGGTAACTACATGATAACAGTGGAGCTGAAAATATAAATATCTATGTACTGTGGAAGGTAACATAACACGATTAGTTCCAGGTACTTCATGACGAAATTCTGTTTCTTTTTTTTACCAGACAATTTTTTGCTTCACTTCACAGAGCACCATTAGAAAAAGTTGTTTTCTACTGTTTGTATAGATGCTTTCCCACTGTTTTGAAGTATTGTATCCCTTTGTATGATGCTAGAAAATGCATGCAACAGAGTCAAAAAAAAGCATTTTAGGTTCCAAAGCGGACACGTGTTTGATGGCCATAGCAACACTGCTGGCAAGCAAATATTGCTGGCTCTTCTTCAGAGCTGGCAGTTTGGATGAAGGACCTGACAGTGGCCCTTTAGCACTGCACTGTACGTAGTATCTTGTATGTTTTAGCTGCCATTTGGGAACTGGGGATGTTACTGTAGGATCGTTACTGTTAAATGCTCCGCCACCACTCTCACAGATGACTATGTGGGTCCAACAAATCACTACTATTGCATGTTCCTGGTCGGCTGTCTTCAGGATAGATTTATGGGTTTGGTCTCTGCATGGCCCTCAGTGGACATGAAGGAGTAGGCCGTTGTGTGCCTGGGGAATGCACTTCCCACAGAAACCACCACAACGGCCATAGATTCTTGTTCCGTCCTACAGACAAAGACCAAAGAGAGAGGAAAGAGTGGGCAAAGGGCAGCTTTTTACGCGGAGAATGAAATCTTCATAAATGTCAGTGGGGATTCCTCTTCAGCGAATCAGACAGAAACACAACATAGCAATTCAGATGACATTTCAGAGTAACAATCTCATTCCAGTACGCCAAGACCCAACATGAAGCACAATTACATCCCAGTAAATTGACAACTATACATTTATAACATAATACATTCCTTAAGAACCAAATAGCATCAGTCATACAAAAGAAAAACATTTTATAAATCTACTGTTAGCTTCTTACCTCAGATCGGTGGACTTTGATGGAAACATAGTTGCCCTGAGATGTCCACTTGGTGGCCTCAGCCACTTTGAGACCAGTGCCAATCAGATTAATGCTGAACTGGCCCTGAAAACACACATAGATTGAGCATTTATTTAACCAGAAAGGTCAAGGTCTGTGGCAATAACTGCAAAAGGATGGGGCTTAAGCACATACTACTATGTGGTGAGCATCTTCAGTGGCATAAAACAGTATTTAGAAGTTATTGCCTTAATCAAGGCATATTGCCCACAGGTCCACCGAATTATTGCAGCAAATGTTTAGTAAAAATCTCTCTTCTTTGACTTTCAGGCCACTAACAAACATATGACACACAAAAACAGACACATGAAACATTTCTTTGAGGCCACAATATACAGTATTTCACCAACCTGTGGACACTTGGCTGCACTATAACAATCTCCTGCTGTAGCGAAGGGCACAGGTAGACCAAGAAGAGTCTGGGAAAACTGGAGGTCTGTTACTGGAAAACAGAAAAGATACAAATCTAGAGTTACAATGTGCAAGAGCAGAAATAAACACTCAGACTGAAGACAGCTGCTCTGAGGTAAATAACCACACAGAGCATCATCAACTAAAGTTTATGCAATTAAAATATCATTGTAGGTTTGATGTCACTTCACTGTCACATCACCAGATGTTTTTACTATTTCTGAAAGAATTTTCCACAAAAAGTTCTTGCAATAAGTTTTGGGGTTTGAATTTGAATCCAGAAAGTAATCTGCCTATCAACTCTAAACCCTTAAAATCCCCAATCAAATCAATTTCATTTTTAACAGTTTTACATAAATAAAGTTATGACTATCTTAAACTTACAGTATGTATCTATTATACAATGACTACCTCCATGTTTTGTGCATTGCTCTTACAAAAAAGAAATAACAAATGATTTGATGAGATTATTTCACTGGGATAAAATGAATTATGGTATTTTACTAACCTGGAACCAAATCCAAAATGAACCCAGCTATCGGAAACCACCCCACAGATTTGTGAGTAAACCGGTGTAAAGCTGGTATACTGGTATTTTTTTCATTTCGAATTCAGTGACTCAGGCTGAACCTTGTTTCCCTGACTCTCCTGTTCATTCCCATTTAGCCTTCATTGTCACACATGATGACCATGACCAGTACCTTTTCCTGCCCTCCCTTCACGTTGCCTGTATAAAGGGATGATGAAGTTCATAAGATGCTTCCCTTCATCTTGAACTCATTATCCCCCCTCAGCTCTCTTGAAGCCGCCTGAAATCCAAATTAGTACCATGCAGAGGGGTAGGAACATGCGCTGTCAGGACCCGCACCAGACAAAGAGGATGGGAGAATGACTGTGTAGGTTCTAATCCAACTTCCCTTCAGCACACACACACACACAGTACACTAATCCACATACTCTAATCAAAGGCATACTTGGACACAACAGGGAAGCTGGAGCTGACTGTAATAATGAGAGGAGGAATATGGCCTGAAGATGTGTGTGTATTAGTGTATGTGTATCCGTGAATGAGTGATTGCCTGCACGCTAGTATGAGTAAGTGTTTGATATTAATGCGGCTGCAAGCATGGCTGTGCGTGGTTGTGTTTTCAGGTTTTCTTGTGTGTGCTTGCCAAATTAAAATGTGTGCGGCGGCAGCATCACGTATTGTCTTTCTGCGCTTGAGAGCAGGCACACATTCCTTTATTCCAGTGCTCACGTGTTTGTGCTGAGGTTTTCAAGTCCTCACCTAGTGATGTGAACACGGTGGGCTGAAAGCTCATTATTTTGATTTCAGATGAGAGTGTGGGGAAAGAAGCACATACTGCATTTGGACAGCCCGGTCTTTTGGTCGAGGCAGTATTAAGCACTACGGGACAAGGCGTCTGAGGGATAAAACAACAATGATGTGTGGTCTCATCACAGCAGACAGTGTAAGGCAATTGCACAGTAATTACGCACTCATTATCCTCAGGGAGCTCAGGTCTAGACGAACTTTGTGGAAGACGGTGTATCCCGCTGCGGCGTAGTCGTTCCTACAGTCACAGTCTTGTCTTCGGCTGCCATTATAGGGACATTCAAAGGGGTTCAGCAACCTTTGTATTAAGAACAATGAGTATAAGAATTTATTTAAGACAGGCACATGAATCTGAACACACCTACAAACACTATATTTTCTACACATTGTGTAACATGCAGTAACAGTCATTCTGATTTACGCTTCACATAATCCTATTTGAAGCTAGACTGAGTAATGGCTCAAGTGGCCATCAGTCATTGTTGCAATTATACACACCTGTGCCCATACACTTCGGAGTAGTTGTCTGTCTGACCGCTACGTAAGGTCACATACTCCTTGGGGAAATCAGTCTGCATCTCAGCACAGTAAATCTGAGGCCAAACACATTAAGACAACAGATTAGAGCGTGTGCGGAAGCTGCAGGTTGAGTCATGATGTGTGTAGGAGCAATTCTGACAGGACAGACACACCTGTAGGATCCGGGACTTGACTTTGAGATAGTATTCCCCATCGATCTTCACACCCTGTCTCATCTGGACCTCTCGGCAGGACGTGAACAACCGGCCTGGGAAATGTGAAGGGAGGAAGGAGAGCTTTTAGTGCACCAGCAAGGAAACAGGAAACTTCGACACTGAAGTCCGCCACCGCCTTTGAAAGTCATGACTTTTAGCCACTCTACTTGTGCAAGCCAGTCAATAAATCTGTCGTCAATAAATGCCAGAAAGATTGCAAAAGCTAACTAAACACTACTATGAGAAAGGGTTGTAACCTGGCTCTTGTCTTCTTAAATGAGAGCTGTTGTAAATGTCTCATTATTTGTGTTGCCTCCTCTGTTTTCCCAGAGCGCTGTAGAGCTCATATCATGCTGATTAGCTGATTAGCATTAATACTTGACAACAGAACTGGCTGTCACCCGAGCATATCATTTTAATTTCAACCGTGCCTGACTTGGCAGAAGCCAATGCGCCAGTACTGAAACATCTGAAATGTGGGGGAGCTACAAACCTACAAACTTTGGCCCGCTGCCGAATTTTACAGCGCTTGCAAGTTCACAATGATGGCTGCCTCGGCCCCAGCACACACCCCTGAGGCATTTTGACAGACTGTCCATTTCACAATTTGTAGAAAGCTGCTGACTGTCTATTTATTGTTCCATTAAGTAAGAGGCTTTAAGTGGAGGTCACTGTTCTGCTTAATGTGTTAAACCAAAGCAAAAAGTTGAACTTCTATAAACACAATCAGATACGGTGTTGGTTGCCATATACAGCACAGTCAATTTAATAGCATCACTCTACACATTCCTGGTTGGCAGTAAGCACTACATGGATCAGAAAAGCTGTACAAGATGGTTGAATTTTTTAGTTATGTACTTAGCAGCCAAACACCTCTGGTATTTGAAATGAAGGAAGAAAAGAGTAGAGAAGAGAAGGAGATTGACTCACATTCTCTGTCTTGACAGGCAGCTTGAGACTCAGGTCTTTCTGAAGGACGGCAGTGTTTGGACAGTTGGCCTTTGGAGGTCACACACTCCACTCTGCGCTCCATCACTCCTGCCCCGCAGGTCTGCGAGCACTGGTATACACACAAAGGCATTCAATCACACAGCTGCAAAACAACTAACAAATACGCTGCAACCAGATCCAAGTCCACAAATGAGATATATCAGCAGAACTGTAAAAGTCATCAAATGTTTTGTGAAAATGCCGATTAGCTAGAGAGTATTTCTCACTGCCCAACAAGCGTTTTCTGTTTCACCTTGCTCCATGGGCCAACTTTCCAGTATGTTGTCTGCGGGCAGTCCCGGAGGAGGCAGGGCCGGCTGCCAGGAGGGTGGGGCTCAGGGCAGTGGCTGCTGGCATAGGAGGACTGGGCAGCTGCATACGGGCGCAGACCTTGAGAGGAGGGCATCACGGAGCAGGAGACTCTACGCTGCTGGTAGCCCACACCGCAACTGGCAGAGCACTGAGCCACGCACAGATACACACACATTGACGGTTACACTGGCATGAGTAAATGTTTGCAGAGAAGCAGTAGTATATAATACAAAAGTGGATTTCTTCATGTCCGACTCATTGTGCACGCCTTTTTCCATTTATTAAGCCGATTTCTGTTGAAATATAAATTGTAGATGTTGTGCTGAAAGATTTAGTTGATTAAGTAAATTAGTAGTAGTTAGATAACAAATATTGAGTAGTTTAAGAAAATCATTCATCACTGTCCTGTGAAAACCATGTATCCCAAATGTCAACTTTTCATGAGCTAAGAAACACAGCCCTGATTTCAGCTTTGTGACAATGAATTTTGTTAGCTAATCCTGTGGGTTTTAATGGTTTCTTTAGCCTAAAAGGTGGAGAATTTTCTCTACCTAAAATGCTACCAATGTCAGGATTTGCTTCTTTTCTGTTTTTTTTATACATTTTGCAGTGAATGCTTTGTGTTTTTGAACTGTTGGTTGGATAAGACAAGCAATCTGAAGACGTCACCTTGCAGTAGAACAAAGCTCAGTCTTTATTTCTTCTTTTATTCCTACCTGTGACCATTCGCCTGTAATCCACACGTAGTGGCAGGGAGCTCCTTTGCAGGTCTGGTGTGATGGTGGCTGGGATGGCGGCTCACAGTAATCATCCTGGACGGGTGTCACCCCCGGTCCCATGCACCTTACCTTCCTGCTTCTCATGCCCTCTCCACAGGTTGCGTTACACTACAAGGAAAATGTAAAACAGGAAGAAATAAGCAAGAGTGAAGAAGAGTTGGCAGAGGGGGGGCAGTGTTGTACTTTCAGCAACAACATCACTGACTTCTCAGACTCCTGCTTGCCTCCATGAGGACACTCCTTATTATGTAAAGGTTTACACAAGCAGAGAAAATTGAGAGCTGTGTGACAATGGCAACATTAGCTCTCAAGGAATACAATCCCAAACATGTGCTCTGGTTGACAATCTTACCATAAAAGATACAAGTTAAGATACAAGCTAGTTTCCCTAAGGCCCAGGAATGGTTTACAGTATGAACATTTAAAATTAATTAAATGGACAAGAATCGTAAAACTTTTTAAAATAAAAAATGTGCTGTGTGTGGATTATATGAGAATATCTTTGTATTTCATGAGCACAGAAAAGATTTCAGGGCCAATATGTGAAAGAAATGAGGCTCTAAGTTCTTGAGGCAACACAGCCAGGAATCTGAACACTGCAAACATTCCTCCAGCAGGAGGATACAGCGCTATGTCCCTACATGGTGCCTCTCTTTTATGCCTCGCTTTCGAGGACAAAGCACAGGACATTAAAGAAAGATGAGCAAAGAAAAAAAAAAACGGTCTGCTAGCGTGACACAGAACAGTGATATTCAGCAGGACAAAAGGGATGATCGCCATCTGTACTTTGAAGATGGTTGTCATTTACTGACTGATGGTTATCACTGAAGAGCTCATGATTGACACAATACAGCAAGGGTACCTGTAGGCCGTCCATTTAATGGTGCAGAGAAAGAGAGGAAGAGTGTGTGTGTGGTGGGGGTCGTATGTAGGAAGAGAGAGAAACAATGAGTCTGTACTTACTTCTTCCCATTCGCCAGCGACCCAAGTGTAACGTGTGCATTCGGCAGTTTGACATGGCCGGACAACGGCAGGACGCTGGTCAACATCACATAGATCCTGTCTGATCCGTCCGGTGCCTTTTAGTCTGCAGTAAACATCTCGGTTCTGAACTCCGACTCCACAGGTGACAGAACACTAGTAAAAACAGACACAGGACATACAGGACAGGATTGAGAAAAAAACTTTGTGGCATACACATTTAGTATATGACTTGCTTTCACGCCATTCCAACCTTCTCTCACAGAGCTGATCTTAAAAGGAGCACATAACTCATTTTAAACATGAAGATCACTTTACTCATCACGAGGAGTACTACTCAGCCTGTATAAAGAGTTGTATAATTTCTTCTGAGGCTCTGGAGGGAGCTTTCCAAACTTTGAAAAAATAACCCTGATGACATCATCAGGGTTATCTTGACATGGAAGTCAGGATGTGTCCGGGTATGTCTGCCTTTTGCTGCTTTGATTTTTGACCATTCTTTTAAAAACCTGGCACAAGAGGAAAAGTCATAACTCAGTAATGTTAAACAACAAAATCTGTAAAAAATTGCCAACATTAGCCGCCATAAGCCATAATGGACCAAGTAGGGCTGTGAGTGCATTTAAATAAGTAAGGGTTGAATTTGCTTTAATTTGACAATGTTTGTTTCGTCTGCAGTGTCAGAGTTTCTGCTTTGATGCTCTTCAACAATGTACTTAATAAACCTAAAGGTAGTTTGTCGTTTCTTTGCGAGACATACATCTGAGGTCACACAAAGGTCTATCTCAAACATCTCTTTGATGTGCTTTGAGAAGCATACCTGCATACTGAGGAAGCACTAAGGCTCGAGCTGATCAGCCTGATTTCTCTTTAACTCTCCTACAGACCTCAAAGAACAGTCCCAGGCCTCAGTGATTTCACACACTCAGAAAATCTGCGCTTTATACAGCGAGTATCAAATTTCCCGACAACTTCCAGATGTATTTGTGTTGTTCGTTTCGCACTGCAATTGTGTGTTATCATTACAGTGTGTGGTTAAATGTGAAGGGTCAAGTCCTTGAGTTTGGAAAGAGAACAAAAGGCACCGTAGGAAATCTGACCTTCAAATCAAAAAATGGCTTTTTAAAAATCTTGCAAAGCATGAAAATAGAACCTGCTGTTATTCCTGCAAAAGACCTATAGTCCTTTGATTAGAGACGGTGGGAACATCATGAAACTATAGATGATTTTATTTCATGATGATGAGCCTCACCAGCCTCATCAGTCAGTTGACGCAAATTACAAAACCTTTTTTTCTGACTTACCTCTAGCGATATCTATCTAGCCATGCAGATAATTTTGGTTTTTGCCCAGTTTGTGAGGTAGCCACCTTTGAGATTTATGCCACCGCCCCAATACAATGGATGTTATTTGAATTGAATTTGTGCTACTCACAGCAGTGAAAAATTAGCGTGTCCCTTTAACTCTGGATAATCCACTAAACACACTGAAACCTGTTTTCTTTGGAACTACTTTCTACCGAAGAAATAGTCCCTATACAAACTGTTCACAGATTTTATTTTTGATTTTTAGGATGTATTTTCAATGATGTATGCCCTACATATAAAATGTTGTTCACCTCAATTTTATTAGGGTGGAGGCAGATAGGTCCGAGATGGATATGTGAGAAACATGGACAAGGAAAACCAAAATTAAACTAGTAAAGATGAGAAGATATATTTCATTGTAATTTGGATGAACCAATCCTCCTTTAAAATATTACACTTAGAATGTGTGCACACAGCTTTGCAAACAACCAGTAAAAATAATAAAAGGATTCTTGTGTCCTTGGCTCAATGGGCAGTCCACACCCCCCAGCTCTTCTAACAAGTTTCCCATCACACCCCCAGTCAGAGGTGACTGAGAGGGCCGGGTAACTGTGGAATCCTTCAAACAGTGGGTGCTGACGTTAGAAAGTTGTCACATGCATGGACACTAAGATATAAAACATGTCTTTTATGCTCTAGTTGAGGATTTCATGGTTGCAGCGGGTATGTGGAGGAAGATGATTGCTTCCAGACACCAGTGAGAGAGAGTGAGAGGGGAGGAGGACACCCTCAAAGAGTGTGGTGGGAGTGGTGGGAGTCTTGTGGAGGGAGGAAGACGTGGATCTTCATGGACGTTTTGGGGTTTAACTGTCACTTGGATATGAGGAGGGATAGGTTAGATCTTCAAACAGGAGATGGATTGATTTTTGAGGAATCTTTTTGAAAGAATGGGTGATCAGGAAACATTGTTCATTCAAGGGGTGACAGAAAAGGTGTGGTGCAAGCACATTCACAAATTACACACGTTTCAAAGCAGCTTTAATCATTATTTCTATCTTATGCATCACATGACTACTTGTATGTGAAAGGTGACCCTCGTAATGATGAACCCACAAATAATTATAACCTGACTCTGCTTTTCTCCTCAGCTCTGCAGAGCTTTATAGCATCTTTTTACTAATTGTTTTGGTTTTCAAGCCCCTCAACTTTATTGTTTTGATTCACTCTTAGCAATATCAACTTAAAAGTCGATAATATGTCAGTGTTGTGTTCACAGATGTTTCCCATGCGCCCAAGTGGCCAACAAAATCAGATATTATAGGTATAAGAGGCAACCAATGCCTCTCTGTATTTAATGTTAATATTTTTTTAACACACAGTATGCTTGTTCCTCATGTGTAATTTGTCAGAGCATGACAGAGCGTTCCTATTTTCAGTCTGCTCTGTGACTTGAAAAATTTGGTTTTGGATAGTTTCCTCCCTGTGGGAGCTAAATGTGACTTTGAGCCAAAAGCGTGTTGCGGATGCATGCACCTCTTCTTGTTAGCAGATATCAGTGTGCAGTGTGGTCGGCTCCACGATGCCCGCCACCTCAACCCCCCTATCGACTCACCTATGTGCGGCCTTTTTAAATTGTCTGCCACTGTCTGGTTGCACTAGTGTACAGTGGTACAGAAATGTGCTGTGCTTCAGGACATCATGCTTTCATCTGTATGGGAGGCCAACCTCGGCTGCATCAGCCGCAACTCTGGATCTCTATGTTTACTGTGTTTCATTAAGATGGCATATTATGTGTTATGGAATGCGTTTTGCATGAACAAGCTTTTGCGTGTCATGCAACATACAATGCTCTTGAAACATGCTGGTCAGTGTGTGGTCTGATCGAAAGCTTCAAAAGAAGAACTCGCTCAGCATAAATCTGTACTATAGATGAAACTACACAACTATTTCAATTTGTTCATTTTGTCAGAATATTTTAAACCTGACATCTAAATGTGAAGTGCACTACATAAAAAGTTTACAACTCCAACCTGTGGTGTTTAGTTCACACATGAGGAAATGACACATTACGCTGGTGAGTGGCGACTGGACAGGTGTTCTGTGTTCACATGTCCTACATCTGCAGCCTCTGGGAAGCCTTTTGGCTGTGTTTGTGCTTTTGTCTCAGGTGCTGGCAGCAGTTACTGTTAGTATGTTACCTGGGAGGCCTGGGATATTTTGTGAGTCAGAAGAGATGGCAACATACCTCCCTCCACCTGTTGGCCTTCCAACTGGGGCATCCCCGCGCCCGACAGGCCTTCTGTGTCCGCGGCCGAGGCAGATGGCTGCAGTGCTCCTCCTCTATTTTGGTTTGGTTCTGATAAGCACAGGCTATCTCCCGCTGCTTGGTCCCCCGACCACAACTCACTGAACACTGGAGAGGGAAGCGGAGAGAAGGGGGATGGGTGTTGGATGGAGAAGGAGAGAAAAGCAGGGCATATTAGCGAAGTCCTGTTGAAGATCAAAGCTCTCAATGTCCACTGATAGAGGTTATGATCATGGTTAAAAAAAAGTATTACAAAAGTATAAACACTATAAAGTTGTATCATGCTATAATGAATTTTCACAGCATAATTTTTTGGCTGTAGGGGAATTTCTTTATCACATTAAGTGAATCGAAGCTTGAAAAAAAAAAACATATTAGTAGAAAGTAGTTCCAGTTAAAATGGTTGATAGTGAGGTGTGGAGATTATCCAGAGTAACCAGGACATTGTTTCTTAAAAGACGCGTTGCTGTTGAATGTCTAAATTTCAATGCTTTGAGAACCACAAATAAAATTCTATTTGCCTCCAGAGAATGGAGACACAAAGGGAAACAACAGAGTCATAGTTGTAAACATTGGTGTATAACAAAATGCTTCTCACAGTACTACATATACAGCATTTAGACCTCAACACAAGAGCACTCGGTGCACCCAAAAGCTTCCTGGTTGCCATTCATGGCCAAGTGAACACACTGCAAACAAATTTAACCAAAAAACTTAAATGGATTTTGCAAAAACCTTTTGTCAAAACACTCAAACACTGATGGAATGCATTCAACTCTTTAACCTGTAAACAGAGGAATTACTTTTGGAGCAGCTGTGAACCGCAGAGGGCGAGGCAAGAGGAAGGAAAGATGCAGAGCGAAACATGGATGCATGCGCACGGCGAGACAATCATCTGGTACGAATAAGGAACCCAGAAATACTTCAGGAACGCTAGAGAGACGACAACGAAGAAACATAAATAAAAACCAGACAGCCTGATGAAAGCTCTGAAAAAGGCCTTTGCCTGAGATTGTAGATGAAAATATTGTAGAGTCTTCGATCCCCATGAGGCCAGACGCCAATTAGGGTGCCCGCTATTCCTGCTTGACGAGTGAGCGCCCCCATACAAAGCCACTCTAAAAATGGGGTGCTGGAATCGAATACACAAGATCAGGAGAGTTACATTTTGTCTTAGCATATTTTCCAGTCCAGATAATAAACATAATATTGCATTGTCCTCTAATTATGATCTCAGAATGTTGCATAACACCAAACACGATTTCTTTCCCCCTGCGTGCTCATAGTACTGACCATACTACAGATGATGGACCATGGGAAGAAAGAACCTAAATTAGCAAATGTCTTGAGGATTTAGTTTTTTATCACTCTATTTTCTATGAGGTTTTTTTTCCCCTGTTAAAAAAAAAGACTTATCAAGGTTTGCGTATCCATTTGAACCCTTTAAAACAAAGCCACCTCCAGCCATTTCTTCTTAAGTGTGGTGAGGGCTGTGGTTGACACTGCATCATCAAACACATTGTAATTACCGAGGCATTTTAAACACAGGACTGGCTCAGCTGATGGAGAACATCAAAGATGAGGCCAGAGCTGAGTGACTAGTCCTGAGCATGGCAGATTCACAAACCCGCTGCACACTCACTCACTCAAAAATGATAACAGAACTCCCTCTACCTCAGACAAGAGCAGAGACAGGCAAACATGTTGGAGGGGGAAGATGAGGCGGGGGGATAGCCCCTCCTTGCTGCTGTAAAAGCAGGAGGAAAAAAAAAAGAAAAAAGTAAGGAAGAAAGGAAATCGCAGCCATACGGGCTATGCTCCCCCAGCTGAACTGTAGCCGCATTTTTACGGTGGGATAAAAGACGCTATATGGCGACGCGCTCCTCCTTCTACCCTGCCAACCTCATCTGTCAGCCATTAGTTAATCAGGGCTGGTAACACAGAGCACAGAGAGCTGGCACAGCTCGTGGGACCAGAGGACGGCGTCACCTCTGAGAGCAAGAAGAGGGCAAGGACTCTGGGACCTCTGCTTCACCGATCTACAGCTGGGCTGCTTCAGTCACCAGCACCCACTCAGGTAAGACTATTTCACTTATCACTTACTTCAGGCGCTACAAGTGTGACAAGTTACCGTCTAGCTGCTTTAGTCTCTTTACATAAAAAAATAGGGGTGCCTGTGTTTGCATGTCTTTTAAAAGTTGGTCCCTGATCATTAAAAAGCATGCTTTGTATTATGAAAGCACTAGGTGCTTTGTACTAATAAGACGTTACATGTAGCCTACTTTATCTGAACTTCTATATATATATGTTATAGTCGGTTCAAAAAGGTTATGTTGCTGCTCTTGTGTTACTCTAATGTGTTGCTGAGAAATGAGAGTTTTGAATATATGGACAAATTCTCATGGTCACTTTAACATGAAGAACTCCTTGAGAAAAAACACACAAATCAATGGGTCTCATGGGAAATAAAACACTGGAGACAGATTTGCCCTCCCACGTTGTCCCAGCAATTCATTTCACATGATTAGGTGGGTTAAATCTAGTATAATCTGGTGAGGTTCATCTAGGCGTAATGTGGACTCTAAAATGGAATGACTCACCCACTTTAGATTTGGCACAAAGTTGAGAACCAGCCAAGTAAAACAAGTTCTTTACCAAGCTGAACAGAACTGCTGCAGAGAAAGACATAACTGATATTTAAAGCCACACGTAACAAACAGGCAGCTCTTAATCACTCTGCTAAGTGGCTCCAAAGCGGCATTCTTGATTTGATAGTGTTTCACAGTTCTGGAACAAATCACATAACTGAGTGCTAAACCAGACCCAGCTAATTCATGCCTTTTCTGCGTGCAATAAACCGTGCTTGGAGTTTTTAAACAGACATGTCTGATTTTGATTTAAATGAATAAAATATGATTTCATACGGACAGATTTCTAACAGATAAATTCCAACAGGATAATCAGACTGATATCAGATACTTTTTTCTAGGACTGGCAGGCAGCAACTTCAAGATGACCCCACCCACTGCCTTGCTTTGAACAGGTAAGCCAAAATGACACATGGAAACTGTTAGGCATCCAAGAGATTAAATATCTGCCACTAAGCCAATATGGCAATCAAAGCAGCTAATACTGTACAGTAACTCACGGAGAGAAGGTAAATTCCACAAAATACCAGAAAAGATCAAAATTGCTTTGTGTGTAAATGTGCATTGATTTGATCACCGATCACCATGGCCTCAAGCAGTGCATGAAAACATTTATTACTCTGCAAACTATAATTACGCTAGAAGTATTTTTTCCTCGGTGATAAAAGGATCATTGAGGGTATTTTTAAAACAATGGTTTTATGTTGGGGCTTAGAAATCAAAAAGACCCTCGCAAACATCCCAATGTGCGTTTTGCCATGTGTCAGATTTAGCCAGATCAATGATAAAGATGTCTGTGTTTAACATGCTGATTTATTCCTACATTTTAAAATTTATGAAGATAATTTCTTTTAGATATTTCTGCTTTATTTGATAGTGATAGTAGAAAGATACAGCAAAGGCAGGGGAGAGAAAGGGGATGACATGCAGCAAAGGGCCTGGGCCGGACTCGAACCCTGGCCTTGATACATGGGACGCGCTCTAGCAGGTGAGCTATGGGGTCGCGTCGGTTTACTCCTAATTTTCGGACTAAAGTCAAGCCAAGTAAGCAATATGTCATAAAAGATTAGGAGAAATGACACATTATTAAGTATAAAGTAAAAGGCTGTTAAAAAGGCACTTTAGACGACAAATTAGTTTTTTGTTATAGGTTTCCCATATTAAGGGTTTCTAAGTGACACCATATCTTAAAATGTGAGAGCCAAGGTCAAATTCCAATCACATTGCAGCACGTTCGCAATGCAGGAGGATGGTAATACCAAGCATATGGTAACTGTAGTTACATAGACTCTTCAAAGGAGCTCAGTGCTGACCTGGAGCAAGAACAAACATGCAAGAGTAGACTGTGAAGGGAGTGCAGAATTATACCCTGGGCTACGCGTTGTCAAGGTTGTGAAATGCTGAATCTTCAAACAATGGAAACTGCTCTATGTGGTCTACCATGCTCATGCAAACTCTTAATTTATCTGTATACTAAATCAAACAAGGTGCTCCTTGTAGTCGTAATAGCAAACTGAATGCTCTCTAAGATAGCGACATGTCTTTCGTTATAGCTTCACCAGTATGACCATGTTCTCTGGTGCATAGGTTAAACTGCAAATCACAGAAAGAAGGAGACAAGCGGGAGGAAGATAAAGGTCATGGAACCTTCAGGCTGCTTTTCTTTTCATGGTCTTGTTTTGCAGGGAGGTTTCAAAGACAGAAGTCAAAACAACACATGTTGTGGACATGGGAACAGCTGGTAAGAGCGGCGTCATGGGGCAGAGGAATGTCGAGAGTCGTAGAGCTTTTATCCATCAGGCCAAAATAGCCACCCAGACGTGTTTGAAACCACGCACAGATGCAGTGTGAAATCATTTATATATACAACTCACCTCACGCTAACCTGACCAGTGACCAATCTCACAAGATGCTTTGAACTATAGTCATCAAATGATGAATTCAATTTAAGTAAGTGCAAATATAGCCACATGAAAAATAGAGATATCTTTTGCTAACGAGTAAAGTACAGTGATGAGTTTCAGATGTGCCAAGTTGATTTTGCCAAATTATTCATCCTAGGATAGGACTGATTGTAAGATGTGGAAATAATTTCCTGTTTCTTTCAATGCAGTTCCTGACAGACAGTCAGCTTCAGGAGCTGCAGCGTACTTCTGATTGGTCTTAAACTAAACATGACTTTTCCATCTTTAAAGAGTTAAATAAACAACCGGTTGAGGCGGCATATACAGTTTCTTCAACACGGTTCCCTTTTTAAGTCAACACCACTCAGAAAAGATACACCAAGCAACTATAAGTCAAAACAAAATGACAAAACAGCCGGGTTTTTTTGTCTGTCTAAAACATTCCACTGAGAGCTTTTTCCATTACCATGTTATACTCAAACATCCAGCACTGCTGGAATCAGTACTCTGCTGCAGATGGGGAAAATTAGGAATAACTATAGAAAAGATAGTGACAGAACTTGAAAAATACAGTAGTAGACCCAAATGCACAATGCAGTGGTTAGTAATGCGAAACATAGCCCCTCCTTGACATCTTTTTTTGTCATCTGAACAAATGAAAAAATGAAAAGTAGTTGCACACGCTAACTGCTGCCATGTTAGGGCACTGCAATGTGATATGAAGCTATTCTAAATAATAAGTCAATTAAAAACCTTTTCCCCTCCCCAAAGCATCGCCTTTGAACATTAAAATAATGTAAAATATAGAGCTGCAACGATTGGCCCGATCAAAAGAATATTTATTAGCAACTAATATGACTATCGATTAATTAAGTCAAATTTTGAAGCAAAAATGCCAAACATTTGATGGTTTAAGTTTCTCAAACGTGATGATTTGCTACTTTTCTTTGTCTTACATAATAGTAAATGTAATATCTTTGGGTTTTGAATTCATGGTCGGACAAAAAAGACCTTGAACTTGGGGGAACTGGCAGGGACATTATCCCCTATTTTCCAAAGTGTTATAGACCCGACAATTAACTGATTAATCAGGAAATCAACTGGCAGATTACTTGATGATGAAAAGACCTCATAGTTGCAGCCATAAAAGTATACAGTGCACAAATACTCAACGGTGGATTTTTCCTTTGAATGTTGATGTATTTTCGCAGCAAGTGGAGAAGGGACAGAAGAAATAACTTGATGAATAGTGCATCAGGCAATGACTGACATACTGGAATTTCCTCACATCTGTGGACCAGTGGCCCTGCTTACATGGAACGATGAACCATTAGAGAGGACCTGACAGGTAGCTCGGTAACTTGCATGGAAAGTGCAGCACACTTGCTAAAATAGTATGGTGCGAGTAAATCTCTAATCCTCTAAGGTGTAGCTAACACGTCAGTCTTGTATTTTGGAGTTGAAATGGAGGATTATAAGCTCCCTGTTACTTAAAGTGGGTTCGAACACCCAATCTATCACTGTCTCTCCCATGAGAGGGGAAAAAGCTCTTTGACAGCAATGTCCCACAAACTCCATTTCACTCTATCAACTTGATACCATCGACAGGCACAAACAGGACGAGGCCCCATCAAGTCTGATGTGGTAGCCTCATGTGAGAAGAATTATACATTTAAGAGGAGTCTAAGAAGCGACTCCTAGAGGCTTTAAACCACTTTATAATACTTGACTGACAAGTTGAGGAAAAGCAGGCGCTCTCTACCTGTGTCAAAGGGAGGCCATGTTCCCTATCATTCGATGAGCCTTGGGTAGACCAACCTAAATGCTTCCAGACTTTCACGCCTGTTTCCTCTCATTTCATCTCACTGCATCTGCTCCCAACTCGGATCACCCATAAAACAACATCTACCCCTACTCGATGGGCTCCTCTCTTAATTTCTTCCAATGCCCTGCACAAACTCATTGTGGTTCGGACTCAACTCTTATTCCTTCAGATGGGGCTTTGCTCCCTCAGGGACACCGTTAATATCATATTTTAAATGCTCTCTAAGCTACAATAAATTGTGAGGATGTTTATGCAAGTGCTGGCAAAAAAAAAAAAAAAATTTTACAGTGCGCAAAGTTTTACTTATCGTCATGTTATCCAACTGCTTGACCTTAAAGAGACTTCCATTCCTAATGTGAAGGCCATGCTGTGATCCAAATATTTTGAATCTTCAGATAACATCTCACAGCGTTTTCTGCCTCCCAAGTCTTAATGGTTTGCCAACATCTGTAGGCTATAGTGCTTGACTTTTAACAAGGAAATCATCAACTGAACTATTTTGCTTTCTCTCAAAGGCTGAAATGAAACATTATCACCTGACTCAGATTTAAACTAAAGCCATGACAAGAACCATGCTTGTGAGGACCAGGGGGGGACCTTCCAGCCACTGCTTCAATTGCTCACACTCGACTGGCATATGGGCAGGATCAGGAAACACAAGCCCAATGATGTCACGACCAACTGACCCCCGGGTGACAGGTTTGGGGAATGTTCTTGCCCACTGCCCTCAGGCCAAAGTCAACTATGTGAATGTGGTGCATGTGGATTTCATTTGAAGCAGCATGATTAGCTCACAGACGCACAACTGCGATCCCCTTCCATGGGAAACCCAGTCTTGACAGGAAACGGTATGTTTTTGTTAGCAAAAAACAGGCATAAATGACTAAAATGGTGCCTTGGTTTCCAATTATATCAAACACAGTCTTATTGTTGCTGGTTGCACACATTTTGACATCGACATTACTTTTAAGGTAATTACCTATTAGTTAGTGATATTTACATTCCGGATTTTATGTTTAACTATGTGTCGGCAATCCTAAATTTGTGCAATAAATGTGATAATTGTTTCGTCTCTTTTTTTTATATGACAAACGTGTTTTGATGAGCTGTATTTGGAAAATGAATGTGGCTTTGACAATCATCCATTTAGAGTTTCTGAAACTGTCACGTGTGCAAGATTAGAAATGATGAACGGACCATGGAGGTTAATCGAGGCAGATTATTTTGGATAGACAAATTTAGGCAAAGATTTAATTACATTTGTAAAATGTATTTTGGACATTATTGTCCTGTTATTGAATGCCAACATAAAAGATTACTCTTCTCGATCAAATGTTTATCAAGAAGCAATGCACATTTGTGAATATTGTCAAGATGGTATTATATCATTAATAAAGCTATTTCCCTTTCAACAAGTCTTTAGGTTTATTTCCAGAAAGCCTACCTCTGAAACATGAGAAAACATGAAATATTGAAGAAGTGGCTTGGCTAAAATGCCTTATAAGTAATAATGTCTGTGGGATAATAAATTAATTAATTACATTCCCAAAAAGGGATTAAACATTATACAATAATATGCTATCTTTTGGGAGAATATAGAGCACGTGTGAGATATATTTTCCTAAGAATATATTTGATATATTTAAAAAAACCCTCAAGGATTTCATTTACAAGCTGCTGTTGCAAACTGATCTGATTGATGTTGGTGGTGCAAATAAAATGAATATTCTTTTATTTAGCATAGAAAAATATTCTGGGGATACTACCAACAGAAGAGGCCATTACAATATATAAGGTAAGACTTCCTCTGAAGCCATGAGAAATATTTAGAATATAAGAACCCCAAAACCATTTTATCCCCCTCTGGTCTCCAAAAGAGCACAAGCTCCCAAGCATTTGAGAGTTTCACAATATTACATTTTTGGTCCTATGAAATTATTCAAATGTATTTTGAAAAAAAATGGTATGAATGCTTCCTTCTATATATGATAGAAGTCCCATGTGTGAAGGTAATTCGATAACTGATGCTAGCCTCTGATTTAAGTTTATTCAGTTTGATCAACACTTGATGCCGCATGTAGGCTACACTGTTGCTTTTTATAGAGCTATACTAAATGAATGCTTCACTGCAGTTGGTTAATCATCGGTTTCTTATTATTTCTTATTGTAAAAAATATAATGATATGGTCTATTTAGAATTGAAGCCTATGGTACAGTATTTACTTGAATTACATTATTTGAATATAGTGCCTGATATTACGTCTAACACGTGTGCTTTAAAAAGCTATCTTAATTTACGTGTGTTTTCCTTCAAAGAATGACCTTTTTAAAAGAAAGCAGGACAATATCAAATACGTAATTCAATCAGAAGTTTTCTGTAAATACTGGCTTTCCAGGAATTGCTTTTGAATGTCCAGAACTAAACAACCCTTGCCAGCATGAATAAATACCAATTATTGTTGTAGTAAGAGTAATACTCTGTCCGTCTCCTGCCAAATGCATTACAGAGAGCTCCATTAATGCAATGGTAAACAGATGTGCCACCCAGCGCCTAAGTTTGATTTGGACTGTGTATGTTTTCCCCAGGGAGATTACAAAACAAAATGTCAACGCATAAAAAGGAAAAGGCCTGTAGTGTTTTTACACAACAATATGCAGAGGAATGTGAAGTAGTACTACAGATAATATAGAAACAGATTTTAAGTATGCTCCCAAAGACTTATTGTAAGGATTACTGAAAAAGGCCGGTAAACAGAGTGAAGTCAATTGAGGGTCAAATAGCAAAATACCACATAATGACCTTTTCTATGAGCTGTTTACAGTAACTCACCTACACACTATACTGCATAAACATTCTGTACATGTATTGCTTACACATGGTTTACCAGAGCATATTAGTGTAATACAAAGCAGCTGTATATGAAAGAATAACTGACGTTTCTAAACAAAAAAAAAAAAAAAACGGTTCCCCTGTTAAAGCTATAAACTATTTATTCCAAGTTTTACTATATACCAGCGTACGGTGTCTTATTTTGTTTTCCGATCTTGTAAGACTGTTCCCTAGAGATATGTCTGTAGGATTTATACTGTTTGTGTTCACAACCTACATAACAAATTGCGCTCTTCCTTTAGAGTACACAATACTTACTAAAGTTGGTAAAAAGGTACAGCTTGTATTTTGTTTGTCAGTAAAATATTGCATTGAGAAACAACACAAATTTCACAGTTATGTTTCTTTAATAATCTTTACAATGGGAAAAAGCTAAGTCAACATGTTTACGTATTTTTGCACGTGAATGAAATAAATAGCAAAAAGAACAAGAACGAACCAAAATATGCAAAATAAAGTAGAGGTGCTCCCTTGAGTTTGGCAACTTTGCACCGCAGGGTTAAAAAAAACAAAAAACAAAAAACAAAAATGGAGTTGGGAGTGAAAACTGCCATGGCTGAGGAGTCTTGGTTGTAGTGGAAGTCTTGGTTGAGAATGACAGAGTGAGGGAAGCAAAGAAACAAAGAAGGAGACTGCAGAAATCCTCACTGAGAGGACACTGACATGAATACAGACCCAACTGCAACACTTCAGCTGAAATATATGTCATGATAGTTTTATGTTGCCTTAACCAAAATATAATTCATGGTGCTTACATGTCACATTTTAAAACTGGTCACTCATCGTTTGCCTGAATCCACAAAGCTGCACAATCACCAAAGTGTCAAAGAGGGTCTGACAGGGAATTCAACAAATACTCCGACTGTAAATGGCAAAAGTACTGTGGTTCCAGCATTGAGTGAGAGCTGTAAGTTTGGCCGGAGAAGTTACAAATACTCTTTAAGGTTAAAGAGTAACTTAATTCCAGACTGAATAGCAGTATTTCACTTCGCTTCTCAGGTTGGGTGTGGTCAGAAGTGTGCCTAATTGCACCTGTAACCACACCCATCAGTGATGTCATAGTATACTGACACACCCTTGAGTACACCTCTGCATCACTGCAGCAAAGTGAAGTTAAACCACTGAAGGTCAGTAAAAACAAGATTTTCAGCTGGTATTTAGTTGCTCTTTAAGGCTATAACAAGTAAAAGCAAATAAGAGCAGCTTCTTTTGACCACATTGTTTAGCTAAAATCTGCTCTTCCTGTTTTATATTTGCTGACTAGCAGACCAACAAATTCAGATGTGTGTGATGTCGTGATGCTGTAACCTACCAAGAATTAGTTTCTACCAGCTAGCCTCTACCAGTAGCATAATTGCTGTGGCTTGGTGGCAGAACGGTTGCCTGCCAATCGGAAGGTCAGCGGTTCGATCCCCCAGCCATGCGTCCAAGTATCCTTGAGCAAGACACTGAACCCCGAAGCTGCGCCTTCGGTTTGTGAATGTTCTCATATGTAAGTCGCTTTGGATAAAAGCGTCTGCTAAATGTAAATAATGGTTTTAGTGTTAATTTTGTCACCTTTTTTTAATTTAGTCTTAGTCTTGAGCCAAACGCCTTTGTTAGTTTTAGTCATATTTAGTCATTCCCATATCTTTTTTGTTAGTCAAGTTTTAGTTGACTAAAAGTCTCGTCATTTTAGTCTAGTTTCAGTCAAAAGACAACTCAATATATCTTAGTCAAGTTTTAGTTAAAACATTTTTGTCTTTTTTAAAATAAATTATTTCTGATAACCATTTCACTCTGTGTTTCACACATCTCAAATATTGGTTAAATGTCATTTACACTTGTTGAATGATTTTTGTTGAATGCAACTTAATGCAAGTTATAATGGTATTGCACACACCATTATTGATGATATATGGAGCAATATTAAATATAATTGTTAAACTTGATTTCCTTACATAGAAATGAGCTTTGATGCCTAATATATTCATTTTTATTATGATGTGAAGGCCCACACACCCATGTGGCAAAATAAGTTACATAAAATATATATATATATAACCTGCATAATGTATGTGCCACAACACAATAGCTAACTGGTTGATTTACATTTTTTGTCCACGGGGCTTCCCGTCAGTTATAATGACACATTCTGACTTCACTGTATGAAAAATGCGACCAGATAGAGTCTCTTCCTTCTGCCTAGCATGTCGTCGGCGCTCGTTGCTCGTGTTCTTGCTCCATGCATGTAGTTTCGTGTTGCAGCCACAGGCTGGCAGCAACAGGGGTATGAGACCTGTACTTGAACAACAGCGCAAACTCATTTTGAAGGCGTGACAGCTGAATATTCTGTCCTCGTGATGAAAAAGTAGAGACGAGTGTGGACGAAAATTCAGAGAGATTTTATCTTCGTTTTTATTTTATGCAAAACATTTTAGTCTCGTCTTTTTTTGTCAATAATAATGCATGTTAATTTAGTCTTAGTCAGCGTTTTTGGACGTTGCTGAAGTCTCGTCATCGTCTCGTCTTCGTCATGTAAAAAACGGTCGTTGACGATCATATTTAGTCTCGTCTGACGAAATTAACACTATTTAGTGTGTATTGGAAACTAAGTTGGCCCTAGATTCTGAAAATGTATGCGACTCTTTTAGAGGAGATGGTTTTGTTTTGCAACACAACAGGGCAAAAGCCATTTAGGATTGTTACCCATAAGCGTTGCCTATATAATTGCCCTTGGAGTAGCATGTCTTTTTCCGTACTGTAAAAGGCCCCAATCAGTAGTGTTCATGTGACATGTGTGTATAATGACAAATAATTCAAGTAAAGTGTTACATCAATCTAAACCGGAACAAAACATTAAAGCTGCAACAATTAATAATCTATTGTAAACAAATAAATAATTTTAATTTGAAGAAAAAAAATCCTTCAGAAATACAATAACTGGCCAAAGGAATAAAGAGACACAGCAACAAATGACTATAACTTTATAAGGAGGAGGTATCTGTGTGCTTTAGTTTGTTTTATGGACACTGATGAGAGCTGAAAAAGAACGACTCTTGATAACCTCGATTTACTGCGTTGACAGTTTTGTGTTCAATAAGCTGCACTGATGCTGCCTACCATTAAGAGAATAAATAAATTCATTCTAAGCCTGGAAATATGATAAAACTATCTTCATGATACCGACAATACACCATTATAAAATGTAAATTTCAATAGCACCATATCATAATGACTAAAATATCACAATGTTACTGTCAATTTTATTTTAAAGTTGCAATTTTTATTCATGTGGCTCCCCCCCCTCTACCCCCCGGCCTGCAACACATAAGATGATTAATTTTGAAAAGCCATCGTTTTTGTGATATATCACTAAAACAATTACTTGTTCTCAATGGATTATACATATAGTAAGAATCAGGTGAAGAAAGATGTACGAATGGTAATTACAGTGTAGTTTATTAGCATTTATGCCTGTTTTCCGATGTGATATAGACTACATCATATATCGGACAATATGCTTTGTTGAAACATAAAATAACAATTAATATTTTAAGAAAAATCTTTCTTATAATGCTTATTTTTCAATCATCCTGCATTTCAAGGCACTGACTTTTTGAGTTTTTGTATATTGTATTTAGATTAATTTGTATCTTGTGTTTAATAGTTTTCTTTGCTATTGGGACAATGTAGATTAATATTGTTTAACCTATCAAAGATGACGCCTTTCTGAATTGCATTTCAACGTAAGTAAAAAACACATTATCGAAAATACAAATGAAACATGTTTTGAAAATATTTTCCTCTGTACAAACTGTATTTACTCATAGAGAGATACAAGAGGTCTGACCGAGAGCACCAGCAAAAATATTAAATATAATATTCAGTAACGAAAACGAGCTACTTGAAAAACAAAATCATACTGTACAAAAATACATATAAAAAATACACTGACAGTCATTTGTTGCTGTTCAATAAAAGGTCATAATATTAACTCTTATACACAAATATACACTTGTGTACATTGGATACAGGGTGAAGACAGCAATACATTTAGCAAGAACATTTACTTCACGCCTCATATATGAAATAAATATTTTCTAGAATTATCCCTCTACAAACATATGGCATTGTTGGACAACAGTGTCCTGATTTATAGGTTTTAATTTGGAGCCTTGGCTCAAAATGGGATCCATGTGTTTTTAATGATCCCTTAAGTGGAGCAGCATTGTGTTTTTGTGTATTTTTTCTGTTTTTTTTTCTTGATTCTAATCAGCACCATCCCACTGCAAGGCCCATCTGGGTGGGCTGGAGCTGGCTAGCCAACAGTGGTGCAAGATACTGAGCGGTCACTTCAGAATCTCCTACATTTTAAGGCTAAAAACACACGTAGTACGCAGGTCCGAAGTCATTTTAGCACACACCATGTCTACTCACAGTAACACGCCCTCAGTGTTGGAGGAAAACGAATTAGTACTATCGTACCGGCTTCCATGGTCGGCGGTGCCAGGAGGCAGAGCCTGGGCAGGGCTGCAGGTTGCACTGCTCCATGCCTGGAGGCTTGTCCAGGACGTCACAGTTGTAGTCATTGAGCCTCTGGCCGTTGGGCCTTTGACAAACCACCAGGCGAGTTCTCCTTCCTCCACCGCAGGTCTGCGTGCACTGAGGGTAGCAAGCAGAAAATCGTGTTTGATAATGCTATATAATTATATTGTATAATTATAATCGGTCTTATAATATGTTTCAGTGGGGCATGTCTGGACTGTTTCAGCACTGACTTTCTAAGATCAGTGTTCTTTGACCTAACTAACAGTTCTTTGAGACTGAGATTGGACCAATGCCTGTTTTATGTATAATAGTGATAAGAGAGGCAGACATACAGACAGAGAAGACATAACAGATGATAAGGTTAACAAAGTGTATTGGAAATGTAGCAAGGTTCACAATGTGTTAGTGGAAGAGTATGACAAAAACTGAATATAACCTCACCTCTCCCCAGACACCGTAGTTCCACAGAGGGCAGGGCCCAGAGTCGCAGCTCTTTGACTCGGCAGGTTTGACCCTCTCATCACAGTAGCTGTTGCTGCGTCCATCAGCATCCTGACAGACCACCACTCGCCTCTGGAAGCCTCCTGCACAGGTACTGGAACACTGCACAGCACACACACAGTCAATGAGGATTATGATACATGCACACACAGGCCATAATTGGTTGGATTTAGTTGATCATCTTGGCTATGTGAATTAATTTGAACTGTTGATGCACTTAAACAAAAACAAAAAAAGTTTGTCCTGTGTGTAGTGGCATCAAAAATACCAGGCATGTTTGTAAAGTCCTTTATCATGTATGGCCCTCTGCCTGGGGAAATGAAGACATCTGCTAATGTGTTAATGTGTTCACAAGAATGTGTTTACAGACAAGAACAGGTCTTCATGACAACACATTACACACAGTGTGTACAATGCTGGCCAGTATTTAATTCTTCATTGGCTTTCTTATGAAATTTACGTTTTGTGTGCCAATAAAGAATAATAATACAGGCTCCATGAGTGGATCTTAATTGTTTCATGCACAAGACTAGTAAATTATGCAAATTCTGACTGGATTTTTGAAAATGAATCTACCACAAGACAAAATACTTCTGCACAGCATTATTTCTCCAAAGATAAACGAACGTACTGCGCCCCAGGGTCCGGTCCGCCACTGGTTGTCTGCTGAGGGCACATTCCAGCTGCTGTGCCCAGGATGCCGTCCTGGGTCCTGGGGATATCCGTAGGGCTGGTCATTGATGCGCTGACGGTGGTAGATAGACGAGCAGGGTGCAGTCATACACTCCTGTTCTGTCGCAGGTTTCTCATCCGGGTCACACAAAGACTGGTCCACCGGCTGGTGGTAGTTCGAGCAGACCACCTGCCTGGTGATTCTTCCCACGCCACAAGTCACTGAACACTGGGGACAGGGTTGAGAGAATCCAAGGTCTTAAAAATTGAGCTCAGGTGAGGGAGGACGACTGTCAATTTCACTAGCAAACAATAATTTAATAATAATTAAACTGTTAATCTTGAAAAGGAATTCAGACTCAACAATATTGTCTGCATTGTTGCTAAGAACCATGTACTAAGACGGATGTGATATGACGTGATGATGTAATGTTTTAATTCTATACGTTCTTAATGTCACAATATCTTGACGTTTAATCTTTGTTGGACTCTTTCAGTTTGAATTCCTTTTCCCAAGATTTCTTCCATTATTTCTCAAATTAGATTTTTGTTGGAGAAGTTTCTAAATCTGCCCTTAGTTTAGGGAGTGTTGAATTCATTGATTGCTCCCATGTACATGTATTGTCCCGTGTATTGCTTCATGATGTGAACCCTTGTGATGTTAAGTCCCATGAGTCTGTAACTGAATACAACAAGAGAAGAAAACAGCTTAATATGGCATGAATTTCATGAACTTAAGACTTTGTCCCCACAGAAATTTTATTTGGGCTCTTATAATTTAAAATAAAGGACTTCATTTTACATGAACACATGATTAAAAGATCATGACAGTATCACTGTAAATCATCCCTGGTTATTTAACTACCAGTTAAACAATCCCAGCCCTGGTCTTTTAGGGACATCATCAAGAGATTTGGGTCTCTGCTAACCTTCACAAATCAATACTTAACTGTCCAAGAACACAGCAGTACCAAATGCTGAATAACTGAACGTTTCTGGAGTAGAAAACATTTGTATTGATTGGACACAGTGTTGGATTTTTTACTCACAGGAGACCACTCCCCGGCACGCCATTGGCCACAAGGGCTGAAGCAGGCGGAGGACTCCGGGGGGCGGGGCAGGTGGGCACAGTGGGATTCGTCAGCCACTCCTCCCTGGGCATCTCTGCAGCTGACATAACGCGCCCGCTTCCCCTTGCCACAGGACACCGAGCACTGGAGGACATGAGGATATAAGCAGAGCTGAGATAAATATTTGTCTTATGTGGAATTTCAAAAATGTTTGTATCATGTGGTTTTAAAGTGATGCCATTAACTGCATTTCCTGACTTTAAGTTATCATGGAGGTAGAGCGCGACTGTTGCCATGTAAGCCGTGCCATACAGTTTTTGTAAAGTGCCAAAATGGTAATGTGAGAATTCTATATGCTGTAACCAATATATAATCACATATCCATAAGCCTATAGTACACATATTACCAAGATATTGTATAGTATAAAGTGAAATTGGTGAGCTGCAAATGTGTTCAATTTGAGGTTATCCTGTGGCCCCTTGTTTCTTATTAAAAGGACACAAATGGGCGTAAAAGAACTTCAGCATTCCCAATGCTTTGATTCACCACTTACTGTGGGTTGAAGATTACCCACCACAATGCAAAAAGCACAATTCAAGAAATGTGTAATATCTTGTTTTTTCTACAAGAAATCATTTTGTTGAGCACAATCTGCATTCAATTATTAAACTTGTTTCAACGTAAATGGTCTTGATCTGTCTTCTCTGTTTCTATTTTTCTGCTCAAGCTGACAAACAGACCTGCGTTCGGATTTGTTTGTTTGACGCTAGCAATTTTCCCCAGACTATACAATATTTTGCTTATTAGTAGAGGAGGATTTTTTGCAGTTCCGTAATACTTCCTCTCATCATGTGTCCATGTTATAAGAAGTAACAGACATTTCTTAGCGTGCAATAAATAAGGAAACATTTTTTTTGATGAAAATCCAATTGTGGATTCTTTACCTGGCGTAAAAAATGTGTTCATGGTTTTCTCTAATGTTGCTGAAATGACTCCCTGTTCAACTTTCACCTGCTTATTCTCTAAAGCAGTACCCCTGCCATCTCAATGGGACAACACAGTAAACATTTCTGAGGAGATGAATCTCTAATGCAATCAAATGGCTCCCGCTCAAATAGGCATGTTAATATCCCTCTCATATCAATAACACTCCAAAGAGGATGGCAGTTCTGCTGCTCGGGGGAATGTATGCATGTGTATCTGTGCATTCTGTGTATTATTTGTGTGTGAGTGTGTGTGTGTGTGTGTGTGTGCGTGCGTCTCTAAGACCACACTAGCGCTGGCCTCTTTGACATGTGAGCTCACACCGGCTTTCAGATTGACAGACGGGGTTCAATCTTAAAAACCGTAGACTCGTGTTTAGATGAAATCTGGTTCTCATTTGCGACAAGTAACAATGCAAACTATCACAGACAGAGGGGCCACTCAGCCCAGACAGTGGAGTCTGTGTGTGTGTGTGTGTGTGTGAGAGAGTGTGTGTGTGTTTAAATGCAGCAGGGGGTAAAAGAGACAATGCCAAAGAGGATCATGGTCCTGTACAGTATGTACTATCTGAAGGAATGTTGGGATATACAATAAAAGTTGAATGTGTTAACCTAATATTAGCAAACACATATGCAGGTTACTCGAGTATGGTTTTCCTCTATTAAACAAACAGAAACACACAATCTTCTTCATCAGTATTCTCATTTTTCATTCTTTGTCAAAGACAGAGGTAAGTATTATTCCAGAGCCCAGAAGATAATTTCCTTCAAGCTACACACACACATACACAGAGAAAGATCAACGAAGCAGTACAAGAATTTATTTACCATTCAACACAAAACACATTGCTTTTGTATATTCTTTGGACTGTATAAGGTAAACCAACCGACTGTAATGTGCTCTGAAGGACCCAATAAACCCCATTTGTTTCCTTACCGCAGTCCAGGAGCCGAATCTCCACTGAGTCAGGAGCTGAGCGGAGTTGTCAGGACGAGGTGTGCTTTTTGCCGGAGAGGCCCACGGACAGGCCGGCACCTCACAGTCCTACAAAAAAACCACAACATGTAAATGCAGTAAAACGAGTAATCACTGTGAGTCGAACATCACTACATTGAAGCGGCAGGAGTAAATATGCCAAATATATTTCTAAACGCATTTCAGAGAATCCCTTGGATGCAAAGATCCAGCTCTAATGACTAAAGTTGTCCTAAAGGAAAGGTTTGTAGAGAAAATCAATTGTGTACAACCAAACAAAATAAAGATGCTTGAAACACAAGATTATTTATAAATTGGTTGAGGAGGTCTCTAGCTGTTTCAGTGTTTAGTTCCATTTCCCAAAGCTTGCAGACCCGCCTAATACAATGTCCATATTGTGGTGACCTCAATTCCAACAGCTGAGACAGATCACCTATCTGTAGACTGAAAGGTCATCAGTTCACTCTGTGTCCATCAGTGTCTAAGAGCCCTTATGCTATACACTTGAACAACTCGGATAAGTTGTGGTCATGTATTTGATTTTAGATCTACCTAGTTGAAGTCATTGCTCACACGGAATTGGAGTTGAGAGCCACTAAGTTGGCTCTGCTTCTCTTTCTCATCATCTAAGACACCTAATTTGCTTATTGGTCTTGTCAGATATCGGGCTCACTCAGCCCTCCGTAGATGTTTTCAGGCTCAAATCTCAGCACAAATTAAGCTGGTGAGATTTAAAGCTACACTAAAATCAATATTTTTACATTAACAATGGATCAAATGACTACGTGTAATGTGAAAGGGTCCCGCTCATAGTGACAAACCCACTGAGAATTAGCACCTCACTCTATAGTTTTGCTCAGCTCTACGAAGAATTTTATTGGCTCATTGTTTTGGTTTTTCAGCACACAACACTCTCCCAACAGTCCCATCAAACTCCTTTCCAGCCGCAGCAGGCAGCTGTTTGTCACTGAGAAAAGTTATAATAAACCTACTGAATGCTACCTGCCGAGCACAACAACGGCAGACAGACAAAGTTAGCTACTAGCTTGTCACCATAGTAGAGTACTTGTGCCAGATATTTCCCTCAGATGTTCGTGGAGACCAAAACCAGAGCTAAAAGGAAAGTGAGCTTGTTCTGTAGCTCCCAAAGTGGCCAATAAAATGAATTTACAAAAAGATCACTTAAGCTTTAAGTTGGCAGTAGTACAATCTTGTTGGATTTATTTAAAAGGTTAAAAAAACAAAAAAACTCAAGTAGCCTAAATTCCTTTTATCAACACTGATCTAATCTGGCCTGTCTGGTTGCAGAATCCCACTGACTCTGGGACAAATGAGGGTGAACCTTGAATGTTGAACTTTTGGTTATGTGAGTAGTTTGGAGAGTGTGTGAGCAGTTGTTTTACCTGACTATCTCTGGGCCTCGCCGCAGCATTGCACTCTCTGTCATCTACTGTGTCACCGTAGTCCCCCGACACACACCTAACAGCTCTCATCTGGTAGCCATGGCCACAGGTCACCGCACACTAAAAGACAAAAATCACACACGAAGAGAGAAGCCTAGTCAACCGCACGTTATCTCAAACCCTATCTAAGTATGTCAAGGTTGATATCTCTTAGACGGGGCCTCAGTCAAGGTTCAGCTCAGCAGAGCCTGTGTAAGACTCTGACATGCATGCATACACACACACACACACACACACACACACACACAATCTCAACCCTTTACCCAATTCTTAACTCAAATACAAGGCGACCCGACCACTTTAAGGTACAACACGAGCGCAGAGGAAGTGCCACAGGATAGGTTTATTTGAGCAACAAATTATAATTACATAGGCATTGACCAGCCAATATATTCCAGCTCTGTAAATACCACTATCTGACTTCATACAAACATGCGTGGGAGGGCATTAGATCTACATGTATAAACTAGACCATGAATGGCCAAAGACGTCCATTCATACATGTTTCATTCAGTTTGTGCTTTACCCTAAAAGCTAAAATTATACAGAAACATTTGGAAAATTTTAATGCATAGGAAGGTGTGTGTGTGAGCGTACTGTGGGTCAGGTTTAGTCTGACAGGATATGAGGGCAAAGTGAAAGCACCGTGGAGGAAATGGCAGCTGGAGTCAGCGCACACTCCATAACGTGCCATTATATCAGGTTACACGCACTCACACAAACTTGAAATATACACCATCACTCCTACACACCACATTCTCTCTGTGACCACACACACACACACAGACACACAGAGTAACAGATACGAGTTAAACTCCTAGACAGCAAGCCACACGTGAAACCCATTTCCTCAGTCAAAAACTCCATCAAGTCCCCTCGCCCCTGTATGTCCATGTCGTGTATGTATGTGTGTCTGCAGGACTCACCGCTCCCCAGACGCCAACCTGCCAGGACGCACACTCGGGCAGCTCGCAGCTCCCCACAGCAGAAGGTTTGCCTGATGGGTCGCAGAAGTGCTCGCTCAGCTTCTCCTCTCCAGCTCCCATGCTGCAGGACACTTGTCTGTGCCTCATCCCCTTCCCACAAGTCACCAGGCACTGGGTGAGGAAGGTTGGTGTGGTAGGGTGTGGGATGATGGTGGAAAAGGTAGAGAAATGTAATTAATATGGAATTGTGCAGGACTGTGTGCATTTTATCAGTCAAAATCATTCCCCTGTTACAAAATACTTGATAGAACTCCCCCATTTCTACAACTGGCTATGCCACTGGGGGAGAACAACAAACCAGAAACACCTTTTAATGAAATGAAACTACTATGAAATACTAATCAACAGCAATTTAAACTACAGCCTTTAAAATCATCTTAGTTACATTAACACCTCTATGACACGGCGTTAATATAACCTGAATACAAAAGGTAGGATTTATTGCAGGACTGTTATGTTGGGCTGCACTGTCTCCGGCTAGGTGTAACCTAATGATTGCATTATATTTCATGGCAATCTGGTCCACCCCCCTCTGTTATATTATACACCCCTGACTTTACTGTAAAACTTCTGTTAGTGTTGAGCTGTGCTGAAGGCTAGCTTTCTCCCTGTAAGCGTGTCATAGGCTGTAGATTTATGGTTTGCAGTCCTTCTAGGGCTTCTAGGTCTGTGTACCTTATTAACAAAGAGATATTCAACTCTTCTTGCTGTTTTTACAAGTGGGATTGTGTGTATGCATTTGTGTGAGAGGTTCCCACCTCACTCCACTCGCTAACAGTCCACTTTGGACATGGCTGGTCGTTGCAGGTTTCAGTGACCACCCTTTGGTATTCACTGCACTCCCTGTCCACCAGCCGTCTACCCAGGTTGTTCATACAGTAAGACTCTCTGCTACGGCTCCCACGTCCACATGTCTTAGAGCACTGTTTACAAGAACACATTAATAGTGAAATGATTATGAAATTATAGTGCAAATCAGAAATATTCTTCAAAACCAAAAAAGCTTATTTTTTGCCTGTCTAAAAATGATGTATTGAAGGTACAACATACATTAAAACAAAAATAAATACACAGAATATTATACACACACGACATTTTATAGCTTTTTAATTTGGATCTCCACAGCTTTAAGTCTAAATGTACTGCACAGTAGACAAGATGTTCACCTTGTACACCTTTCTTTGCAAGAAGTGGCATATGACTTATCGACCCAAAGATATACCTGAGCACAATGTAGTCCTCGCAAATATGCCCCTAATTGGACCACGGTTTTACATTTGTTTCCTTTCAAACTGTATTCAGCCTGTCTGCCTAGCATAAATAATACATTTCTTCCATTACTATACCTGTGACCAGGCGCTGTACTGCCAGCTCTTAAGCAAACAGTCCCCATGGCAGGGCTCTCTGGTCTGAGGTTTGGCGGCATCTTCACAGGCGCTGGCCTCCATCGGCTCACTCTGTCTCTTCCTCAGGCTGTACTTCATACACTGAACATCCAAGCTGCGGTAGCCTGGGCCACATTTAGCAGAACATTCGCTCTTTCCAGCAACATGCCACCTGAGTGAGAGGAGAGGCAGACAAATGTTTGGCTGTGTGCGCTCTGTAGGAATTTGTTTTGTGGGTGCATGTGTGTGTCTTTGTGCCTTCATGCGCACCTGACTTCACAGTCATTGTTGCAGGGCTCAGTAACAGCAACAGGACGAGGTAAATGTTCGCAGCGTTGGTCTGATACCTCGAGGTGATCACTCTTACGCACACATACCACCTTTCGCCTTTGCTCACCTGCGCACACACACACACGCGCACACACACACACGCAAGAAGAAAAGCAGGGATCAAATCAGACAACATCTGGCAGACAGTTCGCTTGCCAAAATATCACATTTCTTCACCTCTGACCAGCTTTCTGACATTCAGTCCTTCATACAGCCTTAGGCGTCCATGTCGGTCACAGACCCCTCAAATACATCTCTTTACTGGATCCCACTGTGCACTCTGAGCCACTGGGATCCTGACTATCCTGGTTGTAAAAAAGCAATTTTGAGGAGCTTAATCATTTTTAAGGGCCCGGGTAAGGGGAAGGTGTCGGCCCATGCAATTGGCTGGGATCACATTGGGGTTGCCAGGAGGGGGATTTATTGAAGGAGGAGATGAGTGAGTACATTTCTAAATCCACAGGTGTGTATGAGTGATGCAAGAGAAATGCTAATCCGAATGTGCACTGACACTTAGATCCATGTAATAAGATTTCATGTAATAAAGACACATTATGGTTCCTATAAAAGTCACACTTTTTTACAGATTTTTGGTGATAATTTTTTTTGGTTTATATTAGCTGTGAAATGTGTGTGTCAGTTAGACCACAAGTCAATAAACCTTTCTTCACAAGAACAAATATTGCAATTTCTGAAATAACATTGGGCCTAAAAGTACATAAAATGTGTACCTATCCTTGTATCACAACTGCACAACAGCTCCACGATATTTTATGCAATTGTAAAAGCTTTTTAAGATTCCCTGTGAGCCAAATAGAAATGATCATGTTCTTCATGTGTGGAGATCTGGAAGGCAAGCTGAGATCTTACCCTGACAGATGCGGTTGCACTCGAGCCAGGAGCCCGAGGGATCCCACACAAACTGCTCCTTGTGTTCCTCGATGGGTATGTTGAAGGAGTAGCGGACATCTGGGTTGTAGAGGTTTCCCACACACAAGACCTGTGGAAACAATGGTGGGAAAGCAAGGTCAAAAGACTTAACAGTGCTTTTCTTATTTTGTCTAAGCCCACACGGAGCTATCACCCTTGTAGACAGAGATCTAGCTCAGTTTGTTGGTGGGTGAGAAGGAAGCAAACTTTTACAACTGGAGATGCAGATATCAAGACTAAAGGAGAGCGAGAGGAGGCAAAACAAAGGTAAATACAGCATAACTCAAGGAGGAATTTAAGTGATAAAGAAACAACACAGAAATGTAAACACCTCTTACCTGCAGAATGAGCTCCTCCTCGATGCGGTCAGTGCAGTTGATGCGCTCCACTTTTGTGTCTGAGCCGCTGTAGTCAATGACAGTTCCCTTGAAGTTGATTTCCCTTTTGAACATGGCCACCACAAAGTTCCCATTCAGCAGGGAGTTGGACTGGCTATCAGATAATGCTGGAATAAGAAACGGACAGATGAGAATAACAAATCTGACCACAAACCATAAAATGACACAGAAATCCAAATGTGAAAGAGTTCAACATAAGAAATGTTTGATTCCGAACATTAGTTTGGCTCCTGCAGAATTGTGGTTTTGGGAATGTTTACGAGATGTGCCATTTTTTCTTTCCAGCCTATATGTTAAGGAAACAGTCTCTGAGTTGCCAACCTATTGTTCTGCAAAGCTTTGTTGCAGGGGAGGTATGTTGAAACACTGGTGGCACTAAATTGCAGTTATTTAGAGTTAGACTGCGTGACTCTTCTTAATGACTGACATTGCAATGCAAACAAAGGATCTCCCCTGACTGCAAATACAAACAAGGACATAAACATACACACACACAAATAACAAACAGGAACACATGGATAGACACTCACACTTGGCAAACAAGCATACAAAGACCAAAATGAACACCGACCACCTCTTTCTCTACCTCCAACACTATGGTTCCAAGAAACATGCAGTTAATTACAGTCGGAGAGTGCATGCCGAAACAATGTATGTGATTAAGTCTCTAGACGCAACATTGTTTACATTTAAGTCTGCACATTGTTGGATGCCAGCTAGTCATTGCAGAAATGGAAAAAAACAACAACAATGCCTTGGAAGATATGCAGCCACACAGTCACACACAGAGTGAACTTAAAAATATCATATACATCTTAAAGTTTTCTTATGCCTGGTGCTGACCAAGAGACGCTTCTTCTGAAGCGTATTTTCCAGAAAAATGCACACCTTAATGCTTGAACAGTGGAGAAAATGAGTTACATCACAAGAGGACGTTTTGTTTTCCGATTCACAAGCTGTTAAATGAACATAAATAAATGTATGTTGTGATAAAGATGGGTAAAAATAAATAGGAGAAACCAACATGAAGTGTCTTGAGGTTAAGGTGTTGAGCCACTATGAGCTTCTCGAACCACTTCAGTTCTCCCAAAAGCTTAAAATACGTTCTGCAAGTCTCTGTAACGCAGCTGGAGGGATGAACGCCTTCCTTCCAAAAGACACTCTCTCATTTGGTGTTGTGATGATGGTGGTGAAGAGCACTGCCTATTATGTCGCTAAAAAAGCTTTGATAGGTGTTCATTTGATCATCAGATCTGTGACTGTAGAGGCCATAGCAATTCCACGTGATTTTTACACTCAAACCATTCAGTTTGATGGTTCATTTAAAAAGAGAGAGAGAGAGAGAGAGAGAGAGAGAGAGACGGACGGCACACGTAAGAGTGGTCAAATGAGAAAGCAATTGTGTTTATTTACTGAACTAAGAAGAGCATCAGAACGTACTCAGGTAGAGTACTGGTGACAGACACTATATGTTGTAGTTGTGGAGTTTCTTTGGGAATGACAGTGCATTTCCCCTATTGAGCGAAAACTTTCCTTGGTCATCAAATACTTGCAGACTTTTTGCACCATAGCATTGTAAGTAAGTGAGTAAATAGTCTTTACTCACATGTCAGCACCTTTCTAGATCAGACCTCACAAAGTGTTTTACAATAAAAGACAAAAGAAATAAATAAAATAGTGAAGCGAAATATAGAAGTAAGGAATAAAATAATCTAAACAGGTGGGCGGGCGTTGAGCTACTTTCTGTCCACAGTGTCCAAGTCCAACAGGAGAGAGCTATGGAGCCACAACTTTAAAAGACACAGTCCCCTTTTCATGTCATGAGTGCGGTGATCTTCTCAAAACAATTTCTTAATACTGTACCAGCCGGAGTGGCGAAAATTGGCAGGGCATTGCACGTTAAATACAAACACCACTTGTGGCAACAGCGGGAGTCAAGCTTTTCACAGCAGCATGGCAACGAGACCCTGCCAGATGTGTTTTCTGACAGTTTGACTTAAAACATCTTGAACCTGACTTGAACCATCTGAAAATGGGCGCCCGCCCTTACACATAGGCAAAACTCCTTTACTCTGCCTTTTTTCCCTCTCTCTATCTGTCTGTCTCTCTCTCACATGCAAGCACATACACACAGGCAGAAACATACACACATACTGTGAGCCTGGTGGGTCCATCTAACCCTATACCCCTATATCCACTTTCATGCGGCCTGGGCTCCACATGCCTCTAATTAGCACCTATTGCTGCCTCATTTATCTTTCTCAGGGGCTGACACTCCATTTGCTTTCCCAACCAACCCTCTTTGCCATGACCAGTTCGACCAACGACCCTCCACGTTTCCTACATATACGCTCAGTACAAATGACAGTTTCCTTTCCTTTATGAAAATGGTTTGACAATAGTTTGGCACATTTCTCCTTACCCTCATTCACTAAAAGAGTGCTTCTACAGTTCTGGGTCATCAGGGCTGGGTGGTTTATGGTCATGTTAGGGGATAATGGCATTAACCTATAAGATGAGAACTCAAGGGGTATAATATATACATCTTTTTAGGCTGGACTGCTTCCATTTTGGATATATTCCCCCAAAGAAAACCTGCAATTTGATACAGTGTTGTTTAAAACCACATTGTAGCGCTGACACACACACCCACCGAGGTAGTTGTCGTCTTCTGGCTTTCCAGAGTAGCTGACCTGTTTGATATCAATGTTGGTGGCTCCGGCCGGGATCTGCACCACTGTGTTGTAACCTGAAGATGAAAAGACGGAGAGACAGACAGAACGAGAGTGACACAGAGAGCACGGAAAGTTACACAATTTTTAAGAAGGGAACAAAGTAGCTACAATAACAGCAGTGCGCGTTCCCACCTTGATTTTCCTAATAGCTTCACTATGCTACACCAAGCCCCAGTTGGGGAAGTCCGCTTCCAACCACTGGGGATTTAAATGTCACACTTGGAAAAATACAAGAAAACCCAAAAAGGTCTAGTCCTCTCAAATAACCTGCAGGAGAGCTTGTTTTAATCTCAGAGGCCCAACCGTGAAATGATATATAATTATTCCCTGGACCTACCTTTGGCCTGTAATTACTACACTGGGCCAGTTGTCCCATGATAAACTAACATAGAAAACGAGTGATCATGAGGGAGAGAGAGCACGTGAAAGCCAAGAGGCGACGAACAGGGAGCAGGGTATGAAAAAAGCAAAATATAAAAGAAAAACAGGATCAGTTAGGGGAGAAAAAACATGAAGAATCTGTATCTTCTTGAGAGAAGTGCTGGGTGTGAAACCTAAATACTTTTTAGGTACTTACTGAAATGTCCGTCCTATCCGTAGCAGCATCAAAAATTGTAAGCTGACAATGACAGCTTGCATATTTTTGTACTCTTCTTTACTTATTCTTTAAGCATCAAGTTTTAAGATTTAAATCATTTTTAAATTCCAGACTGTACTTTGTTTAGGCAAAGTTTTTGGACAGCATTCAACATTTGTAAGTATGGCTTATTTTATTAAATACAAATAAATATAAGTATGTTCCAAGTAAGGTTGCAAGTTAGGTATTGAAAAAAACAAGTCCACAATTTGGTATCGTTTTAGGGACTGACACACAGTACATCATATCAGTAGTAGTATCTAAACATTTCTACACCATACTCGTGAGGGTAGTTGCCACAGATTCTGCACATTATTACCATTATAACCCAAGATAAATAACAAATGTAACCTTGTACGGTTGAATAAAAATTAAATATAAATAAAAAGGAGAGAACAGATGAGACACAACTCAAAGACACAGTTGTGCTTTAACTGCTATTTAATCAGTTTAGTAAGAACATATTCTTGTTTGTAGTAACATTTTGAGGATAAAAGGGTAAAATCCCTGGACCATGGGTGTAATAAAGGCTAATAATGGCTGTTACGTACAGTACGAGACTGTTAATATTCATTAAATTCTTTCCTTATGTGAAATCAGCTTGAGAATTTGAACCAACAACTGTTTGATCAGGTGCCATCTGGCCTTCAAACTACTTACTGCTGCCTTCAAAATAAAATAAAAGAAAGAATGGAATGAGAAGAAAGGTGTGGGTTGGTGTGATCTCATGGTTAGGCTGACACCTTGAGCCACTCGGGGGCAGCACTTAGTTTACATATCTTCCTCTCATCAGCCATGTAGATCTTTTCACACAAACACACACACACACACACACACACACACACAAGCCATGTCGACCATGGAAAACGATTCCGTTTGATGCCACACTGTACAGGAACCTACTTTACATTAATAAACACCACTATTAAAATAAACTACTTCTTCACAATAAAACCCAAATACTTTCACCACAACACAAAAACCTATAGATAGTTATACAAGCACTGTTACTGTCAGTGTCATGTCAAATTCCCTTGCTAAACAATTGGGTCAAGATAAGCGTAAAAACAAAAAAAGTATGAACTTCAGAAACCGCCAGCCCGTCCACAAACCATCAGAGGTCTCCGAGTTCCCCCAGTTTAGCAACTGACCACACGCACAATCCTCCGGCAGCACAGGGTGACCCAGGGATGAACAGTAAACACACTACAGCAAGGGAGCGAAAAACACAACCATGCGGCACTTAGGGAACACTAGGGTTAACCAAAAACATGTTTCTCTCTGCCACTAGTAAGGAAGAAGATGATGTAAAAATAGCCTGTCTGTGCCAGACAAGGCGATCATACACTCAGAAATTCTTGCTGTGACTTGGCCAAAAGACATGGTGATGGACACAACTTGTATGACATATATAGGTAAGGTGCCATATACCAACCTCACTATTCCACCAACCACAAATGTACAATTTTATGACTCTAAGTGAACCTGGATCCATACATCCTAACTCTGACCAGCTAGTCTTTTTTTTTTGGGGACATTGCGAGGCGTCCCAGATGCTGCGTCAGTTGAGTTCCACTATAACACACTATGTGGAATAAAAGTAGCAATTGTTGAGGCCAAAGGCCTCATTACATTTGCATGTATCGTGTAGTCTGAATTCGGCATTATGTCAGCCTGTTCTCATTCCCAGGGCATCATGTAGCGATTCGACTTCCTACTACCCTTCCAAGTAGTTTTTTTGCCTTAACCTAAGTCACGTTACTTCCTACTACATAACCAAGTACTTTCTGAAGGCGTCTCCTACAGATGCCAAAGGGTACCATGTGAATCTGTATACAACGCTGAGGGCATGACAAAACGTCACTATATGATGCCCTGATGCCCAACGGGTTGGGCATATGCACTGACAGGACTAAGCTCAGTTAAATTAAACAAAAAAACATTAAGGCACACAAAAACCCTTAAAAAGAAAATTTTTCGAATGCTGTGTCATTTGCATCTTGCCTTGCAATTTGCTTATGAAGATGTAACTTGACTTGGACTTTCCCCAAAAGACAAAAATAATTAAATAAAGACAAAGATTGTCACAGAGAAAGCGAAGGAAAGAGACTAAGGTTGTGACTAAGAAATAGAGAGACATCAAACAGAAAAGGACAAAAGGGTGAAAGACAGAAAGACAGGCCTAGACCCAGGAGCAGAGGGATATCCTGCCTGGGCTGCACTCCCACTCTTGTTCTCTTTCTTAAGGTCAAGCCAGATTTCCAGGGTTGAGGACAGTGCCTGGTTTGGTTCAATACAGTCCTTAAACCCTGTACCCCCAGCCAACAGAGTGCAGAAAGAAAGCAGATGGATAGAGACGCTAAAGCTCAGCGCCAAACGAATGCAGAGTAAACATGACAGAGGCCACACCCAGGGCTTTTATGCTAATGTTTGGGCTGTTTTGCTGCCCAGACCTAAAAAGGATTGGATGCAATCAGCGGTTGGCCCACATTGAAGCACCACATTAAGCAGGACAGTTCAAAGGGGTGATGTCAGGTTTGTTTGCTATCGAAAGACCTGACAGAGTGAGATCGCTGCGTTAATCAGTTTCTGAAGCTTTAGGAGAACATCGGTGTTCTGCCTTTACCCAGATTTGGCTGAAGCAGGCATTGTTGCTGACAAATCAAGCTTAATATGTTTAAACATATAACCAGACATGACATCAGCAATCTAATATGAGCATACAGCATGTCAGTATGGCAGCCACATGGAAATTAAGTCTTTCTTAGCTCTTCTATGTTTACAGTGTATCAGATATATCATAGTTCATCTGCAGAAGCTGCTGACATACAGTATGTTTAATAGCAACACCTTTTTTGTGAACCGTCAGCTATTAGTGTACCTTACATGTAATCCGAGCAGCAGGACTTACCATACTGAGCATCGTTGAAGGTCCCTGCCAGGGTTTTACACGACGAGTTGTCCCCGCCACACACTCCGCACTTGTCATTCCTGGCCTTCGAATTAAGAACATGGTCGCAGCCTGCTTGCTGAAGAGGCACAGATTAAGAGAAGATAGAAATGTGTGGTTTTGAACCATACAATATGACGTGCTGTACTTAAAAATCATTAGTTTGAATGTTTCGCACTACACATTTGCCAGCACTGTTTCACCTGGGCACCATGAGCTTGGCGAATGCAGGTGCCTCTGATTGTACCCTACAAAAACTTCACTGAAAACTCAAGCTTCATTCTTTCCAATAATTACAAAATGTGAATCATGTAAAAATAGGAGTAGGCTGAAGGGGTTACGTTTGTTCTTCTACAACAGCCAAAATGTAACTTTGACACATAAACATACGTGACACTATATATCATGTGTATAAGACATATATACCCTGCAGAGGCCTTGAACACAGATGTCAAAAGTGTCTGTCCCACAAGGTGTGCCGTCGATGACGCGGTCCTTCAGCTGATAGTATGCCGTAGTACCAGCTACCCGGCAGAAGAGCTTACAGCGATCCTTCATTAGTACTGGATGGAGAAAGAAAACAAACTATGGAAAAAGTTGGACTAAAGCTCATTAATTTAATCAGATTAATAAAATAAAAATCCTGGACAATAACAAGATGAAAAGCCAGGAGATGACTTGCCTGTGCTGATGAAATAAAACAAAACATTACACGTCACATTCTTGATTTTATACCTATTTATGTTTTTTTGGAAAGTTCCGCAGACTCTTGCAAGAATTGCCAAATTTTTATCCGTTTTTTGGAAAAATCACTTTGCAACTGACAGTGTGCTGGCTCCGGGGCTTGGCCTGTTTGCTTGTACAGCATCAATTAAATGAATGAATCACTTGCAGTAACTTAGACATGGTGATCTTTGCCAGATGATAATCTCATGTAGCTGGGCAGGCCATCTCGGCAAGGAATGAGATACGGCTGCAAGAGGGAAAGCTGCCAGGAGGTTCATACGGAAGGGCTGTGCGCTGCTTTAATGTTGCAGTTGTTCTGTGTCAACTCAAGGTTTACCCTTGGCAGCTCTTATCATGGGTATGCAAAGTATGACAAAGGAAAGACACACACACACACACACACAGATGTGTGAACACAGGTCCAAGTAATCATTCAAATAGTGAATAACTGGGTGCAGATAAAAACTGTTTACAAAATGGAGACATGCAGTTTTTCAGTTAAATAGAATAAACATGCTGTATCACTGGCTTCAAACTACATTGTTTAGTTGGATGTAAATAGTATCCATCTTTGGTGTTGCAGCTCAAGTTACCACAAGACATAAAAATGAAATGCTTTAGGATTACATTGGTGTACTCACTGCCACTGTACTTGGGGACCCAGCGGACGGTGGGAGGTAGACCGTTGATGTTGAAGTGCTTGCCGTCAAACTGAGAGCACTGCTCTTCGCGGAAATCTTTCCGTCCTCGCGGACATGGCTCAGTGTTGCAAGAGCGGAACTTCATCCTGCGACCCACACAGAATTTCCCACCATTTCTGGGCCTAGAGAAAGACAAGACAGATCACAGGAGCACTAAACTTAACTCATTTAAAGATCATGTTTGCTCTTATTTAACTGGTGCTTTCGTTTACGTCTAAATTCACACGGAGAAAACAAGCTTACTTAAAATCAGGTTGAGACTAACTGAATCTGACATGCAGGTTTGTTACTCACTTTAGCTTGTTAACAACTCATATTAAGGCACGATTGCTCACTTTTCTACTACTTCTCTTACTGGTTCAGTCTTACATATATTTAAAGTCTGTAATGGCTTTGATTGTCATAACTCAAAGTCAGATTCTTTCTTACTCGGGCTTGTTGCAGTCTCTGCTGGTGCTCCGGGTTCCTCCACCACAGGACCTGGAGCAAACATTGTAGGGCCCCCAGTGTCCCCACTCCCCGTGAACTGGCTGCAAGTCCAACTCCTTGTTTACACACATCCCGTGTCTGCAGTACTGCATGTGAATAGACATAAACACACACACAGACCCTGTTAAAAACCATGACTGCAACGCCTTCAGTCCTGAAGACAACCACAGACTGTTTTGTGCACGGTTCCACTGCAGAATTAGTGCAGGCACAGCTGGGAGTGGTGTTCCTTTTTGCCTTCTTAATCCTCTGTTTAGATCAAGTTATATTTTAAAAGAAATCCTAATTCAGCTATTGTTTACCCTCACGTAAGGCATTCAACTCCTCTCTGTCTCTCGGTCCATTCTCTCCAGCCATATTCCCTATTCCCCAGGTCCTTTCATTGTCATTTTACATCCATCCATCCACCAGATTTTCCCTCCTTTCCCCATCCCCTGACTGCCCCACCCATCAACATACCTGTTCCCACTCCCTCAAAACCATTTATTGCCATTCCCTACCTGTCCACCAGATGCCCTCAGACTTTTTCACCAGACTTCCTCATTCACCTGTTCTCACCATCCGCCTCAGCCCTGCAATCACCTGACCTTCTGCTCATTCACCTGCTCACCTGTTCTCACTTCCCTCCTCAGCCCTGCAGTCCCCTGATCTTCTGCACTCTCACCTGCTCGCCTGTTCTCACTTCCCTCCTCAGCCCTGCAGTCACCTGACCTTCTGCTCTTTCACCTGCTCACCTGTTCTCACTTCCTTCATCAGTCACTCACTGCAAATACCAGCCCAGATGCTTTGTTCTTTTGTCAGTTCATCTTAGTTGCTATGCTAATGTTTTGCTTTGTGTTTTTGCTTGTGAGCTTCTATCACCTATAGGTCCTATACCCTCCTACCGGTACCTGCCTACCGGTACCTGCCTGTAAGCTATTCTCATCAAATAAACCATTGAAGTCATCTGCTGCCTGCTTCGTCTGCATTTGGGTCCAATCCTGCATTTCCTGAGCCGTGACACCAGCTGTCCAAAGAGAAATGGGAGAGGGAGGGAGTGACATGGATGCAGACAGAAATTGACAAAGTGGAAGACAGTAAAAGACAAGAAGTGTCAATAAGAGAAACCATTAACTGAGATGCACAGTATGTGCCACTATACTTCCTTGATGTCAACCAAATGTAATGTATTTGGGGGTGCTCTTTTTAAAATACACTAAGTCAACAGTTCAGTTCCTGCTCCGTTCTTATCACAGACAGAGACAATTTAATACAAACAATGGCAGTTTGAAAATCACATAGGTTGTCAAATGTATGTAAAACATTTCAGTTTCAACGCCTCTTTCTTTGCACGTCACACTGTTCACATGGGCTCCCTGTCTCCCATAAAGGTATATAAGTCTGATGTAATTAATCAATAGAAATGGTGTTTGACATTCAACACAAAATTAGTTTAGCTACAGTAACACGTCAAAATGAAAACTATTGGCTATGCCACAGACAATGGAGGAAATACAGGTTACATTTTTCGTAAATAATCTTTGGCTTGGGTTGTAACTACAAAATTAAATAATACAGATCTTTCATACAGTAGACCTACTTTGACATAGAAAATAAGGCGCCTGGTATCAGTGTGTACCCACTAACCAACCTTTGCCAAGAAGTGCTAACATTGCTTTCATAAGCAAAGCACGGCAGGCCCATTTGCCTTTGTATGCAACCAAATCCTCTTCTCAGTGACTAAGATATCGGAGGGTCCTGTTCATTGAAAGAATGCAGGACAAGACGGCGTCTGTCTGGGTACGTAGCCCGCCATCCAGGCACACAGGCACGGGGAGCAGTGGCACCGTGATAAGGAAACTCTATAGTTGTGATAACAAGAGGAACAAAGTTCATTACTGGCTTGACATCAGGAACTCCCTTCTCCTGTTCAGGTGTCTATCTACCCAGGTACACAACTTTAAACCTGTAGCCTAAAAAGGAGGATGCTCTTTGTGGACACCTCAGTTTGTTGCTTTTCACTGTGTTTCAGAGTTTGGTTTTTGAGGTTGATGCATAAGTTATTACATCCATTGCCAGGTATTTCCAGGTGAGAAATGCAACTGCTATAATTTCAACTGGCCACACGCCCATTCCACTACAAGACATTCAATCCCCTACTCCAGATTAAAAAAACTAAGACTGCCTGTTCGGAAGACTCTTGAGAACAGAACCGCGTGAGATCTGCTTCAGTGGATTTTCATAATTACACTAATAAACCAGGGAGGATATCAATCAAAGTCATCTCGTGGACAACGGCTAATCTGGCCAGTTTCTGCTTTAACATAAATTCAGAACTTGCAGCCATTACCTTAGGCGAGCACCTGCAAAAGTGCAAAGTCATACACACAAACACATGTAAACATACAGAGAATTTGGCACCGCTGCCTCTAGTCTCCTAGCCTAGTTTGCATGCGTGTTTTATACACTTGTGGGTCTAATGATGGAGTGTAAAGTGTGCACAATGACAGACAGGTGTTAACAGCTGCAGGGTATGGACTAAACAAGCCATAAACATTTCCATAATTCAGACCTGGTTTGAGTCCACTGTAAATGCAAACTGAAGGCACTGATAATGTTGTTGGAGCACTAACAACGGATTTGGAGAATAATTCAAATAAAAGGCACTAAAAGGAATGTAATAAAACATCCACATGCGTGGAAATGGCTTCCACACCACGAAAAGGTGCTGGTGCACAGGTGCTGGTCGTTGTTGGCTAAGAAACGTCCTTGAGGAAAAAAAAACAATTGGAGTTCAAGTATTTGTCAAAGACGTCTTTTAAGAGTTTTCCTTTGTCACAACAAAGAGTTTCCCTCCCCTTATAGCTCTCACATCCCCTTCCCCCACCTCAGTTTAAAGACTGTCAACCCGGACCTGAGCATCCCTTCGATACCTCCTCTCCACAGCCACCCATCCCCCTTATGGGAAATTGCGAGGGCCACGCAGGGACCACCACAGTGCAACCAGGTGGCAGAACCCAAGGAACTGTCAAACACAAGGCAGGCTGCCTGTCAGAGACGACTAAAGCCTGTGTAAGCCTCTGAGGCATTCCACTCCCCCCGCTGGTACCCTGTGTTTACAACCGTTTTGTTTGGCTTGAAAAGGTGATGTGGGTAAAAAGAAGAGAGACAGAAAGGGGGGAGTGTAAGGAAAAAAACATCTGTGTGAGACGGTGTGTGTGTGTGTGTGTGTATGTGAGCATGCGCATGACTGTGTGTGAGGCATCTGGGGGCCACGCTCAATTCCAATTAGCCTCTCCTTCCGAAGCGCACAAACACACCCTTGGAAAACGCTGAGGTGAAAGGCAGTCTTGGCAAAGCTCAAACAAGCATTAAGGACACCGGCAGACCCTTTCCTAGAAAGATTGTCAAAATTTGCCCTCAACTGGGAATGTAGTGAGACATTTGAAGGTCTTCTGAGAGGAACCTGTCCAGCTGTGACTAGCATGTGTTTCAAATTAGGAATTTCACAAAGACACACGCTGACTCACCAACTCATACCAAGACATGTGCATACACATATATCACATGCATGCATTTTGCACAAACTGTATATAGATACACATATAATGCACACAGGGAGACCCACAACGCCTTTTACCTCTTTGCTCTCAAATCACACACCGACAAACTTTATTTAGTTTGTCGGTGTGTGACAAACAGCCACTCTCATGGCTGAGTGCCACAGAGAGTGGCTGAGTGGCAGAGATGCCCACCAGCACCCCCACAGTTGGAATAGTATCTAAGGACAGCAGCATCTGCTCTGAGCTCCTCACCTGGCTGGTTTAGAAGTTAGCGCCCTGTAATTGCCAGGAAACTGTTGCAGAGAACACTTCATTTCTGAACCCAAGCCATACATCACTGCAGGAATGAGAAGGCAGAGATTTAAAAAGCCCTCCGCTCTTTCATTTTAACACGGCCATTTCCAAAAGGCATCACCTTTCATGTTGCGGTGTCTGTCTCATGGCTCGGGGCTCGGGGTTCACTTTGGCCTTGGCCTTTTGGGGTTTGTGTCTTCTCTCACGAGCCCTCAGTCCTCTCCACAACGCACAATTAAAACAGACTGCAATTCGGGGAAAAAAACGGAAACATCTGGAGTCACCGGTCAAAATGGCACAACATGGACCACCGCTGTTGATTTTCCAATAAGGGATCATTCACTATACATGTCTAATAACTTGACCTGGAGGCGAGAGGCAATAGAGAGCCCATGAAGCTATACAGTACTGAGGGATTATCTGCAGAGCTCTCTTTGGGTGGGCAGGGGACTAGAAATAACTAGACTAGACATTTGTTATTATAGACTGGATTTACAGTGACTCATTTTCAGCCAAGGCATGCATTTTTTCCCTGTCAGTTCCATATTTTCTCTTTCCTTTGCGTTGAAAGGGTGTGAAGACAGGGTAGGAGGAAGAGAAATGACAAGAGAGAGGGGGAGGTGAGCAAAAGAGAGCAGAGGCAACATGATGCAATTGTGACCCCAACCAACCTCTCTTCTTACTATATCCTGTTACTTTGTTTCCTATCCTCTTTTTCCACTCCCTGTGATCCCTCCTTCCCCCACATCTTTCCAAGAAGTGTAAAGGTTGTCATTAAAGTGAATGAGTAGTTTGGCCCTATCAGCTGTTCAATTCACATGCACTTCAGAGACACATTTAGTGTTGGTCTTTCTCACTTATCATCATCTCTGTACAACTACTGAGACACCCATGCCTCTTGTAATCTTCTAAAACTTTCCTTAATCAATATTTTTTGTACAAACAATGGACAAAATGATTGTGTGTAATGTGTCCCTTGTTGTGATAAACCCACAGAGAGTTATCATCCAACTCTGCTGCTCTACCGAGATTTTTAGCCTCTTTTGCCTCATTTTGTTTTTAAACCTGCATCCATTTTTTGGCCACTTGAGGGCAGCACAATAAGCTGTAAACAGAACGTCGACATAAGGACACCAAAAAGTTGATATGGCGACATGTTAGCAAACAGTGGCTTATTTATAAACTGAGCAGACACAGAGCAACATTAGCATATATTTGGAGTTTTTTTATGTCCACCAGATGGATGGATGTCCAATATTCACTCTGCTTTTAGCTCTGTTAAGTGCTTCACTATGTTCACCTGCTAATCGCTAACCTTGTCAGTCTTCCACTTGTACTGGGCTGGTAGTGTACAGTGGGTTTAGCCGATGGGAGCAATGACAGTGAATCGAAACAATAAAGCTGTGGGCCCTAAAACCAAACACTGACTTAAAAGACACAAACACACTAGAGCTGAGAAAACTGCAGTCAGGTGATACTATTTTCTGTGGCACTACAAGTGACCTCCTTCACACTACATGTAGTTGTTTTAAGCCTTGTTATTATAAAAAATACTGATTATAGCAGCTTTAAGGCCTGCAAATTCTGCTCTCATCAACCTCTTTTTAGTCAGCAGCAGGTAGCTGTTATTAGGTAGCTAAGCCAGTTGTTAGTGAAGCTAATGACAAAGACATTTTTCTCAGGAGTTGGTGGAACTTAGAAATAATGGTCTTACATTTGTCAAGTCAAAATTAACGTTAATGCTAATGTTGCTCCATGTCTGCTAGCTGTGTAAATAGGTCATTGTTTGCTAACACATTGGTTAAAACAACTTTATACGGCACTGTATACGTCAGATGTTGTGTTTCCAGCTTCTTGCAGAGTTCGTCATTTTGTAATTATTTACACCTGCCAATTTATGATGAAAATCTCACGTTTCACACAATAATTAGATTTTATTAACTGTATATTAGGTCATACAATTTTGCCACACTTTGACACCATACTATCATCATGAAAATACATTTTTCTTCCTTCTACACAGCCAGCAATGAAAGCTCCACTCAGTGGCTACCGGACACAGTAATTCCATCAGCAAACTATGTGAACGCTAAAACAACAATCCTCTTGTTAGTCCAAATCCACAGATATGTCTGTGATGATGGCAAATCAAAGTGGCAACATCCGGCAATATCCAGAGATTAGCTGAGGGTGACACTGATACCAGTCTCACAATCCCAGACTCCAGTAGAGGCACAGGCACATGCACACACATACACACACACACACACGCACACATAAACACACACGCTGTGTGCCTGCATCGTACGACAAGTCTGTCAGGCTGCCAGGGAGCTCCAGCCAACACTCACCGCCTCCGCCAACAGACTCCATTCTGTCCTGGCTTCACTTTTCAAGACCTCACTATCTCACTCTAATTGGCTGAAACCAGAGCAGGTCGTCATTCTTTTCTGAGGAATGTTCGGGAAATCAAAAACAACTTCCTATTTATTCACTTACACTAACCACTCAATTAAGCCTAAGAGTAGCTGGGAAAGCTTTTTGGATTTTACACTTACATAAAGAAAAGCTCAGCAAGCAGTCATTGTATTGAATGAAAATATAAACACTTGAATAGTTTGTTCATTTTGCAACAAATTCCACCAAAATTGGCTTTCAAGGGAGCTTTCAGTCAAGACTGCATTCAAGTTGATAATAACATGAGAAAAACTGAGAACAATAAGAACTTTGACAAAAAAACACGAGTTTGTTCAAGCTCCGTTGCCACTTTTTTCCCCTCTGCCACCCACTGAGCAACGACGTGGTGAGAGGCAGCGCAGGGATCTTCAAATGGTGGGTATGTGGATACAGGGCCAAGCGGTCCCCGGCTGTGGCTTGACAGGCGCTTATTGACCATGCTGGCCCCTAATCCACACACACACACACACACACACACACACACACACACATCTGAATGTGTGCATGTGCTTACACTAAATGTAGATAATTCTGCAAGCATATGAATGCAACACACACAAAAGTACTACATGCAAATATGCACACACAAACAGACACACAAAGATGCACAGGCAGGATCCTTTGAAGAGTGAGAGGGACCGAAAAGGGGGGGAGTAAGGGAGAAAGAGCAGGAGAAGAAAGGATGGAGGGGAGGGAGGGTGGTGGCGGTATTTATAGACAACAAGTGATGGGATGCCCTCGTTAGTGCACGGCCCACTGAGCCAGATGACAGATGCGCCGCCAAGAGGTCATGTGACCGCATTACTCACTCCGGTGCCCTGTGAGAGGGCCCGTTGAGAAACAGAGAGGGATCAAGGGAGGAGGGAAGGGAAAGAGGCAGAAGTGGAGAAGCAGAGAGAGTCGAAGGAGAAAGAACAGAGGGGGAGAAAACTACCCATGAACCCTGCAGTGCCCATTGCCCTATTTCTACTAAGCTGTATACAAACAAACTTTTTTCACTCTTCATTTATGTGCCTCTCTCTCACTTTTTGGGCACTGACCTCAATTACCCGATGCGGTCACTACCCTGTTTCGTAACCCGATAGAACAAAAACTCTCCCCAGACAAAGCAGGCACAAGTGGTGACAGCTAGCCACTCAGAAAATCTTCATTTTACGAGAGATGACGCGTTTCCAGTGTAATCGCATAGTATGACATAGCAGGCTTTGGTCTAATGATAGGCTATGAAAGAGTTCTTCAAAAGGAGCTGTGGTTGCTAAGACAATAGCTGGTGCTAATTTCCCCCCAGAGGCCACAGTTGTAATCCTCCAGATCTGACGCCCCCCCCCCAACAGGGCTCTGCAGATACCTCAGAGCCAGGAGCTCGACCCCAAAACTCTGTAAAGCCTTAGACCTGAACCTCATGACTTCTTTGAGAAAGAAGTTATAGGAAGAGGTGAGAAGCTGTGATAGGTGCAGTACATTTAGGATGTTTAGGAAAAGAGATAGAAAATGACACAGTGGATAGACGTGAGAGAGGCAAAAGGAGATACAAAGGAAGAACAATACATTACTGACACAAGATAATCATAAAGAACCATCTGGGTTAGCAGCTTATCAGACTTTTGAGGCTGGCATAAGGTTGAACACAAACTACTGTGTGTACTCGCGCACACACACACAAACACACCATACCAAAATACCACATAAAAGAGCTCTTGTATGGGAAGGTTAGTGTTGATGCAGGGTCCCCCACTCTTTCAACTCACGCTACTTCAAAAAGCCCCCTCCATGAAGATGAAACTGGGCCCTCGGCACAACAAACAAAGGTGGTGCCTCTACTCAAACACACAAAGAAATGAAGGAAAACTGTTTCTGTATGTGTTCATATAGAACACAACCACCACTAAAAGATAAATAGGACTTTTAGTCACGCAAACGGTGTGATGACAGTGTCAGTCTGTCAGCTGGTTAGGACCAAAATATCTCAATAACTATTGGATGGACTGAGATGAAATTTTGTACAGACATTGATAGTCCCCAGAGGACAAATCCTAGTAGATTTGGTGATCCCCTAATCTTTCCTCTAGCGCCACCATGAGGTTAATGTTTTTGGATCTTAAGTTTTGAAGTTTTGAAAAATATGGTCCAGACATTCGTGTTCCCCACAGGATGAATTAATCACTGTGGTGATCTCTTAAGTTTAAATCTGTTATCAGGTAAAATTTTTATTTTGTCCAATATTTTGGTTTATTACTAAATGACTGCAAAGCTAATATTCATCACCCTAGCTGAACTTTGTATTTAGAGCTAAAAGCTAACATGGTGAACATGGTAAACATTACAGTATACCTGCTAAACGTCAACATGTTAGTATTGTCATTGTTGGCCTGTTAACATGCAGTTAGCCTTTAGCTACCTAAATACAGCCTCACAGACCGGCTAGCAGCCTTTATATTTATATATTTCTTTGTGAAGTAGGTCCTAACTACAAATTATTATATATTTTAAGCATTATAATTTACACGTTCAAAAAAGTTCACCTTTCAAACAAATTTAACCTGGTTTTAACCTTGATGTCTAGGCCTCTTGGACCTGCAAATTACCAAATCAATGTTTACAGAGTTTCAATACATCTATTGTAATCTAGCTCAAATTGGGTTACGGGTTTGTTGTTGATTAAAGCAAACCACTTGGTGTGATAACACCATGTCTCAACCGTTTCTCCCACATACAGGCTGAGAGCAGTATGGGAGCTGCGATCCCAGGACCATTACTGTTAATTCCGGTTGTTGTAGTTGGATTAAGATATTAGCTATCTCCTGTTAACCTCTCCTCACTAGACAGGGCTGATCCAGGACCTAACATGGTGAAGAGGGAGATGGAGCCAGATGAAAGGATATAAGGGATGACTTACTTGGGCCCACACTGCAAAAGACTCCCGGAGGGCAGAAGGTTAAAGAGAGAAGAGAACCCTCCTTCTTGCTCTCCCTCTCTTTCTCCCTCTCATGCATGTTCCGAATGCTAAACACCAGCCGACCACATCCTCATCCCCCTGTACCTCCTCCTCGCTCTCCTCCTCCCTCCTCTCCTCGCGCTCTGCAGAATCACTGATGTGAGGTCTTTTGTGAGAGCACTGGCTGGCCTCAGCCTGGGCTCTGTTACGGCCTGACCACTGACCCACTCACCCGCCTTTTAAAGAGGTTTTAGGGTCATGGGTTCACAACAAGGTGACTCAACTGTGAACGGCGGGCGGCATCCTCTTTCAAAGGGCCCACGTCTTCACCTTTCCCTCTCAAGACTCTCTTTCCCTCTTTATCCCCCCCTTGCAGCCCTTCTTTCCATGTATCCTCAGTGACTGACCCGCCGTCTCAGCCCTAATTAGCATAGCATCCCAGAGCGAGGAGAACATGAAGGCTAATGGGGGTTGGGGCCCCGTAACAACACTGAGGGTAAAGCTTCAAGTTTCTAACTAGGGCCATCACCTGACCACATTTACATGGACTGTTGCAACCAGAATGCAGGCAGGAGAGTATTGGATGATAAATTATTCCTTTTTCATGGTAGAGGAAGTGAACTAGAAGGGAAAGGAATCAGGGTTCACAGCGGCACTGCATGGGAGGTTTGGCTTGTGTCAGTAATGTATTTTGTCTAAAATGCAATGAGGCCAGCTTTAACAACAATGCTGGTTAGGGAACAGGGGAAATACGTTCAGTGTTGCAATATGATGCTCCGAAACAAATATAACCCATATTTGGATGTAAACCTAACTCAATCTGGTTTCATGGTAGCTGCAAACTCTTTGGGGTTTTTTCTTACCCTGATTCAGATACTAGATTGGTGTGCTTTACTGCATCAGGAAAATTCAGTGTGTCAATCCATTGGCAAACTGCCCCATAAAAAGAGGATAAGGAGTTTCTTGTGGGATACAGAAGTGAAGGAAACATTTTGGTATGAGTTAGGGAAACAGTAGAGCTAAGGTACATTGCACAATATAGTGATTGACTAAATAACTAACTAACAATAGTGACTGACCTAAACACAATACAGTTAGGTTAGTCACTCTTTGTGTTGCACTTTTCACCTTGCAAAGGGATCAACTGTATATCATTTACAAAAACCTCACAGCCTCATTATCATATTATTATAGGTGTTGTTACATAGTGCAACGATACTGATTCCAACGCCTTCTGTATCGAGACCTACACCTACAACCCCCAACCGACAGGCCTTAAACATGAACTGCAGCACAACAAGTGTAATGCTACTTACTAAAACATCTGTGAGTCAAATAAAAAATGTGTATGCATTTTTAGTATAGGGAGTCCAACTCTTAATGAACATCATCTGTTCACTGACTTACCATTCCATGTCCACAGTCAGTCCCATCAGCGAGTGGCATGTGCTGTGTGCGACATCCTTTATGGTCCCCATCTGCACTTGTACACCACAGCCTCTTGCACTGTTTCTGTGGGAAAACATTGAGCACTAACAATTACTCATTTTAGTTGAATAGGAAAAGATCCTATCTATAATGTGAGAACATTCTATAATCTTCCAACACATGCAAAATACACCTATGACTAGAAATGTTTAATTTATTCAATTACTTTTGACTTTGTTGAGCTGACAGCAGAATTTAACTGCTTTTTAATCCCATATTGCCTTTCTTCTTTTGGAAGGAAGAATGTGTGATTTGAGATCATTTGTTGGTTTCTTCAAACAATATTTCATATTCCAGACATGTGCAAGGTGCATTTTAAATGCCCCAGCATCAGGTTTTAATTAGTGGCCGTGCATTCAAATATGGGTCTTTGTATCTTGTTAGAATGCACGCTATACAAATTACATGGGAATTTACAGATTAAACATATTCCACTGTATATTACAATAAAGACTCTAACTACACACAATTGACTGACTAACGTTTCATATCTGTTGGCCTATATGGATAACTGCTCTGCTTAAATGTCTGAGGTTTCCTAAAACCAAGGTTCCCCTGTACATCTGAGTAGACAACAACCATCTCAGATCTACTTCCACCTGAAGTCTTAATTCTTCACTTTTCCAGTGTAGTTTTGCTTGCTTTGATAGCAAGCCAACTTACCATGTAAGGGCAAATTTGGGAACCGGGTCCAAACATCAGTTCACACTGTCTGTTGGCATTGTAGATTTGACCTGGGAGGAGCGTGGTCAGCTCATACGTCCTGCCTACAGGCTCATCAAGTAGGCACTCCCCATAACCGGTGCTAAAAAAAAAGTAAGAATATGTGTACAGAAAATGCTAAGGAAAGCACAAAACCATACAAGTGCATGCATACATAGAAAAATGCACAAAGTGTAAACGCACAAGGAAAAAGTTTATGGTATGAACACTTTCAGGATTATCCAGTATTTTCTGAACCTAAAAAAGTCTCAACATGTGTCATCAGCTTTCATAAAAGCTAGGTAAACATTTCTATGCCATTGTCTGTGATCATCCTCACATGTTTTTTCCCCTGTGGGTGGTCTGTAAGGAGACTGATACCACTTCCTCTCAAAGGGCTATTAGTAAATGCTGACACTATGAAACTGGAGTCAGGCACCACAGACTGAATAAAACAGCATTTTAATACAGACTGAAAGGGATCTTCAAGCTGACCACATTTTTATCCCAGGAGTAATTCTCTGTGCTGAAGGTAAACAAGAGAATTTGGAATCATAAAGAACCTTGATTAAGTTACATAAATCAGTGCCAACGCCAGCATTACAATATAATGACAGATTGTGCTGTATATCAGCCACACCCTGAGCCACAATGTAGTAACAGAGACAACAAAAGCGCAGCTGGACTGAATGTATGCACCGACAGCCTGCATATAAAATCATCAGCCTTCACGGTTGTGAAAAAGTACTAGTCAAACATGTTAGCAGAGTGAGCCAAGCCTCAAAGGATCTCTTCTTTTTTTGTTTGCTTTTGAAAAAGGGAACTGGTGGACGAGACATGTATAAATGTGTAATTACACAACATGTCTGCATCGCTCTGACAAATTTAATCTGGGACTGAGCTACTAAAGCACCTGCTCCATACAGCACCAGCTGATGATGTGACAGGCCAGTAATTACACAGGATTATCCTGTTACCGTCACTTTGTTTCTTTCCCCTTCCATTTACAGCATAATATAAGAAACTGTAGCAAACAGCGCTGGGTGGCAGGGGAATGATGATTGCATAAGGAGAATAAACCAGCAGTGGAAGATACTGTGAGCGAAAACTACAGAGACGCCTGTCAAGGATTTATACAGACAGTCCCATATTAAGGCGTCTTTCAGCAGTTTGTCATCTGTCTAATCAATGTCCTGGAATCTAATGGAATGATTATTAAGACCAAGACAGACAGACATAATGTGGTCATATTTTAAATGAAATGTCTAATTTTTTTTAATGAATATCGGCTGTGTGGATTTAAGACAGCTAGGCAATTCCTCTCTGGCACCAGAGTAGATTCCACACCTGGCAGCCATTGGGAAACTTGAAAGTGAGTTTATTTATGAGATGACTTCTAGTTGGCTGTTGTGTGTTTGTCATAAGAGACTAAACAATAATAGTTTCCATGTACACCATACTGGGTTTCCCTCAGCAAAAAGTATGCTCATATGTCAGATTGCTGGTTTTTGCAGAGGGTTGAACGACCCAGAGCATCACTGTACAGTGTTTGACTAAACTGCTGCAATGCCTTCATGTCAGTTGTCTCTGACAGCATGTACTGATTATTGAACGTGGAGATATAGAACAAGATAATGACAGAGGTTTGAGATGAACTTGGAGCAACACACGGTACATAAAGATCCATCTTTATTTTATTAAGAAAATGACAGATTGAAAAAAGTACTAAAAGCAAAAATGATTTCACATGGGAGTTCTGAAGAGTGGTTAATGGTTAGACTAACATTTGTGTGGTTAGGCTAATTTCTGAGGTGCGTAATGGAAACTGATAGGGCTTCCCCACTACTAATGATAATGTGGTTTCAAGACTCAGTGAACACAACAATTAGTGGGTGGCAACAGTCAAAGGTTTGCATTTTACTTTTATATTGGGATTTTGAGGCTTAAATCAAACGGCACAGTGCCAGAGAAGGAATGAATGGTTGCTTTATATAGCGGTTGACACATAATAACACTGCGCAACAGCAGGGCGCTTTTCATCAGCTTTCAGGTGCGGGAGTTCAGTGCACATTGTTACAGCAGCAGTGAGATAAGGGGGAGAACGAGGGGAATCATTTTCCTTTTGAAAAGCGATGTTTGAGAGGTGGCGCGGCCTTTCGTTTTTTTAAACTGGTAGGAGAGTGGTGCAGATTGAATTTGCTCTTTAGGGAGAATGGACAGTCAAAACACTGACGTACTTGACCAGGTCAGCCCACTGAGCAGGAGTGGTACTGTAGAAGTGCTAGCTTGAATCAATGCTAGTTTGATTCAATGCTCCTCATTGTTGGCTGTAGACGGATATCAAAAGCACTTGGACTACACTCTCAAGGGCCTTTCCCACTGCTGCGGCTCCCACACTGAAACGCTGCTTTACCCTCTTCATACCTGCATTGTTTGCTGTATAGCGCACATGGTTAACGAATATATCAAATTTTCTCACAAATGCAATTGACTTTAACATCATACTCTCCATGGTTTTTGTGAAGTATTCAAGCGCACACAGAAACCCAATACAGCTGACATGGGCCAGTCCAAACAATAAAGAGATTCTCCCCATCTTTAGCTGAACTTTCCGATCACTCGATGTTGAGGTCATTGCTGGCTGGAAACTATGTGAAGCACAACTTTAAAACTCCATACGAGGCGTCGCCTAACACTATGCTCTCGAAATGCATCTGGTCAACAGGGCCATCCTTTGTGAAGGCCTCTACAATTAACAAAGGAACGGAGGCAAAGATTAAAGGGTCATGTCCAGGGAAGATCTAATTATAACTGACATTTCCCATCTTAAAAGGGAAGCCTTTCACCAGGATCAGTGACCACGGTGCGGGTAGTAGTTGCTGAATGAGCCGTCGCCCCGTGTTACAGGTTTTGGTGTGGAAAGCAGGCTAGTGAGTAGATTGCTGTTTGCCTAGCATCTTGAGAGCAGGGCTTTGTCTGAGTACAGCTGAGGGGCTGTAGAATTGTAGAATATCCATCGCTCATGTCAGCCGAGGAAGACCCTTTAAAACAGGAAATACTCTTTCAACACCTGGCAATAACAAGGCCGCACAGTTTACATTGCATTGACCTGTCTACAGAGCACTGCCAGCGGCTCAGAAGCAGTTTGTTTAGCTGGCCACGTCACAACATGTAAAAGTAAATGACACACTTAAAACGTGGATGTGATAATATCAGATTGGGGTAAAAAATGGAGAAGCATCATTTTCTCTTTCATGAGAAGAGCCCCCTGGGGAATTTGTTGTGATAATGACTCCGTTTAAAACTGGAAAGGAGAGAACTTCCGGTTCACGATTATGATGGCAACTTGATTTTTGTGCTCCCCAAAGATATAGTAAAATAAAACTGAAAACATTTCCGATAATATCAAATTGTGTGTTTTTGTACAAGATGGGAAGCAGGGTTGGTACAAGAAGTAGGAAAACTATGTCTACGACAGAAAACATTGACGAATGGGCACCAAGGGATAGCTGAAGTAGCTCACTGACCCACGCGTTGAGTGAGTAGGATGGAGTGGGTGAGGCTCGCCTACAAAGTATTACTGAACAAACTTAAGGGACTTCGGGCGGGACAATAAACAACAGCTCACAGAGAGTGGACAAGAACTATGGATAACAGACTGCACGAGGCTTGATTGATGATGAAGCAGAATCAGCACTAGAGGCAGCAGCAATGATACTGAAACGGCTCTCACAGTGCCAGACCAACATGGAGGCTAAACTGATTGACTAGGATGGGGTAGCAGAGATAATATTCGGATCTACCCAAAGAGGCGGAGGGTAACAACATCTCCAGTTTCCTGGAAAACGTACTGAGGGACTCGATTGATTTTCTACTAGATATGGAACTCAAACTTGAGAGACACAGGGCGCTGGCACCCAAACCCACCAACCCACAGGCAAAGTCCCAGTCTATTATAACCAAGTTAGGGAGCTACAGAGCAAAAGAAGAGGCGATCTGTAAAGCTTGGCAGAAAAAAGAGGTCTTCTACAACATTACCTGCTTCTATGTGGGACACAACTACTCACCTACAATCCTTAAAGGCATGTTGAATATGCTGGACATTTTCCATGGAATATTTTCTGTATTATGACATATTTCTGTATTTCAGTTATGTGTATTTAACTGATATGAAGCCATCTCTTTAAAGAGCGTGATATCCCTTTATGGGTGCTCGAGCCCCTCAAAGGCTCATTTAGAACGAGCCTCGATATTGGAAGCAAAAGACTGTAAGGAATGTAATGACATGATGGTTTGAATCATTTTGTTAGTTGTTTTTTTTTTACGTTCATTGCTTGATGTTCACAAGAGTTATAGGGATGCATAATGTTTTGAGTGCTGGTCACTGTACAGGGACAAATCTAACAATTCAAAAATAATTAAATCTGTAAAATAAATCTGCCTGTGTAAATCTCCACAGAACAATTCTCTGAGTGGGATAAAATGATTTGGCATGGGAAAAACCCAGAGTTAAAACTTTACAACTCCCAAAGGCGGAAGGAGGCATGGCTGTACCAAATTTGAAAGATTACATAAATTAGGCTATTGCTGAATCCGTGTAACCAAGATTACCATGCCAGGCAGAAAGACATTGAATTGTCAGTAATTAAGGACCCTCAAATTCAGGCATTATTAGACAATAAGAATTTGGAAACATTTCTAAACAGCATGCAAAACCAATGGATAAAGTTTAAAGTTAAAATCTGAAACTCTGTTAGGGAGGAAAATAAATTACACGACATATGCTCTGGAAAGATTTGTATAGGTATCTACAATTACGTCATTATTTTTGACAAATTTGTAAAAAATCACCCAGGAGATATGGATCCAACCCAACCCTTAAAACTTACTGGATTGTCTCCCAACATGTTAATGTATATCTTTGTTACTATACATCCGTTTTTTCAGAATGTAAAATAGTTATTGGAAATGTTATTGGATGTATTGTTTAAAAACGGATAATGAGAAGGGAAGGGTTTCAAGTCATGCTGTTCATTTGTTGCAGACTTCTAATGCCTTCTGTAACTGCAAGGCTATTTCTTTGTAGTTGGTGAAATGTCCTCAACTATCCTCTAAATAAAGAATTGCAGAACAAGACTGGAAAGGAGAGTTGGTACCTACTCTAGAAACTCTGTGATGTACTTGCGGCTGCACTTGGACCACGACCAGGGATTGGTGTCATAGTTGAGCGTGGGAGCCATGACATGATACTGGTGCTTCATGCCTGCCTCCCGGCACTTTGGGTTGTCATCGTGAGGCATGTTGAACCTGGTGCAGAGAGGTGAAAAAGACGGTGGGTTAGAGTTGGAGAGAGAGGTATATAAGGAACACACACAAAGTGATTATCAGCTGCTTAATGGCTCAGTCTTAGCAAGGAGGATAAATGTCACAAGATTTACATTCAGCCATTTTTAACAGGGGATCACCCCACACCATCCCTGTGGGCCACCACACACAGATGCAGCCACAGAGTGTGAGTAATACCACACACTCTGCACCTTACTCTCCACTCGTCTGTTTCTTGTTTGTGTCTCTTTTTACATACACCGCCCTCTTAGCGCTATTTACCAAATGTTTATACAGTAAAATCCCCGAAAGGCTTAAATAAAACTCCAACTGGCCAGTAAATAGTGCGGCATTTTATGCAAAACATCATTCTTTATCAATCAGCATCAATCCCCCCCACTGTCAAGGCCAACACGCTAGTAAAAACCACCTCCAGTTCACCCCAGAGAAGTCAAGGGTCACAATCTCACATTCTCAAAGGGCTTAATGCAGAGGGAAAGGTAGGGGCTGTAACACAATCACACACACGCGTGTATGGTGTTCTAGTGTTAACATGTAAACGTCACGATTACCAGAGTCATGATTAGGGCTTCAACTAATTATTATTTTCATTATCTGTTCATCTGTCCATTATATTTTTGATGTCGTTTGTGTCAGAAAATTGTGAAAAATGCCCATCACAAGTTCCCAGAGCACAAGGTGACATGTTAAAATTCCTTGTATTGTTTTACCAAAAGTCTCAAACTCAAATATATTCAGTTTGCACTGTTGTAAAACAGAGAAAAGTGACAAATCCTCACATTAGAGAAGCTGGAACCAGCAAATGTTTGCTAGTTTTGCTTAATAAATGACTTAAAAGCTAAAATGATTATCAAAATAGTTGGTAATCAATTTTCTGTTGATCTACTAAGCAGTTAATTGACTAATTGTTTCAGGATCACTCATAATAAACAAAACAGCTGTCTTCACAGAAGAACAGCTGTACAAAGTGAAGTACACAGCATGGCATCTGCAAATTAGTGAATTCATCCAGGCTGTCTGCAGTTGGCAGTCTCATAAAGCTCTTGATCATGTCCTGAATAATGTAGTCCAATATGGATGTCCTGTTTTTGTGCTGTGGTTTGGCATATACCCATAAATACATGCATGTAGTGCATGCAGACATGCGTGCACACGTGTATACATATGCACACAGGAACACATGCAACTGTATGATGTCTAAGATGTTTACAACAGGATGTGGGCCAGTGCTGAGCTCTGGACTGTGTCTGAGGGTCAATACATACCGCCACACAAACAAGACCTAGCATGGCTGGCATGAGGCCCACCTTACAGGGGCTGAAGGCAAACACCCAGGGAATAATTAAGCCTCTGGCACAGTAATGAGCTCTGCACACACAAACCAAGCTGTTGGCTAATGCTGACAACATCAAAACTGGCTCAAATAGTATTTGCAAACTATTCTTTTCACTTGTGATGGTGCACAGGTGCATCAGGGTGACGCAGACAGGGACCAGCAAGTTTAAAATATAAGAGATTGTCTCAACCATGTAGACTTTCCAATTATCATGACAGGGATTTGTGGCAAGCTCCAAACAATTTGTACTCTTAACACAGTATGATGATTTAGATGAACCAAATCTGAAGGGCTCAAATGAGGATACAGGGTTCACATCCTGAGATGAGAGCCTTTTAGTGTAATTAGGTCATAAATCAGGAAGTTTTGTGGCTCTCAGTTTGGCTTCCTCGAGGGAACAGATCAATAGAGAAGTCCGTTCCAACGGGAGAGGACCAACCCCAGCACTTAATTATTAGCATCCAGACTAAAATGTGATTGTTTTAAGCCCACTCACTCACTCTTAGGCAGAGCCCTCAAGAAAACAAACTGCTTTGCTCTTTGGACATCACACCCTTAATGGCATGCAGCCATTTTCAGCCAGACAAAAATAGATTTCTGTGCTGAAATGCCCATGAACAACTGTGAGAGTAAGACATGCAGGTGGAGCGATGACGACCTGGTTGTGAATTCCTGCATATTGGCACAGCAAACAGCGCAGTCTGCAGGAACAGCCTTTATCAGCCACAGAGAGAGAGCGTTCAGTGGCACAAGAGGGAAAGGGGGATTGCTACATTCTGAGTGGATTACACATTTTAGCTCCTCAAAATGTTGTGCTCCACAATATAAACCATCTTTGGCAATCCCAGTAATTTTATCCACTTTGCCAGCTTGCTAAGTTAATGTGTGATCAGGATAATGCCAGTGAAGTTTTGTGGTGTAGCCTTTCATACTTCTTAAGAAGTTAAAAAAGAAAGCCTGCTTGCCGCTGCAGACTGTAATGTCATATCAAAATGTCAAGAAGATGTACTTGTGATCTAAGACATGTAAAACTTGATTATGTGTGTCACCTTTAAACGGCTATCAAGTGACACCGCCTCGCCTGAAAATCCCCGTGACGGCTATTAGTAATCACACGTCCTTGCAGTCATCTGAGAAAGGCCTCCGATCCATTAGTCTAAATTGTTCTTTAATCTGCAATGCTCTTGAGTGGCTCCCACTACCTGACACAGAGCACTAAACACTCTCGAGAGCTCACGCCTGTGAACGCAGCGTTTAACCACGCCAAGAGCCAGAGCCAACTGGGCCTCCAGCTGCTTGCACTTTAGCATAAACAGATCCACACAAGATGCAAGGGGAAGAGGAGGGCCGTAGACGCGTCCATCTGGCTGCTCTGGTCCAGTCTCTCCACTGGAAGAATGTGTGAGTGGGACAGAGGAGGTAGAAGAATATCTTTCATTCTTAACCACTGGCTCACAAGCTCAAACGACACTGGTCCTTTTTACTATGCTATGCAAACGGACAGGCAGACCGGAAAGGAAATCTCTCACTCACTTATCATCTGCCAGGAAGGTGGGGAGGCAGGAAGAAAGAACAGGGACAGAAAAAAAGACAGACAGCTTCGTCCTCCTCAAAAAATATGCCCAGCAGTGAGCTTGCTGCTGTGTTAAACTTCAGATCCAAGGCTAATAGTGCTTCTTAAATTGCACCACATTTCAATGAACTGAACTGGGTTTCAAGAAGGAGGTGGTAATGAGTGATTTACCATAATTTTTCCTTGATTGATGTATGGAATAAACAGGCCCCCATATGAAAAATAAAGTCACATGTATGGACTTGGTCCTTTGGATAAAGATTATACATACAAGTCTCTTGATTTCACACGTGGCAATATTTGCTTGATGTGAATGCACTCTCTGGCAGACGGGTGTGTTGCGATAAGATGGCCATTACTCACTAACAGACAAGTCACAAGCACCGTGACATCTTCAGATTGTTTTATGTCTTTGGGGCTGTTACGTGGAAAGGGGCTGGGAACAAGCGAGCTCCCAAATACTAAACAGAAATTCCAGCCTTGCACTGTCTGATAAAGTTCTATGTGCCACTTTCAAAAAAAAGATTTTAGAGAACAGGGAACACTATCTAATGCTTTACACTATATCTACTGTATACTGAATTTAATTTGAGCTTGTCGTCTTCTCAAGACAAAGCACTGACACATACAGGGTTAACTTCCTGAGATGTATAGTAACGTATTATAGGCTGGCATGTTATTAAATGTCAAGTTTTTCACTTTATTATGTTTTGCACCTGTGTCTGCTGCACCCTACGTCTCTTGATAAGAGGGCTTTTGTTGGACAAAGCTGGCTGTGAGCTGAGATAGGGTGTGTGTGTGTACAGTATGTGTGTGTGTATGTCGGGGTAGAGGTTTGGGGCGGGGGGTGGGTTGCTACAAGTTCTGTGCTGCAACTTACACATGGCCCAGCTCATGAGCGATGGTGAAGGAGGCACTTATTCCATTTTCCTCACTGATGGAGCAGCTCCGGTACTGGTCGCACATGGTCCCCAACTCCGCAAGCCCTACAGGGTCACGTACACACACAGAAAACCACACAGATGCACATGAACACATGCAGACACACAGCTATTTGAAGAAAAAAAAAAAACAACCCTGCTGCTAGAGTGTTAAAGGCGATTAAACCATCAAAACTTCTGTTCCATAAGAGAGATTAGCACTGCCACCGACTCCCTCCATCCTCCCTCCCTCCTCCCCTTTCTACCACTCTGTTCTGTCACTATAATATTATTAGCTGACAGCTTGCCATTGACTCATTACTTCAGAGTTTATGAGCTGTGGTTAACGGAGTGGAAAGTTAATTGAAAGAGACTTGAGGTGGAGATATTTTTACAAAGAGAAAGGCAAAAGTTTACCTAACGTGTCACATTTATCTTTCGCACGGCAGATGTCTTCCCTGGAAAAATTAACAAACATACAATGCTGTTACCCCTTTTTGAAAAGGACAGTTTACTTGAGCAACTTGGCTTTGCATTCAAAGTGAGGATGGGAGATGACTGCGTACCTGGTGATGAGGAGTGCTGTGTCATGGTGAGAGGGATGGCTGTCATCCTGGACGTTTTGGGTCTGCTGCCAGACACAGAAGTTGTGGAGAGTTGTGGCAGCATTGAAGCTCACTGTGGGCCCTTCCTGTTTTGGAGGAAACACCGTTGGGGATGTGACCAAGACACTCAGTGTACATATTGCAATGTAGTAAATGCTTCTTAAAATCTCATGTTAAAGGGATTCCCCGCATTTTTCAACCGGTCTTATTCTCCAATTTTTGTCCATCGTGACTACTGGTCATGATAACATTTTACTCACTCCGTTGAAGAGATTTGGGTAACGTGGTCTTTGGCAAAGACAGATTGGGGCAAAGATCAGGAGCCATCTACAGATTTCCAGTTAAAAAAAAATCCTGGGGAAATGCACAGCATCACTCTTGCGCCGGGTCCCCCACCTCTAGGAACAGCTGTAGATTTCAGGCAGAGGTATTTTTGATCTGACGAGGTGCGGGTAGTCATCCACTTTGAAACATTTGCTACGTACAAGAAAGTCTGCCTGCTTGCCTGGTTCCAGGCCTTTGAATCCGCCCAATCCCCCGAGTTGACTGATTCTGGTCTGGCATCATGACAAGATGGACGCTGCTATCCAGACGGCATGTCTTCTCAATAGCGCCTGACGTTGTTGTTTGTTCTTACCTCACTCTGCTCCACTCTTAAAACCTCTGCAAAACCAGCATTTAGGCATGGCTACGCATCAGTGTCGACTTAAAATGACATTAGATTCAGGCGGATACGTTGGTCCCTAGAGATCGGTTAGGGAAAATCGAGTGCCCCCTCCCCACGGAAAACGGTTAGAGTGGAAGCAATGTCAGACTGAAGATGGAAATGGAGTATAACGAGTTCACAATTCTTTCTGATATCAGGCAAACAGCGAGCCTCTTCGTCCACCTCTCATTTGCAGGTGGCTAGCTGCCTCACTATAGTATCGTTTGTTTTCCAAGGAGACCTCTCTTGAGACTGACAAGGCAGGCAGTGTCCTTTCAAACAGGCCCCACAGAGAAAAAGCCAGGCCAGGGACACCTGCACTGACATCACCCATAATGGAGACCTGGATACAGGTAGCATTCAAGACCCTGCACTCACCTGTTCATTGTGGACGACCACTAGCTTGACAATCATGATGTTGATAAGGTTTCCTACGCTGGGGTCCCTGTACACTGCTGCTACCTGTAACAAAGACAAAACACACAGACAAAAAATGCAAACCTCCACTAACGTGAACCAGAGCACAGATGGGGACAGTATAAAAGCTAGTCTACTCCTTAACTCAATACTGAGAAAATACAGCTATTGCTTTTTTTCTGGCTAAGCTCCATGGGGTTTAATCAAAATAGTTCATTGAAGTCAAAAGAAACCAAAAATGTCTCCTTCAGAATAAGTTTAATCAACAGGGTATTAAAACCAATTACAATTCCCCCACAGACCTTAGCATAGAAAAAATAAACGAAAACCTGGACCCAGCAACAAATGTGATACTTCCACAAAGCTGGAGCTCAGAGCCCCTCTGTGAGGACAGCAAAACATTCCGTCTGTAGTTTTTCCCCCCTCCGCTTCTCTTGCTTTTCTCGTGCACCCCTGTCACGGTCGGCCAGCAGTCTCCTGAGGCTGTATGCGGCCTCCTGACAGGAACTCATTAGTCCACTATAAACATTTAGCTAGCCTTAGCCTGGGGGGAGGCAAACGTGGCCCAGGCCTGTCCAGAGTGGGCAAAGGGAGCCTGTGTTTGCATGCTTTAACTCCAACTGTAACAGAGGACCTTGGACTGTATGCTCTCGCCCCAATATGTGTTATTTTATAATCAGTGCCAGAACCAGAAGTGAGGGAGACTGCAACCTACACTGGACCATCACTACAATATCTCACACAGCCAGTTAGTTAAAAATAAGCTCTGAGGGTACTAAAGAAATATCAGCAGGGTCATAGCTACCACCGAGGACACTGAGGTCATATTCCTGGTAATAGTTCTGGAAATCTCTGGGGTTAAATTACATTAAAAGAGGGTTTCATGAGGGGTTGTTCAGATTACTCAAATATTACACATTATCTTGTTTTTGATTTTGATTTTTCTGATTCTGATATTTACAAGAAATGTCTTAAATATGTACTGATTTCAGGCACCAAAATAAGAAATTAAAATAAACATTTTATAGAGTCTGGTGGCTCATCAAACATTTCTTAGGTGGGTGGGTTTTTTCTGCGGGAATTTGGACTCATTTAAATTTACATTTTATTTAATTTAAAGACCATGAACATAAAAACCTACATTTTAAACATGTGAAGAAAAAAGATTTAGAAGATAGTCGTTTACATTAAGCATTTCTAAGTATTTCACGCTTGGAAGGGGAGGATGATTTGCAAAAGATGGTAAACTGCAATTACAACGCTAGTTGCCACTAAATCCTACATACTGGACCTATAAATTGTGGCTGAGAGACTGTGAAAGAGTAAAAGAGGAAACACTGTGAATACAAAGTGGCCTCACACATTTAACATTGACGGTACCATCTCAGCCTTCCTTAAGGATAACACGTCACTGGCAATCATTACTCCTTTCTAAGTAAATGAGTAAATTTGACCTTTCTGTCTGTCATACTGGTGAGAGACAGCAGAAGGTACACACAGTTCAGTACAATTGATAACCTATCATGCTTTGACACACAGACTCCCCCAATACCTTTACTGTAACAGTCAGGACAGACAGTAAATCACAGTGTTTCTGGCTTGGGACTCATAAAGAGGTCAAGCTGCTGAGTCAGGATTTTACCAATTCACTGGCCCACTTTTGTTGAAGCAGCAACATGCTAGGGTCACATCAGGGTTTACAATCAAAATGTCAAACAGTAACATCTGAGGCTAGAAACACACAGAACTGGACTGGGGGATTTTGTTTCACATTTTCTTGCCTCCCTTATGCCATGGAGATTTGGTTTTTATTTGCCCCAAGTTTTGAGGTGTCAGTTTCTGAGATTTCTGCCACTATAACCTAATACAATTAAGGAAATTGGGTTTTTTATGTTATGCTCACGGCATTTACATAAAATTCACAGACCTCACTGTTTTCATAGGGACTATTTATTGAGAATGTAGGTCCAATGATAACTGCTCACCGGGGCACATTCTGATTATCTAGAATAACAGGACCATTTTTAAAATCCAATTTTTCCAACTTTGTGACAACCAAAAAATATATTTTTGCCTCCATTGTATTTAGGCCCTGTTTCATTTAAAAAGGCTAAATTTCATAGCAAAAGTCCAGCAAATCCTTTATATCAGGTACAACTTTGGTGAGCTTTGAAACGTGAATTCATAGTGCTGACAGTGCTGAGCAGGGAGCGTTAGCATGTTCCCAGTTGGCTGGTGTGTTAGCGTGTTAGCTCGCCAGTTAACCAACTAGCCTGCAAGTAGCCATTATGTCACCTGTTACACAAAGACGCAAGGAGGAATTTTGCTGTGTCACTTTCTGTTGTAAGCACAGAGGTGGGGGCAGAAATCTCAGAGCTGGATAGCTATAAAACTAGACAGAGACGGTACAAATGTGCAGAAAAATGGCTAGATACCAGTACAGGTAGATAGGAAAATAGGTTTTATTTAAAAAAAAATACTGATGAACTGTACGCGCATCCATATGCATAAGAATTACAAAGTTAGTGGGCATGCATATACATGTAACGTTATATATTCACCTACAATGATAACACATCCTCAAACTCACCTAATAATACTGAACAACATTTAAAAAAAGCTTTAACACTGAGACAAAATATTAAGTTTTAGAAACATTATTTTACTTACTACTGACATGATTGTTAGGATGTAGTGCTCTAGGTTGCGTCCATGGTGACGCACCATTTTGGCATCTGCTGTCACCATCAGCTCAACGTAGCGAGGGTAGGAGAGGAAACGCTTGCGTCTGTGGGGGGATTTGGGGGGGGTGCTGGTGGAGTCGTCGTCATAAATGCGTTGATCATCTATCGTGGCTCTGAGAGAGTCCAGCTCCTCTCCCATACTTCCTCTGCTCTCAAAAGCAACGGGCCTCTCTGTTATAAGACAGAAAAATGATGATAAGGGATGATGTGGAGAGGAAAAGATTCATATTCATTGGAATTTAAATCGTGATCATATGGGAGGATTGGACTATCAAACACTCAAATTCCTTCACACTGGACACCCACCGCTTTATGTCATATAGGCATTTCATGACAGAGCATGGTGCATCTATAGTTAGGATCCAAGGGTTTCAGCTTAATAATAATTAAAATAATAATAATGCATCTTATTTATAAGCACCTTTGAAAACATCCAAGGACAATGTACATGGGTTAAAAACATTTTAAAAAAATTCAATTAAAAACAAGGCAAAATACTAAAACATACAACAACCGTGGTGGTCTAAGCGGTGTAGGACAGTTTGAACAGGTGAGGTTTGAGTCTGGATTTGAACAGTGGAAGAGAGTCAATGCTGAATTCCGATGATATGGCAAAAACCTGCCATAAATTATGTGTCATTCCAGTGCTCGGGAAAACAGTTGTACCAAGAGACAAGGGAAGAGTGGTGTGCGTTGAGAATCAGAGTTTTTAGGTCAGGCAATGTGCACTCCCTCTGGGTGAGTGTAAGCCACACAAAGAGAGAAAATCGCATGACGACATTTTATCGACTCAGCAAGGGTATATAAAAATCCTCAAATGATCCCACCTCGGTTCCTGGCCTGTATATAATCTGAACATTATGTAACATGTGGGCAATCATGCTGAAAGGCAACACATCAAATATACATGATGCCAGATTGAAACACTTCCATTTATAGGCTCGAGGTGAACACTTTCGACAACAGCCTCAGTGGAGAAAAAAATAAAAAAACAGGATGTCAGCCATATACTGTGCTTTCTCAACTGGCATTCTCTCAGCTGAACTGCACGTGTTGAGCTGGCTATGAGCGATAGATTCCTTCACCATGACAGTGTGAAGTTAAAAGAGGGAGACAGAGGCAGAGACACATAGTAAAATGTGAAGAGCTTGTTTCATTGGAGGAAAGGAAAAGAAGAATCTCCAAAGGTTAAGGACGAAGCAGATATGAACGACACATACTGTACATAGGACTGTCCATGTCCACAGGGGTGTTTCCCAAGACTGTAGCCTGACAGCGTTTGCAAAGAGAGTTTGGAAGAGCCACAGGTAGGGCAGGGGGAACAAGATGAGGAACAAGCTTTCTAGTCTCCACACAAGAAAAATGAAATGTGTTTGGAACACGTAGCTAAGTATATTCCGCTTACTGCCCAGCAAACCACCCCATACTGAAAACTAAGTGATGGATCTTAAATCTCTTCAACATCATCAATCAAGTTAATGATGAACACATCAAAGATTGTCTGTATAGTATTTCAGCCAAGATGAAGAAGTTATCTGCATTGGATGGATTTCCATAGTCTTTTTTTGTTGAAACAGGCCATCTGAGGACGAAGTATATGCTTACAGGCCATTGTGCTGTATGTAGTGCATTGCCACATGTCACACTATGTAAGAAAGATATGTCAACCTTCTGTCATGTTTTCTGTAGCATTTAAGGACACGTGCACACATTTAAAAATGAACTATCTAGTGCATATTAATTAGACATGAAATGGCATTCAACGAACATTACATGACTGTCAGTGTTTACAAGCCAAGCATAGTTTGGAGTCCGTCATCCTAAACAACCTCCTCAACTTTGGATAACACGATTATAGTGAAGGGTTCCATTGTCTTCTAAACACTCAATCTTTCCAGACGGTCAGACAGAGAGAGATTGTGTCCAACTGTTAGCTCAGAAAAAACAAGACAAGAAAAAAAAAAACAAGAGGAAAGAAAGGTCGCTGAGCGCTCCGAGATTATTCAAGTGATGCCCCCAGTGGGCACGCGAGGTGGAGCGTGACTCGCTGGCACAATGGTACATAGCTCTTGCCGCCGTGAAGCCCAGCCCCATGCCAGTGCCAGCATCCAAGTCAGCGCCAAGCCCCTCTGTGCCCGCGTGCACAGCCCGGGCAGTTGGGCCAGAACAGAGCTTTGTATTTTCCAGGAAAAATCTCTCCAAGGCCAAACCCACTACACTAAACCCCTTAAACAGACTCATCACTGCTGACAGTCTGACATCAAAGGGGTTATCAAAGCTCAGAAGAGTATCTACATCTACAGAAATTGGTGCTAAGTCTCAGTGCAACCGAGTGTGAGACGAAAAAAGAGAAGAAGAGGAGGAGCAGGGGAAAATATGGTCTCTGTTATAATAGCCTTTGAATCAGTGCAGATTAACCACACACAACCTTTCCCAAATCTCCTTAGGTTCAAATCCCCCTCTCACTATAGTGAGCTGCTACTTACACCATGAGAAGACAGGTGTGAATGCCCTGACTCGCCAGACACACAGAAATCACGCTCCGGGCATTGGACATTAAATCTGCATCACCTACACATCTACATCTCTGGATTTTACGTGTTGATTGAAAAGATTAAATTTCTTTTTACGCTAGCAAAAATGTCATGACCTTGAGCCTATAAAACGGAGCTCCAGCGGTTCTTCATAACAGCGAACAATAAAATGAGCCCTGCATGGCATGAGTGTAAGTATTTGTAAATGTTGTAATTTGTTTCTGCTTGAGCCCATTCATGTACATCCAGCGTGTCCAGAGGGATCTCACTGAGACTTCAATCTAGATCAAAGAGTTGCTCTTTGACTTTCCTTCAGTTCTGTCAAAAGTATCAATGCCAAGAGCCCAACAATGGGGAACACACAATTCATTGTTGAACTAATTAACATTCTTTTACAATGGCCCGCTGAGAGTTAAAGCACCCTATTCCCCGGGTGCCAATTAAATAGACAGTGTACTTTACATTGAATATAGTACCATGGTTCTATACGAGGTCAGACACTCTGACAGTACAACTCAAAAATCCTGCAGACAGAGGCACAATTAAGTGCATTTCTGTGGCTAGACAGAGTGAAGCAAAGGCAGCTAATTGTTGCTGCTGAAGAAGGCTTTTAAAAGTGAAGTGGCATGGCTTTTGACCTCATTGGAAGATGGTGCGCTTTGTACAGTTACAATGCTCTCAGAGTTCAGTTGTTATTTTCAGTTCAGAGGCACGCTAAAGACACTGTTTGGAGTAGCAGACCTCCTCTGAGGAGACAAAACACTACTTATGAACCTGGACCCCTAACGATGGGCAGGGGCCTGGAGTGTTTTCTTTTGTCAGAATCAAACTGAGAGTTTCTAACTATCATATTTAAAGAAATTCATCCTAACATACTGTAGATTCAGTCATTAATGGATGACTTATTAAAACTAGAAAGAATGCATACTTCCACCAATCTCCTTGAAGACTGCACAATTCTTTAAATTTGTTGTTTTAGTAATAGGAAATGTTCAAATCTGCATCTGGGTCTATATCAAAATACACATTATTAGACAACCATTCTGACTGGCTGATGGCAGCAGCAATTTTTGCAGAATACCAGCTGTAAAAAGACAAAACTTCATCAAATTTTATAGAATTCTGCCAATTTAAAACGGGAAAGTGTTACTGAATTAAGGAGTGATTCGTGTCCTCAAATTATTTAACGCATTCTCTGGAATTGGTAAAGTTAAGTTGTTGTACCTAGCCCGGTCAGTTAGTGAGGAGCACCCGCAGCGTTGGGCTCCAAGCTAACAGCTGTGTTTCTGTGCCCTGAGTTAATTTCCTCACATTATGAGTGTAAAGTTATCACATTCACTCTTTCTCTACCAATGTGATTTTAGTATATTTTGAGAACAGAATTTCTAGTCTATATTATATATGAATTTATTTATTCTATTTTAAAGTTTTGTATCTCTATTGCATAAAGAACCCACTTTGAGAAAGGAGGTTATGCTTTTAAATTTAAAGTTAGGGTGAGAGGCTTTTGAAAACCATGATAAAATTATTAACTAAATGATTAACAATGATTAACATAGCATTTGACTGTGGCATCTAACGAGAACATTTATTACAACTTGGATTTTATTTTCTTAGTTTTGGCCATCATTCCTATCGGTAATAATACCATTGTACTCAAAAACCTCTGGGAAGAGCATCGCTGAGTCAGACAAATGGAGTACTGTAGCAATATCGCCATGCTACCAGATGTCAGAAATGACTGTGGTTAGTATGTTATCATAGAAAGGATGGACAAAACTATGAAAATAAGACCTAAGAAAAAGCAGTTAACTAGAATCCATACATGAAGAACTCACGAATACCAAAATTGTGAATGAAGTTTGCTAACAAAGGGGGAAAAAAAGAAACCAATTGTGACTATAGTTCAGTACAAACAACTTTTTTTATAAAATTGTGGCAGTTGATAAGTTAGGCATAATGCTCCTCCAGCACAGTCAGTATGGATGAAGTCATTACATCTCCATATTTTTAAACATACCAAAAACCTATTTAAGACCCTGAAACAAATAGTTTTGCCTTGACACAAACAAAGCAGGTCTACAGTTTAGAGAGACGTCTGGGCTCTCAGATGATAAACAGCCAGAGCCGCAGGCGATGACAGTGATGTTTCACCGGCCAGCTCTCAGCAGTGCCTCTCCCCAGTCCACCTCAGTGGGAAACTGTCGCTCACCTGTCACCCCCTCTCACCTCTGACTGTCATCCATGCCACCATGCAGTCAGTCACTGTCACTCAAGTTGCTCTAACCATTCCAATCAGCCCCCATCTGTTAAGAATGCCCAGACAGTAGACAGTGGCAGAAAATAACCCCAGCTGGAATCTGTCACGGGAACTCCCGGGACAGCTCAACACGTTGGGTTCAGTAGGGCTGAGGCCTCAGGGCAGGCAGACACATTGCAGCTATTAAAGTTATAGACTGTCTGTAGCTGCCCAGCCCTGTTCGGCCCTGTCCTGAGTATCTGTTATCTTAAAATCAGATGACAGTGACTGCAATGGACCATATCTGTCATGCAGTGTTGTGAAATTTGAGGCAATGATGAGACAAAGAATCAAGCCTGAAGGGAAAACTTGCACATTAAGCAAAACTAATATATGCATTGGCTCTAGACTCATGGCAAAACACATTTGTCAACTAATTTTGACAATTAGGACTAATGTAGCATGATAAAGATGGTGATGATGTTGTTCATCTTTCCAGAGAAACTTCTCCCAGGAACCCATGCACACTAACATTATCATCTTGGCATTTCGAAGAAAACGCTATGTCCATTCAAAAGGACAATCAAAAGACAAAAGAAATTCTGATTCTTTTTCTATGTAGGCCAAACGCAAGACAGTGGGTGAGAAAGCTACTTTAGAGACGCAGGTGTAAAAGAAGAAAGGCAGTGGGAGCTTGAGAAAAGGCTGGGGGCTCTGCCAAGCTCTGGCGCAAAACCAAAAGGCATATGCAGAGTAGGCCAGGAATGCTCAAACACATGAAAAAATAAGATATTTTCTTCATTCCTCTACACTGCTTGCTCAACAATTCCCAATACTTAGCGGGACACTTCATCCACTGACAGGCAGGGAGATGACATGCACTGCTGATGGATACAAATACACACTCATAAGCAAACCACATGAAGCATGCACACAAAAGACCAAACACAGCCTTTTGGAGCCATCTGACATTCAGAAGCTCCACACCATCTAAAGCCAGACCCCAAAGGTTGTCAGAGTGATCAGCGAACGTCCATCACACCCCGGCTGGCCACCTTTCCTGACCCCTGTCAAGAACTGGAGTTAAGAGGAAAATAAAGAGCTTAATGCATGCATAGTTCAACTGAGGCCCAGCAAACAAGCCAGCAAGCCCAGTAACCACGCACCTCTAGGAGGGGATAAACTCAAGGTCAGATCCACCCGTCCAGTGAGTGACTCCAAACAAAGAGGGAAGTGAGGTCACAATCAACAAGTGCTTTCATTCACATACATGAAAGCGCAAAGGGAGAGTGGGCAGCGATTCAACTCGGCTAGTTCAAACCCCAGGCGGGGGAGGGCATTTTTCCATATAAATGAATCCATTGACCAAAAACCTGATGCTAGCATTTGAGCTATCATGTATACACAGTGGGCACCAAGGGGGGGAATCCTATACAATGATTGTGTTGAGGGTCAAGGGGCACAAATTCCATGTGTGCCAAGTATTGCCACATCAAAGCCAGTCACTGCACTGTCCCAGCTGCCCTCAGTTAGCCATCAAGAAATCGGGTGAAACGCTCGGGAGCCAACACTGGAACATTGGTGTTTGGGTTTACAGCTGATAATGTTTGCTGTCAAGCTGGCTGTATTCAATTCACTGTTTCTAATTCAGACAAAATATGACACCCCACAGCTTCAGACATGCAAGCAAACAACTGTGAGAGAGAGACACTGCGCAGCTCCCCTTCCCTCATTCTCTTGCTTGTCTTCACATGGATTTTAGAGAGCAAAGGATAGAGAAGCAGAGAACAATCTGCCCCTATCTATAGCCACCCTCATCCTTGTGGCTATCTCTATCGAAGGACGATGCAGGGATTCACATGCAAGCTCAGAGACAGATACCCTGTAGTATGTGTCATTAAAGGTCGGAGCAGTGTTGTGATTTGAGCCCAGTAAGCTTCTTCCCCAGAGGCTCTTAAAAGCCAGAACCAGGCACTCTGTGACTTTAAAACATTAATCACCCACTCAACAGCTACCTACAATGGCGGTATTCTAAACAGCAGGGAAGCCACCTAGGTTGGCTGACATCGACAGAAGACTGATACAGTTGCAATGTAAGTCAGTGTGACCAAATTTCGTGGTCATGTTCTTTAGATTTGATTCACTCTTACATTTCTGATTTGCAGTGTTAGTCTGTTGTGGTTTCTAGTGTAGTCACTCTTTGGAAACTTTTCATTTAAAACACATTTTAAACTCACATCCATTCAACAGCACATGGAATGATGCCTTGGTGCTTTATCATCAGCGCATGAACACACATAGTGAAGAAAAGCAGCTGAAGACAGGTATATAGCCATGTCATGACTGCTGGAATAACAAAACATAATTTTCCCATCAAGGTAACACTTTAAAGGCCCTTATCATTGCACTTCTATTTCTGACACTTCACAGGTAGTGATGGCACATGTACAAAAAGGTATTTGTACATGTCAGAAATGACAATGCTTTGGTAAATTCAAGTGGAAACATAGCCTTCCTCTCCTTTCAACACATTCATGGGCAGGGACTTTGGAAACTCTTACTGCCTCAATAGATACAGAAGTCCCAGTTGTTGTTCTGGCACTGTCTGAACCGACACATCATATCTGAGGGAAAATCTTATCTCACCAGAGGAATCTGCTTGATAAAATGGAGCTTGTTTCATCTTTGTCATTTTCAAAATTTGTTTTCTTTAGGGGCACAGCAATGAGAAAGGTGAATGAAGAATCGTAATCACCACAGTGAGTAAATACTGTAGGTCTTGCAAAATAATGCCTTCACAGGGGGAAAAGACTGCCTGGCTAGCGAACTGGACGCATTGTTGGCCATTCGGCATTTCCATTTGTTTGAGATAGATGTTTCAGACCTATGAGGCCTCTAAAGCTTCAAACCTCTTCAAAGTCCCAACCTGCCAAACCTCTCAGCACTCAAACTCCAGCTCCCAATTTTGATTTAAGACAAGAGAGGGCCATATGATGACTGACCTGACAAAGAGTGCTTTTATAGCTCTTCAAAAAGAGGAGATATTGGGAAAGGAACCCGCCCCCCGCTAACACCGCAGGTTCTCCAGTCTATCATTTATGTGATGAGATAAATCAGAAACCTTTGTTTCTTAACTTGCTATGGATCAGTTGCTTTAAAGGGTTATACTGAAGACAGAAACAGACTAAGATGAAATTAAATTAAAGAACCTGTTGTAGAAAAAAGCATTTTTTCTGTTAACCCCTGAGTTACCAGTTTATTAGGTACAGCTAAATTAAATGCAGTCCAATACAACAGCCCCACAATAAATCATACCTTTAGGAAGGTTATAATGTTCAACTCTGTAGTCATTTTGGTGTAGCTTATGATGCTGTGTAAATGTATTGAATTATAATGAAATGCATTTTACATTTTTTGGAGGTAGGTAATATGTTAGAAACACCTTGGTGTAGCTCCAGTAATAACTGGCAACTCTGTATATATGCATCCACCTGTAAAAACAACCCATAGCCAGTTAGATTTTGACTGCAATCCTATAATTACAAAGTTAATCTCCTTACAATTTTTAAACTAGATGTTCTATCATCTTTGCTGTAACATGCAGAAAGATCCAAATTTCAGTTAAGAGTAAAGAGAAGGGAAGAGCTACAGGGACAAGACCATAGTGCACAGAGCTGGATGTGTGTTTTCTCAAAGAACACATTTAAAAGTACAAAACCAAGAGGCAAATGTCCAAATCCAACACCAGGAGCAGCCACTATGAGTGTTTTGCAAGCAGAACAACTCGCCAAGCGAATGTTTATATCTAACCTGCTAGTAGCAGAGTGTACTGCACTCCTTCCCATAAAAAGATAGGACAGGCCTGTTAGTCTTGGCTCAGCATGGCCTTCAAAGAGCCAATTTATCACCGCATCTGCAGAGGGGCCTATCTGATAAAGCTGAGGAGCCGCAGCCTGGGACACCTTACTTACCCTGCCCCACTGGTTCTTTTAATCCTGCTGCTCATTGTTTACCTGCTGCCCTTTGATGAAGCCCTACAGGTGTCTCATCCATATACGGATCTTCCTCCCTACTCTCTCCTGCTGCACACTTAATATCAGTTCATATTTGAGATAATGAGATGACAAGTCAGGATGTATCTCATTTAGAGTTAAGTAGACATTAAAGTATAACTGGTTAAGACATCAATTATAACTGAATGATGACAATGGATGTCCGTGGGACATCAGAAGTCAAGAGTCATTTACTAAGCTTCCACTCACCCAATTCTTAAGGGAGAGTGTGTTTAAAAGCGCATCAGAGTGGGGGCTAAGAGACCCTCCAAATTTCCCAGTCTCTGTTTACCACACACACACTAAGAGAGTGAAAGGGCAAAGCATATTAAGGAGGTATTGGCCTGGCCCATCAGCTCAGGCCAAGTTCTTTAAACCGCTACTACACACAATGGCCACCACCAGGCGTCAATGGTCGGGTTCAGACAACAAGCAAATCAAGCGGTCTGCACATAAAAGATTTATTGCATCGCACAACAAAGGCCGCCCACGGAGCTCCTTGCGAGGACAACGCTAAGGCCTTGCATCGTGGTGAACTCCACTCTGTTACCCTGCTTTCTCTTGAGGGCTTCTCCACCACCCAAAGGCCTCACCCATAAAAATTCAAATGAAATTGAGGGAAATTTCATGCAACCTCCCAAGCGGAAAACCTCTTCAGTCCTTTTCATTGCAACTGAAAGCTAAAAAGTTATTATTCCTTCCCTCTGAGACCTGCGATTGAATCCTCCAGCGGAACATGAGTGAAAACACCAGGCAATGCTGAAGCGCGTTTTGCTTAATTAAGTTGAGAAGTTTTCAGTAACACCCATTAATCAAGGCTAAAATCTTTTGGGTATCCTGCAAGCCAAAGATCGTGACTGAGTCTAATTTTAGGGCAGTGTTTATTGCCATGGCTCAGAAAGTGAATGCAGGTCATCAGAATGTAAGTGTTTGTGGGCAAAAGTCAGACAGACAGTGGTTACAGGTATAGTTAGGCAGTCTGTAGTTTGTTACCTGAGGCAGCACAGGGCTCTGTGTTGTTGTAAGTATTTGAGATGTTCTTATTCCTCTCATGTCGATAGACAAGATGAGGTTTGTTGTGCTCTTCGTCATATTCCTCCCCAGCATCATTTATAAGAGGCTCCAAGAAGTATTCGCCATGTTGTGTCGTAAAAGTTCCAATCTAGAGCAGAAAAAAAGAAACATCATTTATTGCTTTGGTATGAAGCATGTGCTTGCATGTGTGCATACTCTACTGTATGTGAGCAGGTTTCATTTACAAATTAGGGGATTGTTTCATTTAAAGACATTGTCTAATTGCAGTCATTCTGTGTCGCCCTTGGGCACTACTGTGCACATTATTCCCATGCTTATGAACAAGCTCTGTTTTTGACAGGTGCCCATGGAAAGAACATGCTGACTTAGAAAGGTCAGAAAATATCTATAACAGCTTACTGTCAGTTATTATTGAAAGTGTAACCATTAGAATCAAGAACAATCGTGAGACATTTTAAGCCTTTTATACATTTATTGATGCAGAAATAAGTCATCATGATTTGGCAAACCATTTCCCACCTTAATGCGCAGTCTGTTAAGTTCTTGTTCTGACTGTGAAAATGCATTTCTCCTCACAACCTGACACTGGGAGCAGTGACATCATCATACATGGACAGAGCTGCTGACAGAGGAATGCTAATATTGATTTGGCAGCTCAGTCCCTCACAAAGCTTCTTAGCTCACTCAGCCATAAGGCACAGTGGTGTTTGTATGGTAATTTCATGCGCACACTTAAACAGGATATTGGACACTGGAATGTTATCTTTAAGGCAGCATTATTCCATAACCATCCCCATAGGTGATGGACGTTTGACAATGGAAAACATACAAATGGGATACGGAAACCTACACAAACTGTATGTGTACCTTTCCTCTCCGCCTTTCAAAGGGTGAAGGATTAGTTGGCTTGAACGTATGCCTCATACTTCCTCGAAAGTGATACAGGCCTTGAGTGCTACATGTGTTTAGCACTGCAGTGTAATGAGCTTGTGAAAACATGACACAGGACAGAAAAGAAACACACCACTGGAAAAAGACCTCAGAGACTTAAAGGTTCTCATTGTCCTTTCCCTCTAATACTGTCCTGCAATATTAGCATTTCTTCATTTCTGACAAGCTAGTATGGATGAATTAAACTGCTTCTGCAATGCAAACATGAATCAAAGTATTGACAGAATCCAGTTACAGTGTGGAACTGTGCGGCATGGCAGCACATGCTGAGAGTTTGTGCAAACCCATCGAGAAGTATCTTCTACCATAGGCAAATGCAGCATTAGGTTCAGTGACAATGTTGTACATCCCACACCGAAGTATTGGACTGTCAGTTTAGACACAAAGCATGCAGAAACAAATGCTTTCCTGGAGAAGTTGAAACTTAAATGGAAGTGTTCACTAAACTACCTCTTCAGTCGAAATTTAAATTCATTGATTCATTAACTACTTTATTTTCCTGTTCAGGATGCCATTATGGAGCCCATCCCATCATGTGCAGAGCAAAAAGCAGGGATTCAACACTCATAGATTGTAATTAGATTGAAGTTTAACTGAGATATACATTTTCACTCATGTTCATTCCTGTGGGCAACAGAGACTCCCTTAAAGTCTATACGTTTGGACCAAAATGAAATTACAAATGAATTTGGCTGGTCAAAATTTGCTAAAAATGACTTTCTCAAAATGATGTTATATGCATAACATAAGAAATTCTCCAATGTTAAAGAGCATTTCATTGTGTGCCTTAATAATCGATCACTGACAGTGACTGGGCAGCAAAAATCTAGTATTATGAGCCATCTTATATGTAAAACCAACATTCTGTTTTTGTGTAGAACTCCCACAACTTAAAATGTTCTGTTTAGTCTCATCTGATTGTGAGACATCAAACATTTGTCTAAATATTCGTGCACAAAATGTAGGTGCCCTTCAATTAAATATGAGAATTTTGCAGCCTGTTGTAGTGATCTAAATGTAATGACTGATTGATACAATGTAACAACTGGTAGATGTTTACCTGGATCTTGTAAATCACTATCTATGGTGAATTAACTTTAATTAAATGATTATGGTTGAGCCTTTCTAAAGTTCTCATGTGGTGTTAACGGAAGGCTGAACAGACAAATGCTCTGTTTAGTCAATGGAGGGGGCAGAGTTTCAAGGTTTCCCAGCATTAGCTCAGCAGCGAAATTGGCAAAAGTTTGGACAGACACAATGGTTGCTGTTCAGTAGTGGGTGCTGAACTGGACCTTACAAGTGAGAGACTTCTATTTGAAGCGAGGTCACACTCATGACATGGATGGAATGACCGTTGGCACACGTCTGTTTTATTAAATCCCACAAATACACTTTCAAACCCTGTGGGTGCTGAGTCATCCAAAAGTGACGCACAGTTGCAGTCAATCTCTAAAGTTAAACAGAACATAAAGGTGTCATGAGCTTGATCTTTACACAGAGGTACATCACTTGGTGCTGAAATGAAGATAGCCCAATTTCTCAGGGCATTCTTACTCACCACACATTTATATTATGAGAGTGAACTGACAGTCCGAGCTCCTTCAGGAACTAACGTTTCCCACGGTGTGAGCAATCCTTAAGTTCCACGCAACCTTCATTGGCGGTTGTCTCCTTCTCTCAGCATTTCTCCTCTTTTCTGCCTGTTACAGCTCACTCTGAAAAGACCAAAAGCTTCTCAACCCCCCACCCCCCAATTCCCCCCTGGGGATGGCTTTGAGCAACTCTGGACGAAAGGGGAACCTGCTTTTTCTAGAATGACCCCTTTGTTTTAGGGCTTAATTATTCCTTAATGACCTCATCCCAACAAAATGTGCCTGACCATTATGCCCCAGTGATCAGATACGGACACATTTATGACCCAATAGCCTCCGGTGCTGTCTCTATTGTCCTGTCATTCTCAATGAGTGATGATGCGGATAAGCAACAAAGATTGCTTGAAAAAGGATGCAAACATGTTTGGATAAGCGAGTCATACATCAAAGTTGGGCAGAGGGGCAATTAAAGGCTTATTATCCTGATGCTTCTAGCATACCTCATGTCTTAAATTGCTACACAAACATGAAAAAACACTTTATTTGGTGGTCTCTTTTCTTCAAACCTACACTGAATGAGCGTTAATCCTCACTAAGCGATAATACACAATGATTTTTAATCATTATGTTCAGGTTTCAACAAGAGTACAATCACTATATGCATTGTGAATGTACTAGTTCAAAAAGCCTCAAAGTGCAGCTGATAGCTAAGCTGTGACATGTTATCCTGGTACTGTACACAGTGCACCTATCTAAAATAAGGATTATGTCACTGATAGGGGTTGTGACAGGGAGGTAGACTCCAAGGCTATGGTCCTCCTGTCTGTGTTGCTGTGGCCAGAAAAACACCCCCACCACGCAGAGCCCATGCCAGAATCCAGCTAGCGCGACTGAGGTCAACCCCCTACCCCTGGACCAGTAACCTTATGTGACCCACGGAGTCTTCCCCTTCAACAGTTATCAGATTCTCTCACACAGGAGTCAGCAAACAAAAGGACTTGGGCATCAGGATCCTCATATGGCATAATGGGGCTGTAAACTCATTATTACCCAATAACTCCATGACAGCCCCATAAAATCTAACAGATATGATAAAGGGCAATCAAAATGCAAACAGCTGCTTTAGACTGAATGATAATTTGTGATGTTTGAGGCTGCACCTAATGATTACTTTCATCAACGACTGATCTGATGATTATTTTCCCATGAATCAAATACTTCTTTAGTGTATGCAAAGTGAAAAACTATGAAAAAACACCACCACCACAAGGTCCCAGAACCCTAAGGTCACAACTTCAAATAGCTTGTTTTGTCCGACCAACAGTCCCAAATACAAAAGTATTCAATTTACAATGATATAAAACAGAGAAAAGTCGGCACATTTGAGTAGGTGGAACCAGCAAATATGTCTGGAAATTGTCATTGATACGTTACTTAATTTCTTAATCGATTAACTTAACACTAATTTAAGCATGTTTGCTGTTGTTACACTATGTTTAATAAAGATATAGAAGTGCCTTGTAGCAGCAAAGAAGTGTTTAGCCATGTGTAAATTCTACTGATACTTTATTGATCTTTGTAGGGAAAATCTGCCTTTTTGCTTGGCCTACCCTCAGTGGTCACACAGCAGGGTCAGCCAAAGACCTTCAACCTTAGCTATCTGCTGAACAGGGCTCCGAGTGTGTCTTGCTCAAGAGCACTTGAGCAGAGTGGATGCTTGTTGCCGCGCCAACCCAGTCTCTGATGCCCAGCCTGCACTGTGCAATAGCAGCATCACCCCCACAGGCACTGAGATGCAGGGCTGCACGCTCTCCTCCGCGGTGACATTAGTCGGGTAACACTTGCTCTTGTTACACATCCACACACTTCACGCGAGCTGCGGGTTATGGGGGGCGTGCATGGACGGAGCCCGTTGAAACGGGAGAACGCGTGGAGCCCTGTCAGCGTCGCTTGATTAAAGCGTCAAAAACAACTTTTAAGGTAGTGACAAGCCAATACTCACAAGGCCAGTGCACAGGCTGAAGACGGCAGGGTGCTCGCTCCTGGCGTTGACGTGTCCGCGGAAAAAGCAGTGGCGCATATCGCTCGCGTCGTGGAAGCGGGAGTCCGTGGCGTTGCCCTGTTCCAATCCCAAGTGTGTCACTGCGTAAGAGGGGGCGATGAAGTCGGAGTGTGCGGTCAGATTGAGGTGAAAGCGTTCCCCGAATGCGTCGATCCTGTAGTGAACCCGTAAGCGCGACAGGTCGTCATTTAAACTTCTCCGTCTCCTTCTGTAGTGCAGGTTGTGGGGGAAAGATTCTCCGAAGTCATTCACACGGAGCGGGCTGACGATTTCATACGATGACAGCTGCTTGATGAAGCTTTCTGCAAAAAAAAAAAAAAAAAAAAAAAAAAAGTTTTTTCAGATAGACAGTTGCAATTCAGAGACAAAGGAGAGGTGGCATTAACAAGCAATTCGTCAGTGTGGGTAATAAATGCAGCTGCTGCAAGACAGGCATCATTCTCATGCACCACCGATTACCGTTAACAACACCTTCAGCAGTAGCCTATCACTTTCACCGTAGCCTACTCAGAATTTAAAACAAAACTCTACCTTGTTTCGGATGCAATCGGTATTGCAAAGTGTCCCGGACAAGTGCTGACAGATGACACATTAGTCCAACCAGCCAGATTGCAAACTGCATGATTTCCTCCGCGAAGAAACCCCCGTCCCTAAGGCAGTAGGCTACCCTCAGTCTCTCCCGAGCGGCTCCCCCTCTCCTTTTCCGCGGCTTGTCAGCAACAGGTCGTGGGATCCGCGGAGGCTCTCTGCAGCGCAAGTCTTGCAAAGTGCACTGGCCTCATCGCATTGCAAAACATGCACCCACTACCCCTCTATAAGCGCGAACAATTTATGACACATTCATCCCCCTGACCAAAAAAATAAATAAATAAAAAATGCCCAATGTTTACTGCCGTCTGAGAGGAGGGATCAGTGCCAAGTACGCTTTCCCTTAGCCATCCCTAGAACACCCCGTGCACCCTAAGCGCTCGCCAACCGCGAAGCAACGCCCCTATACGGGCTCCCGAGCCAATGGCGAGTGCGCCCTCGACCACCGCACATGGGGCAGGCTTGAGTTCTGCATTGTTACAAATCCTGGAAATGAAATGTACCACTCAATATGTGAAAATCAGCCGTAACACAAAAATCAACTAGAGTTCAGGGTTTTTTTGGGTTTGTCCTCAGTAGTGATTGTTGCCAATGCAAAAAGTGAATGACACACAAACCTTTGAGGACTCTTCCCAAGGCGCTGATATTGCAGCTATGCAGTTCATATTTTACACTGCAGAGCTAGCCTGATATATCGCTCGCCGTTAATAACATATGTATGGGCTAAATGGCTGCCTGTAAGTCACAAGAAACTGCAGCACAGAAATGCCAAAGACATGTTTAAGGTCATTTAGAGTGTCCGTTATATAGTTTGTCCACCAGAGAGCACTGACAAACAGCTGAGTAGCTGCACATTATTCAGTGAGGCATCACAATAATGTAGCCTAATTACGTTTTCCAGGAGTAGTGTAGCATAAGGGATTACAATTTGAAATGCAGCAATTCCATTACATTAACTAATACCAGTAACGCTCCATTACTTCGACATTTTGTGGGTCGGTTTGTTTGCTAGAGTTTGATGGAGGGTTGGTATCAGTTCTGTCCCCCTTTGTTCAGTGGACAGACTGGGTGAGATGTGTTAGTTTGGTGCAGGGACTGTGGGAAAGCGGTTAGCTTTGACTAAAAGAGGAGAAATGCAACTCTGGTGACTCCAAAGTTGTCCTATATGTTGTTTTTTCTTAGCTAGCTTGCAAACGTCCACCACTGGTAAGATGTTGTCAGGAATCAGCCGGTTTTGTTCAGAGATGAGAGTGTGTTGTACCCTGCCGGCTTCACTGTGAGTTTATTTTTCAACGGTTAAATGACCCACTCTGTACATACAATTCTTTAATAAACACATTTAAGGGATCCATATCAGAAATGTTTGTTTATTCTATATGTAAAATAAAATGAAAATCAAGTGACATGTCAGGTATTTCTGACTCTCAAACATTGATATCAGGATCAACCTCACAATTCTACTATCAGTCAGGCTACAATAGACGGTACATAACAATTTCTTTTTTATTTTGAGACTGATGCATTTATCATAATCAGATTTTGTTGAAACTGCCGGAGAAGTATTTTATTCAAGGGAATGATCATTTTGTCCACGGGCAGAACAAAATATCACAAAAGGAAAAGTGTCCACCCAATGGAAACACTTTTCAGATTAGATTATGGGTTGAGTCACTGTGTTATTGTTGGTACTGTTTGTGCAAAGAAATCAGGAGGGTTCCCACCCCTATCACCTAAAGGTAATGAGCTTTATAAAGGAAAGATTTATTGGAGGGTTGGCGTATTGAACCGCACAGCATGCAGCTACATAGGTGAACCTATCAAACTGGGAGCTCGGTGTCTAGCAGCCTCTGAGGGCCATAACTCCAGTGGTGTAATATTCTCAGTGTTGGCTACACACATACGGACCTATAACACTATGAAGTGAGTGTAATTGTACAATATGTACATTTTGCTACAGCAATATCAGCAGGAAAAGTCTGTGATTGTAGGCCTAAATTTAATAGTGTTTATAAAATGCACACTGACCAGAGTCAATTTAATGTATTATTTTGGCTAGATGTATCCTCAGTAGTATCTAATTAAAACTCTTTGGAAAATATTAGGCAATCAAAGCACAAAATAATTAGCACAGAGCGCATTATGAGCCATTCTTCACTGTCAGCCATTGGAGGAAGTAGACTTCCTTGGCCATGATGCGGTCAGCTTCTCGTTAATCATTTGGGCACGTAAAGTCTTACACAAAGTTGATGGACGTGTGAAAGGAGTCTTGTTTTTCATGTCCTTTGAAGACTAATGTCACAGCATTGTGAGTAATTAGACTCGGTTGGCTCACCGGAAACACTTTTGGATCCTGTAAGCTCTTTCTTTGACACAAAACATCGAGTCTCCAAGTCATGGCTATTACTTTTTAAAAGTCTCTCTCTCGCTCACCTCTTTTCTCTCTCTCTCTCTCTCTCTCTCGCTCTCTCTGAATTTAGTGGTTTCATGGACACATTTCCGCTAAAATCACAGTGTGGTCAGTGGTAGACCAAAAACAGTTTTTTGGCCACATTAACCTTTTTATTGTGTTTTTGTTGAATATCAAGAATGGCCTTGTCATCATGGATTTCACAGCTACAATATGGGACAAACTCTAAAACCTGCAAATATTTTGTATGTTGGGTTCATTCTTCAGTAGAGAGAGATCAATGCACTTCAGAATTTCCTCATTACAATCAATTCTAAATGTGTGAACATCTGCAATTATTTACCGTTATGTAGTGAACTTGCACTGAAACAGAAAAGGGAAAAAAGGAAAAGCACATCTGGAAACAGTTCAAACTTGCTATTAAAACAACAAGATTCACACATCCCACTTTCTTATAGTTGAAACATTCATCTTAGAATGGATGGAGTCCATTCAAATGCACTGTGAGGTTCAGTGTTCAGGCTAAGCTGCATCTGGATTTCAGAGCTCCTGAGATGAAGTTATTGTTATTTTGAGCAGAATCTCTCCACTGTAACTCTTCTGATGCCTCCCTGATGTGTTATTCATTCAGTCTCCAAGCCTCCTGTGAGGCTATTCATTCCACTAAACTACTGTCACTGTTCTTTCAACATCAAGAGCCAAGGGAGAATGTGCACAAAAAAATTGAATTTGACAAACACAAACCAGTTGGGACAAAAACGCACATTTGTATGTGACTTATAGAAAAGGTGCAAGCGATAAAGTTGTGTGCAAAAAACATAAGAAACCAATACTATTCTAAAATTGTTTCTGGTATAACAAAAGTAATATTACGTATATTGTTGTTAGTCCTAAAGCGGGTCATACACTTAAAGTTTCACCGCTAGGGATATTTCCAAAATACAATAATAAATTCTAGGGCCAGAACAATAATAAAAAAAAGATGATCTCAAAGATATGTTTTTCCTTTTTGTGAAAAAGGGGGTTGGGGCAAAAGGGCTCTGAAAAGCTTATAGTAAACTTTTTAGGGTGAAAATAATGATTTGCAGCTTGCTCAGACTGTAACAACCACTGCAGGGAGGTTACCCGAACTGCACGGCACACAGGTTCCACGGCCTCTAGCGATCGCTTTCACTTCACTTCACCCGCCCAGCCACTAACTAGCTTGTATCACCTCCGGCACATTTTAAAGCCATATGACTGAACTGGATAGCTTATTTAGGGTTAGTGTAGCTACCCACATACTCATTAATTCTCCACAGATGCCATAGTTAATGGATGACACATCCCCAATTTCTGCCAGATGTACAGAGTCAGGTCTCTGCACATGAGTCAGTTTCTGCGTTAGGCCTCTGCATAGCATGGAATCTTTCAATTCTGAGTGTGCTCCCACTGCCCAATCTGTCTTGTTCATATGGATTAATGGTTGTAAAGAGCACTAATATTCAACGGTTCCCATTAAGCCAGTGATGCTTCCATTTCTTAAATGGCAATACCAAGCAGGAAATGATGCACCTCAGTAGCCCCTATTTGTGCACAAAGTGAGGCCATTGCTTCACAGATCAAATGTTAATGTATGTCTTAATAACAAAGTGCTGGTCAGGGGCTGGCTGGTTCTCACATGTTAACCATCTCATTGCCTCAAATCTGCAATGATATATTCTGGACTGGACCTCTTCCTTGCTTGGCCCTTAACCACAGTTGACCCGATGGGGTTGAGGTTTGGTGAAAGGACGACTGATGATTGAGGACCTGGCTCCTTCCCAGTATTAAGCAGTATAACATCTAAGTAACATTTAAGGACCATAAGATTTTAAGAGGCACCGTGGCATTGATACTAGCACTTCTTATCTTGCTCCATACTATTTAGTATCCTAACTTTGTATTTTGTAGTTTATCTTAATATTGCACCTCATTGCCATCATTCTAGATGAAATAATCAACTACAGTACATGTCTTCATGTGAATGCATGTCCATTTTATCTGCATGCACATGTTGTTTAGACTGACAACTGGTTAAAGGAAAGAGCTTGTACTACTCCAGCTATGGGAGCATGTGAAAAATGTGGCCAAGGGTTTGTCTCCTTATGGGAGTAATCAACTGTGGTGAACCACCACACGTCAATAGAAATCATGTATCAAGTATGGCACATTTGATTTTATGGCTTTTGATGGTTTGTGATGCTGACCAAAAAACATTTAATGACACTTGTAGCTTTATCCTCCATTAATATTTTTTATTATGCACCATGTGGCTCATTTCTTTGGCAGATTTCTTCTGTTTGGATGCCATTTGTACAATAAAGCAGTTATTTTTTCTTTATTTCCCTTCTAGCTTTTGTTGTTAGATCTTTCTATACTTGGTCAGCCACTGATTTACAGTATGCTTTGAGAGCAATGCAACGTTGTTACCCCATTTTTGCATCTTACTTTGCTATTTTAATTCAGGGAGACACATTGGAACTTAACTTGACAGAGAATTTAAAAAGTGACTGATATGAATACAGCTGAAACAAAACATGATGTCATTACATTAACATATCGTGTTACACTGAATCAACATTAGGAAAATCAATACCAGAGACTCCTGCCAGATACATTTGGAGCTCTCCAAGAATCATTGTACAAAGCAGAGCTTGGTTATTCCTACTGTACAATCTAACTAAAGGCAGCAGTGGAAGCTCTTCCACTGACATGTCAGGTGATTTATCATCCAGCGTTCGACTCCCCCCCCTTCAGCTTTACTCCAAACTTGAGGCAAGCGCAGGCCTAAGAGCTCAAAGAGCTCCAGAGTCACTCTCCCTCTCATGGTTCAATGGATTTGAACTCCCCAGTCATAACAGTGATCTATACCCCCTGATACACACCAGGGCCTTGCCTTTACCTGCCACTCCTTGCAGTGTTGCAACTTCAGTTTTCTCTTTCGCATATTTGCACGTGTAAGAGGTCTCCTATGCAGAGATTGTAACATGACAAAGGGTAACCAAATACTGCAATACATCACAGCATATTGTTGTAGTCGTGTTTGACAACAAGTTCATCATGACAAGCCACAGAGCTCAGGCAAATACTGTGTTGCAACAAGATAAATACTTGTATTGAACTCTTCGGGTTGTATAATCTGCATGGGGCAATGACTTAAAAACATCTAAGGATAAATGAAAACGTCAGGTTACTGTGTCACTAAAGGAGTTACCATAACATACTGGCCACACCTCCCCTTTCTATCCTGTCTCTGCTCCCACCCTCCCCCTTCTCTGACCGCTCAGGTGGTTCTCATGGTGTAGTGATCAAGGAGCTCGGCCACCTGAGACTTGTGTTGGCTTGCACTGCAGATTAAGGCCCCCTCCTAAAGAGGCTTCCGCCCCCCATTGCCGCATCGAGGCTTCATAAGCCGCTGAATTCCTACTGCCCTTTAAACACAGTGGTCTGTCAACCTCTTTCCTGCTCCCATTGAGTGAGGCATTGTCTGTCTTAGCCCTGCAGACAGCTGTAAAACAATGTCAAAGCAGCACTCTCTCACCACTCTCCTGAGTAGTGTCTCATTGACGAATCATCATAGTATGGCAATATAACAAAAAAAGGTTGACAGAAAACAAAACGATTCCCGTTTGCGGAAAGAAACAAAACAATGAGGCTTTTGATTTTACATTGTGATGAAGACAGTTGTGTAAATAAATGATGAGGTCTTGCTGCTTTCACAAAGACAGATCTTGTATTTTGACATCCTCTTTTCATTGCAGAGTCAGTGTTTATTATCGTACTGCTGAGGTCATGGCACCACAAGCAAAAGCCTGCTGAGTGACCTAAGTAGGAAGGCTTGTACAAGCCCAAGTCAATTATCAGTTACACTTTACAATAAAGAACACAGAAGGAACAAGTGCAGAACAAATTGTGAACTAAATGATAATCAATGCATCGCTAAGTAATTAAATAACTTGAGTACTGTCTACTGAGAACAGTCTTGAATACTATGTTAATAAAACAGTATGTAATAGTTAGGTCCTAGGTATCTGTGACTCTACATATTTGCCACTTTCTTAATGAGTTGCTCTTGACTTATTCCGAATTGGATGCTGAGAGGCACAAATTAAGAAATACTCATTCATTTTTAATAGGTTCCATTTTAGTTACTCATTATAGCTGCTATTTTTGCAATTATTCTGTCGCTGGTTCATCACTAAAGCAGCATTAATTGTTTTGTGGGGGTTTTTGGCACTTAAGGGCAGAGCTGCTGAACACCACACACAGGTTTGACATCTTAAGGCCATTTAAAGTTGCTGTGTGAAAACGTGCTAGAAAATGGATGGACACGTGGCATTCATTTGGAGTCCTGTTTACACACTTCTTTAACTGTGTTTTGGTTGTCAGTCGTCACCAACTTCTGAGAAATACATCTGGGTCTTTGCTAGATGCTTTAATATGTTCACGAGCTAATTGATAACTTTGTCGGTCCGCCAAATGTACAATAAGTCTTCCAGATAAAACGGCAAAATAAAGTAACTCTTTGTTACTACCCTCAAGTGTGACACATAAGCGTTTTCTGATCTGACACCTCTATTGGCAGGACTGCACCTGAACGTAATAATTACTACACCTGGTCACTTGAACATAATCACATTTGGAAGTTTGCTGAAATGGCTGATGCTGCCATTTTTCTTTGGACAGTCTCGAATGCAAGTCTAATATTCACTCTCCTTTTAGCTTTGTTTTGCTCTCCACCAACTCCTGACAGAAATGTATGGCTCTTTAGCTGCGAAATGCTCCACTTGACCAGCTAGTTGCTAACTTCGTCTAGCCTTGGTTCTGGGCAGGTAGTGTACAGTGTACAGAGCTAATTGCTGAAAACAGCTGAAAACAATGGACAGTAAAAGTCAACTAAAACAGTAAAGTTGCTCCCGCAAAACCAAAAAAAGAAAAGAAAAAAAACTTAAAGATGCTCCAAAGCTCTGCAGAGTTGAAGGAAACTACATTCAGGTGATCATTTTCTGTATGTTTGTCACAATGAGTGACTTGTTTCACATTACACAAAAATGGTAAATAACAGTAAGGTAATCATGAAGACATGAGTGGGCACTAATTCATTTAGACATGGTTCGTAGTTTCAGAGTACGACTCATTAAAAAAGTGGTCAGCATGTAGATTCAGTTATGTATGTATAAGTACAAAGTATTATGTTTTATCAACAGAGTGTCTTGAAGAAGTTTGTGTAGTCCCTGATTCAGAGTTACTCAGGAACTCCTTGCAAGTGATTCATTAAATATCACTTTATTCCTGTTGGTAGCTACTCAACATTTTGCGTATTGTATTGTTAAGTCATCTTTGTTCATATCATTTAGTGCTTTCTACCATTTGAAAAAGTTTGTCTCACAACCACAGAGGTGTTAAATGGCCTCCTTTCTGGCCCCTTTCTGTTCGGTGTCTCTTCCTGGCCAATTTGCACCATATGTGAGCTTTATCAGTCAATGAATATGTTTAACCTTGGAAGCAACAGGCTGATTCCAAATATCCACCATTACAAACTCCCTCATCTGTAATTTGTGACTTCTCCCCTAAAGGGCCAAACACTTCCTTGGCTCTGTTTTAAATACCAGGACCTGTATACATTTCCACTGCTAATAGGGACCGTAGGGACACCGAGGCGAGTGGAAAATTGGGGCTTGGTCTGCATGTGTATGCGTTTGGGACTAGGGGGAGTGTGTGAAGGGGAGAGGTCTGATGTCAAAAAGACCAAATTTAATGCATCACATGATTGTATCAATTACTCTAAAATGGGGAGACAAATAATACAGTCAAGCGAAGTGAGATCATGTTTAATGCTGAAATTGACTTTAAAAAGATCACCAGGAGGGGAGTCATAAACTCTAAAAAGACATCACACTCATAAATGTTACGCAGAGTGGATGATGATCTAAACAGAAGCTATGCGAGCGTTTCACACCCAGGATGTACCCACTGTGACTCCACTCAAAACATGATGCCTGCTACATAAGTCATATGACTGTCTCTGCTAAGTTTTCACTTTCTGCAGTTGTCTGCAGGCAATCCATGCATCATCCCCATGAGTGAAATAGTGGGTGCTGGTTTCTTCTAACGTTTTTCTCACGTTCCTCACCAGCAAGTGTTGATTTTTTACCCTGACAAATGCCTTTGTCTTCTCCTGCAGGTAGAAATAGATTTTTTTTTTATTTCAGCATGGAATTCCTCATTTAATACAGTTGGTGGAGGCAGATGCATATATCAGCTTTTCACTTTGCTTGGTCCAGTTGACAAAACGAAACAATTTGACATCAAATGCGAGAACTTCCTATGTGACAGAAATTAATCTGTCACCTGAACTTTTTCCATACTGTGACTGAACGCCACTCAACTCCCCAGCACTCATTATGTTTTACTCAAAGTATGACCAGAAGGCAAAATGCTGACCGTTTCACTTTGCAGGGCTTTGCATTTTCTCGCGTCACATAGTGGACTAATCCGGTAGTGATAAGTGGCACAGGCCATGCCAGAGACAGCTGCCCAGTATTTGGGATATTAACAGCTGTGAACTTTAAACAGGCAGTGACTCATGAGATTTGATGACAGGCCAGTAGATGGTCCTCGGATCTTTCTTCTGGTCCACTTATAGTGTAGTATACACACAACATCCTGGAGATTGAGCCATGTATGTGAAGTCATGTTTAAAGATGGCCCTGGTCTGAGCTCTTTTTTTCTGGTTGTTTTATAAATGTCATTGCTGACCAGTGTTGGGCATTAACACATTACTTAATAAAGCGTTACATATGTGATTACGTTTGTAAGAGTAGTGTAAGGGATTGCTATTTGAAATTCAGTGCTTTTGCTTGTTTTAGCCCATTTACTACAAGTGACATGCACATACTTTAATCAAAGCAAACCATTATGCAAACCATGTTACTATTTCTACAGTTCTAGAAAATTGTTTGTATTTTTTTAGCATTCTAGACATCCATTTGTTTCTATTAATTCCTATAAAATATGAAAATGTATTAGTAGACTCTTGCAAAAGTTACAAAAGTAATTTAATACACAATAGTAACTTTGACAATAATTAATGCAGGTTTGATATTCACTGTGACGTACTACACAACTCAAGAAGGTTACTAATCAGCTCATTGGTTTTCATGAATTATGGAAATAAATGTAAAGCCATAAGCTGGCTGAAATAGTTTGGGTAAAAAAAAATAAATCTAACATTATTTGCTGTCTTTCCGAGAGATAGTTGAGAAAAATGATGTTTGTTTCTGTACGTTAAGTAGATCGAGAAGGCAATTAGCCTAGTTTAGCATAATAACTGGATGCAGGGATAAACAGCTAGCCTGGCTCTAAAGCTCAAATTGACACTTTGTAACTTGTTATAATATGTATCCTACTTAAAAACGCACAGGGCAGTGACTCAGAATAACACAATATCCATCCACCCAGGGACTTCTGTGCAGTCACTTTGCCTGGTTGCTGTTGTTGGCAAAGAAATAGTTACAGCACATAACTCTATCTTAAACCGCAAATTGATGTTTGTACATTACTGTTTGTGTATGGATTAAACAAATGACATACAACATGTTGTTAATTATTGAGCTTTAGGTGCAGGTTGGTGGATTTTGTCACTCAATAAGGCTAGCTGTTTCCCCCTGTTTCAAGCATTTCTGCAAAGTTAGCTTATTGCCAACTGGCTCTGTGCTTAACACAAAAACATGAGAGTGGTATTGATCTTCTCATCTAACCCTTAAAAAGACAGTTATACAGTTAATGTGTTTCCCAAAATGTAGTTTTCCCTTGCCTTGCCCTTCCCTTTTTGTCTCTCTTTTTGTCTCCGAGACTCTTGCATATATACAGACATATAGAAATATGCCAGTTCCTTCTCCCTCCCCACCAACCTCTCATTACAATCACTTTGCATAGGTGATGTTTACATATCCCAGAGCTCAGGGGGAAATTACTTTACCCCATTAGCTTCTAACTTGATGGCTTCATGCCTGAAGATGACATCCATTCTGTTTATATACACGGAACGCACACACGCAACCAAATAAAGTTTTCATGCATACACTTCTTGCATGTAACTGAGCTTTGCATTTATCCATAAGTGTTCAGGCACATCATATGATTTAATAATCAACCTGTAATTTCCATGTGTTTGGAAAGAGGAGCAGAAATTACAGGATAAAGTATTAAATCCCCACAGGCCATGGGCTGGACAACTGCTGCACTATTTGTGACCAGCAACCAAATATAACAGTGAAGTCACATGGGGTGGAAACAGATAACACCACCCAATGAGAGTTTGAAGTCTCTGCTGAAAACAAAAATGAAATTATCACCCAACTGCTTAAAAACCCCTGAAAACATATCGTAGAACTAATACATGACACTGACCAAACAGGAACAAACAGCAGTGGCAGACGGCTGATGGCTGAGCTCATGAACAGCACCATCACCATGCCTGCTGCTGACTACCCCAACAGCAACTTCAAATGCATCAGCAGCAATGAACCGGGCCAGGATAAGATTGGAGTTCCACTCCAAAACTACACAGAAAACCTAAGGCTGACATCAGCGTATGGTGCAAACAGATCTCCTATTAAATCTGAATTTTGGATTCTGGATAGGTTCCAAGTGTTGTAAAGTGTAATCAGTTCCCACTGATTGGTTGAATGGGAGGCAGACGTTTGCTGCAGCGCTTCCCAGTAATAACGTGAAAGTACCCTGAATGTGAATCCTAATCGACAAACAAATAAACACCAGTTGTCAGAACAAGTTTGTAATCTGAAGATGACCAAAATATGTCTTTAAATTATGCTTGTCTTCCAAAACCCTTCAGAGCTCTTTCGCTTAAGGTATTTGTGTCTTAATTTGCTGAAGCAAAAGTGTGAAGAAACTTTGTGAAGAGATGGAGACCTATGTTTCCCTGAACAGGGCTGATGTTGAGCAAGAGTATAGTGTTATTTTTCCACAACCCAGATGAATAATGCATGTCTTCTTCTGTTACTCTTTCACTTATTAGATGCTGTTTTTGTTTTTATGGACCAAGTATGTAGTTGGAAGCATTTTGAGCTATACATTAAATCACCAGGGTGGACTTTACATTCAACTTTAGAGACAGTTTCCTATGTTGTGTAAAAAAATAAATAAAAAGACAGTTGCAGTTGACACTAAGAAGTGTGAAAATAAGGTGTGAAGCAGTTTTTCGACATGTGAATTTTTTTAACAATGAATAACTTCCATGAATAAATTCCTGTCAGATCACATACGGCAGCACAGTCACTACAGCCAAACACAAATCCCCCCAAAGTGAGATTAACCCAATCAATTGTTTTTGTTGTCCATTTGTAAATTGAACACCAGCTAGAGTACCTTTTATTTTCTGTAACAAAGTGACGTATGGACCAATTACAAGATGTAGCATCTCCTACGATTACTAGCATGAGAAATGGAATAATATTCTCTTTTAAAAATGTTATTTCATTGTTGATAATGGCAGTCATCAATTTCAAACCTATTTTTTCAATGATGATATATAGCTTTTAAAAAGCTACGTATGCTGATCAGGATTAATGGAGGCCACCAGTTGTACATGAGGCATGGCAGATCATTTGTAGGCTTTAACAGTGTCATTCTGTCTAAACCAGGCCTCATCCTTTTACTCACCCACTGAGTTCACTGCTGTTCCACACTCTCACAAAGGATTCCTCTGCTTTTCGCCTCATTTCATTCCCTTACAGCAGGATTAGGGCCATGTAGCACAAAGGTGTTGTGCACACACAACCACACACACACACTTTCTGTCTGGGTGAAGACCAAACATTTATTTTAGAGTTAGATACTGTTTCCTTAACCTGAAGCCTTAAAGCAAAAGTGACATTTTGGGAAATATGCTTATTCACTTTCTTGCCAAGAGTTAGATGAGAAAATTGATACACACCACTCTTGTGTCTGTCAAATATGAAGCTATAGTCACCAGCAGATTATCTTAGCTTTGTATAAACGCTAGGAACAGGGGGAGACAGCACTCCTAAAACTCAATAAGTTTGTTTTTTTTATATCCTTTCAAAAAAATAAAAAGTTGAAACTATTCCTTTAATATTAAGACTAACATTACCACTATTCCCTAACTCTGAGCCTAATCCCAAGATAGTAGACCACAGTCATTATCCTAGTTAAAATCCTAGCCCTAAAGATAATCTCTGGCCTAGACTTAATCCAGCATTAATTTGGCAATGTTTAAAGCAACATTTTTGTTGTTCTCCCCACTTCTGACATCTACCTCCTGCTCTTGCTTTTGTTGTGAGTATTTTGGTCCTTACAAAGATACACACATACAAAACCACACTGTGTTCAATCTCTGCTTGAGCTGACTCTGTCAAAGGAGGGTTTCAGTGTGCCAAGGTGTCCCTTGATGAAGACCTGGTTCTCCCACAGTGAAACATGGCAGCTCTCAGAGGACCCAGGGAAGTTTCAGCCACAGATAACCTGGCATCAGAGATACTAGGACATCTAAAATTAGTGTTGTCAGAATGCTCCACGATAAGAAAGCTTGAGATTTCACACTGCATACTGGTAGACACTATGTTCAAGTCCTACTGCTGAGTACAGTGAGTACAGTGTGTGTGTCTACAGTGAGTGAGCAAGAAAGAGAGACACACAACAGAATACAACGACTGAAAAGAGAGCAGGTTGTGTATGTGTGTGTCTGTTATGTGTGTGTTTGTAGTGTTTTTAATAGCATGTTTAAACCAGGATAACTGGGCACATGAGTGTGTGGACAAGTACAGTGCTGCATGAGGGTGTGAGGGATCATATTGTACATAATTCAAACTTGAACACACACACACACAAACATGAAAAGTTCACTCACATATGCACACTAGTAAAATCATGCACAAAACACAATGAAATCACTCACATACGAATAAAAACTTGTACAGACACTAAACACGCCAGGCTCACATGATTAAATTCCTCATCAAGAAAGGAAATATACAAAATAAACTACTGCATGTTCCCACCATCTGTTTTTTTGGAAAATATGCATTATAGTACATTTTTGGATGGATTTTTTAAAAGCTAAGTATTTCAAGCAGTGTTTACCCTCGAACTCAAGACGTGGCGCGATGTCAATCCATCCATCAACCCATTTATTTATAAAAAGTGTAGAACATCTTTTGTTGAGGAACCACATGAATTAAAAGAAACAGTATTGGTACCGAAATCACGCATTTTTGTAGTCCTTCACCATATGATCTATGTATTTATGGTGTAACTACAGCAACAGCTTGACTCAAAAGTGGGAAAGTACTTCTGCATCAGAGTATATGACAATCTATAAATGTCTCCAGTGTAGAATTTGATTTATAGTTCAGCATTGGATTTCACTGTTTGATAGCACCACCACAACACTTAAAGTCTTTGACACACAAGACGAAATTTTACAGAGAAAGTAATTCATTCCATTGGAATCAGCGTGCTCAGAAAATCCGCCTGATGAGGCGAAAGTAAATTAAACTTTTGTGATCTTTGACGCGCAAATTCGCGCCATTGACCAATAGCAGAAAATCTTGACAGTCCTGACCTTTGACTGAGAGTCCAAAATAGAGGAAGCTTTCGTAGCTTATTTGCTGTGTTGCACTATTCAGTCTCCTCTGTCGAAGTAAAAACTGCTACACAAAAGAGCAATGGTTTGCAAACAGTTATAAGACAGATTTTGATGGTAGTCTACAAATATACCTTTTGCAACCGTGTAGGGGAAGGGGTGGCTGTGGCTTGGTGGAAGAGCGGTTGCCTGCCAATCGGTAGGTCGGCTGTCCGATCCCCCAGCCATGTGTCGAAGTATCCTTAAGCAAGATACTGAACACCAAATATTCTCCTTAAGCTGCGCCTTTGGTTTGTGAATGTTCTCATATATAAGTCGCTTTGGATAAAAGCGTCTGCTAAACATAATGATGGTGAAACTATTGTCCCGTTAGCAACCCGCCTAAGCTAACGAGTTTGCTAACTGACCTTTAAAGAGCTTTATTTTTCGTCTTCAATAACTTTATTGAGCACAATGTGGCAGAATGGTGCAAACAATGCCAGGCGACAGTAGCAAAAAAAGTGAGAAAATAGAGAGAAGGTCTGGGAGCTATTGTGCCTGACTAGCGTCTTCCTGGCTGGGCTAGCTCGCCAGCTACAGCAGTTCACCAACTAGCCCTTTGAGTAGTCACTACATCACCAGGCTTCCAGCTCCAACTATTTCGTAAGGCCAAGCGAAGGTCACTTTGTGGTGTGACCACCATTTTAGACGGATGTGTAAGTAATGGTGCCTTGTCATGCTACTGAATAGGAGACTGTTTCCATGCAATAGATTTTTTTTCCGAGCAGACATTTAGGTAGGAAATGCACAGGTGGAACTACTAACAATGGCTTTGTTCTATTCAAGTGTCCACGTAAGCCATGACAGTGTGACAGTGAGCCAGCATGCACAATACCAGGATTTTATTACATACACTCGTGCTTTTTGTATTGTGAAATGTCAAAATGTCCTCAGTGAAAAAGGCTTAGTATATCCTTAATAGCTGAATGTAACCATGTTTTCATTATTTCATTCACTTTTATGGATAGAGAGCAGCAATGGCTTTGCTAGATCAAAATATGTCTGGTATTACTGAAATAGAAAGATTAGTGAGTAAAATAGATGGCACCATTGCTAGATGCTGTTTCGTTTTTAGAAAACCTCAATGCTTTTCTTTTGCCACTACCTACGCCCCAACTATGGCAATCATTTCTCTGAAAGCAGCCCAATCCGAGGCTCAAAGGATGTTGATTTGTTTTCTGCTTTTGTTTTCCTCTCTTCAATACTGAGACTACCTACAGCCAAGAGGAAATGGTTGCCTGGTAAAGGGCTATCCACTTTTACCTTATCTTGAGATACATGTAGGCAAGCGGTCTCCATAGCTTATTTAATCATGTTATCTGTGTGTGAGTGTGTGTGTGTGTGTGTGTGTGTGTGTGTTGTCTCTGTGCAGTACGGATGTATGTGATTCATGTTTGGTGCAACAAAGTCAAATCTGACGCCACATTATTGTTTGAGGCTACTATCTTATACACAACTTCAAAAGATCCTGTATCCACAAATCTAATCTTGATTAAATACCACTACAATAAAGACCTCAATTTTCTACGCATTCATTTAGAGTTACAATTGTATCAAGTAGTCCCGTGATTTGATAACAGTATGATTTGGCAAAAAACAGATATGAACATGAAACTTGTGCAAATGTACACAATAAAGTAGATGCACAGTTTAGTAATAAGAACCATTTGTCCCTTTTGTTGAACAAACTTTCCAGATTGCAAATACTTAATCCACAACAGACACTGGGTATTGAAATTTTGAGTATGAAAACATTTTATGTTGACAAAACCACCACTTAAAACAACCTCCAATAGGACACACTGTTCTGCAGTATGCATGAGGTGTGACCTTTGGCAGATTCATGGCATCAGAGACTCATAAGAAAAGCTTCACCACCTCCTTCCTCACCACTACCTCCATCCACTCTTCAACCAAAAGGGGAAAAAAAACTCACAGGCCTGTTTCAAATCCAAAATGGTGTAAATCCTGTGTCATGAGTCCATGAAGCGTTCCTGGGGAGGAGGTCAGTGTTTGGGGGATTAGCCCCAGTCCAGGTGATCTTCATTTGGCCCCCTACCCCCATCAGGGGCCTGTGAGGTGCTGTAAAAGCTCAGCACGTGGTCATCACAGCTTTCACCGGTTTCCCATCTCCCATCAATCCACCTCAGCTCTGTGCTTTATGTACATTTCAGCTGTATCCACCTCAGCACTGCAACACTGTTGAATCTCTATTAAGCACGATAGGGTCCATGATAAACTGCATCTCTCATCATGTTGCATCTGTTTTGCAGCTGTGGTATCAGATTATTCCGCAAAACTAGAATGGTTGATGTAGAGAAGCAAAGCAGAAGTAGAAGCATAGATTTTGCAGTTACTTGGCATACAAACTGACATGCTTGTATCTTTTGTTGGAGGCTACTGCAATCAGGTTTTCTGAGACTAACAAGAGTGTTATTAGAAATAAAGAGCATGTCGAAAAATAACTATGAGAGTAATAAGAAAAAGAGGAAAAGGAGAAGTCAAGGAAGGAAAAGAAAAACACAACAACAATGATGACGATGACAGCGATGTTAAAGATGAAGTGAAAAAGAGGACAAACTCAGGACAAACTCAGGTCAAACTTATCCAAATATGTCCTCCACTATACATCTTCCCAGCTCCTTAAATGGGTGTTCCAGATATTGTCCCTCTGCTAGTTACAGTTTGAAGTTGTGTAAACAGGTCTAAATGGTAGGGAAGCTGCTGAAGATCTGAGAGAAATTCTGATCAAAGGCACCTTTACATGCAGCCGGTGTCAGCGCTGTGCATTTGTGGTTGTGTGTGTGTGTGTGTGTGTCCCACAAAGAGATGACAGACATAGATCTGTGTGGTGTGGTTCCTTTAGAGGCCCTGTTGCATTTCGACAGCCGCTGTTTGCACAACACAAGCCATGGACAGCACGCTCACCTGCACTGAATCTAACACAAAACCTCACGTGGACTCCTCCTGCCGGACTGAGGCCACCATATGTGCTCAAATAAGTGTAAAAAAGCAGATCTAATGCTCACATTTTAAAGAAACACTGGAAACAAATCAATTGGGCCAGTGAATGGACAAATTACTTTGCTTCAGCAAACAGGACAAGTGGCATGTGAGTGATGGGCAAATTCTCAGGTAAAAGCTTTGTGAGTTAAAGACACCTTTATCCTCGACACCTCTTGAGCAAACAAAGAAAGGGAGAGAAAAGAAAGAGGAAGGGTGAAAGAGAGAAAAGCTGAGGGGGTTGAGTTCAAGACAGCTTCCCTGCTCAGCAAGAGCTGCTTTTGAAAATCCCTTTAACAAAAAGAAAGGGGGCAAAGTAAATGTCTTTCCAGGAAGTCCAAACTCTGGAGCGTTTTTGCTGATTATTGTTCGAGGTGACATTGCATGAGGGCTTTTTTGGCTGGGCTGCTTCCATGCAGTCCAAACCCAAGGTAAAGAGACCACCCATTAAAGCTGCCTGAAGAAATGCCCATTCAGTCTCTGCGCCTATTCAGTAACCTGCCTGTCTCTCTGGGCTTGCTCCTGGCCAGGGATTGTGGCTTGGGAGTGGGGGGAGTGGCAGGGTTCCTAAAAGCGGAGATCTGGGGAGTGAAGCCTGGTTGCCACGGGCTGCCGAATGGGCTAGGGCAAGCCAGAGTCGAGGGGGTCTCCTGCTGCAGGAGAGCAGGGCTTTGATTCGCCACTCAGCTCCACAGTCGTGTCTCACAACAATCGACAGCTGAAACACCAGGGGCCAGGCTTGGTGAGAGGAAAGGTTAGCAGTAGGTTGGGCACATGTTGTGCATGGTGGTGACAGTGACATTGACAATGATGCAGGGACAATGTGGCAGCAAGCAGCTGTGTGGGAGGTGACAGTGGGGTGAGGAAAGAGGTTGAGTATCAAGGGGCTCTGCTAACAGACGTCTTGGACTGGAGTGTTGGACTGAAACGGGCAAGCTTCATTTGTGGGCCAGCTTCTCACTTGTGCAGTAGAGAACTGGGTAACCATAGAAAGTGTGTGTTGAAATTGTGGGGTATTTCTCAGGTTTACGCTCTGTGTTTGTAGGCTTTGGAATATAGTGTGTGTGACGCAGGAATCACAAAGCCAGTTTTTCTTTGAGGCAGGACGTGTAGTTGTATACTGCTTGCTTGGCTATTAGTCAGTTATTTTACTTTCATTGTCTGTCATATACGGGCTGTTGGGTTGGAAGTGCAGCCTTGACAGAGCCCTCATGGCTCCAACAGATGGGATCAGGCCCACCTGAGTTCGGCCTCACGTGTCTGCTTCATATTATGTTCCCAGCATCTGACAATGTGGCTCACATTATGGGAAGCTGCACAGCACTGCGGTGAGATCGGAAATTGATTCAGATAGTGTGCATTGAAGGGAATGACCTAATTACTTGGCAATTCATCAGTTGCAGCAACCTCCCTGACAGCGACTTACAAATAGACCCCCTGACTGTTTTAGTTTTAGTTTAGTTTTATTGGGTGTCCCCAAAAATTGAATTTCCTTTGATAGATTAGAGGGCTTTGTGAGGTTTCATTCCCTTCATTACCTGGCACAAAGCAGAATTACCCTGTAGGTTTGCGTTACAGTCCATGCTCCTGAGAGTGCGGTGGGCCAAACCGTCTGACAATCTCACTTTGGTGATCAACATGGCACCAGGAAAAAGTCCCAAGGTAGGAAAGCAATTTTCATCTTAACAAGAGATGTATGGATTTATATTGACTTCCACCTGCAACAACAACTGTCCAGGAAATCTTGGAGGCAGGCAGTCCACATAGCTTTAAAACGTCAGCGTGGGTCATAATTGTGTCTGACAGAGATAATTCAATAGGGAATCTAGAAATATTTCTTTGTACCAGAGCTTTGCTACCATATGGTGCACTGTAAACATGTAGGTAGAGTTTATGTTTTCCAGCACTGTTATTGTCGCTAATATTGATTAGCTGTTTTAATGTCGTTTCTGCTTCAACAGGATGTGGACAGAATATGGACATTTTAGCAGGATTAACCAAGAAGAAGGAACAAATCCTGTGCACGGCGTTATGATTTACCATGAGATTAAATACATGCAGTGTCATACCTACAGTAGGTACACATAAATTAATTCCAATTTTATTTTATTTATATAGCCCAGAATCACAAATAACAATTTGCCTCAAAGGGCTTTACAATCTGTACAAAATATGACATTCTCTGTCCTTAGACCCTCAATTTGAATAAGGAAAAACTACCCAACAAAAACAACCTTTTAACAAGGAAAGACAATGGAAGAAACCTCAGGAAGAGCAACAGAGGAGGGATCCCTCTCTCAGACACACATATAAGGTCTGTACAATATACATATAGAATTCAGGCATATTGACATTCTTGTACAGTAGGAATACAATATATGCAAGTTGCAGGAGAAAAGATGTTGCACAGAAATTTGAGCATGACTTTACTGAATCGCAAGGTCAGCAAGTGCACGTGAAATTAGGTTCTGTGTGGCGTCTTTTACGCTACATGCCAACACAGCAGAAATACCTTGTTTTAAAATAGCCAGTCTCAACCCAGAAGAGACTTGCAACACAGAACACCTCCCTTCTCCTTGAGCTTGATGGGGCCCAGAGAAGGAGCCCCCAGAATGCTGATAACTCCCCCCACCATTCACCAGCACTCTGGTTCATATTTTTGTGGAGGTCCATTGACTTTCTCCTTTTCAGTCTCCCTTTAATCCCTGGGTCTGTGTCCTCAGTGGCTCTCTACAGAGGGGCTATTATTCAGGGCCTTATTACTGCGCCCCTCGCAGCTTATCTCCTTCCTGGTGACAGTCTTTTCAAGCCTCTCCCTAATGACCTGGGGAAGCTCACATGCTCAACTTCCCAGGGCTGCGGGGCCCCGCTGATGTCAGAGGGGGTGGCCCCCACGCAGGGGCTCCTGGTCCTGCCAAAGAAAAAGAGAGAGGCACGGAAAGGTTCTGCCACAGCCACCAAGGCGTCACCCATTTACACTTTCCACACATCTGCTGCCTCCTTCTTCACCTCATGCAGGTGACAAAGCCAAGCCCAGTGGGCAGGAGGACTTATCCAAGGAACTGGGGCTCAGAGGAACTCAGTCCATTCTTATTATAATTAGCTCAGAAGCACAGCTCCTGAAAGGTGGTATCACAGTCTATTTGTACCTTTGTTTGTGAATTTGTTTGCTGTGAGGATAGAATGAAATCAGAGCTTGTTGTGCTACAGCAGGGCGATGTCACATACAGTATATCCTTTTTAGGTATAAAGCAGCTAACTTCAAGTTAAGCTAAAAAATCAAGCGATGCAATTTCATTAGTTAAAAGATCCAAACCTCATGCTGATATTCCAAAGTGGTCCGCTGGCCCACAAAGGGACGCATTCTATATCTGTAAGCCTTGATTAAAAGTCTGCTATAACCAACCATTCATCTTTGTCAAGACAAGTGAGGGGATTGAAATGCATTTATATGAGTGAAAGCTTTTCACTCTACTTACATGAAATGTCTTGTCCCGGTAAATCAAAACAATGGATCCCCAGATGGGACCTCTGTTTCTATTCAATCATACTTGATTGCCTCCAACTCGCTTCACTGTGTCCACAACATTGCATTAAAACGTACAGCAAGTATCATGCATAGAGGCTATTGAAGCACAGGAAACTCCAGCTGTTTGCAACCCAGCTTGCTCGCTCAAATGCAATTTCAAATTTCACATGAATGATATAGGGATCAGTGAGGAGGAATTAACTCTCTTTTAGGTGAGTGTCCGTGTCCTACTGGTGCACCCTCTGATTATCATCCCCATCTCCCGGCTAAAACCTGTGGTGTCTTTGGAGAGGTTGAAAAAGAACATGGCTGTCCATTTTCCTTTACGATTGGACCCCCAGGATACAATAAGCTGACTACAGTTCGGTCATCAGAGCAGGCCGGCTGTCTGCTGTATACAGAGATCTTGGGAAATGTGACACAGGTGTCTTCCTGCTCTCTCACATGGCATGCATGCCTGTTGCCCCGAGGCCAGGAGGAAAGGGCAGTCCTTAGTGTTTGTTTCTCTGAATCATAAACTACTTAAGACTTTGCGAAAACATGTTGAACTGGTCCAGTTAAGAAAGTAATGACTTTAGTGAGGCTATTTAGAGCACAAAAAGCTGGAGGAGGGCTTGCCCTGGAGGAGGGCATGTAGTCATGTAGGGTTATCTAGTCTTGGTTTTTCCTGCACCTGCCTTCTTTTTCATTGGTGCTTTTAGCCATACCTGAACCCACTTTTATTTACCCCAAAAACACTCATCCCCCCTGCCTCCACCAACAAGGTTAGGGGAGAGAAGAATGCGCAGGCACAGAGTGGAAGTAACACAGCAAATGCTCCAAGATCTGTTCAGTGAAAGAACAGCCCAGAAGTTGAAACCTAATAAACAGCAGCTCAAACCAACCACACACCCAAAACTTCAACTAAGCATCTCTGCCCTCCTGAAAAGGATTATACACAGAGTGCTAAACAGGCCATTACATTTGGTGGAAATCCATTTACCCGTGGAGCCATTGTAGTCGTGTAAAATACCTTCCCTTTAGAGTGTGTAAGTGTCCCATTTGTAAATTATTTTACTTCAGCCCTGTGCATTAGAGATTGCTTTAATAAGACATACAAGAATGTACAAAGTCATTAATTTATTGTCCAATCATATTTTCCAGCATTTACAATGACAGTTATACAGTGACAATACCCTATAAATAATATTGTTTTACAAAGAAAATATTCAAAGCAACGATCTATTTTATTTAAGCGTTATGCGTATAAAGTGGCTTTTTACTTGTTTATATTCTTTTGGGGCTTTGTTTGAATTCATTTGATAGTGCAGCTGAAAGGGGGAGAGAGAGAAAGGGGATGACATGCAGCAAAGGGCAGCGGGCTGATACGGCTCCAAGCTGCAGCGGTAAGGACTCAGCCTTGGTACATGGGGCGCAGGTGCTACCAGGTGAGTTACCGGGGCGTCCCTATTTGTTATTTTCTGATGCTGTATGACCATTCAGCTTTATATTTACTCTTAGTCCTTAGTAAGAAAATATCCTTCGCATCTTGTTTTCAATTTATTTATAACTTGTTTGAAAAGTCTGATCTGTTTTCTGTAAACAGGGAAAACATCTTAAGACTGGCCATAAATGAAAGTTAGGTACAGTGTTGTTTTGTCTTAATCCTGACATGTCAGCACTTTATCCTGAGATCAGACACACATTCGTTCTGTCCCCTGGGATAGACTTAACTCCTGTGGTTATGGATCCTGACAACTCGGTTGAGCTAAAAAAGACCCACGGACTGTGTTCCTGCACGATAACAACTGGCATCAAAGGAAAAGGGGGCTCTGATAACAATGGAAAGTGTTTTGACATCCAGGTTTAAGTAATTATTGGATTTAGATAAGAGGGGAATTCCATCTGATGTGAGGTAAAACAGGAGATTGTAAATTATTCCACCAACAGCAGAAGTCCCACTGTAGCCTCGGGGCGAGTGTAGCACACTCACATTACATCATGGATGTAATCACACATGGAACAATGGAAAAATGCATGTTGGTACAGTGCTGTAGAGCCTTGTAGCCTCCCTGCAGGGTCAGCATCAGGCCAGAAGGATGTTATTCTACAGGAGAATGGTGCCATTATGTACTTTGTTAAATTTTTATTAAATCAAATGAAGTTTGAGTCTAAAGTAAAAAGTTAAAAAATGTTAGTGAGTAAACTAATATATTGTAAGTGAATGAATGTAGCCACGAAATGCTCTCTTCCTGACAGCAAACCAACTGTGACTCAACTTGTTCCACATCCTCTGCGTCTGTGTGTTCTCTAATTAGAAATGTTACAGCAAATTGTAACATGTAATCATGGCCTGGGAGGCACTGGTCTTTTTTTCCAGATGCAGGTGGAGACAAATACAAAGTCTACTAAGGAAAATTCCATCTTGTGAAGGACTCATAGCATGGGTGGAATATAGTCTCAATCGAAAAGGTCAAATGCAAGTCTCCTTCAAAAAGGATCGTTTTTGAATTTTATATTTTTGATTGAGCCTATATTCTACCCATGTTATGAACCCTTCACAAGATGGAATGAGTACAGGACAAAGAGCACCTGTATGTGATCACCACAAAGACCCATCAGCGCTTCAACTCCATTGTCTTCTCTATTAAAGCAAACTCTGGGTTTGAACATGCAGATGCACAGACTGCATACATAAGGACTGCAAATTATGTTGATTACTAGCTGTTGATATAAGACTGCCCGCATTGTGTTTGACTTTGCATTTAACCTACTGATCTACCTTGCCAGTACTCTATTTCACAATGAGCAGAGTATCCAGAGGTAGAGCTCTCCTCTCAGACTAGCCTTCCTTAGGAATTACGTCTATTTTGAACGATTTATGTCCAATATCAAACAATAAAAATATTGATAGGACAGCTTTAACTGTTGCCTACGACCTTAACCATGGCATAACCATACTGTAGTTACCATGCCCGGAAATAGTAGAGATAAATCATTTTAAAAATATTGACAATGAATTTCCAAAAACATTTTTATTAAAGTCGTCCTAGGTTTTGCAGAATTGCCTGTTCTGGTGATAGGACTACTCGAAGACAAAGATGATCTGCGTTTTTGGTTGAGGTCCAGGTTTGGTTGAGATGACCCAAACACAGACCAACACGTAGCCTACTGTATATGTGAAGTTGAAAGGGGATTCTCAAACAACTCTAAGCAAAGAGTCACTTCTTCCACTTGATCTTTTTCTTTCTAATGTAATTTTCTGTTCTTTTCTGCTTATAATGTCCAAACTGTGTCTGTCTTTTCCCAGTCGCTAATCTGCATTTCTTCTCCTGCAGCAATAGATCAGCATGTACCTCCAGTCTGGCGCAGAGACAAAGCCCATTCCCTGCCCTTTGACCTCATGCTTACATTAGAGATAATGACACCCCTTCAGACATCACAAGAAATCCCTGCTTAGTTACTCACAGACATTATTCTTCACACACCAAGCAGGCCTCAGACTCATCCCCTTCCAGAAACATGGAGTACGAAAACGTGCTAACATCACACTTAAAATATATGACCCATAAAAGCCCCAGTGAGTATCTCTCTCTTTTGGCATCAGTCTGAAACTCAATTTGTTTTCCTTATCCTTGAGGACATGTGTTGTGGTTATGTGTTTATGGAGAGAATAATGGCTTTAAAACTGCCAGAGAGCATTCCCGGGTTTAGTGATCAATTACATTAATTACTTTGCAAAATGTGTGGTGTGAGGCTGTTGCTCTATCCTGACATAGCTGTAGATTCTAATGAGATACACTCTCCACAACGGCCCAACAGTCCTGAATAGCGATTGTCCAATCAAAGCTTTGCAAACCGTAACTAGGCACAGCAGGCCTGTTAGGTCTTCATTCTTTTACCTTGATTTCAGGTATGCAGCCATCAAGTGCATATTTAAGACCTTTTTTACATTGCTCTTGTTTTAAAAATGAGTCAGCGAGAGACAACCTTTTCACTGCAGTTAGGATTAATTAGCTAGCTAGCTATAGCTGTGACAGTTACATGTGAGAAATGAGAAGCCTGCTTTTGTCTACCTCTGTGTGAAATCAAGAGACCCCTTGTTTAAAAATGACTTAAAATTTAAAGTGATAAATCTGCTACTGTTATTAGGCTATTGGACAGAAACAAAGGGGGATGAGGCTTAATGGACAGTCAATTGTCCTGGAGGTCTAAGAGGCCTCCTTGAAAAATAAGAGTTATCTGGAGACCAATGTGACTCTCCCTCCCTCTCTTGCTCCTCTTCTAGCTGTAATAGACACAGAGAAAAGTAGGTGACCAGTGCACTACAGAGAGCAAACAGTGTTATCCAGCCTCCTCCAGGCCTGGCGGCATGTGTCTCTGATAGCATCTGTACTGTATCAATGACAGACAGGGTGTGGCATGGCCGATTCAAGGGTTTGGGAGTGTGTGTTACATGTGTGTATATCTTGATGGATGTGGGGCAGTTGGTTGCGGGATCTAGGGAGACCTGCTGGACAAATACTCACGGTGATCTGACAAGAATGGAATGGAAATTACGGGCTATAACCTTATTTCACCTATAGTTTTTGTGAATGGGACCAGTGTCGCCCTCTGAGAGCCTGTGTTGAAACAACTTCTGCAAATAACTGGAAAACTCCATACGATAACAGTGCTTTAGATAATTATAAGTGTGTTACAAGCATTTGAGGACACATTCATAGCCTTTTACATCTTGTTGTTATAACATATAATAGAACATAATATACATTGTACATATTGTAATTATTTTATTGTAAATTATATTATGTGTATAGCTTCTCCAGAATTCCAAATGTAAGGGGCATATAGCATGTAAAACAGACTTAATTAATTAATTAATAATAACAAGAATAAAAACAGAAGAGGTGACCTGAGGTCACCAATGTGAAATAGGAAACCACATGGAGTCACATCACATTCAAATTATTTATTTATTCATAACAGAAGTTATCTCATTGCACTTGTACTATAGAGCAGGTCTAGACCGTACTCTTTATAATATTATTTACAGAGACCTGACGATTCCCACCATGAGCAAGCAGTTGGTGACAGTGGCAAGGAAAAACTTCTTTTTAAGAGGCGGAAACCTCGGGCAGAACCAGACTCAGGGTGGGCAGCCTTCTGCTGCTGCCTGTTGGGTTGAGATATTTATGATATATATGATCTCTTTTCCTAGTTCTTGTCAGTACACATGCCGCAGCATTCTGGATCAACTGGAGAGTCTTAAGGGACTTATTCGAGCAGCCTGATCATGAGGAATTGCAATAATCCAGCCTAGAAGTAACAATTGCATTGACTAGTTTTTCTGCATCATTTTGAGACAGTATGTGCCTGATTTTTTGCATTGTTACATAAGTGAAAGAAGGCATATGACAGTAATGTACACAGCAATTAAAGACGAACACAAATAAAAAAAGAAAGAATAAAAAAACAAGATCTTACTCAGAATTCTTACATCATGAAGAATAAAAGATTTATTAACTCTAATCTCAGTTGTCATACTACAGTATTGCCATTACACCCCGCCAAACCAAATGATGTAGTCCAACCTGTGTATTGTTAAAATCATTTGCAGATCAGTCTACTCTTGGCAGGATTTGCCTCTCACCCAGCGACTGTCATAATGATAATCCCAGGCCTGTAATCTGTCGGACTTAGTTTCCCAACAGTTCCACAGTCTGTACTCGCAGTTCCCTCCGTGGACTCAGCCTGACACTCGTCTTCAGCGAGCACTTCTGCCTCGGCTTTTGATCTACTCTTCAATTACACCATGTAGCAATCATCTCCATATCCCAAAGATGGTGATTGAAGTTAAAAGGATTCACACTGATAATTTACAGACACACGCTGCAATGTTAGGCAGCCACATTTCAGAAAGCTGAGTTTTAAAAGAGTTTACAACTTTTTGATCCTTTAATCTGTAATTGTAGATATTTATGTTCATTTCCATGCCCTACAGTAGTAGCTGTACTGGCCTACGTACTGTAATATGCAGATCTATAGACAACACTGTATGTTTTGGTTTATGACGACACCGTCAGATTTACATGACAGCTAAGTACTCGGAAACGGGGCCCCTCTTCTGATCATCCACAAACATTCCTTTATGTGACAGGTTTTTCCAAAGGTGCAAAGGTGAAAGCATGAGTGACTTGAAATCTATTGAAAACCTCAGACCTCTTCTTGAGCGAAACACTGGAGGGTTTCACATGACAGGATTAGCACCTTTGTAGGTATTGCATGAGGATTGTGAAGTGTGTGCTCTTTCCAGTGGTTCCCGTGTTTAACTTTAAAGGAAAAATCTGATTTTTTGGTTTATGATACCAGTTTATTTACAGCTTCATTGTAGTGACTTTGCTCAAAACATCTTTTCAGTCTATGGGATCCACAGGACATTGCAACTTTAACATTTAAACAAGTCCAGTTAAACCAAATTATCTGAAGCACTTTACTGGAACTGAAAACACAGGTGATCTTAAACAATGTGCACCGCCACTGTCAGTTGTTAACATATTCTGTATCCTAATTCAGGTTTCGAGCCTTGGTCCATATTTCAAGACTGAATATGTCAAAATAAGATGACAAGGCCCTTACCAAAGGCTTTAAGAAATCTGGCCATCTTTTGAAAGTGTATCCTTTGCATCTTTCAGTATCACATAATCGATTGTGGACTGTTCAGTTATTTAATGGAAGTGATGTGTGTGACACTTGAGCAAGTGACATGATTGAACTAGCTAAACATTATACTGCTTGTGTTGTTTTGATCCAAAAATCATAAAATCTAAAACAATAGACACCCCATGGGGGGCAGCATCAACAAAAGAGCCATTTATTGCTAAACCTCTCACACACATAACCATCCTGTCCACCATTGTTGTGCTGTGTTAATCCATAGACTAAGTCTGTGGTGGATGTGCTCAATCCTCCATATCATCCACAGTCACCAGTATTCTGAGCTGTTCTTATTTATAGTCCACTAAACATTGCCACCAACAGTTTTCACTGTGGATAAAAGATAAATCCATGGGATTAGATTGATTCAGCATTTTAAGAGTGCTTTATAAGGGCTTGCCGGGCGTTAACCCCAATGCACAAGACAAAACGGCTTTGGTTTTAAAGATTGGGTGGGATGAATCGCATGATAAACACTCCCAAACCTTGTAATAATTGATGAAAACTGAATGTTTGTGCCTCTGAGGGGTGATTATGAGATTTATGACTTGACCACAAAGAGAATAAAATCCTGAGCTACTGAGGAGCTGTGACTTGGATACTAATATTTTCTTTTGTATACATGTTATTTATTAAAATGGATTAAGCAAGTTTTAACAGAGAATGTAATTTAAAGGGAGCGTACAGGACAGGATTCCACATTGAACTGATATTTCTGGATAGTTTCCATATGAATCATCAATGATGAATCAAAGTATTCTACACTGTATTTGTGTTACATATTATTTCAGCCACCGAAGAGCACACAGGCAAACCTCACCAAAACAGTTACAGTGTATGTCAGTGTATCAACCCCTTTATTTCTCGTCTTTACTCTTACCTCTGTGTAGCCCTTAACCTCATCCATCAACGTGTCGTAACAGGTTTAAAAGAAAATGCGAGAAACAAATAAGGTGGGGCATTGTTTTATAGTTTGAAGAATAAACCACCTGTGGCGTTCTTTTGTCATTTGTGAGATGAGAATATTCTCAAGGCCTCAAAGCTGACGTCTAGACCTGCTTTGAAGTTTCAGAGGAGCTCATTGTGAGATCGGAACAACCACTCCAATGCGCCTTGGGTTATTTATCCAACTAAAGTTCTAAAGTAGAGTGTTATAGGATGACAATACAACAGAAAAAACAAGAAAAGAGAGATCACAAAACCTTAAACAAATTAGGAATTTGTAAACCATTAAAAAATCTGCTTTTGTGTGTAGAGACTCCAACAGATTAGTGTCCCAGACCACCTGGGGTAGAGACCCTCTTCACATCTTTAAATATCTCAAAGAAAGTTCCTCTTGAGTGTTTTGGCATTCCTCGTGGAAAGTTGCATGGCTCAAGTAAGAATGAAAAGAGGAGAGACCAACTCAGATGTCAGTGATTTGACCCTTGACTCCTCGCTGGCTGTGGGCAGCCAATCAGAGTCTGCCATTGTCAAAGAGGAAACCTATCATTTCTCCGCTCAGAATCAAAAGATAAATTAGCTAACAAGCCTGTTTGGTTTCTTCCACTCATCTGTGTGTTGAGGTTTCGACTTGGTTGTTAATGTCAGGGGAATGTTAGCAATTGCAACACGTGTGTTGCTGGTCTCTTTGTGGCTATGAAGCTATGGATTAGCACTGATGAGCATTGGATTACAGGGTCCCTGCTGGGATGTCAAAGGGCCACTCTGGCTCTTTTCACCTCCGCCCTCAGTGGAGCAAAGCATCAGTGGCAGGGGTTACCTACCATCAATAATTTGCTTCAGGAAGATCAGAAGGCCTTTTCAGCATTCAGGGTCACTATTGACCTGCATGCAGCAGCCCCCATTCCCATGAATTACGCCCCAGTTATATCTTGGCGAGCCCACACAAAAGGATCCCCCCATAGAAATCTGGATCCAAACAATGGGGGTTATAGGCTCAACGAGAACCACCATGCAGTTTAGAGCTTTGACCACAGGGAAGTGAGGCATTGTGTACATACAATACAAAGTGGCAGCTCTCATTATAAAACAAATACAAGTTTGTAGCAGAAAGACGAACATGTATGAAGGATGGAAACTACAAAAGTAAAACAAATTTACAATTTGTTGCTTAATGTAAACTTCATTGGACATTGCTATAATTTAATTAAAACATTAACAAAATCTTATCCACATCTTGTTCACAGTGTCATTCATTAGCCGACAACTACCATTATGACTAATGACCGGGTGGGCAGCAAGCAGGAAAGCTCTGTTGAAATCCAGAACATAACTTTGATAACATCCAGAGATATTTGTCTTAAAACTTAAAATGGGAAAGTTGATGAACATATGGAAACAGTCAACCTGAGGACAACAAGCTAATGCTAGTCACCTTAACGCGTGCCTCCGGAGATAGTGGGACTCTGGCCAACATGGACAAATTACTGTTGCGTTTGGAAGAGAGGATCATTTCCAAACTTTCAGATCAACATTGTCAGGGGGACAGAGAACGATGGCCTCACCAATGTCATACAGAAGATGATCTGTGCCATGACATGAGCAGACAGTTCAACAAATGGAAACGTTGCTTACCAATATGCAAACCAGAATAATTTAACTGGAATCCACATCCACTACAACCAAACAAAATGAAGCACTTAAACTTAAGCCAGACAATTTGTAAACCAGGTCTAAATAATCCTACAATTTTCACTGAAAAAGCTGAAGGTCAGGTCACTGCCACGTTTGTAGAAACATGATTGAAGGACTTTTTTGGGCCGGACGCCTTCATCCCAACTCTCTTTCACAGTGTACCACCCAATGTGTCCTCATACACAATGCCCTACAAGCAGCATAGCACACAAATTTGCATATATTTTCAACGCCAATATAACAGGGTCTGGGTCTGTAGCACTCAGCAGCAGCAGCAGGGCCTAGAGGAACTTGCAGTCAGCACAATTTAAAGTGTAAGATTACTAAAAGGCTTCAGTTGTGGTTTTTGATTGACACTCTTGTCTATGGCACGTGTTATACACATAGCTAAATGCCCATCTAAGTGCCAATGCTGGCTGTGAAATAGCTGTTTTCATATCTTTCATGTCATGGCAACTTTTCAGGTCTTTATCAAGACAAGTCAGAATTTAAGAGCAAATGTATGATTTCAATTCTATTTTCATCAACCCTGTTTAAATATTACATTTTGAATGAATGAATGAAGACACGCTCATATTAAAATACAACAAATAGTTTATAGAGTTTGTGTCCATGTGTCTTGCCTTGTTAAATTCAGGTGCTTGCGTGCATGGCTTTGCATTGCATGACTCGTGGCGTTTTGCCAGATATCCCAGAATACACCCGGCTAACAAGTAGCCTTCAAGCAGTGGAGATGCCAGGGGAGGCTGTTCTTTTTTTTCTCATGCTGGTGCGCTCGGCTGGACAGATCATTTTGGGATTGTGGCCAGAGATTTTTGAGGGAATATGAGAGGGCAACCTCCTGCAATCAGGCAGTGTCGGTGACCACTCGAGTGCAACGCAACGGCGAGCTGCCACTCAAGATGCTGCCAGATCATTCCTTAGAAGTAGACTCCTGAGGAGCTGTGGATGTGTGTGTGATTCAAAGGCCCAGGAAAAGACTGGACAAGCAAACAGCTGCTACACATATTTTCCTGGATGTGCTACAACCCACAGAAGAGAAATGAGGAGGCAATTAGAACTTACTGTTCATAAGGTAGTATCTTTAAACACCAAAATGACTTTAATTTCTGGTTGACTGGAGTCATATTGCCTCACATTATGTGAACCCCAGTCATTTGTAAGCTCTTCACAAAATTAAATTTGTATACTAAGAATGCTTCATTTTTTATGTAATTTCATGTTTGATCCTTATGCAGTTTTCTGCATGTCTAAGCATGCTAAACGTTGACCACATTGGTCAATTATACAAGCCACTACTGCCCTCTATGTGTTACACGGGTAACTACAGTCTCCGCAGTACTGCCATTTGAACAAAATCAACATGCTAAATCATTCTGCAGTATGGTAGTGATCTTAATGTGAATGCAGCTATAAACGTCCTAAAAATCATAGCAATAAAACCCTTTTTTTTAAAAAGCTAAAAGAAATGCTGTCTGCTCCCAGGGGGGGTTTTCCTTTAAAATAAATACACTGTTCCAGTTGAGACTCCCTGCAGTGAACTCTCAATGTCCATCAGTGGCACACTGCTAAAAGCCTTGTATGGACAGGCAGTGGGCATACAGACATACACTAAAGCTCCTCTATTCGACCCTGATGCTGTGCCCATACCCCCTGTTGCTCCTCTCTCTCTCCCAATGTGGGTCCTCCCATTCATTTCGCTCATTTGAATTCCAACATGGGAGACCTCTGATGAGCCGGGTGAACTGTTACACTACACGACGAGACTGCTAATTAATCACAGCAACTGTACACATTGCCTCTGTGGTGTTGACTTGTGAATACAAATCTGCCAGTTTCCACCTGGCGAGTTGGCTGCACCTGTCTGAAGCCAGTAATTACTCAAAGCAACGCATACAGACATACATCAGGGGTGTTTTGCTTTGTCGTCTTATTTTAGGTGAACAGCTAATTACTTAAGCCTGAAGTGTTCAGACTGAAACGTGGTATGCAGACAATAACATACACAAATTATTTTTTATGCATGGATACTAACAGCCTCCTTACCCCAGTTTTGTGCTCATTACAGTGGAGTCCCTGAGCTATCATCTAACCTCTTTTTTTATTATACCTAGCTTGCTTACTTTCACTATATTCTAATTTATTGTATTGTTCTTCAGTATTCTGCATTATATAGCCTATAATTATATTTTGATATGCACTCAGGTCTCCCTTGAAAATAAGATCTCGATGGGACTTTTAAATTATTAAATAAAGGTTACATCTTGAAAAGGTTTTTCTGAGAGATGAATTCCTGGAAATGTTTCAAAAACCCAGAAAGTTATTCTGCAATGCCCACCACAGTTTCAGCTTTTCCCAAAATCCTGTTTTCAGAGTCATAACTCTGTTTCCTTAGTTAATAGTCAAAAGTCACATATTTCCTGGCTTGATTTGAATTGCATGTGCCAACATTTAAATGGTTTAATATTAGGAATATGTATCTACATTGATATTGATATTTTCCATTCTTTTCCATTTTCATACATAATTACACATTTATATTTTTCTTGTTTCCTGTAGGTATGTCACTTCCGCCATCTCTGTTTGGAATAAGAGACAGCCTAAACTTGAAAAAACCTCTTTATCGTGCAGCAAAAAGAATATTTTTGATTAAGTGTTGTTGCATGCCCTGAGAAAAACAGACTTAGCTCTGTGACACAAATGTAAATGATAATAGATGAGAGGCCCACACAGCCTCCCTATCTCCCCTACTGTGTCTTGTACAAGCTCTTATTTCATCTGTCCTTGTCCTTGTTTACCATGGAGGTTTCCGGGACATCCTATGACTTCCTCTGATCACTTCCTCCACCTGCAGAGTTTCTCCCTGGTGATTTAAGCCACTCTGGCACTTCTCCCGCGTCTGCCCTTGTTCCCAAACGGCGGGGGGACCTCCCCTTCTGCTCTCCCTTGCAACCTTCCTTCACCTCTTCCCTCACTATCAGATACTCTCGCCCTCCTTCTTTCCTCATCGCTCAGAGTTATTGTGTGCCCTCTCGTCTGTGTCTTCTGTTTGGTTTCCCTTTTTCCCCCACTTGTCTTTCTTTACTGTTACACTCTCGCTCTCCCTTGCTTTCTTCACTGTCACACTCCCTCCCTCTTCCACATCAGCTCACACCATCTCCCAGCTCACCACAGGAGAGCCCAGAGTTTGGCCTTGCTCCTTGTCTCTGCGTGTGAACTGTGTGCGGTGGTTGGGATCCTGCCACCGAGGTTAGAGGAGGCATGCAGGAGACGGTTAAGCACTTCAAAGAATCTCCTGTACACAGGTGTGCGGGCTATCCCACACACCAGCAGATGCAAAGGCACAAACACACACAGCATTAATCTGAGAGCTCGGAGGCTTGTGGTTGCAGGTCACAGTCAAATGTCAGGATCCTTTGAAGGTCCATCAGGCAGCAGGCAATATCTTTACATTGCAAATATTACACCCAACTGCTCACTCCGTCTGGCTTGTGTTTACACCTCAATGTAGCGCACACACGCGCACACACACGGAAGGCAGGCAAATGCTAGAACGGGGGTGCAGATACACACAGACCCTTTCATGAAGTCACAAAGATACACAAATGCACTCACACCTACAATTAGGTGCTCAATTAGGTCAATTGCTCTAGAGGGCATTGCCCTGGCCTCCAGCACCTCTGTGAGGAACCTAGG
>CM022474.1:9679122-9704100 GCA_011952105.1 Coreoperca whiteheadi | reverse complement strand
GTGTCCGGAGATGTATCTGGATCGGTGACTACGGCGACCTGCTGGGGCAGGGCTGCTGTGTCTATGGTACAGGGGACCAGTGGCTCGGGTCCTGCACGTTCGGCTCCACCTGGAGCTGCTCGGTTTGCCGTCTGGACCAATCATCTTCCCTTATGTTTTACCACCTAAAACACTTCTAACATAACAATATATATATATACACAACAACTTTGCCATCATGGCTATATGTTATAGTTTTGATGCTATAAATCTATTCTGTACTTACGACATCTATTGCATGTCTGTCCGTCCTGGGAGAGGGATCCCTCCTCTGTTGCTCTTCCTGAGGTTTCTATCATTTTTTTTTCCCTGTTAAAAGGGTTTTTTTGGGTAGTTTTTCCTTAATCGAATCGAGGGTCTAAGGACAGAGGGTGTCGTATGTTACAGATTGTGAAGCCCTTTGAGGCAAATGTGATTTGTGATACTGGGCTATATAAATAAAATTGAATTGAATTGAATTACACAAATCATTTTACACACTCAAATGCACCCACGTAAACAAAAAACATGTTTCATGACAAACAGCCACTGACGAGCACCCATTAAGATCATGAATTCAGGATTATGTACTTCTGGAAGCCTGCATCAAACATCAGGAATAAAGAGGATACGCACTCTTGGCCACCACAATTGCAGTAATGACTCTCATTATGCTGTTCCATACAAAATAACTTAATTGCAGTTTGTTTGTGGTGAAGTCTCCTTTTCATGTAATTCAGACCATGTGCATGCATTGTCAGAAGATTTAAAATGTCCATTAGGGGAAAAAAGACTCACTAGAGCAAATGAGATTATATTTTCATGTTTGGTGTCATCCACCTAGCCTTAAAACATAATAAACCTGCCAGCATGTGACGGTGGGCTCTCTCGGCTTAGATCATCTCGTAAATAATGTTTGCGTGAGGATAATATGAAATGATGCGCAGCTGTGAAAAATCACATAAAGGTCGCCCGTCATCATCTGGACTTATCAAGATTATCCTCAAAATCAAATGTAACATTAAAAGGATTGTTTTTGCGTGTGTTTGTTGCTGCTGCGCTAGTGACGGCCAAATGCTTTGTGTCAGTGTTTCCACAAACTTCATACTGCTTGCCATAGAACAATCACACATACCAATATTCTTTAAACATTTCATTGGTTTTTAATTATATTTTGGAACACTGTTTCCCTCTATGTGTAGCTTCACATAGTTTCCAGATGACTGAAGCCGAAGCTGAGTTTTTGTATCGGTACGTTGCCTAGCCTATGTTTTTGCAGTTTTTTGATATGTTACATTCATTTGGCAGACACTGGACACAGTATGAATCATAATTTCTTTGGTGGTCCCCTGACATTTCCTTTAGCGCCATCCTCGGGTCAACATTTCAATTTATGACCAAATACGTGCAAAACTAATGACATTCCCATCAGCCTCAGCTGGACTTTGTGTTTAGTGCTAATTGGCAAATGTTAACATGCTAACACACTAAACATGTATCTGCTTGGTATGATTTCCGTTGTGATTTCACTCAAATAAAATGTTTTCTCCTCCTTAGTTTTGGAGTATAATATTCTTCACGCACAGACAGACAGACACACACACACCTCGCAACTCACCCCCCCCCACCCCCCACCCCCACCCACCCACCCATCCAGCTAGACAGCCAGTCCCCCCGGTCCACATGGAACTGATCACAATTCAACAAACACAGTGTAAATAGCAACTAACATACCATAAACACAAGTATTGCTAGTAGACATAGAATAAATGGCAATCTAAGCCCTTTAGAGCAAGTTCTTCCATGTGTTTGCAAATTTGCCAATGGTGTTTGACACAGGTTGGGTTTGATGAGGTTGTTTGCTTCATGCAGCTTGAAGGTCTGAAAGAGGGGGAAAAGTCTAAGACGTTTTTTTTCTGCTGTGATGTGTTTGGTGTACTTTGCCATCACAGCCAGTGGTTTTAGCTGAACCAAGTGACCTGCTCAGTGAGAAAACGTACAGTGTTGGCCAGTTGTTAGAGTACCTCCTTCTATTCGGCCAGCAATACCACTCATACATCCACATCCATGGGGGTAAAAACTGCTCAGGTGCTTCCAACAGAAAGAGAGAAAGGGAGTGACAGAGAGACTAATGAAGAAGCAACAAAATTAAGAACGCACAATCCACAAAACGGGCCGATTCAAAGCTGCCTGAAACCTGTCTAAAGTTACGTCTCTAGTACAAGCACTAACACAAGTGTTACGTTTAGCTGAGTTACTTGAGGTACTTTTTTACGTGTACCTTTCACTCCACTGAATTTATCTGATAGCTATAGTTACTTTACACATCAAGATTTTACATCCAAAAATGTAATCATCATATAAACTACAACACATTGGCATAGATGAATGCATCACTAATAACAATCCAATCATGTCAAATATATAAGAATATACTGCTCTCAAATGGGCCATTTTGCAGAAAGTGTACTTTTACTTTTGATACTTTAAGTACATTTTGTTGCTAATGCGTACACACTTTTACTTAAGTAAAATGTTGAAGGTAGGACCTTTTCTTGTAAAGGAGCAGCCTGTTTCTACAGTGGGATATTGCTACTTTTGCAGAGGTAGATGATCTGAATACTGCCTCCAACACAAAAGACAGTAGCACAGACAGCGTTGCACATATGGCTTGGGGGTCCCCCTGTGTCACATGGTCTTTGTCATCAAACACAGACTGACATTTCCCTGCATTAAGAGTAATAACTGTACAGAAATTACCGTCATTATCATTTGAAAAAACCTATTCCCATACACTCAAACTGATTCTCTTTATTGTCCACTAGAGGGCACTGTCGTACTACAAGCATGTAGGCAAGCACAGGAGCTCTGTCACTCTTTCTGTTTCTCTTTCTACTCCTTTGTGTGTTAACTACAAAAAAAAACAAAAAAACAACGAAAACGTATACATATATATATATATATATCCATGATATAGAGAGTGGATAAATTACCGACATCCGGAGGGCACACAGTGCAAACCGTACATTTATCTTATCCCTGCTTGTATTTCCGTATTGAAGGTGGAGACTTGTAGTGGGATAGGCCTGCTGTGTTACGTTTGGGGAAGTTGCACAATATCGGAAAGTCACATTTTTTTTACTGAACCGTGAGCAAAATATCAGTTTGCTGATGTCCTGCTTTTGCGGGTGCGCTCACCGGATGATAACACACACCCGCAACGGCGCTGGGCGTTGTAAGGGCTACATCACGTCAGTATGACCGTCAGATGAAACCCGGACCCAGGTTGTGTCCGCATTTTCCCCTGAGGATGAATAATTCTGTAACTTCCGCCACTTACATTCGCAACATCAGTTATAGTTTGCGTCGCAAGTTGTCCGACTTTTTGGACCCTCAAGACAGGTGGAAAGATGTTATTGTGTCGATACGGAAGCCGAGTGGAGAGTTCAGATACTCTCAGCATCATGTGAGGTAGGTGGATACAGCTGGTGTGATGGCAGACAAGCTGATGCATTTACTGTTTTATTCTTTCATCTATCTATCTATCTATCTATCTATCTATCTATCTATCTATCTATCTATCTACATCTTTCAGGAGATTTGAAGGCCTAGTTGCACAGGGTAAAAGTCCCACAGTGGAGCTGCTGGCTGACTGGGGGACCACCAACTGTACAGTGGGTGAACTCGTGGACATTTTGAAGAGTCACAAGTTACTGGCTGCTGCTAGCGTTCTGCTACCTGGTATGATTTTATTGATTTATTTATTTTAAACATTCTAATAATTACAGACTGTATAATAGACCTATAACCCTGTCTACAAATTCAAATTCTTAAAACTCTCACTAACACCTGCAGCGCACCATCCTCGTCAAAACACTCTACAAATGTCCCATTTTTGTCATTTTGGACAGAAAATGTGATTACGTCTGTCCAGCATGTTCAGTGACTGAGTACTGAAACTCACTCAGACTGCAATAATACAATTGTCAGTTTTATTTGGGATTCACTTTTTTCTTGTTGCTTTACCAACATTCAAGTGTACATTACACATTTCCAAACCATTTTCAGTTTTATGGTATTTATTTGTCCGGGGGCTATGGACAAATAATCCATTGATCGCATACACAGGGAAGGGACGCTTTGTTACACATTCAGCTACTAGCTACCTTCCAAATGCAGTCTATGGGCAGGTAGACACAAACACTAGAATGTTGTAATATGGGACACGCTGCCTTAAAAGTCAAGAGATCCCTGGGAAACGCGATGCAGAACTGCAATAGCAAGGAGCACTTAGTGGCAAGGGTACAGTGAAAAAATAGTGACACACATAGAGATACTGAATATGAACAAGTATCAAACAGAAAACAGACTTGTATAATGAATGATTTTTTTTTTTGTCATACAATTAAATGGTCTGTTTCATATGGGATTACATGACGACCTATAATAATACCACACAGAAATAAAGAGTTGCAGCAGTTCATGATCAAAAGACAAATCAAATAATTGCTACACTAAACACTTACCATGCATTTAAACTACTTTACATAAACACAGAAATGTGCAACATAAATGCTTCCTATGCAACACGTTTTCTCTGTGCTTGTGCGTTGGCTAGATAATGTGATAATGCACACATGTCCATCTCAGAAAATCTTTTCATTATTTCAAAGTCTTCCACAAAAAGTAAGCACACCCATTTTTAAGGAATTTAAGCAAAGATTTTGGCTAGTGCACCACATCAACAAACCAACTTATTTTCACGTCTTTTCTATTGTCCACGCAAAGTGGAAGAGGCCGTCTCAGCGGTGACGCAGCAGGCCTCTCCAGCAGTAGAAACATACAGCGCCCTTCCAACGAGACTACTGGCAGAGACAGAGACAGAGACAGCGCCACCACCTGTCAGCTCTGTTCTGCAGCCACAGATTCTACTGGAGAGCGACACAGGCGAGTGCACTTTTTTTCAAATAGAGTTAATCCACGTTTTAGGATGATTTTTATGAGTTATGTTAACACGGTCACCTGTTGAGAGGCTAGGATGAATATGATTTTTTTTTTTAATGCATATAGTCCTTCATGGTGATCTGTACGTCGCAGGAGGCTGTGAAGCATATGGCATTAACTGTCATTGACAGTTGAAAACCTTTTAACTTCCATTTTGATAACCTTGTGTGCGTGGTTTGACTGTAATTGAAATATCATATCTCCCTGGTCTGGGGTTGGAGTTGATAAAACATGGACTACTTCTAAACAAAGAGCGGTGGAAGAAGAAGCAATCAGATGTTTTAATTAAGTAAAAGCTGCAGTACCACACAGTTATTAGTATTGTTCCATTGGACATAGCAATTTAATGTTGCTGGTGGAAGTGAAGCTGATTTTCAATACTGATTTTCGATATATTGTTGGGTAGTTTAATTTAAAAAGCAATTTAAGTAGCAATGCATCATATTTTATGTAAAACCTTAATCTGCAAAGTAACCTATAACTATAGCTGCCAACTAAATATAAAGAACCATAAAGGGACAATATTTCTCTCTGAATTGTAGTGAAGTACAGGTATAAAGTAGAGTAAAATGGAAATATTGGTAATTACTCATAATTGAGAAAATGTACGTGATGTACATTGACGTGACCTTATAAAATTGACCCACAGGTCAAGTTAATAAGACACTTTTCCGTGTGTCCCTCTTTAGGTTTCTCCAGTTTCTTGTACAATGAGCTGATGGAGATTACAGGCAACTTTGATGACCGTCCCATATCAGGCGGCGGCAGCAGACTCGGAGAGGGAGGCTTTGGCACTGTATACAAAGGTGTCGTGAATGACAAACCTGTTGCGGTGAAGAAGCTCAATCCAGTAAGTGAAAATATTTTCATGCGAATCTCGTATACTTTTGTAGATCTTGTAAATCACAACATAAGATTATCTCATTTAGATGGACGACGTCTCCCTGGACGAGCTGCGGATTCAGTTCAGCCAAGAGATCCAAACTCTGAAAGTGTAGGTTTCATCTTCTGTCTATATCCTTGTTAATTTGTTTGCTTTTGAGGGACTCACAGACACATTCTATCATTGTAAGTTAACATTTTTCTCTTACTACTTTTTCTTTTATCATTGATGTATATCCATTGCTTTTTATTATTTTGGTATGCTGTGATATATTTTGAAATGCATTGCTCATTTGATTTATGTAATGGCAATTTATAAGATGACCCCAAGAAGACTAGTGGCCATTAAATGGGCAGCTAATCGGGATCCTAATAAAACAATAAAACAAAACCTCATAGCCATTACATTTGATTAGCTGGAGCAGCCAAGCTGTTTCTGAAGCAGGCATCTTAATCAAAATACTGGAACTTGGCAGCAAAAGCATTTAAAGAGTTTTTGGAAGTGAAGCTGGGGACCAACAAGTGCCTTCAGATTTAATAGCTACCCAGTTATTCTAATATATACTAATTGGAAAATAAATGAAACTGATACAGATCTTGGTCAAACAGTAAATGTTGTCATCATAGTTTATCTTTTTGCTCGATTGGTGTTTGTTTTTTTGTGTTTTTTTGACTAATGACAGTGCCAGAAACAATGAAGCATAAGGAGGCTGTACGTTGAAATCAAACGGTGACACAGAGGGATCTACATGTACTAAAGGAATAGGTCGAGATTTTGAGAAACACGCTTATTCGTCTGTTTAAAGCGAGACTAACGTTTGAAAAGACTGACAAAACATTGCAGATGAAGAGTTGAATTCCAAAGCAATAAAAACGCACCATTTTACATTTCAATCCACTCGGAGGTTTCTACTGCTGCAGCCTCACTTGTTCTGGAATGTAGCTTATGGTGGCCAATGTTAGCAATCTTTACATAGATGATGCTGTGTAACTGACATTACTACGTCAGTTCACTGATTTTGTGGCTCTTGCTACAATAGCGTGTAGCATTTAGCATGTCACAAATATTAGCCGCTGTTCACCAAAACTACTTTCTTGTATGAATTAAGCAAATGAGGTATAACGTGTTAATATATATATTTTATTTTTATTTTATTTATGTATTTATTTTAGATAGTTGACCCACTGGTTTTGTGACTTGCTGGGGGTCAGATTTTGTTACCTTTTAGGCTAGCTGTTTCCAGTCTTTAGACTATGATAAGCTACCCATTTCCTGGCAGTAGCTTCTTATTTAACGTACAGACAGCAGAGTGGTATCAGTCTTCTCATCTAACTCAGAAACAAGAAAGCGAATGAGCGTATTTACCACAATGTCGAACCATTTCTTTAAGCCCAACATAGGTTAACATACTGATTCATATATTTGCAAATGCAGGTCTGGGTTGATGAGACTGTTTGTTCCACAGGTTGAAACATGAGAACTTGGTTGACATGGTGGGATTTTCCTGTGATGGACAGCACCCATGTTTGGTGTATGCCTTTATGGCCAATGGTTCTTTGCTAGACCGACTAGCTTGCTTGGTAAGCACAATCTAGACTCTGCCTTCTAGTGCTTGTGCTTTTACACAGATCATTTAAATTGTATACATTTTGTCCTTTTAGGAGGGAAGTCCTCCACTGTCCTGGCAACAGCGATGCTTGATAGCTGAAGGGGTAGCAAGGGGCTTGGAGTATCTGCACAGCAACCATCATATCCACAGAGATGTTAAAAGGTACATAAAGTGAGGTCTTTCCTCATTAGCAAAGCCCTTTAAATTATCTTTTCTTCAAGGAATAGTTAGCGAAATACTCTTATTCACTTTCTTCCCCATTTACGCTTCACTTCATGCATTTTGCTTCCTTTGGGCAGAGCCAGGCTAACTGACACCACTCTCAGCAAGAAAGTGAATAAACGTATTTCCAAAAATGTAGAGCTATTCCTTTGACGAGAGCAGAAAGATCTGGATTTGTGAATCAGATATGCTTGCTGTTTCGCTGCGTAATGTGCTCATCTAACTTATTTCTCTGTGCATTTTTGGTCCTGTTAAGTGCAAATATCCTGTTGGATGAAACATTTGTGGCAAAGATCTCAGACTTTGGACTGACGAGAGCATCGGCCAAGCGGACATCAACAACCATGATGACGGAGAGGATTGTGGGTACCCGTGCATACATGGCACCTGAGGCACTAAGAGGCGAGGTCACGCCAAGATCCGATGTCTTCAGCTTTGGAGTGGTAGGCTTTCTGCAGACAAACACATGCACCCACAGGTGGGGATATCGTGTCAGGAAAGGAGAAACTGCAACTGTGACGTAAAATACTGAACACAACTCGGCGGTTTACGTGAGTGCACGGTTCTCCTTAGTATACATTTCTTCCCATTTGTGAAAATAGAGCTCTATTTTATGTATCATCTGTCATTAATTCCTACTAAAAATTCTAAAATCAGTTTAGGGGCGCAGCTGTACTCTATTAGTAGCTACAAATGTCAAACATATTTATCCATTGTATGACATTGGTTGAATGATTTATGGGATCAGCACTGTATATAGCTGTCTGACCTTCCATATAGTGCAGAATATATGTCTTATTAGGACAGCTGTGGAAACACTATATCGTCTGTGAGGCTACCTGGCAACTGGTAGGGTAATAAAGGTTTTCTGTCTACCAGAGCCACGTGATTAACCCCCATCTCTCTGCCATCTACAGGTGTTGTTAGAATTATTGTCTGGACTCCCGCCAGCCGACGAAAACCGTGAGCCACAGTTCTTGGTAAGCAGCACAGAAGGGGCTTTCGCTGTGTGTCTGTCGAGCGGCAGTTGACGATTAGTTTATTAAAGACCTTGCATTTAATTAGCTTGGGCACGTTATCAGGTAGCAGTCGTTAAAGAGTCATTGAAATGATTTGAGCGAGTTTCATATGTGCTGATCATGTGAACAACTTCTGTTCAGATGGCAATACACAAACACATTTTTTGGAGTGTATGGCCAATGAAAATGGACACTCGAAATCAGGTTTCCCCCAGCATGATTGATATTTTCCCCAAATCATGGCTTTTAAAGTGTATCACTGCCTTCAGTCACCTGTAGTGTTATTTTCCCCTCCCTCGCCCTCCCAGATGGAGGTGAGGTATGATATAGATGATGAAGACGAGGAGCTGACCCTTGAGGACTTCCTGGACAAAAAGATGGGAGACTGGGAGGTGAGCCAGGCGGAGAGTATCTACTCTTTGGCCTGTAACTGCCTCCACGAGAGGAAAAACAGACGGCCAGTCATCAAACAGGTACAGTGAGGAACGACAGATATTAAGATGTATAGTTGAAGCTACTGTGTTAGCATCTGCTCTACTTTCTGTATGTCACCTTGAGCAAAATACCTGTATGATCAGCTCCAGGAGCACTGGTGAAGGAAGTCCCAGCAAATCCCATGAAACGACCAAACCCAACAGTGGCTTAGTCTGTCTCTCAATACTTTGACTTCCCCAGCGTGTCTGTGGCTCTCAGCCCCAAGCCCATGTAAATATACTGAATATGTAAACCTTAAAACGACACACAATTATAGTTTCATTTTTATAAAAGGCTCAGTAATGATCTAAAATAGCTGGGCACTGTAGTTTTTGGGTAACGTTACTCAAACAAGGGTAAATAGTGCATTTGTTTGGGACTATTTCCAGCTGCGAATTTGGTGCGCCAGTGAGTATTTACGGCAGCAGGACCGTGTATGACGGGTCAACTTAAAACAAACTACAGTGCCCATGTTCTTGAAAACCATGGAGGTTTATGACACAGAAGAAGAATCTATATCAGGCGTTGGCTACACAGACAATACTTTTGTTAGTGGGATCAGTTAATGTTGGTTTTAGTGTTTTCGTGGGATTTATTGACAAATGTCTAAAGTCTTTTCCTTAGTTTAAATAAGAAATACATAGCAGAGGCTGTGCTCTGGTCTCTTAAGCGATAAAGCAAGACATTGTACCTGCAAAGATGTTGTTATTGCTACCATTTATCCTTAATGGAGTTAAGTAGATTGTTGACTAGGCTTCACTGACGGTGGCTGAGGTCAGGACACAAAGAATCGTTACACTTTCATGTGACTCAAACAGCGAAGAATTTGCTGCAGCCTCGAGTAGATTACGAATGTCCCTGTATCCGATTTAAGGTTTTAATCCCTGTATGTAAATGATAGAATACAAAGGTTCATATATTTTTATTTGTAGTCTGTTTATTTTGAATATTGATGTTATCTATTTTAACAGGTCCTGTTGGAGCTTAAAGGAGTGGTCAAAAGCATTTCACTGGAGTTTAAGGCACTGGAGTGACGCGTAGCATCCCAGAGACGATGCAAGATTTCTGAAGCTGCTCCAGTCGCAGTGCACACGCTGACAATTTCCTTCTCAATAGTTGTAGAGAAATTAATGTTGCTTGTCGACTGTGATTGACGTGACTTTTGCATCTTGCAGTTTGCTGTAATTACAAAATTGCAATTATTTTTAAGCTTATTTTAAATTATTCACTATATTTTTGCTAAGAGGCACATAGCATAGTTTCTACAGTTGTGTAACGGTTACAAAAATACTGCAGCATGACGTAATAGCATTAAGCATTCTGTGAGGCTGTTATGTCAGATGGTTTGATGGCTTAATATCTCAAAGCCTGAAAAAAAATTGGTCTCGCCACAGTGTTTCTATCATGTATGTATTTTGAAGACAGTCAAAGAAATAAAATTAGGAAACAAATGTATGATTTAAATATTTTATTTTTCCTCTTTAAAAGACAGATTTGTAAGAAAACAAATAAGACCAAACATGATTTTTTTTTTTTCCATTATGACACTATGACTATAAAGGGATTTCCCCTTCAAACATGAGGTGAGCTTAGTAGTTTGCCTAATATTTATCAGTAGAACAGTGGATGTGGCAAAATTTTAACCAAGGTACTTAAAGAATTCCCTTTCCTATCCAGATGCTTGGGTTCCCTCTTGTATGGGAACCTGCAAAGTTTGAGTAGCTTCCCCTTTATGAAATATGAGATGTCTTGACATAATATTTCTGGAAGCCCCTGTTCTTTCCACCGTGATCCTCACAGACACTTAACAATCACCAGAACAGACCAGACTGTTTCTTAATCATAGAGCATCACACAGCTACAATATGTACATTTACAGCACTTGCATAGAAAAATAAGTTTCTCAGCAGATGATTTTTCATGTAAACCACAGTTATATCAAAAGAAGTCAATTTTCCAATATAAAATGCACTGTTAAAATGAATCAATGGACAGAAGTGGGATAATTATACCTTATCTGCTTTGGAGCACCTCATTGTGCAAACAGTAGGAGACAAATGTTCAACACATTAGACACAAAAACATTAATTGACGCAGACTTAAGGAATGCAAGTTAAGAAATTGAGCATATGAACTCAAAATGGGGGATTTTTATATGTTGGCGCAAGTTCACATTAGTAACACTAACATTTTTAAAGTCTCAGAGTTGGCAACAATGTAAAAACCTCAGGTTTGACTTTGTTTGAGCCTCTTTGAATCATTGTAAATTTATTTTTGTGACTGTACTAACAGAAATATGCTTCCATTTGGCAAGCTACAAATGGAAATTCTGAAGTGTGTCATTGCTCAGTTGTCCTTGGCGTGCATAGTTGGGTCTCTGGTGAATGTTGTGGGATTCTGAAGTTGTTGTCTTATTCTTTTAAACAAGCGTGTCAAATATGATGTCCCCCATCACAGGAATGTTCCACTGTGGAACGTGCACGGGGGGGGGGGGGGGGGGGGTTGCTGAGGTCTGTTTAATCTTCCTCCTCTCTATCAGTGGGTGGCCGGGTGATGCGGCGGCCACCCTTCTTCCCAGCCGGGCCTTTGGGCTTGGCAAAGGCCTGCTTGTGTGCATGCTGCTTGGGATGCACCTCCTCGTACAGGAAATCACTGGTCAGTTCGTCCCCATTGTCAATCTCCAACTGGGAAACCGATAAAAAACCAGCATGGGCAGATGGACTGCAGAATCAACTTCATCTCACACTCTTAGAGCAATATACGTTCTTTTTGGCAAATAAGGACCTACCTTTTTGATGTCCATCTGTTACAAATACCATGACCCATGCTACACATATTACCTCATGAATTTACATTCCCTCAAATACTCAAGATTTAAAAAAACAAAAAAAAAAACAAGTTTTGATGGACTTAAAGTTCTGTGACAAAAAGGATCAAGATTTTTTCTTTTATCATGATAGACAGTTTCCTACCTTTTTCTCAATCTCAATCTGGAGATTGTTTTCCACCATGTCGACCAAGGGATTTTTGCAGCTGGAATAGAGCATCCTCTCTCGAATGCCACACTTGTACCCGGGCATAGAATAAATGAAGACTGCAAATAAAAGAAAATTAAAAAAACATGAGAGGAGCAGAAGCAAAGTACAAATCAGAGCAACATAAAAAAAATGTAGCTGTGTAGGGGTGTCAGCTGTTCAAAATAACTTGTGAGAATCTATTAACCTGTGGACTCTAAGTAGTCGCCTTCGTGGGAATGTTTGTAGAGGAAGAAGTGGTAACGTGCAGAGTCTTTCGGGATTCTCATCGGCAGGTCTTTCACCTCCGTTGGCTCAGTGCTGCACAACCGAATCAGCTCCTGTCCGGCGTCTACTTCCTGTCGACAAAGGAAATGAAAAGGTACTCTCAACCTGCTTTGAGTTCCAGATAAAATTAGACAATCTGGGTGGGGACAGTGAACAACAAACGGTCTGCCGTCCCTCTCAGGTGTGTCTGGGTGAAACATTTAACTCAACAGTTGCTGGTGTCAGGAGCAAACCTTAAAAAAGGGACAGTTCACCCCAAAATACATGTTTTTCCTCTTACCTGTAGTGCTATTTATCCATCTAGATTGTTTTGGTGAGAGTTGCCGAGTTTTGGAGATTTCGGCTGTAGGGGTGTCTGCCTTTCTTGAATTCAATGGGACTTTATGGCACTCGGTTTGTGGTGCTCAAAAAAAACAACATTTGAAAAACTCAACAGCAATGGAAAAATAGCACTACAGGTAAGAGGATAAACATGTATTTTGGATTTGGGGGTGAACGGTCCCTGTAAACGGACAAACTGAACGAAACGCAATGCTTTCTTGAGAAGCTTTTAGGACAAAAAAAAACGAAAAAAGGGAACTGAGACAAAGCAGCAACAGTGCCACAATTATTCCTTTGTACTTTGCACTGATCTGATCTTGTGACATGAGCCCTTTGAATTTCAATGAGAAGAACAAAGGCTTTTTGGGCAAAATGAGTCACTCATTGTGTCGGTCTGTAAACAACTCCTGACCAAAAACATCTCTCTCTCTCCAAACAATCTATAATGAAAGAAAGAGAATTGATTTGCTTGTTCACATCATTGATCCAGCGAAGGTCACTAACGATTTGCTTATAAGGACTCACCAGTTGTACGTAGTTGATTTTCTTGTTCCTGTAACGTTCAAGGGCTGCAACAGCGTCTTTGTGAAGAGGGAAGGCCACTCCCTGCAGAGTCTGCTGCTTGGTATCCACACTGATGTCCGTCTGCACCTGAACACACCACAAAACCCAAGGCACATTAGCTTTCTATTGTCCCACCGTGGTTACAATGATACAGTACATTAAACAAAAACAGTTATGGTAACGACGTCATTAATTAGGCTAATCGGTGCATTATTTAGCATTTTTTCCATTTGCCATGAGTGGTATTGATATGAGTACATTCAAGAAAGTCAGTTCTTTATTAATAGGAACATTTATGCAGATGCTCTATCACTCAAATAAATGACTGAATCTACATAAATGACATTAAGTCATCGTGCTGACTATCATAAGGGCCGAACAAATGTTGCTCTTAAATTCAGCTCTGGTCTTCAAATGCAGTCATATGAGGGAGAGAAAACAAAGCCAGAAGCATTAACAGGTTTCCACTGATGATTTTGGTGTCATAATGACTTGTGGATAAGTTAAATAGAATAAATATTCTTCATTTTAGTCATCAGAAAGTAAAAAAGGTTTTCAAGTGCAACAAGCAGCTTGAATGCTGGAGCACGGTGATTACAAATGAGGTGCTTGTAACGGAAGTGACAAGGCGCCTCCACGAAATCACACAGAAAAGTGGAAATGCTGGGGGGGGGATTACACTGATGGATTGCATCTATTTTTAGAGGCCTGTTCCCACAAAATGAAATGCCGTGCAAACATGATTGAGCCTCCGATGTAGCTACCTCGCATACCAAAAAGGATTGCGGGTCTTTTATCCATCTGCTTAGTAAAAGGCAGGCAGTCTCCAAGGCACAGCAATGATAAATATTTCAAAGCCTCTTTTTCATCTAGACGGTACAGATTAATGCTATATTATCTTCCTTCAACAGCTGGTCAAGTGGGACAAACACAAACCTCACTTCCCATTTGCTCCGCTGCTTTTAATTGACCGTACTTTGGAGAGGGACTGTACTACTCAAAGCACTTCCATATATGGTAAGAAAGACAGTTCTTGTTTATGTGGCGAACTGGACAGCAGCAATTAGAATAGGTTGTTTCTCAAGAAAGAAAAACTGTTCATTGGGGTTAATTTATAGGAACGAACTGAAGTGAAGTCTGACAAGTGAAACTTTGCATGCTGCTTTTTATACTTTCTGCCTGGTGGAGTCCATCTGACTCATCTGACTAAAAGTGCTCTACATCAGCAGTGTAAGCACTGCTGGCGTCATTAGCAGTGTGCAATTGATTTCACATTACAGTATTTCTTCATCTTATCACTGCAAACACCAAAGGCAAAGCACAATGATACAGCTCACCTGGGCTCCATGCAGAATCACTGCCCAAGTATTCAAAGCCACAGAGCACTCCCATTTGCATGTAGCTCTCTCAACATGGAAATCTTTTTTTTTTTTTTAACCACTTTGTTGCTCAGGCTGAATAAGGTTTATGACCATAAACAAGATTTTTTATGGAGCTATGGGTGTGAGCCTAACAGATCCATCTCTGCCAACATCCTGCTGTTTGAATGCATCAGCATCTTTGCACTGTGTTGATACTGCCGGGCAAGCATATGCACACTTGCACTGCGGCTGACCTTGTGCTGTTTGGAAGGACGCACCACTGGCCCCACACTGTTTCTGGTGGGATTTACATCTCACAAACAGAAGATGTGATTAGTTGGAACACTGACGCAAGTAAGCATTCACCGCACTGAAGACTCAAGCGTGAGGATGATGTAGTGTCATACTAGGGCTGCACAATTAATGAAAATATTATTGAAATCGCATTATGTCCAAGTGCAATATCCAAATCGCAGAAGCTGCATTTTTTTTTGATGAAGGTTAAGTGTGACAAAACAGCTGTATAATGAAGTACCATAGGCTGCCCCAGCCTACAAATCTTGTTCTCCAGATGTACGAAAACACATTTGTTTGCTGCAGACCCCAACAAATGTCGCATCATCATGATTTTTATATATTTTTTTCCAGTGAAAAGGAAAATTGTGATGCAAAAATGATCATTCCCACTTCTAATGAATCATATCGCAATCCTAATATTTGTGCAAATAATCGTTATATGATTTCTTTCCATATCGTGCAGCCCTACGTCATACCTTTACAGATCTGAAACAGAGAACAAACCTAATCCGCACCCACTGCAGAACAGACTCAAGCCATACAACTTGTCAGCAGGCCGTGGCATCTGTGTACACAAGCACTGTGAAGTGCATTATTTCCTCTAAGTTGATCTCAAATGTAAAATAATGAGCAAGAAATTAAATCCGAATGACTTGTCAGTATTTGTGTGTGTTTTCTTGCTTGTGTGTGTGTGTGTGTGTGTTTGCACCTCATTTAGTTTAATCCGTCTCAGTTCCTCCTCTGCAGCAGTGAGGGGCAGGGGAGCAGCCTGTGAGGTCAGATATTTCCTGTATCCACTGAGATTCAAATCATCCTGGGGACCATAAAATACCACAGTCACACATCTTGCAGCAACATTGACTGACTCACTAATAACATATAAGAGTGAAAGTTAACTTGTTGAAGCTTCTGACTGAAGCACGAGTGCCTAAAAGGGATTATCACATCACTTCAAGTGTTTTTGTTGTAAGACCAACCTTTGTGGTAGCGAAAATCTCATCCTTGATGTGGCCACCGCCAAACTCTTTCTTGATTGTGGCTCTGGTAGCAGCATATAACATTTTATGTCGCACCTGTTGAGAATATGAAAAAAATTAAGCTTTAGAAACATTTAGAAAACTTGAACAAAAGAGTAATAAGTGTCCTTATTTGTGTCATGTTACATGGTTTATTGTAAAGAAGGGAGTGAATCTGGCAGCTTCTGACCTGTCATTTCATTTATCTTTTCCTTCTTTCTTTTTTCTCTGTTATGAGTGTTTTATACTTATTGAAATAATAAAGAATAATATGGGACGGGGAAAAAAGGGCATTCATGTGATGAACATTATTGTAGTTGTGTTGGATGATTCCTTATATTCTTGCATACACGTAATTGATGAAAACGGTGCCCTGCGAACTTGTCTTGTAAACAAACAAAGTTCAGTTTACGTTCAATGTTACTCACCAAAATGCATTGAGTGTATCCTTGAAGTCTAACAAACGGGTTGGATGCATTTCCTCCTTCAAACCGATTTTTAGGATTATTTTGAAACGTTCATTGTTTACATTCATGTTCACATGCTAGCAATCTTCTTCCCTGCCTTTACTGGTGCTTGTTACGTTTCTTAGCGTTAACGCCGCCTGTGGGTCGAATGAAGAGCAAGCGAAATGGGGACCCATTCATAACAACAGTGCTCCATAGCAGTACTAGTGGTCGAAAACTCTACAGGGTACCTCTAAATGCCCTCTGAAACTAATTTGATATTTTAAGCGATGTAAATAAAGTTGACTTGACATGCCTCATCCAAAATGCGATCCCACTTCGTCTGAACAAAAACGAAATGACAACACACTCGACCAAGTCAGTTAAGGCAGCAGCATGCACAGGTTGTGAAATGATTTTGCAACTTCCAGACAAGTCTCAACCTGAAGCACTGTGCTTGGAGCTAGAGGGCAGGAATGTTAAGCTCAGTTGTATCTTTCAGAAAGTGAATTTCAGCCCAGTTCCACCATGCAGTTAACATGCTACAAATATCCTGCATGGCAATTTATTTTATCTCTCCTTGCAACATTCCTCTTTCGGGTCTATTTGTTGTGGCTGTTATGGATCGCAGTGACTCTATCCTGCAAGTGGTTCATCAGGTTTCAGTGGAACCAAAAAACAATGACAATGACTCGGGTGACATCGTATGAGTCAAGAAATGCAAATGCAAAACGCACTTTTGTGTAACAGGGAAACAACACAGCAGGATCCACCTGTATCACCCAAAAGCACAAAGAGGGTGATTATTAAGTCAGAGATGGGACAGAGGTTAGACTAAGCGGCAGGTTATTTGGAATGCACCGTAATCTACCACATTTAAAGGTCTGTTAAGAAATTATGAATGCACATTTGTCCACGTTTATCCAGTTTTTTTTTAAACAAGCATACAAAACATTGCTGCCTTAATATGGTAACCCCACCCATCTGACACTCAAAGCATGAAGTATGAAAAGCTTAAAAGCCATTAAAGCCAGTCGTGGCTTGGTTTTCTTACAGTAGACTGGTCTGGTGACCAGGCCAGGAAGATCCACTCGTAGCCCTGGTTGTTAGTGGAGTCCAGCCGGTACAGAATATAGCAGGGCACGTCAGCCTCGAGGAGGGGCAGCACTAGGGAATCGTACTCCTGGTCCCACTTCTTTGATGCTTTCTTGGTGATGCCCAGAGTCAGCTGCTCTGGAAAGCAGATGTGTGCAGCAAAAATGTCAGCAATGCATGAATTTGTTAGTCATGCTGCCATTCTAATTTCAGCCTCAGCAGAGGTTTGAGTAGAAGTATGAGTCAAGAGATTTCTTGGCAGATGAAGCTGTAAACAAACTCTTGGACTATGGGACACTGCTTACCATCCTCAATGACGATCTTTAAGACTCGATATTGGTCTCCGCCCCTGGCACTGGCAAAGATATCCTTCACATCATTACCCGCTGAGAAAGGACAGAGAAGGGGTCAGTCTCCTACTGCTTGCATAACAACATCACACGCTTGCACATAGCCATTTTGAGCCCTGGATTTTAAGCTTCCACCTAAAAACTTATGAAAAAAAACAAATGTTAGACATTATACAAAAGGACAGAATTATTTTCACATGTGGCTTTGTTAAAAGTATCAAGTATCCCTTATATTTTGCCTTTAAACTGACTTTAAGTCAAGCAGAAAATCTATAACTGGTCTTTTAATAGGGCAACAAGCAACAACTAAAGAAAAGACTGAACTCACTGCAAAATACCATATTTTTCTATAATTTGTTAGGATACCCAGAAGGTTGTAGGTCAGTAGTACCGACGTGACTGAAGGCCACCTTTGACCCCAATCCCTGGTGCAATGAAACAGGTCTCCAATCTGCATTCAGACTCGCGTTAATGATTTCAGCTGCAATGATTCAATGCAGTCTTCCATTCTAACAACCCTGCCATAGCTTTCCCCCCCCCTCCCCCACCCCCCAAAAGATAAATCACGCAGGAAGCTAGAACTACAAAACTGTAAAAAAAAAATAAAAAAAAAAAAAAAAAAGCACTGGAATCACTTTGATTTATTATCTAACGTTACAGGTATGTGTACACACACGTGTATGTATATATATATATTATCATCTTAGCGCTTTGAAGGATATAAAAACTTTAGTCTGCTATAGAATAACCTGACTCATTTTAACTGGGGAGATTCAAGAGAATTTGTTGAACGTTACATCTCCCTGTCTATTTTTAACTCCGTTAATGTGCACGTTGTTTCACCACAACAGACTGTAAGCAATTATGCGGTGCTGCTGCCATACATACACACCCGGACGTCTCGCCCTACTGAAGTCCACTGCCATAATAACACAGTGCCGGTAATGCCAGTGCCATTCACACACTTCTGGGAACACCGGCCGGTGTACAAGGTTTGTTTAATGAAGGCGTCGCCCATCCATTCAGAAGCCTCAACTAACGTTAACGTTACGGGGTTTGAGCTTTACGCTGAGAAGCTAACGCGCAAAGGGCTTTTTGTACTACTGTGAAAAGGAAATAAAGGGTAGCCGTGATTTAGGTTGCTCACAAACCGGCTAAAGACTCGGGGATTATTTTTCATAGTCCTAAAAGTGCCAAAGCAGGGCACCGCTGATCACACACATCACGGTAGCTCGCAGCTAGCTGGGAGTGGCTAGCTAACTTGACGCTAGCCTTCTCGTTGCAATGAATTGCTGCGGCCACTTTAACAGCTCGCCCGGCAATCACACGCTCGCGCAGCAAAACGCACACACGAGGAGAGATATAAGCAGAGAAATGCATCTACCTTGAATGCCCGTTTGATGTGACATTGTGCCTTTCGTCGGATAAAGGGCTGATGCAGCTGATCAGGCAAAACCAGGGCAGAGAAGCAGGAAGTGGACTACAGCGACACAGCCCGCCCCTGGTCTGTCGTCATAAACATCAAAAATCACGTGACATGGTCATACACTTTATATGTGATGATTGTTTTAATAACTATCATTAACAGTCAAACATAAATGTAGTGCAGTACAAGATAAACTGAATAAAAACACCAGATGTAGAAGAAGTATTCATATCCTTTAGACTGTATCGTAAAGGTAGAAATACCACAGTGTAAAAAAATTACTCCATAACATATAAAAGTCCTGCATTCAACAGTCAACAAGTAAAACTACAGAGGCATTATCAGCTAAAAGTAAAGTATCAAAAGTAGAAGAACTTACAATTCAGAAGAATGGCCCATGCAAGAGTTATTTCATTGCATAATTTATTGTTGGATTATATGCATAGTCTGGTAAGCAGCTCTTTAAGGTTGTAGCACTCTGTCGAGGAGGGGCCCCTGGTAAAGGAGGGGCCACTTTTAAATCATTCTTACACCTCTGGGTAGTCTGATCTCTATCAATGCATCGTATTTTACAAGCTCTTAATTTTTTTTTAATGCAAAATCTGAATATGTAAAGTAACTGTAACTATAGCTGTCAGACAGAAAAGTTCACAATATTCACTTCTGAAATGTAGTGGAGTAGAAGTATGGAAGGATTGGAAATACTCAAGTAATGTACCAATACCTCAACTTTCTACAGTACATTGTACTAGCACAGTATTTCAGTAAATATATTTAGTTACATTCCACCATTGAAATATACTACTGAAATATACTACCAATATGGGCAAAGCAGACTACCTCCCTGAAGCCCCGGACACCAGAGACACCAACAATACGGGTTTCCCGGTGTTTTCGCTTGTACTTAACTGTATTAGTTTCAAATTAGTTTAATAATTTACATTGAATACATTATAAACTAGGGTGGGTCCTGCATCATTGCGTAATCTTGTGGCCCTGTCCTTTAGAGGGGCCTGTGACTTTGTTTTAGGTGCTTATGTGGGGCAAATGCCTCAATAAAGTTGTGCCAATTTGCCTCAAACTAACTGACACACAGAGAAGGCCAGGTAGTCTACTCCATCATAGGAGTACTGGTTGGTTTCCTGGTCTCTGTGTAGCCTTTACCTGATAGAAACTTGAATGTGACAGGTGAGAGGGGAGAATCAATGAGGGCCCAACAAAACATTTTGCCCTGGAACCTACTACTACTACTATAATATGAAGAAGAAGAAGAAGAAGAAGAAGAAGCAGAAGAAGAAGTAGAAGAAGAGTATTTTAATCAGTACTGTGTTATAATAGCGGGGGAAAGTTATTAGCTGCCATTTCCCCTTAAAACCTGTAAACAGTAAAGTTCTACAGATGTGCTAAAGGTAAAGGCAGTTTTGTTTTAACTGGGTGACATTTATGATGATATTGTTGGTATTGAACTTAGGCTACAACAATTAAACAACATTATGAATAATAATGTTTTTTTAAAACTCTACTGTCTGTAAACGCTAGGCCTATCTGTTTCTAATTTTCTAAGTGAAAATAGGCTACATTATTTCTAAGTTCTCACTGGTATTTGTATACTATACAGTAGTAGGCTTTACTAAAATTATTGGATTGGTTCTTTATATAGGCTACTTAACTGTAGGTAGCAATTCAGTTATTTTTCCATTTTGATTTAGATCTCCGCCTCTCATGACACCATATTTTATTTCACGTGTAATCATGCAACATCTGGAAGCCACCGGGCTCCCTGGCTCTGCGCTCTCTCCCTCCTACCGCTCCTTAAATAAATAAATAAATACATACATAAATAGCCTAGATTTTACAGCAGCAAAATCACCCTGTTACTAGAGGGAATCTCAGCTTTGTGTCACAGAAGACACATCAAGGGTCATACCGGAAACAATGTGAACCCGTCTTCAAAATAAGGCTGTGTATCGTGTCTTAAAAAACATATATTACTTATATTTACCCGTGCTACAGCTTAAACTGGTATTTAAGTATACACAGCACAGTTTATAGTTCAAATATAACACAAACAATAATCTATTAATAATAGAAATTACAAGTTATATGGCAAGCTATGTGTTTCGATGAGTATTGTCAGCCAAATATTGTGTCAAAGAACATTGTTATAGCCCATTTGAAGTATTTCATGATAATATATATTTTGAGACATGGATGAAATTCATTAGGCATTGTGTGAATATAAGTATTCCAAGTAAATAAACAAAATAAGGATAAATACGTAAATTAAAAAGAATGACCCTGAAGAAGGCTGTTGCTGCAGTTTTGACCTCTTCAGTGTATAAATAGATAACTTATTAAGAGCCATATTTAATTGTCTTAATGTCAATTTCAGTAAAATGACAAAACAAACAATCAAACAGTAGTCACGGTGCGTGGACCACTCGTTTATGAAAGGAATTTCAACATTTCAACAACATACAGGCTACGGCTGGTAAAAAAAAAAAAAAATTGATATTGCGATTATTTTGACAGATATTACGATTGCGATATGATTCACAATTAGTAGGAATGTTCATTTTTGCATCACAATTTTCATTTTCACTGACAAAACTATTAAAATCACGATGATGTGATATTTCATGGGGTCTGTACCAAGCAAACATGTTTCATCTGGAGAACAAGATTTGTGGGCCAGGGCATCTCTGCACCAGTACAGTACTTCATTATAATGCTGTTTTGTCACACATTTTACCCTTATCAAAGAAAAAAAAAATTGCAGCTTCTGCTGGAGTAAAACAAAACAGCATTATAATGAAGCACTGTAGTGCTGCAGAAATGCCCTGGCCCTTGCAATTTATATATATATATATATATATGAGTGTGTGTGTATAATACTTTTCACTTATTACAGATTCCTCCATCAATTTACTTATTTTGTCTTTTTAATGACAGAAGCTTCTGTCTGTATTCATCACGTTTTATTTTGAAAGGGGTGAGCGGACGTTGTATATTTGTACTGGCTCTGACTTGACGCTGATGAATCAACGTGTTTGGCTCCTAGACTGTAGGTTTCGCTACATTGCGGTGCACTGATGTTATGCGTGGTGTGTGGGACCCAGTTATCTCCATCCACCCGACAGCAGCAGCAGAAGCAGGAGCAGCAGCAGCAACGTCCCATTAACAGCCCACAAACGGCACCGTACGGTCGGCAACGCGCTGACGAAGCACCGCCCAGCTGAGGTCGCCCGCCCGGCGCATGGACAGTCCAGCACAATGGCACGACATTTAGGGGTGCCTCTGTTGTATACCAACAACAGGTCGCATGGGTAATTCCTCCAAAACCCTCCCGTATCCTCTCGTGTGTGGGATGATAAGAGCTACTGTCGGCTTGATGTGGCAGGAGAGCCGTGCGGGAGCGGGGCTTCTCCTCCTGGCTGTCGACTGAGAGGAAAACGGCGTGGAGCAGGTGCGTTGATGGTGGGGATTTAACGTTGTCGCACGTGCATAAATAATACCGAGGTGCAGAGGCAGACAGGTAGGACTTGCACGTGTTTCGTGCGCCCCAGAACTCATTGGGTGCATCGACATTTAAGATGTGCAATCGCGTGATTCCAGTCAAGCTTGTTGTGTTATCGCCGAGATACGTGGGGTCGCCAATGTGACATTTGGCGTCATCACTGTTGTGACCTTATAGGGGAAGTGTGGGGTCTCAGTCCTATGCTCTTAACGCGGTGGTCCATTCAGAAATTGCCAGACCTGGCACGAGTAACGGTAGAGGGGCCGTGTATTTCCTGTAGCACTTATATAGATTGGACAGTCCAAATATTATTTTTTTTTAGGGTTTAGAGGACAGCCGGGAAGTTTAGAGGATCTGCCATGAGCAGCAGGGTGGTAAGGATGAAGATGATGACGATGATGATGTCACAGATCTTGCAAGTTCAACTGTAGTCTTCATTGCATTTCCATCATTGTGTAAGTTATAGCCCACTACTATCTAGAAAAGCATTTCAGGTGGTTTTGCAGTTAAACTGTGAAATACTTTGTAGGCTACTGTATATCACAGGCTGATGAGTCCTTTCTGTGCGGTGTTTGTATCTTCTCCTCCTGTTTTCATGGGTGTCCTTTGGGTGCTCTCCTGCCATAAGGCACTGGCCTCAAATTGGGAGCAGGTCCCCTAGTCACAGAGACGGGCTGCCCATTCCTCCTAATGGTTAGGGAAAAAGACAGCAAAATAATTCAGCATTTTACAAGGATAATTAAGTGAATCTACCTCTATTAGTGGAATCAGTATCTTAGCATCAGCCGAGGTGGCTCACAAGGCAAATATGATGCTGGTGAAATTTAATCGCCACAGTGTGACAGCTCTATTCCTGAAGCCATTTCATCATTCCAAATTCCCACTGTGGGGTATTTTAGGAAATGGTGTCAAAGCAGTGAACTGGTTTGGGAAGTTCAGTCCAGCGGAGTCAGGCCAGTCACAGGGGGATACAGGAAGCTCAGACTGGAGTTCATGGGTGAATGGTCTGGATATAGTCGGGTTTAAAAATACAGAGGGCCGGACTGTCTGGAAGTTACTCAAGCGTTGCTTGGCAGGTGTTCCCGAGCAAAGCACTAATGTAATGCTGCCACAATTTTCTCAGGGGAGCACAGAGCCGACAGGCTGAGAGGCTAAGCCTTTCAAAAGCCAGCGCTTTACAGCCGAGTGCTTCAAGATTCTACCTTATCCAGGTATGACACTTACACCTCAACTTGTTTTAGTGACTGATGAAGAATTTCCCTTTTAAAGCCTGAACGTAAGTCATTTGAAGAGCAGCTTCTTGTTAAATTGTGAGCTCAGTTTGTAACCACATTAAATTAGTTAACAGTAGTTTAACCTGTTTTCATGCTGCTGATTTTTTTTATTTTTTTTTGCTGTGCTGGCATCAATAACTGGACAGATCCAGACCTCTCCGTCCTGTCTGTGTGCTTGTCTTTGTGAAAAAAAATCTCCGTAGGTGTATTCCTGTCACTGTGGCTGAATTGGAGTTGTCTGAATTCAGCATAATCCCAGTCTGTACCAAACCTCAGTTATATTCCTACCACTAATCTCAGACTGAGACATGTTTTACTCTAATCTGCCCTGATGATGTGAGTGTCATGTAATCTGACTGAAAGAAGCACTCTCTCTCCCTCTCCCTCTCTCTCTCTCTCTCTCTCTGACTCCCAGGTGTAGGGTGGCTGGGGGGCTTAGCAGGATGGAAATAGATGCCCGTTTTCGCTACTATTTCCAGCACCCGTGGTCGCGTCTCATCGTGGCCTACCTCGTCACCTTTTTCAACTTCCTCATCTTCGCAGAGGACCCCGTCTCTCACAGTCAGACAGAGGCCCATATGATTGTGGTGGGCAACTGCTTCTCCTTCCTGTTCAACAAGTACCCGGGCCTCGGATGGAACATCCTGAAAGTAGTGTGCTGGATACTGGCCATTATCACTGGCCTGTTTGCTGGGAAGTTTATATTCCACCGCCAGCTCTTTGGTAAGTCATGCGCACAGTAACGCAGTGGAATGTGCAGCGTTACGGCTCTGCTTGTTG
>CM022474.1:9662539-9672805 GCA_011952105.1 Coreoperca whiteheadi | reverse complement strand
TGTGTGTGTGTGTGTGTGTGTGTGTGTGTGTGTGTGTGTGTGTGTGTGTGTGTGTGTGTGTGTGTGTGTGTGTGTGTGTGTGTGTGTGTGTGTGTGTGTGTGTGTGTGTGTGTGTGTGCGTGCGTGCGTGCGTGCGGGTTGACAGTGCCTCTCATCCCCTTTCCCTGGTCTTGATGATTGTAGCCTGCAGGATGCCATCTGGGTTCTGTCATATGTTATTACTGTGTCACGCAAAGGCTGAGATGGCAGTATGTGGCTGCGGGTCAAAGTGGAGTGTGTGCGTGTAGGAGTGGATGAATGGTTGGAAGGATAGGGGTTTCCTGCATGCTTTGTGTGTGTGTCGCTGCTGGGTATTTTGTCCGTGTGTGTCCCTGAGAGAATGTGTTGCTGGTGTGAGTGAATTAATGTCTCTGCATCTATTTATACTAGTGCCAGAACAATTAGTCTTTCCATTCATCATCAGGAAATTATTCAGCCGCGATTATGATAATCATTTAAGTCAGTTAACAAGCAAAAATGACAAACATTTGGTTGTTACAGCTTCCCTGTTTGTGTTTGATATCATTATAAATTGAATGTGTTCCAGTTTGAGTGTTAGTTAGACAAAATAAACACTTTCCTTGGGCTCCAGGAAACTGTGAGGTGCTTTTTAAACATTTTCTGATATTTTATAGACTAAACTTTTAATTGATTAAAAAAAAAAAAAAATTAAACAAAGCGATTGATAATCAAAATGATCAGTTGCAGGTGTATATGGTTGCAGACCTTTGCCTTTTTCTTTGTTTTGAGAGTATATGTGTATTTTGTGTGGAAATGAGATTCAAAAGTAGGCAAAAGCAAAAAAAACAACCTCTGTTATGTCTCTATATCACTAATAAATGTTGAAAATTTATCTATGTTTAAAAAATGTTAAGTGACTCATAAATATGGAACAATATTAAATTAATAATTTAAAAATAAAATTGATAATTAGGTTGAGTTTTTTTATATAAGGAGTGCTGCAACTCCCGATTATTTTCATTATTGATTAATCTATTAATCTTTTTTGATTAGTTGATTAATCATAGTCTATAAAATATCACAAAATCGGGGGGGGGTCCATCACAAGTGCACAAAAGCCCCATTGTGATGTCTTCAAATAGTTGGTTTAGTCTAACAAAAACCTTAAAGATATCCAATTTACAATAATAGAAACAGTCAGGCATTTTTCCTTTTATAAATGTCTTAAACGATTACTCAATTTTCAATAGTTTCTTGCTACTTATTAATTTGGTAATTGTTTCAGCACTAAATTGATATATATTTTTACTTCTCCATCCATCTATTTGAATACTTTTGTCACTCTGGCAGTGTATCGTCAGAGGGATCCACGAATAGCAAGGTGACCTGGGCTGATCTATACGGCTGATCTGCAGTTATCTGCATAATTATCAGCCTCATGACTACTCAGCCTTCAACAACCTTCTGGTGCCCTGTAGGGCTGTATGTTTTACACTCTCCTTCAGTTCAGGCCAGTCTGTAGTCAGCCTCGGAGGCTGCCCCCCCCTTCCTCTTTAAATAATGCATGCTTGCTGTGGTGTCAGTTATACTACTGTCTCACTGCGTGAAGCTGCTGTCTCCTGGATGTTGATGTCTTTGATGCATTTCAGTACAGTGCGCATTTATGTGTGGTTGTATTTAGCGCTGGGCGATTAATCAAATTTTATTTGCAATTACGATTATGGCTTTTTCGTGTTTTTTTTGTTGTTTTTTTTAGTTCAATGCATGAAGTTTCCAAAATGAGTAAACGTGTCAATAATTGTGATCTCAATATTGACCAAAATAATCATGATAATGATTTTTGCCATAATTGAGCAGTCCCAGTTTATTATTGTTGTCTGAGAATCCAAACTATACATTAGACATTCCTACCAGGTGATGTTGGTGTTGTCTAATGTTATTTGCTCCAACAGCAGTTAAAATATTAAAGCTGCTCTAATCAAAGTTTTTATATTAACAATGGAAAAATGACGACTTGTAACATGAAAGGTGTAACTTGTAGTGACAAATCCGCAGAGAATTATCATCTGCAGTTCCCCTTGTTTCTGCAGAGTGTTTAAGCCTCTTTCAGCCCAGTGCTTTGGCTGTTAAGGTTTCCAACTTTACTGCTTTGGTTCCGTCTCACCGCACTCATCAGCCTTTGTTTCCAGCAACAGTGTTGCAGATGTTTTCTGTGAAAAAAATCTGGTAAACCCACTTTCTGCTACCCATAAAGCTTAAAACAACAGACACAATGTTAGCAACTAGCTTGTATAGTAGAGAAATTAGCAACTAAAAACACAGATTATTTGAGCAAAACTGAGCTTGAAGGAGAGTGGATATGACTTAAATTCATAAGATGACCACAAACAAGACTTGCTCCTTGTCTGTTAGATGGTTAAATAAGCAAATGTTTGCTAACTCGTTCACCATATCAAATTTGTCAGTTGATAATATTATGTCAGTGTTGTATACAGCATGTTGCATTGCCCCGAAGTGTCTCCACTAAACCATTGACATTTTCTATTCCAAAAATATACTGTAACATTTTATAAATCTAAAAATAATTTTTTTTTAGTGTCACAAAGACATTATTAATGTGCTTTACTTGTGAAGTGAACTTCGTGTCTGTGTGCTTGCAGTTAAGGATAAAACACAAAGGTGACACAGACACAGGGCAATAATGACAAGAGCTAGCAAAGGGAACAAGCCAAAAGGAAATAGCTTATTTACATGAAATGTTTGACTCCCTTTGGTCTAGAGCCAAGCCATAAATAACTAAATGAAAGGATGTAACAGGCATCTTACTGGAACAGGCACAGTGGCCCAGTAGCTAGCTTTCTGTGTCTCGGCTCTACTTGCTGCAGTCTCCCTGCAGAGTGAGTTCTGTTGTCACTTCCCACCTCTGATTTATTATCCAGACACTTAGTCACAGAGGAGTTCAGGTCTGGGGACGTTAGTGGCCGTAGTCATGGCTATTCTAAAACCCCCCTGTGATGCTGCGGCGGCCCAGCAAATGTATGATGAATGGGGATGTTAGTGTGTACAAGCTAAGATCCAGGCAGTGCAATTGCTAAGGCTTTCTCCACTCTGGGTTTGTGTTTGAGGGAGACAGTTCATTAGGATCCCTAAGGAGGTCAGGTTTGTTGTTCTGTTGCTTCAAATCAAAACAGGATACAGCAGAGCTGCATACTGAAACCTAAAATAGATGAAAGTACATGCTCAAAAAGAGTGGAGCTGCCCTTTCAGTTTGCACATAATGTGTGTGAATTGATGATGAAGACTGTGCTGTCAATAGTTCAAGAATCAATGTGGAAATGATGTTATCACATACTGTGTGACCAAATATTGGCCATGTTTTAATTTTCAAGGCCTGTTGTTTACTTTCATTGTTCATTTTGATCACATTTTCCATGTGTGGTGTCCAGTTCACTGCACTAAAAAATATTTGAATAGGAGGTGTTGGTGGGTGTTTTTGCAGGTTTGTTTTAGGAGGGTGTATTCATTTACCTGTGCTTTTGTGTAATGGTACAGGTGCAGGAGTAATCATTTGAAGTCAGACCTACACTCCACATATTTTGTGCCGTTCCATCCTTCAATTTGTCACCCATCTGTATAAAGTGTGTTAGTAAGGTGTTTTGCCACCACGAGCTGCCAAACCAGCTTCAATGCTTCTTCGCATAGATTCTAGTCTCAGTACTCTGCTGGAGGGATGAACACGGTTCTTCCTTAAGATATTCTCTCATTTGGTGTTTTGATGATGGAGCTCTCTCTTAACACTTCCCAAATCTCCCACAGGTGTTTAATCGGGTTGAGATCCGGTGACTGCAAACTGTTTTCATACTGATCAGACCATTCAGTGACCCCTTGTGCCCTGTATCAAAGCCTCTGTTTTATGTCTTCATAGATTGCTTTTTTTTTCATAATACTTTTCTGACATTGTATACCAATATCAAGAAAATAATCAGCAGAAAAAGTGTTAATGAATATAGTTGTCAGTTGAAGCCCTAGACTAGTGTCTTTTGATAATATCTGTTAATCAGAAGTGGGCTATGTAGCTACTGATTTTCCTGGTTACAGCTATAAAGCACAAATGAGGATGAGACCACTGCTGACTTTATAATGCTGCTTTGCAACAAAACGTTTAAAATATATATATTAAAAAACAACAACTTTATTTTACACTGTTAGCAATTTATCAGCCACAGTAGTTTCTGTTTTTTATTCCAGTTCCATAATAGTGCAATTTACCAGCATACTTTACGCCAACATAATTTTACCATTAACATATACCACTGGCACATGTGTAAAAGTGATACAGCCAAGGCAATTTCAGGTAACTAGCCAAAAAAGTCATCATTGGATTCACCCAATTACCCCAACCTTCCTGCTGGCTCTGCAGCACAGCCTCCTGTATCGTTCTCTTTTCAAGGCCAGCAGCTTCCTCTGGAACTGCTCACTAGCCACAATATATAGCATTGGGTCCAGACAGCTACTTACACTGCACATGGCCTCAAAGAACTCATACGAGGCGTAGAGGACATTGGTGTTAGATGGTGTGACCTGGTTATAGATCCTCATGAACACTAGGGTGATAATCATGACGTGGTATGGCACGAACGAAACCATAAAGACGAGTATGGCGGCAGTGATGAGCCACATGGGCTTCCCTCCCTCCCTTTGGGCTCCTCTGTGCCTTCTACCCCTCGGGAGACGCCTCAAAACGCGAACTGTCATGATGTAAAAAGCCAACATGCTGCTGAATGGTAGCAGGAAGCCTACTATTGTTCTGATAATGGTGATTGTCTTGACGTAGATAAAAGGGCCCTGGATGTGGTCCATGCACACAGTGATGTTTGGTCGCTGAATAGCAAAAGTTACAAATAAGTCAGGAATGGAACTCAGGAGCAACACAACCCATGTGCACACAGAGCATAGCTTGGCTTTACCAACATCCCACCAGCGGAGAGAGCTGATGGGGTGCACTGTCCCAACAAAGCGATCGAAACTGATAAGAGTGAGGAAGAGGATGCTGCCATATATGTTGATGTTGAAGGAGATCTTCTTGAACTGGCAGAAGATCTGTATGTCTTTGAGGTACGGCCTCTGGAAAGTAAAGTAGAGGGTGAACGGGAGGGTGAGGATCCAGGCTGAGTCGCACAGAGCCAGGTTCAACAGGAAAACATTGCTGGTGCTCGAGGTTTTCTTGAAGCAAATGTAGTTGATAAGAGCTGCTATGTTTCCCAGGATCCCCACAGGTAGGGCAAAAGTGAAGAGAACCAGCAGGACGTAGCAATACCACTTGCCGTCCTCATACTGGCTGCAGAATACTGTTGACTGGTTCAGGAACTCCAGAAGCACGTCTGAGATTTAAAGACAGGAGGTAGATTCAGTTTTGCTACTGTATTATTCTTGATATATTAATATAAAATAGAATATGAAATAAAAGAGTTGTCCAGCAGTTTAGTATTGCTCTCCCATAAAGTTGTAGGGCTTGCGAGCGACAGATTGTAAAAAGCACTGTCTAGTATCCCCAGGAATTACTTCTATATATTTAATTCTGCACCTCAAGTTTGTGTCCACTGCCAATGTTCTGTACCATCACACAGAGCATTGGTACAATCTATCGCTATCTAGCAACTTGGAAGGTAAGGGCGTAGGGGACTTAAGTTCTCATTTCATAGATTGCAAAGATATAGCAATTAATGTTTGCGTTTTAATTCAACCATAACCATGATCTTTCCGGATTTTGGTGTTTTGATTGCCTTACCTCAGCTAAAGTTTATTTCTCACAGAAAACATTTTAGAGCTGTTTTCATAGACTGCGTAGTACTTCCTTTGAGCTTGACATGTAAATAGGTAGAGTGCCCCTTTAGCACCCCAGAAATCCTGAGTCAAACAAGACTGCCAAAGCGTTCCTAATAGTTCTTTTATTTTGCTCGAACTGTCAAATAGGGATAGTTTAGAGCATACAACAGTCAATCAATCTGCAGTCTGCCAGCTAAGTTCTCAGTCACAGAAAATTATACCAAATTGAATCATGAATATTTTTCTTTAAAGTGACCTTTCTGGCACTAAATGCATTATCCTATCGAGTGAGCAAAAGATTAAAACACACAAAAAGAAATAATTATTTGATGACCCAGTTCTCTTACTGCATAAAGGCTACTATTCTGTGTGATTGACTTGATATACATAAGAGATGCTCTTGCTTATCTTTGGGGTAAAAACTCATGATGTAAGATTGTGAAACAAAATACCACACATGCTAAATTCTGGGGAGGCAAGGTGTGTAAAATCATAATGTTTTTATACCATCTACTTTCCTGAATTTAAGCTCTGTGAAACAGTGGATATTCTGTACTATATGGCATTATTTTTTTCTTGTAGTTTTTATATTTCAAGAGTTGTATAACTTCCAGAATAATGTAGGTCATATTCAGTTTTATTGACTCTGGTAAGCCCTGCTCTCAGAGAGTACTTAAGTAAGATGTGTTCACCCACTCTCTCCCAGGGCACTCTATATTTACAGTAGCTGTCTCCATAGTCTCTGAGCTTCAACAGCGTGTCCAGGAAGTGAATGCATGGCTGTCTGCTGCGAACAATGAAACCTGGGGGACTGTTGATCTATTGCCTCTACTATATCAGCCTCTGTTTGCACTTAATCAGAGATAATACATTCATTTTGATCAGGGGAGCAGAGCTTTACAATTTAGCTTGAAGCACGTTTCAACCTAGATCATGTCTCCCTGTCAATACTCACTGAAAGAGAGAAAATGAAAAATTTGTCTCCTATTTTGTGTCATTTAAGTAATAAAAGACAGGAAATTTTCAGGAAGTTTTATTTGTTTATTTAAAGGATCCCCATTAGCTGATGCCATGGCGATCAGCCAATCTTCCTGGGGTCCATCATTTAACCTATAATACATGACAAATTAAAGTTGGGGTATGTGATTCGGGATTCCAAGACCATGATATAGTGCGAACGGTTTCCCAGAGCCAGAAAACCAGCTCCAGACAGCGCTACGCTCCTGCTACTATAGCTAACATCACAACTACAAAACATCTTGGCAAACTAGAAAATAAGATGAATGTCCGTGGGCAAGTCATTTAACGTTACCGGACACACAAATCATGGCTGGAATAGTGTTGTGTTGCTCGGTCTGAGCCACTTTGTTTATTTCCCATTTACAGAGCCAGGGCTGCGTACAAACACCAGTTTTTTCTTCAGCGCACACACTGAACGGACAGCTAGCGAACCATGAGGAGATATTCACTGAATTTGATAAAAAGATGTGTATTGGATTAGAATCCCGTACCCCACCTTTTAAGTAATAATGTTTCTAGTTAGAAGTAATCATTTTAGAAAGTATAATGTAGAGAGGACTGACATTATTTAGACAATGGTCATGTAAATAAATTAGAATAACTTAAAAGTTTATTAGTGCATTATTGTATATTATTTGAAACATTAATACATTTTATGTAGAATATTGAAACAGTTTGTTCCTAAAACATAGTTAAAGTAAGGTGTAAAGGTAAAAAAAAGAAGGTATTTCAGGTTCAGATTGTAGTTACCTCCTTTAGCCGTGTCAGACTTGTTGTTGCTGAAGAGCGGTTTCATGATGAACGGAGACGGTGATCACATCTCAGGTCGCCTTCACACCTCCTTCACCAGCTGTGTGCTTCTCATCTGTCAGGAGCTGTTGGTGCCTTGCCTTACCTGTGACACTGGTGTGTGTGTGAGTGTGTGTGCGCGTGCGTGTGTGCGCGTGCGTGTGTGCGCGTGCGTGTGTGTGTGTGTGTGTGTGCGTGTGTGTGTGTAATACAGGAAACAGGAAGAAACAAAACCACTTTTAATACAGCTGAAATACATAAATTGCTTGTCCGTGTGTTTAACTGATGGTCTCTGTTAGTTTGTATTGTTAGGTTTGTGTTTGTGGCTCGAGGGCTTCTGTATGTCCTGTGAGTGGATTACTACTATAAATCTGTTGACTTTATAACCTTAGCTAACTAACCTTAGAATTAGTGCATATGCTCTCATTTTCAGAAAGAGACCTCAAACCATAATGTCGGTAGTGTGAATCTCTTGATTTAGTCAATCTGGATTTAGTGGGAATCTGAAAAAAACTTTGTTATACACTCAAGAATGACTGTAAATTTAAACTTACACTCATTTGCATATTTGTTTGGTACACCAAGCTTAAACTTTTTGTCTTTTACTACTACTGCAGTGTAATAGTAAAAGACACTCAAACCCCAGTTTCTTCAAGGGAAATACTTGTATCGTTGTGTTGTGTTTTTTTTTCTGCTTTATCATGCCACATACAGTATATACATATGAATTTACCACGGTTATGCTTTTACTGGGTTTGTCTTACCTGCTGATTTTTGTGAAAATGGTGCAGCCTAATACTGTAATTTTTTTGTAGTTTGAAAGCAGGTATCTTGGCAGGCTGCTTTTCCTAAACTATTGAGCGTAGACTAATGCCTGCATAGTCTTTGGCCACGCTGCCATTGTATGTGTTCTGGTTAACCGACACACAATTTGACAGTCTGAACTTCTGTTCATTGATTAATTAACTCGTTGTTGTTGTGAAGGCATTGTGGAAGTGATTGATACTAAAATGACAGCGACGTGGTCATTAGTTTTAACAGAAATGGGCCGTTAAGGTTACAGAGTTGTTTTCAACATTGGAAATACTCCAAATGCACTGAATGCAGACAAAGATGTGGCATTCAAAATAATAATTACAACAAATAATTAAATAATACATCATTTTATAGAAATAACACTAGAGGACACAGTTAGAGGTCCCCTCCATAACACAGGATAAGGCCTGTGTATATAAAGAAACATAAAGCAGAAAATGGTGTAATGCTTTCTTCCCAATGACTAAAATTGTATTGATTCCTCCCAAAAATAAGTTGAAGAACATTTTTTGTTGAGGATGTTTACAGAAACAGCAATTCAAGAAAGACACAGTATGCTGACGGTAAAGACACTGACGCTTATCTGTATGTTACACATTCGCATATGTGCCAGTTAGCTCCATTTATTACCACTAGATGGAGACACAGCTACATGTTTGATTTGGAAACAACTTGAGGAGACGTGGACATGATCTCATCCCAAACAGAACATTACAATTTAACGTTAGAGGAATGATATTGTGAATACTGTTAATTAGTATTCAAAATGTAATTGCGTTCTTTTGAGTAATACACCAGCCTGGGTGTGTTTGCAGTGTGGGTGAGTGAAAGTCAGAAAGAGATATAACAAGTGCCTCCCTCTCCCTCCCTTTTTTTTTTTTTTTTTTCATTTTATGTCCGTGTTTGTGTGTGTGGCTGCCTTGCCCATGTGTGTTGCTGTTGTTGTCCCCTGCTGGGCTGAGCCTCGCAGCAGACAGTGCTCATGAATCACCCCTTATCGGGGTCCTCTACTGTCGGGAGGTGCAGTGACTCAAACAGCTTGGCTGAATAGTCTTGAATCACCCCCTAGTTAAATCCTGCCCATATAGGCTGTGAGAGGGCTGCAGTGCTCGCTGGCGCGGCATGCTGCTTTAAAAGTCAGATCTGCCGATACACACTGTGCACCTACATCTAAGCCAGGGCTCATTGGCACTGGAGGCAATTAAGTTCACCCATGCAAGTCAATTCAATTATGCATCTGTGATGAGCCCTGAAATACCACAGAGCAAGACGTATGGTGTGGCCTCACACTAGGCCACTTTACTTTTGCTAAAACCCTGAATATTTTTTACATTGACTGTTATTAAGGTAATATTCAAGTTTCTATTCTCTTCCGTAAAGCTCACAATAAGTAAATAACCAAAGTTTAAACTAACATTGCAGATCTGTTGTTTACTAAAATGTTAAAGGCATTTTCTGCGTGATATTGCCTATTTGAATCTACAACAGGCGGTTCATTCATTATAACAGCACTTTAACTCAACAAAGATCTCCATCTCCATAGGAATCTCAACATCTTTGTTTTTATGTACGCAGCGGAAAACTAAAAGTGAGCAAGCTGAGATTGAACAGCATGTAAAACTATTGGAGAATAAACCAGCCAGCCTGTAATGGGAAAATAAATGGAGCATTCTGCTTTGCTGTCTTTCTAGCTGTGTGTGTGTGTGTGTGTGTGTGTGTGTGTGTGTGTGTGTGTGTGTGTGTGTGTGTGTGTGTGTGTGTGTGTGTGTGTGTGTGTGTGTGTGTGTGTGTGTGTGTGTGTGTGTGTGTGTGTGT
>CM022474.1:9582243-9662514 GCA_011952105.1 Coreoperca whiteheadi | reverse complement strand
GTTGTGTGTTTGTGTGTGTGTGTGTGTGTGTGTGTGTGTGTGTGTGTGTGTGTGTGTGTGTGTGTGTGTGTGTGTGTGTGTGTGTGTGTGTGTGTGTGTGTGTGTGTGTGTGTGTGTGTGTGTGGACACAAACACAATGAGCTCTCAAAGGGATGCTGACTGAGCTGGAGGAGAGAAAAAACAAAGAGTTGTTCCTGGGAAGATGGCCGCCTCTGGCACCGGATCACAGCTCGCAGAGCCGAAGCAGAGGGAGAGCTCCGAAGTGTGTGTGTATGAGCAATATGTAAAGCAGTGGAAATAAAGGTGTATACCCAAGCTTACTCATAGAGGATATTCAAATGAACAGTCATTTCAGTAACTTTGAAGCATGTGGACATGTTCATATTTATGAACATAAATCAAGTGTTTTTTGGCCCTGATCCAGATCCGAGTCCTTTTTTAATTTTGGTTATCGTGTCAGATCCAATACTTATAATAACCTAAATGCTGATTAAAAATGTATCTGACACATTGAAACAACAGTTGTAGCCTTCTAAATTTCCCCACCTTATTTTGTGCAAGTTATTAATTGATTTTTGTTAAATACTTGATATAGGGGTGACAGTTTAACTAAGGGAATGTTCGGTAAAGAAAGGATCTAATTTTGATCTGCTTTATTTTAGCTGATAGATTCATTGAACTATGCCCGAAACAGCCCTGATACTAATCCTTAGGATCGGCTCCAGACATCCCTAGTTCATATTGTGTCAGAAAATGATAAATTGATGGTCAAATGCTGTCAAGTTTTTTTTTTTTCTGTGAATATCATCAAATGTAAAGGGGCACTCCATGGTTTTACATATAAAGATCAGTTTCCTCATCATGGGGAGTTCTACTCCACCTGTAAAAATTGCTGTATAATGTCTTTAAGTCAGAGAAAAATAACCCTGATGATGTCATACTTGACAAAATAACCCTGATGACATCAGTATGACGTCATCAGGCTTATCTCGGCTTGGGTGTGGACGGTGAACAGTTTTAACAGAAAACCTGTGTTAGAAACGGATGGCATGGAGTGAAAGACGCCATCATTTCCTAGGCAGGGAGGGTCCAACGGGGCACTCTTGACAGACTGCTACATCCTGCAAAGCAAGGGTCACATGACCGACGAGGGTAGCCGATCTAGCACTAGCGAGCTAATCTGCTAGCATGAATACTGCTGGCTGGCCACTGTTGGCTGTGCGAGCTGTTACAATGTTATCTTACAAACCACACTGGGTGTTGGTTTGACAATGTTGTTTTTATTAGACAAAATGGTACAGTTGACATATTTCAATTGATTACTGATAATTATGTTTGTTGTATGGTATTAAAACGGCATTGAGATGCGTCTTTATTATCTAATATTCCTCTTGACGTTCTGAACAGCAGCTGGCAGTCCTTGGGCAACGGACCCAAGAATTTGAGGAAAATTCTGTGACAATAGAACTGTAAGACTTGTAAACAATTTGACGGGATCCTTCAGTGCGGTTTTCAAAATCTAAAAAACTAGAAGTTTTGTTTGCATGATTGCTCATAATAGATAAAATATCGTATTTTGGAAGAGGGTTAGCTCTAAAGTCTCTCTTCTTCATGAACACACAGATTTTATGTTTTAAAATGTATTCAGTTTTCAAATCACAATTTCTCAGAAGAATAAAGAAATGTAGTGGGTTGCTTAAGGTAAGATTGAGCTTAATTAAATCAAGGTTTACTGCATTGCTCTTTGTTATCAACAACAGTTATGCACTTTTTCACGGTTTCCTTTCTTCTACAGTACACGTAGACAAGCTAGCAAGGCTACCAGAAACTAGCCTACTGACGCCTTCAGCTGTCTCCATCCGTCACGTTACCCTCACCTTGCAGGTTGTAGCAGTCTGTCAAGAGTCCCCCAGGGTCAAAGAAAGTGATGCTTGGTTGCATTATGGGAAATGTAAGGTCCAGTCTTTTTGAAGCTAAAAATTAGGATATCTTCGCCTCTGTTGCTTAAATTTCCTGGTGCCAAAGGGGCCCAATAACTGGAAATGACATGCATGTGCTTCCACAGAAATATGAGCCTAAACAGCCACATGGTGGTGCTGGAATTAAATCCCAAAAATGCAATTTTAGAAAGGCCAGGACCCTCACACCGTAAGTGTGATTGACTTGACATTTCTCACACAAGTCCAGCTCCGTGTGCTCTACCAAACTAACTAAAACTAGACTTTCCAGCACTTTGAATTTTTTTGAAAAACACGTTTTTGATATTTCCTCCTACACCGTTTGTCCGATTGCTACCAAATTTTCCATGAATCATTACTGGACCATGCTTATCAAAAGTTGCAAGGCTTGTTGATATCTTATTTTGTTTTCAAGAGATTGACCAGTGAACTTCAAAAGGGGTGTGGCTCAGCACATAAATAGACAAAAGTCAACAAATGTTGGACCAATCATCACAAAACGTCCAGAATATGTCCACATAAGTACCTGAAACATACCCTGAAAGATTCATTCAAATCGACCACTAGGGGGCACTACAAATGCAAAAAATATAAATAGTCAAAAATGGTTTGCTTTCTTCATTCTATTTGTGAAACGGCAAAAAAGGGGGGGATTTCACTACTTTTTTTTCATGTCTAGACCATGTTTCACCAGGTCCAGATCAAAAGTTTTAAACTTTCAACAGTCTTTGTTGGTTTGAACCCAGAATTGCCGCTTGCAGCTATATTTTATCTGTTTGTTGTATTTGTCTGTTATGAGTCCTCCAACTAGAAGAATCTCTGGAGTACCCATTTATAATTTATCTATTTTTAAACCTTTAAACCCCAAAATGTACGAAGTTCTGTTACACGAGCAGTGTGGGAGGTAGATTAAGGTCTCTGACAGAGGTTGTGAAATTACATTATGCAGACCTAATTGCATCACACATGTTATTTTTCATGTAATTTATACTGTACTTATGTAATGCTTTTTCATCCCACTCTGACCAGAAAAAAAAATTAACCCTTGAATTAAAGGTATAAATAGTTTTCTGTTTTTCATTAAGAGCAGCCAAAAAAAACAAATTGCTCTGCCATTATACTTCTCACTAGCCACAGAGGCGCTAAAAGCCCAAACTGTAGCCTTTGTGAGGAGAGCAAAGACTACTTAACAACAAGCTGAGTTGTATAATAAACCTTGTTGTCTTCATGAGTTCTGCTGAGCACTGCCACCAGAGGACAAGCTCATGTGATGTGTGTGTTCTGTGCAGAAGGCTGTGTATCCGAATCCAATCTCATGCTGTGCCAGAGAGATTTTTCCCCATAATTTGATTCCAAGCCAGGACTGTTTATAAAAAATAAAAAAACACAAAACACCACAGGTCACAAATGTTTGGATCATTTCTTGAATCATGCAGAACTCACATCATGAAACAGAAGTGAGCATCAGTCCACTGACAGCATGTCCAACAGATGCATGAAATGATGTGTATGTAGAAGGTTTTCTGTTGGGATTGATGATGAAATAGTGACTGTTGAAATGTTGGAATTGGTCAGAAACAGACAATTACTTCAGGGCTGTGGAAGTGACACCTCAAAGTGTTCTTTGATTTTAATTTAATTTGCTATGTCATTGAACACGTCTGTCAGAGTAGGACATTATTGATCTATGTGACTAATTTATTTACTTTCATCTCCATTTTCGTGGCCATACATGTTAGCAGGTTGACATGCTGTTTGATCCATCCACTGACAGCAATGTCCTTGTCACGCTCCATTTAGGTCGATACCTGCGCCTGAAAATGTTCCGCGAGGATCATGGCTCCTGGATGACCATGTTCTTCAGCACCATCCTCCTCCTCTTCATCTTCTCACACATCTACAACCTTTTCCTGCTGATGGCTGGGAGCATGAAGTAAGCCATTCAATCTCTCTCGCTTGCTGTCTCTCTCTCTCTCTCTCTCTCTTTCTGCCCCTTTTCCCTCATTCGCTGCTTCCCATTTGTTAGAGCCATTGTACGCTCCCTTTTGGCTGGCATGATTGATCTAAACGTCTCGCCTGTACAGAGACTCGATTCCAGTCTGATTAATCAGCCTAGACTTTAAATCACAGGTAGGGTCAGGCAAGGGAAGGGTACTTAATCCTGAAAGATCACCTTCAGCACCCACACTTATTCTACCATGATCTTGACTTATTTTTTGACACCTCTCTGACTGAAAACCAAGATATTTTTGCCATGTCTATCTCAGTTTGTGCCTTGGTTTTTGCTCTTGTTGCCTGGCTTACCTGCTGAGAAACCACTGGGCACAGCAGAGCTTGACACTCACACATCAAGCCAGTGACAGGAATCCATTTATGCATTTGCAATGCGTCCGTCTCGAGGAAGGAAAACATGCCCTTGAAGCCAGCCAGCCAGACACGAGGTCGCCACAAGGTGATTTACCACTTTATTTGTTTGTTTGTTTAAAAAAAAAAAAAAAAAGTGTGGCAGGTGTCTGTTCAGGTACAAGCTGTCACAAGGTAGGCCAGGGCTGTAATGGGATCCATCCATACAATGCTGCTTTTCCATATTAACAACAACTATCAACTATCCATAAGGTGCAGGCAGATGAAGGCTATTAGCTAGCAGGCAAGGTGTTGTGTTTTTCTATGGCCAGAGGGATGAGTTTGTATAATCAGCCCATCTGTCACTCCGGCCAGCCTGGTGACACCGGCATCCATCTTGTCCGTTCTCTTTGGTTGGCCGAGAAAAAAGGAAACGTGCAGCTGAGCAGAGAGGGGCAAGTCCGCTGAGACGATGAATGTTGCTTGCTCAGGGAAAAGTTACATTTGCAGTTGCACTTGAGTGCATCTGTCACAAAGAGGATTCCTTTTTACTGCCTCTCATTTCAGCCTTGAAATGCCAAGAAAAGGGGCCCTTTTTAGTCTGTCAGTGCATTTCCTTTTTAATAGATTCACTATATGACATCCGAATAATACTTAGGGAAAAATAATGAGTTACTCAGACATTTTGAGAGATGTGATATATAATTTTTATCCTTCTAACATGTGCAAGTCACACATTCTCTACTTACGGATCAGTTGTCCAGATATGAAACGTAGCATCCATAACAGCCTATTACACAATTAAACTGGCTGACACAACATTAAAACCCATCCATAATTATTTGCTTTGGACGTGTGTTGAGCAGCGACATCTGTTATTCGACGCTGCAAAGCTCTCCTCGCAAAGACAGATGGTGCTGTTGTAAAGTGAGTGAACCCGCCGCTGCCAAGACAACGGGTCTTTTTCTACAGTCGTCGCTGTTTTCTTTCTGCTCCAGCAGTGTGTCCACTGAGGACCCGGGCCCTGCCAAAAACCATTAGTGTTCACATCTCTGTTCAAGACTGACATGTAAGAACAATGTTCACACTCTGCCAGGATGCCCCTCAGAAGACGGGCTCCGGGGCTGCGATAGCATGAATGCAGCAGAGTGAGCAAAAAGGTGATGGAGGCTGAGGAGGAGGGAGGCTGGGGGGAGTGGGAGAAGTGCTCCAGCCCTGATGATGCAGTGAAACTTAAGTCTTTTGATCTATGTCCAAACCCTATTTGCATTGCCCCCCCCCCCACTACACCAACCACTCCCTCACCCCGCAGCGAGGCTGTTGTAGTTTTCTCTTTTGCCACAGCACAAAGGAAAAGTACAATATCCCTTTGTGGCCGCAGCTGCCCCTCTGTGGGAATGAATGGGTGGGTTTCCTTTTCATTTGCACTGAAAGAACAAGCCACTGTGAGGTATTATTACTGCCAAGGGTTTTTAAAGGGTAGGTATTTTGGCATGGGTTAGCTGGCTTTGACATCTAGCCATGATGGTGCACTGCAGGGGATACTCTTCTGGTGGCTCGACAGGGCGTCCCACACACACCAACCACATATTTTTCACGTCTTGCACCTCGCTCAAGTTAGCTGGCACATGTATGTGTGTGTGGGAGAGAGAGAGTGAGTGTGTGTGTGTGTGTGTGTGTGTGTGTGTATGAGTTTGTGTGTGTTGAGGTAGGAGGGGGGGTTGGCGTCTGTCTCCCTGCTGTCTCCCTGACCTGATGCTGTATGCTGCCCGTGCCCTTCGCTCATTAATATGCTTTAATTTTCTCTGACCTTTCAGTCAGTCTTGAGCTTGATTTAATTAAAACTAGTGACACATCCACAAGGAAAGAAGATAAACTGTGTCATCAGGACAGTAAACAATCACTGATAAGAGGTTGTATATCTTTTTGGATGACAAGTATTTATTCATGATTAGTCATGTAAAATGGATTCATCAAAGCCATTATCTCTCAGCTCAAAGAGATTTCCAGGCTGTGTAATCTTGTACATGTCCAACAGTGTGTTAGCCAATATTTAAACAGCCACTTCGAGGTCAACAGCTATCAACCTGTTACCTGGCTTATATCAAGTCAAGAAAAAAAGCCTGTCCGTTGTGGCTCCCTGGGAGCTGTAATCCACACTTGTTACCAAACCCTCCCATCTGGGCTATTTGCATTTTAATGTAACTGTCAGATTAGGAGGGGGCTGTTTGTGTGAAACCAGGGGAGTGTGACCGCCCTGGGAGTTTGACGGACTTCATGAATGTTCTGTCACGCTGCACAATCCCATTCCACCATCTTACGGCACCATTACCAGCTGAAATCAGCCCCTAATTAGATGGTGTTATTTAATTAAGACGGCCCAATGCGTGGCATACACATTAATCATGACTAATTTAGAGAAAGGGTAAAGTATGTGAGGGTGGAGGAAGGGAGGGAGTGTGCGGGGATCTAATAGGGAGATGGAATGGGACAGGGACAAGAAAGCTGTAAAGTGACTTCTGTACTTCTTTAATTTGTTACCCAGTAAAGGAATAGATGGATGGATGTCAGGACAGGGGGGGAAGGAGGGGGAAGATGAGCAATGGATGAGAGGAGTAAGGGATGGAGGGAGGGTTGCAGTCAGTGGATATCTTTGATGAGAAGCAGGGAGGGATGGATGTGACATTTGACTACAGCAGTACCCTGAGCGGGATTAGACCCCATCGTATGAGGGTATTTGTCTTTGTTTAACACGATCCTTTGTGCGGCGTGCATGCTGGTCCCCCTTGTCTGTCTGTTTGCTTGTCTGGCACTAAGCTGGGGTAATACCATGGACGAGTGGATTTTAAAGGCTGAATAAATAGCATGTTGTGGTATGCAGATGTCTCCTGTTGCATGCAGTCACACATGGGACTTGCTGCTGCCTATAGTACAACAGCATATTTCTAACAATGGGCTCTATGATCTGGCCTTAATGCTGAAACGTCTAACTAACAAGCTGTCTCTCTTATTTTTAAATACCGACAGTGTTGGGCAGCGAGTAGTGTAATACAACTTGAAATTTAGCAATTAAATTACAGTTACTAATCCCAATAAATCTCTGTTACTTTCACATTTGGATGTTGGTTTGTTCGCTGTCTTACCGGGGGGTGAGATTGCCTCGGTCTCTGTGTGTATGCATACATTAAGGAGTCAGCTAGTTTTGGCTTTGCGTTGGGGGTGGTGTAACCGCGCCTCTGAGGTTGGGACTTCTGGAGAGCTGTGTGCAGTCACTGAGGCTAAGCTAGTTGCCGGATGATCAGTAAAACTTAGCAAACGGTAAGCTTCCTGCTTGTTAAAACACAACACGTTTTCATTTTCTACACGTGTTCAGACACAAGATGCAGTTTTGGGCGTGGAGGATTTGGAGGTGTTTAAAGGCACCTTTGTCGGAGCTGAAAGCTGAGTAACAAAAGTAAAGTACCAAGTAATCTATTACTTTTGCTGTTGAGTAATTAATAAAGTAATGTAATTACTTTTTCAATGAGTAAGTGATTATAGTTTCCAAGTAACTGCCCAACAATGGTCATAGATATAGTCAAGAAATTCCAACTCCAGGGCCACTTACTAGCTTTTTCCAGAGCTTTCAAGATGAGGCTTTAATGAGGTCTTGAGGACCACGTAGTACTTTAGAAAGTTATGGAAAAAGCTAGCAAGCGGACCCCGACTCCAGATTGTTTTGGACTGTTTCCAAGGCCAAGAATGAACTTTGTGGCTTGGCTTGTGGGCCAATGTGCAACAGTGCTAATGACTACTACTGAGGTTGCATGCCAACAGATCTCCATGACAGCGTCACCATGACAACTGAGCAAACAGAAGACAGTGTAATAGAGCTGCAAGTAACGATTATATTCATTATCAATTAATCTGCTGATTAGTGTCTCAATTAATTCAATAATTTTGAATTGAATAATCCTTTTTACAATTTCATAAAGCTCAACAAATTAAATTGTTTTATCCGACCAAAAGTCCAAAACCCAAAGAAATTGAGTTTACAATTATATAATGCATAAAAACGCAGCAAATGTCCACATTGGATTAGTCGATTTTGGGGCATGTAGGATAACAAGATTAGACCTGAAAAGATTTGTTGAATGACAAAAAATGATCTGCAATTATTTTGATAATCAATTAATCATTCAAGTAATTTTTCAAGCAAAAATGTCCACCATTCTCTGGTTCCAGCTACTAAATTGTGACATTGTTGTTTTTTAGTCTCATGTGAGGGAAAATTGAAGATCTTTGGTCAAATGAAACAAGAATGATTTGGTTTGGCCCACAAAATGTAATAAAATAGTAATTGACATTTTTAGACTAAAAGTTCGACCAATCAATTGGAAAAAAAAACAGGCAGATCTATTGATCCATAATAAAAATAATCATTAGTTGCAGCCATCAACAAACTATGTTTAAATGAACTGACTTTCTTGACATAACATCATATTTGGGACAACACCCAAATACCATGCTAGACATTGTCAAAAAACGATGTACTATAGAAACCTGTTGCTCTTAAATGCAGTAAATATCTTGCTTTTTAGATTAATCAATCTATCTTTGCCTTCTTCTCTCTGCCTCTTTCATACTTTCACACACCCACACCTATTTTCTAAGCATATCTCCTGCTGTCTTTTGCACTCCTACACATGCACGTTATGTTGGTATCTCAAAAACGACTCATTACGTATTTAACAAGTGTTTAGTTGGTGTAAACCTTCCTCCCTCCAAAGTCTTTTCCCTTCTCTCAGAATATCTTTGAAATGGACTGTGTGAAGTCATTTCCTCTCTGATTATGTTATCCTGCTGTTTCCTGAGAAAAAGGGGAGGAGCGTCAGTGGTGGCTGCAGCCCTCCACATACGTCACTGTCACATGAAGAGAAACAGCCACAGTTAATTAGAAATAGTAGGCCTAAATATTAAATAATAAACGTCATAACCTTGGTGGCGATTTGTGTCCATTTAGTGTATTATGTTGTAGATGAGATGTTGTATGTGTAGATGGAAGGTGGGGAGGGGTACTGTAGCAGGACAGATGGATTGTCCATGCATGTGTGCATATTTGTGTGTAGTACCACACACACACACACACACACACACACACACACATACAGCCACATCTCTTCCATATGTTTCACCATAACAGAATATTTTATTTTATTTTAACATTTTACATGCCGTGTTCCCTTGTTGCAGTAACAATTTTTCAATAAAAACCAAATCATAAAGCATGTCCTGACATTTCTTAATACAACACACAATGCAGAAGAAGTTATTTTAAGGCAAAAAATTAACATTTTGATGTTTGGGGCAATTATTTTTCTCTGTCTAAAATTATAGAATATTTTAATGTCTGTTGTTGTGTGCGTGTGTGGTTACGTATACTGCACATCACTGCTGTCCAGTGAAAGCCATGTATCTCCAAATGTGGCGATTTTGAGTTCTTTAGATAAACTGAAGGATTAATTGTTCTTTTCTAGGTTAAGAAAATCTTTCTAAGTTACGAAAGATAAAAAGTACTATTTAAAACACATTGGGTTTCTCACAAAAATGGTATTGTCACTTATCTGAAAACAGGCTGAAAACAACAGCTTTTCTCTAATAGAAACACGGTTTTCACAGGACAGTGTAAATATATATGGTACCTTTTTTTTTTTGTGAATGAGTACTTTAACATGATCATATTTAGGATGTTTACATGAAACATGTACAAATATTTTGTAGTGTAATGAACTGGACACCGCACATGGAAAATGTGATCACAATTAACAATGAAAACCCAAACATGGCTAATATTTGGTCAAACAGTAAGTGATAACCTCATTTCCAAATTGATTCTTGAACTATTGACAGGACAGTCTTCCAATCTCAATCACTGCTCTTAGAGAAACCTACAGTATATCCATGTCCCTGTTTACATGATTCTAATATTATCTGATCCTCTGTGTCTGTGATTCCTCTACTTTCAGCAAATCTGTCATTTCTGTACTGAAAGAGTTACCTCAACAGTTGAGGATGAACTCATTTTGGTTTCTGACCGTGTGGACTCATTTAAGGCTATGCTATATTTAGTTTCTCCTTCTAATCTTTTGACTTATTTCAGCATGTAGACCATTATTACATTGGTAATCATCACTTTTTTTCTTTACTGACCAACTACTACGTATCTTGAATTGAGAAAGCACCTGCAAACATGTCAGCCACTGATCAGAGTTCTCCAGCTAGCATATTCAGGTTCCTGAAACCAGAATATGGTTCTTGCATGCATAATGCAAAGTATTATGGACTCTTGTTCGCTGGTAGCAAAGGAGGAAGTCAGGTGGCATTATTATAGAGCGACAAATTCTGCAGAGGTGGGAGGTCGGGGTCAATAGATGCGTCAACAAAATGTCGGACTCTTACACTGGTGTGCATGTAAATGCACGCAATGTTAAGGTACATGGACACCTGGTTTTGGACCCCTCTGTTGTAATGGAAAGCTGATAAGGGGAATGGAGGGCCTGATACAGTGCTGTCCGTGATATTGCCCGACGATTTTCACTCCCACTCCTGAGCCAGGGGAATGATAAGGTCTAAAGGACTCAATCTCCAGCCAGTCTAATACAATACATGTGCTGATTCTGTGTGGAGTGATGAAATGAAATTGAAGTTTTAAGTTGCCTTGAGAGATGGTATAATGATAGTGAAGAGAGTGTGTATTGACAGGTTTATGCTCCCTGGTAACTACTGCTGCTCAGCGTTGTGTACTGTAAATACGACGTTAGGTACTGTAGTGCACAGGGAGGAGATGGGCAATGCATTTCAATGTGGAGCCAGCCAAGGTCGCAATTTAATGTTGTGAATGAGTCAAGCCTTTACAGGGCAGAAGAGGTCACTCAAATGCCACAGTCACTAAATCACTAGCTGTCTGACAGAGAAAACAAGTATATAAAACCCAGCATGAAGGTCCAAGTGGACGGTGAAAAAATGAATGGAAATCAGGGTATGTGATGAAAGCTCTCTAAGCATGCTGTTTTATAACCTTAATTATCAGGGCTCCTGTGGGCCTTGAATCCTTTGGTTGGGACTTTGATAAAAATAAAATGAAACCATAAACTTTTTTTTTTTTTAATTGATGAATATATGGAGTTGTAGAAACTGCTTGGTTTATAGCAAAGTATAAACCATCATGCTGCAGTGTGGATGTTTGATGGAATGGGCTTTTATACGTTTAGATGTATTTAAAACTTCTTTTAGAGTCCTCTTTCATGGTGAAATTGAATGTACCCACGGTACTTTTAAAGTTTATTTGCTGCATTTTCATATTATTCAATGTATTCAGGGCTGTTATGCATTTCATGAGACCTAACTCTTGACACAAATATCAGTAACCAATAAGTCAGTAACACATTTCATTCGTTTTTGAATACAATATGCTTGGAATAATTCATTTACTTTGTATTTTGTAAAATGAGAACATGCCATGATCTTATCTTTAGTGCTGAAACAATCAGTTGATATAATGGACTGATCAATTTATCACAAACAGTTTTGATAGTGATCATTTAAGCTTCTTATAAAGTAAAAATGCCAAACGTTTGCTGGTGTTGCAACGTTTCTCTGTTCCAGCTCTAATTCAATTTTGGATAATATAAAACAATCAGTCAATTCATCGATTAGTCGTTCAATAGGAAATGAATCATTTTGATAATCTTTTAAAGTAAAAATACCAAATATTCATTGGTTCCAGCTTCTTAAATGTGCTTGTAGAGAGACAAGGGGCTGATTTAGAGGGGGAGCTGCCGTTTAGATTCATAGCAAACTATGAAACGGTTATATACAGATAGCTTTCATTTTAGCTTGTTCGTAACAATTTCATATTAGCTTTACAAGCGCGCTGTGGTTGTAACAAAGCAGGTGGAAATATCGCTTCTCTAGTTTTTACTTAACGTTACCTCCACCTGGTTCACTGTCTCCACCACAGCCTCTTTGCTCTGCTGTCCTGTGTGTGTGTGTGTGTGTGTGTGTGTGTGTGTGTGTGTGTGTGTGTGTGTAGGAGCTGAGCCCCGCCCTCTGTCAAACACACAGAGGGGAGGACAGAGAAACTAGCACAACCATAAAATATTTTTTTACCGCTCCATGGTAACAAAAATTGAATGGGTACTTCCTTGGCCCGTGCTACATCCAAGTTTCAAGAAAGTCGAGCCAGTAGTTTTTCCGTAATCCTGCTGACAAACAGCACTGAAAACGTGACCTCCTTGATGGAGGTAACTCTGAAGAAATATTCTGCTCCACAGTAGGTGATCCATTTTATGTTAAACATAGCAACAGCAACAGTTAGACTAGAGTAGATGGAGTGATTTATGATGTGAACGTGAGCAGTGGTAGCTGAACAGACAAAGAAAAGAGGAGTACTGCTGATGGGCAGGCCAGCTTTGTGCACGGCAGCTTCAATGCCGTCGGTGTGTGTGTGTGTGAATGGGTGAATGAGAGGCAAAGTTGTAAAGCGCTTTGTCCGCTAAGGTAGAAAAGCGCTCTATAAATGCAGTCGATTTACCAAACTCAAGCTTTATCAAAATAAAATACAGTGAGAGACAGAGTATAGTACCAACTACAGTTTGTAACTGAACAATCTCAAAAACATCACAATGACTTCTTAGCACCAAAGATGTCACTAAAATAAAAAAAGCAATGATCTTGCAGATGACTACTTCAATGCAACAGTTAAAATGTCCTATTTCACTGGCTAATGTCAAACAACTCATAACTCTAAAACTCTGTAACCTCTGTAGCGCAAAATTGTAATTTCTTGCATGTGATGGAACAAGACTTTGAAAGGCATTGAAATGTCCTTGAATATTATGCCTGAACAAGTGTGGTGAAACCTGATAACATTCCACAGAGGGTCAAAGCTGGCTGAGCCGGCCGTGCTGGCGCTGACACTGGGACTGGCTCTGCGATTAAGCCACGGGAGCCATTTTGGGGCTGATTATTCATGGTGCTACTGTACTGATGTTCCACTACACTGAATTCTCTCATTAGGTCATCCGGCTCTAAAGGCCATAAAATTTTCAGTCAGCATTAATAAGTCAGAGTTCTGCCTCTGATCATGCAGTGCGAAGAGTCCCCAAACTCATCATAGGTGCTCTGCAATAAAAAAACCTAAAAAAACCCCTTTGCTCCAGCATAGGGGTAACATTTGCTCAATTAAATATGTGAAAAGGGCAGGGGTTGGCAGCAGGGTAGTTTTTTAGATTTAAAGCCTAGCATATGGTTCCCGACAGCATTTCTAGAAGTATCGATTAGAATTTCGCTGCGGGTAAATGACTCCCAATGGGATCTCCTTGGTAACTGCAGCAGTGCCGAACCACTGAATGTCTAACTGACTTAATGCAGATATAAATCGCTGTTCCAATCAAGGCCGTTTATATTTGCGGGCTCGAGCGAGGCAATACGTCACCTGCAGTGCTGCACGTTTTCGACAATAAAATCCTGTCAGATCCGTTAAATGCATGCTGCATTGATGACATATGATTTATAATGTTTCCTTCGAGGGAAGGGTATTTCTCAGAAAAATTTCAGTAAACAGGTAGTTGAAAACAGTTAGAATTTGGGTCACTGGCTTGCCACAATTAATCATCTTTGTTCTGTATTGCCATGAGCATTGGTTATGCTTTTCACATCTAGACTGCTATATATTGTGAAAAGGCACGAGCATTTAACATTAATTGAAAATGAACACCTATTAATGCTGCTATGTGGGCTAATAGCTTAAAAGGATCCTCCACCCGCTTTACAACAGATTGTTTGGACTCCGACAACGACTCATTTACAAAGTGAACACAGCACACCAAATAGAATTCCTTAATGCAATCAGCTGAAAGTTGAAATGAAATTGAACCATTAAAGGGAAACATATATATATAGGAAATTAACCATACACCAGCAATGTTGTAGGCGAGATTTTCCCAGAGCCCTCTGTGCAATAGAAAACATTTTTATTGGTATTTGCTGGTGGCGAGAAAACGCCCGAGGAAAACAAAGACGAAGGGAGCCATTGACTTCAAATACGACCCCTTGAAAGCACAGCCAGAAACCTATCCATCGGAATCTATTATATTCATGAGTGTGACCTGTGGGGGGTGAGAGGGGGCTAGAGGGGGAGGTGATGGGCGCCCACCTGCCCCACTCAGCCTGTACGACACTGACTGCCAGGAGATCAAACAGCCTCCTGGCTCCCCTCTGTTCTCCTCCTCTCTTCCCGGCACAAGTCGCATATAGGAGGCGACTGACCCACTTTTGCTCCCTCCCTGTGCTATTACCTGGAGAAAATAGAGTGATGTGGTGTGTGTCTGTGCGAGTGCGTTGGGTGGGTGGGTTTGCGGGACTGAACAAAAGCTTCTCATCTTCACTTACTGTACAGAGATGAAGGCGTAACTAGGACTCCTATGAAGGCATGTCATTTCTTATCAAATACTATTGCATGTGAGATTGTTTCTCTAATGGCGTGTCACGACCTAGTATGTATTTTGCTTCTGTGCTGCTGCAGTTGATGTTAACTGAGCTCACTCAGATGCAGTGCATTAACAGGAGGGATCTCATTGTGATGGCAGTGTTGATTTGAAATCAACTAGACATGAGACAAATTTGCCAAACAAATGGATAATTTGCCAAACACTACAGGACCAAATGAAAGCGGTGATACTGCATAAATTCCATTGTGCCGCTGTAAACTGTTTACAATTCTCAGGGCTTTTTATGGAAGGTAGAACCATCGCTCATTGTTTTCACTGGATTAGATTGATATTGATTGACTCTGACAGCTAGCATCATGATATTTCGTGGTAGTGACCATTTTCTCTTTCGCCCTGCACTGACTCTCCTCTGTAGGCTCTTTTTGTCAGTCGTTTTGCCGCCTTCCTTTTCTGTCTGCCTTTACTACCCTCATAACATATACTACAATTTGTATGCCCTTTTCACTCTTGGTCTTCTTTCCTTGTAGGCCTCACATGGTGACAGAGTACATGGGCATCAGGAATGAGAGCTTTATGAAGATTGCTGCAGTGGGGACGTGGATGGGAGACTTTGTCACTGCTTGGATGGTGAGATTCCTACTCTTAAGTATACGTTAAAATGAGATAAGTTTATATTTATACAAGAAAATATTTAATTTTGCATTAAATTACACACATTGACACAAAAATAATAATTCTAGCCATGGTATGGTAACTTGCAGATAATCATGGTCCCCAGAAGATGAATCTGAAGGGTTTTGGTGATTCGGTAACTCATCATCCAGTGTCAAAATTTCCACCTGTTGAACTCTTCGGGATAATTTAATTTAACAACCATATTTAATAACCAAATTCCGTCAGCTGTATTTGAGATAAATGCTCAATGTTCATGTCAAAGATAGCATGCTAAATTGCTAAACATTAGTATGCTATGCCAGCGTTTTAAACAATCTCTGATACTAATATAAACACGATAATTTTCTCCATACCTTAATTTTAGAAATATTTCTTTCATTTAATATAAGGCCAAGTCATCAAAAAGCCATACAAGAACTTCTAACTCCAGATATATACTTAATTCTAAAATTGTAGATCTAAAATGATTTAGATTGGCTTTCAAACGCGAGCCAGCTCCCCTTGTTCACTTAAAGGAGCAGGCCCATAGAATCCACTCGTTCCCGACTGACACATCACCTATTGAGGTTCCATACCCAGCCCTAGCTAAATGTGAGCACGTAACACTTGCATGTCATAATCACGGTAATGCTTTTTTTATAACGATAGTGCTTAGATAATCTGGAAGTGCTTGAAAAAGCAAACAAACATGGCAAATCCAAGTCTGACGATGCAGAGCCGAGCCTGAGCGGATAAATTGGAGATACCCTTTTAGGGCCAAAGTACAATGGATACACCCTTTTGAATTACCTAATTAGCATCATCCACTCAGGCCAAACTTAAAATTCATTGCCCCACTGGTGGTAAACATACACGAATAGTATTTATGTATCCACAGTTCCCTTGTGTGTAAAAAGCATTACAGCATCGCAGAGCCGCATGGCTACTTTTAGCCATGTTTTCAGATCACAAGTATTATATTTGAATAAGTGTATTCAAATCATATAGAAGATACACGGTGTAGCTATTTTTCACACATTCTTCTAATTTCTAGGTTGGGTGTATCCTCCCAACCGCTGTGAGGCACACAATTAAAGCCCCCTGTTCAATCTGCTACTAAATCCTTAGAGTAACATGCAGTTTGCTCTAAGAAGGGTCAGAGGAAACAATGAATGCACAGGGAGGGACAGCGTATGCAGGAGGAGAAACCTACCTGTGTTCATTTGTCAACTTAAAGAGAGGAGGAGAGCTCCAGCGGGAGTGGACTACCTGTGGTGGGAGGAGTGGGGCACACAGCTGAGACAACTTGACAAGCTCCCTCAGCGGTCACATTAGTATTCTACAGTACATGCTGCAGAGAAAGAGAGCGGGTGGAAGGAGAGACAGGAGGAGGAGGGAGGTAAAGAGTAAGAAACAGAGGTGAAAGGGAAAGGGAAATGTAGAAGTGTGGTTGGAAGGGAGATGGGGGAAGCAGCAAGTGAGAAGGTGAATCAGGGAGACCGAGACGTGTGTGTTTGAGAGAGCGCAAGTTAGGCCAAGGCAAAGTGCTGATTCCAGAAATTACACTCAAGGTTTTTTACATTCGATTAATTCAACACTTTGAAGTTGACCTCTGTGTCTCCTCCGCATAGCAGATTTTCAGTGTGTCTTCAATAGGTGAGTGAACAGGAAGTGTTTTTTGCAATGCCAGAAACATCTCATAGATTTCCTGATTCAAATCCTTTTTCCAACACGAGCTACAGTATCTGCAGTGAGGCGCTTTATTGACGAACTGACCTTGCCTCTGCAGCGGCAATATGGTGGGGATTTGTATATGCTCTGCATCCATGAAATAAAATCTATCATTGATTACTTTTAATGACATTAATGTTGACAATGTCAAACAATGACAAAAACATTATCACCAACTGATATAGGCAGTGGAAAGACGGGTACAACGACCACATTAATAATGAAACGAGCCAATTTTTATTGAAGGTATCCACAGACTAAATAATTATACACAGATGAAGTGTTATTTTTCACTTTCAATATACATATCCATGTAGCCTAGTCACATTTCCCATGCTTGTTTATAACTCTATCATTTAGCGTTATTTATTGTATAGCATTAGTTAGCGTATGTACTGTATTACAAATTTGTATAATCACTGTTGATTTGTTGATTCACATACACTGACTCCTGCCGAGGTTTCTGTCATTTTTCCCCCTGTTAAAAGTTTTTTTTTTGGGGTAGTTTTTCCTTATTTGAATCGAGGGTCTAAGGACAGAGGGTGTCATATGTTGTACAGATTCTAAAGCCCTTTGAGGCAAATTGTGATTTGTGATATTGGGCGGTATAAATAAAATTAAATTCAATTGACCACAAGTATGTGGACACCGAAACATGACACCCATATGTGATTGCTGCACATGCATGTAGTCTGAAAAGTGTCATCCAGGAAGTTACTGTGCCTGGCCAAGAAATAGTCTAGCATCGACCACAACAGATTAAACAAACAACATATAACTTCTTAATTAGTGAGATTTGTTGGCGCTGGTATATTTAGTTACCTTTGGACACGGCCAGGCTAGCTGTTTGCCCCTGTTTTCGGTCTTTATGCTAGACTAAGCTAAACTGCCAATCATATAGTAAATGATTAAGTAATTTTATTTGCACTTTCCGTTCTGCAGGTGACAGATATGATGCTCCAGGATCAGCACTACCCAGACTGGGGCAAAGAAGCAAGAAGGTTCTGGAAACAAGGCAACAACAGAATTGTTCTCTTCTGGTATGTTGTCTCTTATACCACCGAGATAAACTGTGTATCTTTGCCTACATGTACATGTTAAAAGTTCATATCAATTTCTCTACCTACTAGCTTACTAAATGCATTATTTATTCCTAAAAGGCTCTGTAGGGGTGTGTGTGTGCGTGTGTGTGTGTGTGTGTGTGTGTGTGTGTGTGTGTGCGTGCATATGTGGTCTCTTCAGCCCATTGCAGGGTTACACGCAGTCAATAGCCGTGTTAATCTTCCTTCACTCAGTGTCAGCACCTTTAATTAGAAGAACAGGGTGAAAATCAATGGACACAGCAAGGTCGCAGGGCAAACCATGGCCCTGCCTTTCACTTCTCGTACCACAAGCTGTGACCCTTAAATAACTGCTAAACAAATGCTGCACACCATGTCCGATATGCCCATTACTAGACGGGCAAGTAGAACAGTTCCATGTTTAGATGCATTACACCACCCGTGCACGGTCCCAGCGGTGTTCATTCACCAAAGTGGCGCAGTGCTGTCAGTCAAACACAACATGCAAACGCCTCTCCAGCGGTTCATTTTAGGGTCATAGTGAGAAGTGAAGGTGAGGATACGGTTGAAACTGTTTGACATCTGTTTGATATGTACACAGAGAGCTCAAGACATAGACATCTCAAACTTCAAAGACAGTTTGGCCGCGGTGTTTAACATTTCTTTTCACAGAATCGATTCACCTGCGATTAGGATGCAAGCAGACAAATTGTTCTGTGACTTTTTCTGCAGCCCATCATTTTATTGATGGATGCCCCGACTCTCACTGTCACAATCAATGCAGAGTTTGACGAGCCGTAGTTTGAAATTCAGAGCTTGAAATATGATTGATAAATGTGTTGCTGGATATGCCTTTTCAATATGCGCTGAAGGGTCGTGGCAAATTGTGAAGGACAGTGCCAAACGTCGGCCATACTGAGGAAAAGAATCCCACTGTGGAATATTAAAAACCCTCAAAGTGTATCTCCCTAACAGTTGGGATATGAGCAGACATTGACTATGTGCAACAAAATACACAGTGGAGAATACAACCAGCCTTTGTCATTGTGCCTCTCTTCATACGGTTGAGAATTTTTCCAGTACACGGTGAATGCAGAATTACAGCAATGTAACATAAACACAAGACAGTGTGACAGAACGCAGAAAAAACACAGCAGTCCATTCAGGTAAATGAAATATTTGGTTCATGTTAAATATGTAAATACATGGAAATAGTATGTATGCAGTAAGGTTTTGAATTGCATTGTCTCTGCATCCACAAACAGACGGACAGAGTTTTTCTCTATGCGCATTCATCTTCCTGGAAGCTTTATCGTCTGCCATTTTTCAAATCCAGGTGAAATTCTTGTTCAATACATTATTGAGCCCATGAAAAGAGAAACTGAATAGTACTCGATTTATCGTTTCCTGCATTTGACATGGGTGAGGAAGCGTAGCTGTTTGTCTTCCAAGATACAATATTCACGGCGCAGCTCATGTAGTCTGAAATTTTGAAATTGCATCTAAATGTTTTTTCAAGGTCTTTTAAACGTGTGTCATTTATAGATTGCTCTCCCCTCCTCCCCTTCTTTTCCCTTCCCTTTTCTCCTTTCCTATCCCCTCCTCTCTCCCCTTTCTTTCCTTCTCTTTCCTCCTCCCCTCTTTTCTGCTTCCTTTTCATTTCTCTCCTCTCATCTCCTCTCCTGTTTCACCCTTCCTTTCCCTCCTCTTCGTCCATTGCCTTCCTCTGTTCTGCTCTCCTTACTTTTCCTTCTCCTCCCCTCCTCTCGCCTCTTCTCTTTCCTTTTCCTTCGTCTCCTTCCTTTTCCTTCTTTCCTCTCCTTTCCTTCCTTCCTTTTTCTTTTATCCTTAAATCCTCTCCTACTTCCTTTTCCTTCCTTCCTTCCCCACCTCTCCTATCCTTTCTTTTCCTCTCGTCTCCTCTCCTCTCATCTCCTTCCTAATTCCTGCATTCCGTCCTCTCCTCTCTCTCCTTCCTCTCTTCTCCCTGCAGGACAGTGCTCTTCTCTCTGACATCGGTGGTGGTTTTGGTCATCAGTACCGACTGGATCAGCTGGGACAACCTGAACCGAGGCTTCCTGCCCAGTGACGAGGTCTCCAGAGCCTTCCTGGCCTCCTTCATTTTGGTCTTCGACCTTCTCATTGTTATGCAGGTAGACCGCTCCCCTGTGGCCAATTAAAAAAAAAAAAAAAAAGGGAGCTGGGACATCTCTTGGCTTACTCTGCTACCCATCTTGCCAGTTCCCCCCCTCCCTCCCTCCCTCCGTATTCATCAATGGGGCACTGCGGCAGGGATGTTTGATCACTCTCAGTTGGCATGGACACACGCAGACACACACACACACACACACACACACATATATATATATATACCCACAAATATATAGTTATACAAACTGTTGTTTACTCCTTTACATCTCCTCTCTTTCACTCCCGCCATCCCTCTTTCCCAGACCTCAGCCATGAACTCACCCTTTCCTCCCCTACTCCCCTGTGTGCTTAGTTTATTTTCTTTAATGATGACTCACAAGATTTGAGTTTTTCTCACTTTCTCTTTCCTCCCTCTTTTTTTCCCACCCAATGTCCTCCCTCCCACAAGAGAGTGTACATCAATAAAGCCTGTGTCAGTGGCTCATGAATATGCAAATGTGTTTGTCTGGGCTAAAAACCACATAACTGTGTATTGAGGAGAAAGAGAGTGGGAGAAGGCATCGTTCTTTTTTTATTTTTTTTTTACGCCGCTAGCCAGGAGCCAGAACTGCAGGCCAATCATGTATGTCGTTTGACTGCGAGCCTAATTCAACACGGCTCCTCCAAATGCTTAATGAACATATTTCACTAGGCCTTGTTGGTGGGTATTAGAGGACAAGTTGCAAGACTAATATTTGGTTTCTCCTAAATATACGTTTCTACTCTGTTGGTTATGCTAATTACTAAGAGGCCACAATTGCATGGGAGAACATCTTCTAGTGTTACAAATACACCACTCCACAGAACCTGGCAAGGATACCATTATTATTCCCATGGTAATATGTATTACAAAAACTGTACCACTAAAAGTGATTTCCAGACTCATATATTGAAACAATTCATTATTTTAAGGAGGGCTTCTGCCTGCTCTGGCCAGTAATTACTTCTCACTGTGGTGTTTTTCTCATTCATTTACCCAATTATTGTGATTATGCAGATATATAGAAACAGCTCAGCCAACAGTATGCAAGCGTTTCCTCACAAAGATACTGGTGCACTGCTGAGGCCAGCTTTTTCAGCTTAATGAAAAAGCCACAGACCTTATGTGACATGAAGGGCAAACTCTCTAGTAGAGAGTAAAGTTTTAATGTCCCTGAGGGGCAATTTGGCTTACAACAGCAGTCAATAGTAATTACATAACAATAATAAATAAAACAAAAGCAGCGTTAATAAAATATGTGTGTGTGTGTGTGTGTGTGTGTGTGTGTGTGTATAAAAAGTTTTGGCACTAGTACAGTAGCGGTAGTGCCAACGTCACCATTGTCATTGTTACCAGGACATTGTCACCAGGACTATCATAAATGGCCCATCCACAGATATTCACATGTCTAATCCATTTTGTCCCTATTTTGACATCTCCATTTAACTCCCCGGGCCGATCTGGACCCGAGACTCCCTCTCCCTTTAACTTGGCGATATATCATTCCTCGCTCGCATGGATTTGTTTACGACGGGCCCTTCTCATTTTCTGCGCAGTGTACAGCAAGAAAATTTACTACAGTTATTTATGAGTTGAGTTAGCCTGTGCCATTACATGGCCCAAGCACTGGGGGCCGTTGCTACGTTACACCAGTCAATAAAAATTCATCCGCCACAGCTCTTCCAACAGCTTCATTCACCTCCATCTTGCAGCACAGGGTGCTGTAGTTAATATTAAAAACTAATTTCAATTAAAATTAATTTTAATATTAAAATTTAAGACATGTGGGGAGTTTTTCCTCCAAGCTGGGTTTTATTTTGTTTTTTTTTATTTTTGTTTTTATAGTTTTCTTTGCATTTTTACAGCTGAATGTGATATGTCTATGTCCTTTGTGTATATGCATATAACCATTTACATATGTGGGTGATATGCTGTCCAGTTTACTCTTGTTTTGTCATAAGACTCATTATTCTGTGGGAGGGAGGTACATGGCTTAAATGCCATGCCTGTTAGTGCTATAGCAACAGATACTATGGACGAGGAGTGGAGGACTTAATTAATATCCAGGGCGCAATCACCAAGCTGTTATGCTGTTCATAGATATTGGCATGGGAAACTCTGAACCACATGAGGATAAAGTGAATGCAGACAGATGTGGTAATGTGATGCAGCAAGATGCTTTGTGCAAATAACGGGAACAGAGGGGAAATGTAGCTAATCTAAAAATGAAAATGCTGAACTTATGTGTGGCTTGTTTTGTTTTTTCTGTAATAGAGATTATTAAGTCAGCTCAGTAGAAAGAAACGTTTTCAAAACATTTTCATTTTCTTTCCCATCAGTCTCCGTGTGTGATTTTCATTCATTTCATCTGTCTTTACCATTTTAATTACATGCTTTCATAATGCAAAGTAACTAATTGCAGTTACATGAGTTAATGGACATTTATGAGTACATAAGTGTGTATTGTATTGTACTGAGAAATGTATACTGTATGATTTACTATAAAATAAAGCAAATATGGCATATGTCCAAAGATATACATTTACTATTTTAAAAATTGGAGGAACCATCTCCAGCATTACATGTACAAAGTTACTCCTTAATTTATTCAGGTCAATTACAAGCCCCAGGCAAGTTGTAATTCAAATTTTGGTGATTTTTTGAATTTTATTTTTTATTTTAGATAAACTGAAGGGTTAACTGTTCATTTATGAGTTGAGAAAATTTTTCAACCTCTTTAGTAAAAAATACATTGTCAGAAAGCTGATCACAGTGCTGTTTCCATAGCCCGTGAAAAGTTATTGTTTATAGATATCAAGAGTAGTGACTGCTTTTCGGTGAAAGCCACTAGCCATCAAATATAACCACATACAAGCAAAAAGAGCTAAGTGACACCACAGGGCATGGGCAGCTTCTAAATGTCAGTTTGGGGTGCCTGTTGATTGGTGTTTTGACGTGTTTAAATCCCCCTGCACATCAGTACACTCCACAAACCTGTAAACACAGTGTTGTCTACGGCGGCTGGCACCGTGTTTGACCTCCAGTCAGTGTATGAAGAGGCTCCACGGAGACTTCATATCAACTAATATGAGAAAGTTCAATGAACTGTTCAACATCCAGTAAAGCTCGATACATGGTTGACATTTGTCATGCTGATGCAGTTATTTAAATGTGTTAATTTTTCTACAGCTGAGGCTACATTATCACAGTGGCAAGCTAAATTGATATGACCATGTGTGGTGTGTGTGTGTGTGTGTGTGTGTGTTTCAGGACTGGGAGTTCCCACACTTCATGGGTGACCTGGATATGAATCTACCAGGAATGTCAACAACACATGTAAAGGTCAAGCTTCCTGTCTGCAAAAGTATCTTTAAAGAGGAGTACCACATTCATATCACAGGTACAGGCAGACACGGGCACAGCTGCTGCATACAAAGAACAGGGTCCTCTCATTGTTTCATGAGGAAAAAAGTTCTTAACACAGTAAACTAACATCCATATTCTGATTAAATAGCAAGAGGAAAGAAACCAAAATGTCCACGAGCTGGAGAAAACTTTGCCCTGCTTCTGAATTGAATTGTATTGTAAATACCAAACATGCCTCTCCCTGCTCTAAATTTTTCATTTTCGTCTATGTGTTGTTTGATGGTTAAACCACAGCAACCATTTATAACACATGTTTAGCTTATATGGCACACAGCTGGCTCCACCGCTGCAACTGCAGCATCTCTTATCATCTTTCCCATCTTTGTGTCTTAATGCTCTTGGTGAGCGATTTTATATTTCTCATTTGAAACCGTGCTGGCAGTTTCTCCATTTTGTTCCGCCACGTACACACGGCGACTCACAACCATCAAGAGAACGCAAAACCAATGTTCCTGTGCTAAATGTTAAGCTGTTCAAACGCTCAGTGATTCGCGAAAGGTTGTTAACCCTAATGCATTGCATATCCATTAAGCATTATGGAAATGGCTCTGGCGCGACGTGATTGGTATAACTAAAAGCTTATTAACAGCATATCTCGGTGGGGGGCGGAGGTGTCACGCATACCCGGGGAGACATCTGCCTGCTATCAGTCAACCTGGGGAGATGGCTGTCTCATGGTAATGTAGTGATCTCGTTAGAAGATACTGTAGAGGAAGTAGCACCTGCAAATGGATCTATCTGTCTCAGTGCATAAGCTATATGCAAAAGGAGAGGGATTCCAGATGACTCTGCCCTCTAAATCTTGTTTGAAGTAGGCTTGTGCTGTACATCAATCTGCCTGTCTGTTAAATTATCTGTACACTGCGAGCATGTTTATTCCTTGCTTGTCTGTCAAAGATAGCCTAGTTTGTAACCTAATAGAAGTCACGTGTGTCATTATAGGTAAGTGGTTCAACTACGGTATCATCTTCCTCGTGCTGATTTTGGACCTGAACATGTGGAAGAACCAGATCTTCTACAAGCCCTATGAGTACGGTCAGTATGTCGGGCCTGGTGAGAAGATCTATACGGTGGAGGAGCCAGAAACTCTCAGGAACTTCAACCACAGCACGCTCACCTATGCGTGGCGCTCCACCAACATCAATCCCAGCACCAACTTAACCTACGTTGAGCGGGACATGTTCCTCCACAGCCGCTACGTCGGAGCCAGCCTGGACATCAAGTGCCTGGCCTTTATCCCGAGCCTGGCGGCATTCGTCCTGTTCGGGTTCTTCATCTGGTTGTTTGGCCGATTTCAGGACAGCGAGACCTTCACGGAAAACCAAGACAAGTCGTATGAGAGGATAAAGAGGAAGTCGCCGTCGGAGTACAGCAAGGAGATGGGTGTAACGCCAGAGGAGACGAATATGACCATGAGTGATGTTCTGAAGCGTTCAGGAACGCCCATGCTTCTCTCAGTGGATGGACCACACTTTGGAGCGACGCCCTCGACAAACTCGACTATTTCCATGGAAACACAAGAGACACATCCAAGCATTGTGATTGACAGTGCAGAGCAGGATGAACCAGCTGTCTCTTTTGATGTCCACAAGATCTCTCCGTGACCTTATGAACTTCTAGAACTTTGAACTATAGAAGAGAACTATTGACAGGTTGAAAATGAGCGCCTTGGTGAGCTCAAGATTAAATTAGTCAAAATCCTAAATTGTTGCTTTTCTTTGGATAAGACCAAGCTGCAACAGAAGATGAACAAAACTGTTCATGAGATTCAGGAAAAGGACAAAGTGATGTTGCATGATCACCAAGCCAGTCCTAATGGCTATTGCAGTTTGTTTGAATATATTTTTGTAAAACAATCTTTTTAAAAGCCTCTAAAACGGCACCAATAAACAAACAAATCTTTTAAAACAGAATGCAAACTCTTAATTGACATGGTGCTCGCTCTGATTTTGCATTTTCATAATTCAATTTTGTCATGGTTATCTATTTTGGTGCCTATATCAGAGGAGTATTTCTACAGTCATGGCACTGTGGTCAGGTGGATTTTATTGTATCACACCAGTGTTACAGCTACACTAGTGCCTTGGTATTTCATATGTTCAGATACAAACCGAAACACATTCTGACAGTCTATACTACCATAGGCAACAAAATGGAAGATGTCCTAGTTATGGTCTGCTGTATTAATGTCTGTTGTGATGTGTGTTTTTTTTTTAAACGATTCCCAATCAAAATTCAACTCTACGCATTCCTTAACTGAAAAAGAGCAGGGAGAAGAAAATCTTATTTTGCCTGCCCCTTACTCAAAACATAAACTATAGAAATAGAAGGTCTGTCCATTACAGTTACTTAACAACCAATACTTAAAGAAAAAAATGATCAAGAGCCATACACAACAATTCACCATCAACCAAGGAAACACATCACCTGACAACTTCATTATAGTATAATTTATCTTTCTTTATACATTTTCTTAAACTGAAAGATATTTCCACAACCCTTTAAATCATTCTGTTAATTCCACAATTTGATGCTACCCACTGAAGTAGACAGCTGCTTCAAAGTAGTCCGTGCATACTGATGCTTAAAATGAAATTTCTGACTGTGGTCCTCATCCTCTGGACTAAACTTTTTTAAATGTATGTATGTAATATGCTTTCACACCATACAGACAATGTTTTCCTCATATGTTAATTTAGTCTGATGTGACGTCTCTCTTACTCGATATTAAATGTATCATGCTTGTTGAAATGACATGATTATGAACATCAATGTGCGCTGATGACCTATTCATATCCCCTCACTTGATATTAGTTGCAGAGATAATAAATGCAATCAGCAGAGATCAAATAGCAAACCAGCAAGCCACCTCATGATTGCTTATGTGGCTGCTGCACCTGGACTGAATACCAACAGAGTCAGAAAGGTGGTTTTGCCCTTGGCATAAACATGCTATTGAAGTGCAGGAGAGGCTTCTGCTCCAAAGCTCAGGGCTTCTTTATGTCTAGATAAACCTGAAAAGTTTTAGAAGCAGTTTTGCAGTCATAGTAAATGCATTATTTATTTATTTATTTATTTGAACCATTATCTTACTGTAAAAAAATCCCTGATTTCAAACGCAACTGAAAGCTGCAGCGGTTATCTTTACACTGGCTTTGAAAGTATTCACAGCCTTTTTACATATTTTCTTATGCTGTGCAGTGTTTAAAATACATATATTTGGGGGTTTTGGTTCCGAAAATTGATGCGCTTCAGTTATTTTCTATAAAGTGCAAATACTAACTCAATTATATATATATATATATATATATATATCAGATGTCAGATGTCAGTGAGTACTTTGCATAGAAATTTGACAAGGCATATCAAATAATTCAATATTTTGAACAAATAATTCTACATAAGCTAATATGCAAATTTTAAAGGAGATATTCATGATAGACATGCTGGAAGGATATTATGTACTTTAGCATCTCTCTGCATTATAATAGACTATCAATAATAACTAAATCCATAGCTCCTTGTAACCTTTTTGCAGATTTTAATTATAATCAATTAATCAATTGATTAATTAATACAATATTTTTTTTATTACATTTGCTAGCATTTATAAATGTATATAATAATAATGTTTTCCAATTCGTTAATTAAATTTCCTTATTCTGTCTTTAAATGATGAATTAATCATTTTATAAATATGAACTCACAAAAGTTATTTGAAAAAGGCTTTTGAACTTGACTTTTTGTATTCCATTTGCATTTGCTATGTGCCTATCATAATGCATCTCACAATTCATTGGTCTGCTGCTTTAACATTTACAGTTTTCTTTTCCTAATTGCTTAAATTGAACGACGTATCCAAAGTAGTCGCAGACAGAGCTCTAATTGGTCGACTGCTATGTATTTGTGGGAGTTGGGCCAATCAGAGCTCCTGCTGCTGCTCCGTGGGTTGGATTTCATTTCATTTTTAGGTGACACGCTGCTTACATGTCTTTGAATTAAAGTGAGCTGTCTTTATCTTCAAGCAAACACATAATGGAAACTAAATGTTAAACAGAGTTTGTAAACATTAGACAGAATAAGGAAGTAGAATTATTAATTGGCAAATTTGATTGTTTGTTTTTTTTGCTTATTAATACACCATTTCAATGTACCTTTTAATGAATCATATATGTATAATAGCTTTTTTAAATGTATCAATTCATTAATTGATTATATAAAACCCTGTAGAACTTAATAATTATTCTGGTGGCACACTGCAGACTGTGTTTGTGGCTGTGTGTGTACATTGTGGAGGCATTGTGTCATTTGTGTCTGTAAAGGATGTTTTATACTTAGTAGTGCATTTTTGTTGCGTGTGTGAATGTGTGTGCATGTGTGCACTGGAGGCTTGTGAAGTGTGTATGTGTTTGCTACTACACTTGTTTTTGACAAAGGCCATTCTGTGAAGAGGTCAATTTATTTTGCATAATTGGTTTTCAGCTCTTGGTTCTGTAATTATCCTTTTATACATTACTGCTCTCTGAAGATAATAGATATTAGTGTCTCACAAAAGGGCAGAACCTCTTTGGACTTGAAGGGGATCTAATATGTTTGTAATGTATTGTGTTTAGGTTAAATGTGAGGGTTTCCTCTGTTGTTCGCACTATTTTCATTGAATTGTGTTGCAAAACGTTGTGCTTTTTTTTTTTTTTTAAAGCAGGGTTTGCTCAGTGTACTGTATGTCTGTTGAACCTTGTGTTACCAATAAATTAATACATTTGTTATAAACTCTATTTTGTTAATACCACTTTGTGAGATTCAGTAATATCAGAATATATTTGAACAAGGTTGCTGATCTCGTTATGTAACTCCTAGTGAGAAAAGTTCTAGTTTGCCTTTTTCTATATGCTTGGGAAGTCGTTGCCAAGCAACAGCACAGGTCAAGCTTCTTGCAGCTGCTGACCCAATTAATGTAGCCGATATGAGAAACAATGATACTATCTTCGCAAGGACATTTGAATATGTAGCCTGCATACACATGACACCTGGCTCAGATTAGTATGAGTCCTGCTCTGGGCCTGTCCGCTCTTTGATTTATGCCAGCGGGAAACAATTTGAATTTGTTACGCGTTTTGTTCCCTGGCGGGATTTGTTTACAGAACATGTATACGTGTAAATGAGTTATAGATTGGGTGGCAAACGTCTGAGGAAGGAAGAGTGAACTGAATTGGTTTAAGGCTGTGGTTCCCAAACCAGGGATGGAACCCCTCTGATTGGTCGTGAGATGATTAATAAGATAGGAAATGGGGCGCCCCGGTAGCTCACCTGGTAGAGCGTGGTCACCGTGTACTAAGGCTGAGTCCTAACAGCAGCACCTGGATTCAATTCCAGCCGGGCCCTTTGCTGCATGTCTTCCTCTCGCTGTCATTTCCACCCTTTCCTGTCTCTATCTAATAAAGGCAAAACTAATCTTTGAAAAAAATCAGATTGGAAATAAGGAAAAATATGCCTCACGACAGAAAAGTATTATTATGATTGCTATTTTTTACATTGTTGCCTTTATAAGCCACACAAGAGTCATGGTTCATCCCTAGATCCATGTGAATTCAGTGTGTCAGTTGGTCCACCACTTTGGTGTAGACCGAAATATTATGGATGCCTATATTGGACTATCTTAAAATGATAATGTAAACTTGAAAATGTAATTCCACCATTGTATAAATATTGCTTGCATAAATGGAAAATAAGGTTACATTGTTTACATTGCTTTTTCATTTTAAAAACTTTAACATTTCAATATTTTCCACTGTACAACTTTGAAAATGTCATGAAAATTGGTTATTGCGATTTTTACTCAAATAAAATACGTATGTGTAAAATGATAATGCTATTGTGGAATTATATTTTCATTTTCAAGTTTACATTATCATTTTAATATAGTCCCCGATTAGGCTTCCATAATATATCTCAACAACTATTAAATACTATTGCCATAACATTTTGTACAGATATGCATATTCCGAAAAGGACAAATCATAATGTTTTTGGTTTTCCCCTGACTTTTCCTCTAGCAACACCTTGAGGCTGACAGATGTGGTTTTTAGTGAAATGCAACAAGCCTCAGTTATATTTTGTATTTAGTAGGGATGCCCAGATCGATCGGCCGCTGATCGTAATCGGCCGATATTTAGTAAAAATGTGCGATCGGGAGATCGGAATTAATGCTTTGTAGTCGCTGAACAATGACGCAAAAAACTTGCACCAATTCTCATCTGAGTTGGTGTCTTTGTCGCATGCTAACTAACCTCGCACCAGCCCCCAAAAGAGAGATAATGTCGTCAGCCCACTTTGATTATGCACCAGCCTACAGCCTTCTCCTCAGGACCCTCAATGCCAGTTCAACTGTTTGTCAAGGTTTTCTAGCGGAAGCCGTAAGACCGAAGACAATAGGAATAAGAAAAGCGCGGTTTGGGTTCGGCTTGCTATTTATCTATATCAGGTGCCTTTTGTTGAAACATGTTCAACTTTTCAAAAAGTTCACTTTTCGTGAACCGACCAATCACGGCCTGGATGGGGTGGGACATTAAAAATAAGTTAACGCTCTACAGTAAACTTTCGAAATGTCGAACTCATTGTTATACATGAATGGTTAGGCTAATGACACGTTAGTACTTAGTATTAACAAATTAGAGACTAACCACCGATATGAACCATTTTTCTTGCACAAGGATTTAATGAAGGAACAAAACCTAAAAAAAATAAATATAAATGTTGGTTGTGTTATTTCTTAAATTGCTTTATTGTCCAACTGGAATTAATATTATTGTAGTTGTAGGCTATATAGTATACTTTTATACAAAATTATAATTCATTTAATAACATACTATTATAATAACATTATGCGTTTTATATAATGTTATATTATTATACTTCACACTAATTTATACGAGTTACTCAGCCAAGGTTGTGAAAAATGCATCTGCAGTGGGCAGATGTAGATTTAGTTAGAGCCAGAATGCCAGGGCCATGTGCCAATATGTGCTCCTTCTAGCAAGCCTCCTCCTAAAAGCAGCACGTTCCCCTGAGGACAGCACATTATTTCTGTAAATTGTTTCAATATTACCGAAGCATTTACCATTAATACAGTTAAGATGGAAAAAAAAAATGAATGTGTCGCATATCGATTTAAGTGGTCCTCCTAAATTTTGTGCTGGTGCCCCTTACTTTTTCAGTAGGGAGCACCAGTGCTACTAGTGGAAAAGGTTAGTTTGGAGCCCTGAAACCACCAGATTAATCTCTGCAGCAGTCCATCATTAGTGGCCATGTATCCTGCGAAGTGTAAGTGCATCCACTACACTGAACCCTGCCTCGCCACTCGCTGTAAATCATCCCTAATAAGAGCATCAGTGAGGTGCCTTTAATGATAAATATGAAAAAATACCTACTGTGTGGAAACCAAGTACCTGTACGAACACCTAAGGCCTTGCTGTTGCTTGTTTGTGTGGGAAAATACATCTTATTACCGGAGAGTATTATAGCTGTTTGACTGAGGCCTCTTCCAAGTCTGCCATTGGGTTGAGAAATGAGATATTGATTTTTGGAGGACCATGCAGTAATTGAGAGAACACAACAAAACCGGAGTTCAAAAAATGTTTCTGGGGTGTTGGAACCTGATGCCCATCTTGAGTTACCGGTGTATTGACTACTTCCCTAATGTAGAGGATGCATTTGTGTTCGTGGCATTCATGATCGGCTGCATTCTGCTTTTAATCACATTTTTAAGGAGCTTATTATTTCATGTCTTTGGGACTTTCTGGAGGCATTTTTTGAAACATTTCACGCTATTTACGGTTTTCTCTATTCACATATCTTTTAGCACCAAATCAGACAAAACACAAGAAACACAAAAAAATTGAACCGCTAGTGTTGTATCTACAGCTAAATATAAACCAGAAAAATCTCCCAGAGGAGGCAAGCCACAACTACAGATCAACTGGAATCTCCTCCATTGTCTTTGAGCTATCCTCCAATTAGATCAGTGTATCATGTCCTGGCATGGCCCATCACTCTGTGCTGACAGCTCCGTGACTCTAGGAGACCCTGTGAAATTTATCAGTGCAGTCAGTCCCAGCCAGCTAGCAGGTTTCCCCCTCAGTCCTTTCACCGAGCCCGAGATGGTTTCTGTCCCCAGTGGCCACATGGCAAACAGAATTCATCACTATTTCCTTCTGCGGGTTTGTGATACCTTACAGAGGCTCGGATAAATCTCTCAACACATCCAACAACTCACTTGGAGGATTAAATCCCCAGACGAGTTTGTGATAATGATATCTGCCTTATTTTTGCCTCTGTGGGGTTAACGGGCTCCATCAAATCAAGTGAAGAATTAAGTGGTGAATATTTAGACTAACTCTTGCACTGCTGAAGGGCTTTGTAGCAGTAAGGCCTTGAAAGGCCAGTGACAGAATCCACTGTTGATAAATCCAGTTACATTTTGATATTCAATTCTGTATTTATTTCATTTGAATTGGTTTTTGTGTGTGCGTCATACCTTTTGAAATGACCCATCCCACGGGGGAAGATATGAGACAGAATAATGCCAATAAGTACGAATATTCATATGTAGGACAGAATAGACACCTAATGTACAATTAAACGATATCTACCACTATTCAACACATTTCTTTGAACGTTCGTTATTTCTTGACCTTGGACACCTTGTTGAAGGACTCTGAAGTAATAAAAAGCCACAGTTTAGTACTGTCAGATTCTGTGGACTTGCACGGAAACAAAACAAGTGTGGTTCGACAAAATTCTTAAGTCAAGGTCCACTTATTAGCTTTTTTTCCAGTGCTTTATCTGCATCTTAAAGTCTTCCTCAGCCAACATTTATTTTCTTGCTTCCGTGCGTTGTATAAATAATCAGACATGGCTAAAATGTGGCTTTTCATTACTTCAGATACCTCCGCCCAAATATAACCACACTCCTTTTAAATTCCATTAAATATTCTCTTTCTCCCATTATGATAGAAAGAGAAACAAGGCTAAGCGTCGGGGTATGCTCGAACAGAAGTAGCTCGTACAATGTGTCCAATCGGAAATCAAAAGCGTCTATATAGTTGTTGCAAATGGCCGCACTGCAAGGCGGCCATCATAGAGGGGGGAGATGCGATATTTAAACGGTGCACATTTTCGCAGACTCTCCGGGAAGGCATTCATTTGTTTACATGACAAGTGGCAGAAATAGTTGTGTAAAGAATGGAAAAGGAGAGCTGGAGAAAGAAGTTCAAACCCAGGCTCCTTTCTCACCTCGCACAGCTGACCAATCATGGTGTGCAGCGCGTCGGAACGTTGTATTGTCGGTTTCAGAAAGTTACAGAAATGGTCGGACACAGTCTCCCCAATCTGACGTTGGAAAGGTGTGAAGGGAGGGGGTTCCCAAAACTATTCAACCATCTGACAAGCAGCTCTTAGAAGTCTACAGCCATGCTAGCGGCTCTGTAAGGCTTTCGGTATAATGTTTACCATCCAATTGTTGGCCATCTTAGATTAGCATGTTAGCATGGTAATTAGCACTAAACACAAAGTTCATCTCAGGCTGATGAGAATGTCGTTAATTTTGCAAATATTTTTTTCTTGATGGTGTAAGATGAGGCATCCTGAGGGGGGCATGAATACAAAATGTGTCCATCCAATAGTTGTTTGTCAACCTTATGGTGGTGCTAAAGGAAAGGTCAAGGTATCGACAAAGTCAGGAGGATTCATCATCTGGGAACCACAAATTTCCATGGCAATCCATCCAATAACTGTTGGGAGATTTTAGTCTGGACCAAAGTGGTGGACTGCACCACATTCCCATCCTTAGAGCCATGCTGCTAGCATGGCTAAAAAAGACAAGGTGCAGGATAGGCTTTGTCAGTCAGATTAGTAACAAAGCCGATCCTGTTCATAAATACCAGCATAACGTCTAGTTTCCACATGTACTGTAATATCAGGATACAGCTACAGCAGCAGAACAGATTTGTCGGTTATTAAATTTAGAGAGACCTAATGAAAACATTTGGCAAATAGTTAAATTTGCAGAATTTATAGAGTACAGAAATGTAAGCAGAGTGAATTAGTTCTTAATGAATTGTGGCTTTCCTGATTATTTCAGCCTCAGCTGCAGCCACAGTTAAATCTGGAAAACAAATCCGCAGGCACCGTGGGACTATAGAGCATTTGTCTGTGTTTGTTTTCATACAGACAAATATGGCAACTCAAAGTGATTCAGTCAATCATGCACATTTCTAGAGAGTAATTTACACAGTTTACACTGCAGATATGAGGTAAAATGCTTTAAACTACGCTTGTTCGGGTATTTTTCCTAAAGTTACTGCATAGATGGTAATTGCCAAGTTAAAACATATACTATGAATACTTTTGAGTAATTTCATGCTCCTGATCTCTTTTTCACAGGAAGAAATCTTCCTCCAGAGATCTCTTTAACAGTGCAGTAAATTTTGCACACCAATTAGAGCCATTTGAAGAATGGAAGATCACTGAAAACATAATGAAAAAACTGTCATACAGCAGAAAAAATTACATGCTAATGCATTTGCATCAATTTAAACTCTCCGCTAAAGTAAAACTGACTTTTCTCTGTTGCCTTGCTTCACCAGCCACAATCACAATGATATGTGTGGTCATTAACGGTGAATATAGGACAGCCAGTGAAGTGGACTCCCTGTGGGTCCAGGCATCTGTTGCAGAGGGTTCAGCACTGCCATGGAAAATTGAACATTTAGGAGCCAGCTGGAGGACCAGTCTGCCCTGCTGTGCCACCACTACTCAGGTGCCCACTGGCTTCATGCCACCACCAGCTAGAAGCCACTGGACCAAAGCAGGCCAGATGGTGCCCTTGCCAACCTACGACCAGCCACTGCGAACTGCCCACTGCCCGTGTCGCCTGCCCTACCATTCAACTCAGGGATGAGTTTGGAGTCATGTTAACCTGAGGTAAAAAGTTTTGTTGGGGAGAGGAGCAGAAAAAGCTCAAGTGAATGGAGAGTGTGTTGGAATATAAATGGGCCCTATTACGCTGTGTGTTTGTTAATGTAAGCAGCTGCGAGGTAGAGTCGGGGAATCAGTTGGAAGGAGAGAGACTTTTCCGCAGGGAAATAAAGCCATCTCCAGGCTGAACTCATTTGTCCGTGGCTGCAAACTGATAGATAATTATATTAGGAGCTTTAAGTGCTCTTCTGTGATACAAGTATTGCTACCATCTCCAGAGGCACAGAACAAAGTAGGGAGGGGAGGGATATGTGTGCTACAACTGAGATAGTCATTGCTCTGCATCCAAATATACGGATGTTAAAGTGTATTCAACACAAGGGGCCTCATTAGAAAATCCAAATCGTGGTACAATGCTATTAGTATTGGATCTGAGACCCACAAATTTGATTTTACTTATTCAATTTACAGAATCAATCATACCCTCTATGTCGCCCAAGTTAGTGTCTGATGGTGGGAGCAGATGATAACAAATATTGATAATACTTTAAAACAGCACACTTTTAATCTAGTATGAGATTACCAGTGTGTCATGTAAAGCATTAGATACACTGCAACCTATTCACAGTTTATCAATCTTTACAGACTTTATTTCTGTTGTGTGACCAACCAATGAATAGTTTCATGCACATACTGTATAAAGAGTGGGGCTGCAAAGGCTACACATATCCTGTACTTTTACTCACTGATGCATACAATGATGATGTTGAGGTTGAAGTATTTAAGCTTATCTCAACAAACTATTACCCCTTTGTAATTGGATAAGCCAATTGCCATCACGACATCTATAGATTGCTATAGAAGATTGAAGGTGAGTGAGAACACAATGAATAGGATGTTGGTGACAAACACTTCGAGGGCCACTTGAACATTTACAATTACATGGAAACTAAGCAAAGTGAAAGAACTTTGAACCTTATTTTGAAAATGTATATATATATATATATATATTTTTTTTTTACAAAGACTGTTTTGAATGGGCGGAATGCTCTTTAGTGCAGGAATATTTTTTTTTGTGTACATGCATATATGTACAGGCTTCGCAAGGGAGAGCTCAAATGAACAGATTCCCGGGCAGAGAGCTAAAATGAACAGTAATGTACATATGCTAAATGTAATCCTGGCACCACTTTCTAATAAGGCACCTTTCATAAAGAGTTTCAAAAGTTGTAACCAAAGGCTTTGTTAATAGGTAAGACATCTGTTTTTAATAAAAGTGTTAGTAAATTACATATTAACCTTTAATAAATCCATTATTTCCAACTGTATTGCATTATACAGAGATGTTTCTGTTTTGCCTACCGTCACTGACATAAATAATATATACATAAAATTATACAAAACCATGGCAGAGCGGTCAGCGCCCCCGCCTCCCAATATGGGGATCGTGGGTTTGAATCCCGGACCAGACCATGATCTCTCTGGGTGGAGTCTGCATGTCCTCCCCGTGTTACCGTGGGTTTCCTCCGGGTTCTCCGGCTTCCTTCCACCGTCCAAAGACATGCATGTGTAGGTTAATTGGTGACTCTATTGTCCCTATTGGATGAATGAGAGAGTGAATGGTTGTTTGTCTGTCTGTCTGTCTGTCTCTGTTCAGCCCTGCGACAAGTTGGCCACTGTCCAGGGTGTGTACCCCGCCTAAGGCCCGAAGCCACTGGGATAGGCTCCAGTCACCCGCGACCCCCAACGGGAACAAGCGGTAGAAAATGACTGACATGTCAGTATAACGCAATACAATTAAACAGCACCAGAATGACCATTCAGTTCAATCAACACCTCTCAAACTGTTTCAACTAAAAATGGAACATTATAACTTTCATGAAGGTAGAATTTGCTGTAGTATTGTATATTTTGTGTACCTTTATAAACTAGCAACTGAATGTAGTCTTGAACACAATGAATACCGACAAATCACACTCATACATACGCCAAAGACAAGAATTAAATGTAAATGGAAATACTTTATTTCACTATTACACAATAACAAGCTTAGAAAGAAAAATTACAAAAAAGAGAAATGGAACAAAATGCTACAAAGCACCACATAATATAGACGACTCATAAATGTGGCAACGGAACCTTATGCTAACTGCCTTTACTCTATCTAAGGTATCACCATCATCACTGAGGATTTAGAAATCAGCAAAAATGTTTGGACATCAAGCACAGTCATGCCAGTAATAGTAATATCTTACAGATTCATGTAGCGATGATTTGGAGTGGGGAACGGTGATCCTTAAAGGTTCACTCTAAGTGGTGAGACAGAACAAATATAGGAAACTGTAGTCCATCATCTGTTTGGTATGACATAGGTTTGCATTTGGTATAAAGAGAAGTTGAGGAGGCAGACGCGGGTCACAGAGTATTAGCAAAACACCCTTAACGCTTAAGGTGCATGAGGCACCAGATGGGTGGGGTTTACCATGTAGAATATACAATAAGAGCTAGAAACTGTAGATAATCAGAGGGGAAAGTACCTGAAGGGTTACATTTGTACAATTCTGTGTATTTGAGAGTGTGACATTGTATGAATTATCCTGATTAGTAACCCACATCCATCTGGTTCGGCAGGCTAAAACAAATCCTAACCATGCAAACACCATTTGACCCACGCCTGTGAGGAGGACACTGAGGAGACATAGGGGTGGTGTTACTTTTTTTTTTTGTTGTTCTTTTTTTACATGGAGAACACTGTACAGGTGCCTTCAGGTCTGCAAGGACTAAAGGCACATGGGGTCCACTGAGCAACAGATGTGTCCATTCTGGAAATGAGACGAAAGAGAAGGCAAAGAAACACGAGTGGATTATCGTTACACTTAAACCTCGGGAAAGTCTTTTTGAGGCTCAGCAGATAATATTTTCAGGTGGCGTCGGTGCTGCAGCATACAGACTCAGTTTGGCATTTAGAATTCCTCCGGGTGTCATTTCGGCACCAAGTGATCCAAGGTGGCGATATTCTACCGAGAATACAAATGTGAATGGTCTCGGAGTAATTTCGCTTTAAACTTGAGGGACTGATATACTCCCTGGATTCACAGGCACAGCACTGTGCTAAATCACCGAACTGACCAAATCAGAATGCACTAAAACTGTAACCGAGAGCAGCACTGTTCAAACAGATTAAATCCATGATCATGTATTTACAATGTACATTTTTGAATGATAGCATAAAGACTTTGAATATTTATCAGCTTGTTCACTGAGAGACTGCTATCGTTTCTGAAAGATGTAGACATCACTGTCAGGCAAGCAGAGCGAAAATATTCCATCCTCGAAACTCAGGCAAGGGAGTCAGGCTTGGTGGATTAGACTTAAAGCTGAGGCAAACAATTTATGCTCACAATTGGTAATGAAGAGGATATTCGCCTGCATAGATTACTTTCTCCGTGATTGTTCTGTCTTGTGGCACAAGACTTGGCTACTCTCCACACTTTCTCCACCTGATTTACTGGAACCAATTATGCAAGTTTGTCTGAGTTTCCCAGATAGAATATCTGAGGATCCATAAATTGTAAGAACTGTGTGTGCAAACATGTCTGCTTGTTTAACACAGTGTAGAAGAGAGAGCAGACTGTGATTCCCTGCTGTAGGCCAGGAGATGCGGGGCTGACAGATGTTTTCTCAGTGTGGGTTTCTCTTAGTCCAAGGTTCCAGTTAATTTTTTATTAAATGAATAGTTCAACATTCTGGGAAATGCACATTGCTTTCTTGCTGGGTTAGATGAGAAGATTGATAAACCTATCATATCTGTGCATTAAATATGAAGCCACAGCCAGCCGCCGGCTGGCTTATCTTAACATAGCATAAAGACTGCAAACAAGAGTCTTGTTGTCACTGTGAGGTTGCCAAGCAACTGGCAGAGGGTCCAGGAAGTTATCGGTCCAGTCAAGAAATAGTTTGGCACAAAAAGCCCCGTTATCCCACAACTTGTCGTTTTCACATTTAGTTTTTTTTTTTTAAACGAATATAATGACAGATATAATGTGTTAATTAGTGAGCTTCAGAGGTGGTGGCAGGAAGATTTACTTTTGGACAGAGCCAAGCTAGCTGTTTCCAGTCTTTATGCTAAGCTAAGCTAACTGGGTGCTGGCTGTAGCGTTGTATTTAGCAGACAGATGTGAGTAATCTCAATCGTCTTATGTAACTCACAGGCAGAAAGTGGATGTGGATAGTTCAGCCTCTTCCCAAAATGTTGAACTATTGCTTTAAAAAAAGTGATCGAATATCCCAATATTCTTGTTAATAAATATAAATTGGACATAGGAATCTATGATCCCTGATAATATCAAACTTAGACATTTGAAAGTGAAATCCTCAAAAGGAACACCACATCTTATTTGTTATATTCTCTGCTCTTTATTGTGCTTTTGAACAAAAAACACAGCAGCGGTCACATTCTTAGAGTATAAATACCAGATTTTCTCTCTGAAGGCAATCACTATCATGTGGAACTGTGTGTATTTTGGTTTACTAAATAGACTGGGAGTTACTCATTTCATTAATCCCCTCTCTGCATGGTTGGTCCTTTGTCTTGCTGCTACTTTAAAATGTGGTGAAATGTGTCTTTAACATGTGCAAAAGGTTTGTGTGCTGATTCTGATCAGCACACAAACAGCTGCATGAATGCCTACAGACATATTTACCACCACATGTAATAAATACAGCCATGGCGTGTTAAAGATGCACAAATTGCCTCCACGATGCAAAGTCTGTATACATTACGCTTTTCTGACAAAGCACAAAGGTTTTTCTTTGGTGTCTTGTCTGCCACTGAACTAGGCGAACTGTAATTTGCTGTTTCGAGGCGGGCACCTTACCTTGCACTGGCACAGGGTGCACTCGGTGCCATGTTTAATCCAGGAGGAGCCACTGAAGCGTGAGATGCTGTGCTCGTCTGTGCACGTCTTGGTGATGTCGTTGCGGATGGTGTCGGCCTGGCAGGGGTCGGTGACACAGCGGGGACAGCACTCGCCCTCAGGCACCACGGTAAACTCACAGTCCACAGGCGGGCACGGCAGAGGCCAGCAGTCCACCTGCCCCTGCTGAGGAGGTGAGGGGAGAGACACAATTTAAGACAGACAGACAGTCCGAGAAGCAAAAAAAGAGAAACATAATCTCTGCAAATGCACTAATGCATTTTCCAGGCCTAAACAAGTTATTCATGCAAATACACATATTTCTCCTGACGCTGTGTATTTGCATGCTAGAGGGAGCGTCCCCACTTGATGAAAAAGAAAGTTAAGGTACCTAGAAAATATAGATGAGCAGAGCAATCTTCCAACACAGTCAGCATTTTTTTCTCCAGACTGTAGAGGTAAATGCTCCAGCTTTTTAATTGACTTGTTCTAGACCCCCTCCTTCATTGTTGTTCCCATATTAATCTCTCAGCAAACTTTCAGCACAGAGAGCCTTATTGGATTTCTCCTGCTGCCATTTTCTATTGGCCTGAGGAAACAGGTCATATATATTTTGGCCAACTTTACACATGCTTCCTACTGTATGCTATATCATTCTGACCTGACCCACTTCTGCTTACACTGTCGTCCATGAGTCTTCCTGCTTCACACCTCCTCGGGAAATGAAATATGAGATCAGGCTGTATATGTTTAAAAACACACACGCAGACACAAAAGGCATACACACACATAAAGTTACGAGAGGCTCGATGGAAGCGTCCCACTGGGGATATTTAATATCACTGAAAATCGTCTGGCTCAGCGTTTTAGAAATGTTGTAGTAAATTAGGGTGGCTATAAAGTACTGGTTCACGCCGTGCTAATGCCCACTCCCTGCCTCCATAGTGTGTAAATATTTGAAGTGGGAAATCCCCCCGAGTGGCACTCTTTGCTCGTAGCCAGAGGGAGGGATTGAATGTAGCCTCAGGTATCTGTCCCAAGCTGCGATAAGGGACACTGTCATCTTTGTCTGTTTATGCAGATGTGGCCTATGATCACAAAGGAGAAAGAGATTTTATTTACAATCAGCTTTTATTTGCCTTTCACACAGAGCAGTGTGGCATGGAAACTTTATCAGCCTAAAACTGAAGCCGGGTCTTTCATTTCTTTGTGATATTTTGGTTGCTATTTTAATCTGTCTTTGCAGTCACTGTTCAAGGTATCTCACTGTAATTTCATCGCTGCTTTTACATAGACCGATGTAAGGATTCACAGTGTATAAGACTGTGTATGGCAAAAGTCCTCCAGGAGCTTCAAACTAGTGACATTTGTCTTTGCCTGGGATTTAGCCTACAGCAATCATGCTCTTTCTTTTGAGCGCCTCGACCTAAAGTACAACCTATGGCTAAGGAAATCCATGCTTCTTTGATCTTCTGGCGATTAAACAAGATAGCAAATCACAAGTGGCCCATGTGTGCGCATTCTGCAAAGGCCACAGTCTTGATTTCAAATGATTGCACGGGCAACGGAGAAGGATTCGCATCTTAGTCTTGGGAGTACGTATTGCCCATCTGCCTGCTGTCACTGTGTATTTTAAGGCCCCTGCTGGGCCTGGGCAGCCACGGCTCTGCTGCAGTCAAGGTTCATTTCACGTCCCTGTCACGCTACTGGAGCTCCTGTACGGTATCGCACGGCAACCTTTCAAGTGCTGCTCTTTATACTGTGCGGCTGGTGGTCCTTTGCTTTGCGTGTATGTCTCTGTGCATCTTTTAATTGAGTGTGTTTTATGTCTGTCTGTGTGTACGCCTGGATGTGTGAAAGCATGAGTATGTGGTGCCTACATTCTCAAACATGAGTACGTGTGTGTGTACATCTATGGTGTACCCGTGTATACTACGTACATACTCATGTTTGTATACTGTATGTTTGTTTGCGGGTGTTAGTGTGTGCGCGTCCGCCCCGGTGCTGCGGCCAGCTTGCCTGCATTCTCAAATGTATTAGTGTCTGCTTGTGTCAACATATATAAGTGCCTACAGTGAGCACAGCCTCAGCGAGAGTGAAGCCGAGCGAACCCATTTTCAGCCGACTGCGCTTCCCTGCTGCCTCTCAACTGAGCAGTGATTTTCAAGCTCTTCTAGAATGACTCGCTGTAAGAAATCCAAAAAGCAGCCCTAAGGTCTGGGCATAAGGACAGCATTACAATTGTGGGAGGGGAGGGGAGGGGAGGGGAGGAAATGGCATTGCTGTTGCTACTCAGACCATAAATCTGGAGCCAAATTATATTAGCTACAAGTACGGCTGATCTTCAAAAGCAACAAAAGGAGAAAAAAGAATAAAACGCAGTTGTAAAGTGCTTGTCTGAGATCCACAGTGAAGATGATTCATGAGTCACTGAACAGAAGGAGTGACACTGGTGTGGGTGTGTGGTACAGCTGAGTGCGGGTGAGACAAGACAGTGGGGTAGAATGTAAAGCATGACATTTGCATTTAATATGCAAAGAGGGGCATCACCAGTAAAATGATTTATTGTTTTTGACAGGTTTATTGTGAAACAATAGGGAAATGCCTCCCTGTTGTTTGAACACCAGCACTGTTTAAACCCTGGAAAAGGTCGGCATGGCAGACGATGTGAACGCAAAGAAAACATGTGCATATGTCTGCAGAAGATTCATGTGGTGAACACAATGTTACTTGGTTTTGTATGAGAAATAGGTTTGCGTGTAGAGGACACTCGACACCACAAAAACACACATGTTCATCAATCAACAACCTTCTCAAAGCACACACAGATGATACACAGTTTTACACCCTCCCACTCACAAGGCACACACTTCCTCCTGTTCCCTTAACCTTGGAAGTACCCTTCAATAAAATGTATAATTCCATCACAGCAGACAACAGTGCAGAGCGTCCTCTGCAATTCTTTAAAATCTCAATAATCACTCGCTCCCTTTCTTCTGCCACAAGATGAAAAGCAATCTTCATTTTCTCCTCTCGGCAACCTTCCTGTTCACCTCTTAATCACTCCCCCTTCTCGTGCCACAAAACTTCTCTCTTTGGCTCGCATTCGTGAGCATTTCCAAAGAGACTGGAGTATTTGTTACATTTCGCTTCTGTTGTTTTTCGCTCTCACCGTAAATGGCTCGGGTAAAAAGCGACTAAATGTCCCGCAATGCAAGTTGCATAAACATGTGGGGGGGTTCATTTTTCTGCCCCTACTCACCAGGCACTGGCACTGCTGGCAGTTCTCCACCCATGTGTCCCCGCTGCCGTAGGTGAGCAGGCCGTTCTGGTGCAGACACTGGCTGCTCAGTCGAGGGTCGCACTCGGGGCAGCAGAACAGGTCGGCGTTGGGGTTGTCACAGTCGCAAACCATCCTGCGGCACATCACTTGGCCAGCCTGTGCGGGGAGCACAAACACATACATCACACGAGCACAATTAAACACTGAACACAGGCATAAGCACACATATACATGCATGCACAGACAAAGCCATTTGTTTGATGGGCTCATTAAACATCTATGTTGATAATAAATAATGTAACAAAGGCTATGTAGCCTGTCCCTAGCAACTGTTTTGGAACTGCATTTTATGGTTATTCACTGTACTGTAGGCAAGACACACCAGACTGAAATATATTTTATGAATACTGATGCACAGTGGTTGTTCAGGAGTTCCTGTTCATCAGTGTGGTGTTTGAAGAAGTAATACTTACCTGTCTTGTTGTCTCAGTGATTTAATGTGCCTTCCACATGCGAGAACTGCTATGGGTCTGAATTAAATTCGTTACCTTTGTCACATCTCTCCTACTCACTCATCTGGTGCAGCCACTTTAATGTCAAACTGTCTAAGCCATAAAGGAAATAAATGTTGTAATGTTTAAGGGCACAATGTTGGGCAGACACATGAAAACAATTAGTAGATATATGCCAAAAATGATTTGGTTCCAATTTCTCAAAAGTGTTTGCTGGCTTTCTTGGTTTTCTACTATATTAAAACACATATCTTTTAGTTTTGGACTCTTGGTTGGACAAAACAAGAGTATTCAATATGCCAACTTGGGCTTTGAGAAATTTGGATGAGCATTTTTTACTATGGATACTAGAATACATACAGTAGGTAAAATATGAAGATAGAACAGGTTCTACTTGTTGCCTTTATTTCTATAGGACCAACAACCCTCAAACATTTTCTTTGATATTTAAGAGTTCCGCCTTCGTCAGCATGTGTTGATCAAGTGTCTAGTGTCAATGAATCCCTCGACCCCAACTGCACCCTTTAATAGTCAATAGGTTCTATCATACATTTTTTTCCATAACACACATCACTCAAATGAGCCCTTCATTCTACATATTAAAAATAAACAAATAAAAACCAAAACAAACTTGCCACCAAATTAAGAAATGACAGGGTATATATACACCCCACCAGACACTGCAGCGACTTCCGTTTTTAATGTATGTTATTCTCAGATTTAACACTTAACAAACAATGGCTTATAAGGTTGAATATCTACTTTAGGTGTCACTTTAGGTTGCTGCAGATGCAATCCAATGATTCTTTGCTGTTTTTCCATGGGAATTATTATGCCTATATTAGCTAACTGAAAGAAGGAAGATGTCAGTAAATGAGGGGAGAGAAAAGGGGAATGACATGTAAAGGTCGGACACGAACCAGGTACGCTGTCGTTCAAAGTTGCTGACTTAACCTCTAGGCCACCAAGGGGCCCCCATCTTATGACGCTTATTGATAGTTTTAATAATGACGATTTCATTATTGTTTAATTCCGATCATGTGACATACTGCGTGTTATCGGGTTTTTTTAATCATTTTTTATTGTTAGTCTGACGCAGTTTTTGCTGCCTATTTTATCCAGGACACGATTTTTCACCTCAGTGAGGCTTGCCTGGTTAAATAAAGGTTAAATGAAATGTTTTTAAAGGAATTATGTTTATAAACGGAGGCAGCTATAAACAACCTAAAACAATACAATATACAGTATATGATGTGTATATCACAAATGAGCATTTATGAAAAGAATTTCCAAAATGCATTACAAATAAAAATTGGCACTTAAACTTGCGGGTTTTCAATGCCCAAATATTCTTTTCACTTTTTCTTTATTTAAGTTTCTAGACACCTCAAGGAACTGCAGCGATACCCCTGCAAATTAAATAAAAGCACTTTAATTTTTTAAATGTTTTAGAAATTTGCGACCCCGCTGACAGATAAACCCCACCCATCTGCTGCTCCAGGCAGACTGAAACAATGAACTACTGGCATATTGCACAAGCTCAGTCTGGACATATCCCAGTCTTTGTCTTTTCTGTAGTGTTTGACCTTGGTTTCCCCCCGTCAGTTAGTCGCAGCTCTGCATCTAATATCCAGCTGTGTCCGTCTAACTCCAAAACAATAACATGTTTACTACTCTGCTCCCTCAACCGCTCAGTACAGCTCATTTTGACAGGCAGCTCTTCAATCTCTCCAATCAATTAATATGACTCATTTAATTAGGGAGCCATTTCTGCCCTGGTCCTTTGTAATCAAATGAATAATTTGCTGCTTGATCATTCACTACCGACACTAATCCACTATAATCACCTTCCACTACTCCCAGACACTTGGCATTAGGTTGAATGAAACGCTGAAATGCAAAGTATGACTGGTCCGTGACCTGATAATCATGGAGAAAAAAATGTGTTTCGGATGATGGAATGAGTTTCCCCGCATCAAGTGTTTCCAGATGCCTTGTCACTGTGGGGGTCAAAAATCAAATCGAGAAAACTACGTCAACAAGCCTGAGTCACTCTGGTAGACCTTTTAAGAATCACTACATATAGGCTCCTGCACTTTAATACAATTGCACGTCACACCAGCATCACTGTTAATGTCAACAGCACTGTCACATCAGGGCTCCATCTGCACTCACGTTTTGGCGTTTCCATGCCTACAATTTATCCTACACAATTCCTCATTTGTTTTAAAAGGAGGTTGGGTGTAGACAGGGCCAGTCTTTCATTTTGAGTAGAATTTGATTAATCTTGTGGAAATTAAGCATACCACTGCATTCTAATATATCCAAAAATGACTTAACCCTAAGGGGATATTTAATCTTTTGTTTGTTCATTAATGCCTCATATATCAAATGTAATTAGTGGATTTTAAAGAGTGAAACTCTATTGTTTCATCGCAATTACAGACGGTACCAGAAGCTAGCTTGCTCATTACCTTATAAAGTACAAGGCAAGCAAGCCTGACACATAAATGACACGCATTGCTTGCTCTTCCACTTGCTGAAAAGGTATAAATAAATACCAAGAAGTCTTAAGTTATTCCAGAGCTGAGTTGTTGGTGTGCGACAAGCCCCATATTCATTTTTGATTCTTTAACTTAAACCTGCAATAACTGAATTTTTGGCTACTTGGGAGCAGCGGAAACAAGCTACAACATGGATATATGATCAACTTATATAGTTGATATGTCAAACCTATAGCAAACAGTTGCCTATTTACGCATCCAGCAGACGTGGCGCAACATTAGTATTCAATTGGAGTCGTGTTTCAGTCCAATATTCACTCTCCTTTTAGCTTTGTTTTGATCACCACCAACTCCTGATGGAAATATCTGCTGTTCAGCTGCTAAATGCTAACGGGAACAAGCGGTAGAAAATGACTGACTGTCTGACCGACATTAACCTGTCAGTTCTTAACTTTGCCTGCTGTTTGGTGTTAGGCATGTCGCATACAGTGGGTTCTTGTAGCTGTTTTGCAACTATGAAATCAAAACAATGAGCTAAAAGACACAACAACGCTTTATAGAACTAATGGTGACTGCGAAGATAGTGATAGTTATCTCGTATTTCATCGCTACGAACGACCCCTTAGACATTACACTAGCCACTAGTCATCATCCATTATTTCATTTTGATTTTCTTTCAGGTAAGTAGTAAATTATTTGCAGAAGGAATATGGTATTTTGGACTCCACTTTTTTGAATACCCCTTTAAAAGGTCAACTAGATGAAAATTTGCACACCTGGTAATTTTATTCAAATTAGATGAATTCTGGAGCAAACCTTTTCTGTCATAAATGTTGATGTCACTGGTTCATAACACCAGTAGCCAAAAGGTGGCATGACATTGGTCCTTCATCCATCGTCACATGTCATGTCTAATTTTTCCAAAAACTTTATCGCATCATCCATCGCACTGTGCTTCAATATTTTCAATATTTAAATGTCACTGGTTGGTTCAAGGGGAGCCGTGTGGTTGCACGACAAAACAAGGTGACATTTGTTGCTGATTGGCCCTGTGGGGGACGCCATCATTCATATGGAAGAACCGGTTCACAGTTGCTTTGTTATTCTTTGTTTAGACACTTCAACGGTGGAGAGACAATAAACAAAAAACAGAAAATTCAATCATAGACCAGTTGGGTGCGCATGCAATAACAGACAGAGGCAACATAATTGCTCAACTATCTTTGGCACTGGGCACATTTCTCTCTACCTCTCGATAATATATATATTATCATATCCATTTTTCCACTCGTCTCTGTCTTTCTGTTTCATCTAATCAGTCTACCTCTGCTTTAGATTTTCTCTGTCTGTTTCTCCTCTCTTTGTCTCTGCCCTCTCCATGTCCATCTGCCTCGGTTTCTTACCTGACAGGAGCACACAGAGCACCTATCACTGTCCAGCACCCAGATCTGCCCACTGTGCTTGACCTTGTTGTCATGCATACAGTCGCCGGTGCAGTTGTGCCCGTGGGGGCACCGGCAGTCATAGCCTCCCTCCAGGTTGAAGCACACAGTGTCGTTGGCACAGGTGTTCCTCCCCGTCTTGCATTCATTAATATCTGCGGGGAGCACAAAAGAGATGACATCATGCATATGCTCAGTACAGGTAACAGTTTATGCATGGCTTGTGGAAATGGGGATTTATTTTTTAATACAAGCCCTGTAATGTTTGCTTTAGTAACATGGTGACAAGGGAAAGGAGCATGTCGTGTCACAGAACGGTTTGAAGTTCAATATGTTTCAATGAGCAAACCACATCTTTGTCCTCTTGAGCAAGACAATGACCTGCTCAATGCCGCTGTATGTAATGTAGCAACATTTTTCAGATCTTGAGGGAAACATACAGTAAACTGTAATGTAAACCAGAAACCTACTTTTGGTCAAATTATAACTTTGCTTTCTGAAACCTAGACAGGTTCTGTTTTTTGAGAGGGCCTTTAATGTGCTTTTTTCCCTGCCTCTCCCAACTCAAACTGACAGACAAGATGGGGTCAACGAGTGGAGCAGCGCTAGCACTATTGTTATAGCCAATGCTTCAATGTTACTGTAGATTGAGGGTTTCTATTTTGACAGCTGACACTTTACCTGACAGGCTGTATCAGAGAGAATGTTCCAGAAAATGAACAGGCTGCGGCAAGCAAACCGACATTTCTGGTGGAAAACACGCTGATAATGACATACCTATCCAGTCATGTCTTACACAAGTGTAACAAAGACTCTTTTGAAACAAAAGTTGAGTGAGTTTTTGATGGTGGGTGACTCACATATTTCAACACAGTTTTGCTTAATTGAAAGGCACTTGATTAAAAGGTAAATTGAACCTCTCAATCCCGAAGCTCGAAATCAAAGAGAGGAGCCTGAAATCTGTGATGGGACTGAGATGTGAAATCAGGGGCCATTCAATGGAAAATGAATGGGGTATTTTGATTAATGGGGCATTGTGGAGCTATAAGATGCAAACAAAGGTCATATTCTTGCAATGCTAGCAGGTATGAAACCAGAATTTGGTCAGAATCTCATTTGAGTAACAGAATTCTAAAATCCGAGGTAAAAACTAAAAAGTATTAAAAAAGTAAGTGCCATATCCTGTAAAGCAGTGGCATCACAACTTCAAAAGTTCAAAAGACACATTTTAAAGTGTAATGTAATTTTGGACACAATTGAACATTCAAATTTAACAAAGTACTACTACTCCTGACATGTCTGTTTTCATTTCATATGTCCATAAACCCACACATGCCAAATGTGAAATATTCGCCCGTGAGATGTGGTTTTACAAGTGATGAATTGAGCAGTGAAATTCTGTTCTTTACAAAAAACCCACTGAAATGGATGTTTTCACACACTGTATGGCTAACATTTTACCTCGAAAAGTTCATTTTTTGTGATAGCATTTTCTTTTGTGTCGTACGTTGAAGAAGACATTTTATTCCCCTGACTTGTCCAAGTTACAATCCTGAAATTGTAAGAAATATGTAACATTGTCATATTTTTTATATTTGTATTAAGAAAGTGAAGGTGCACCACTCACCTACACATGATTCCCCATTGGTGGAAAACAAGCCGTTGTCATGGTAGCCGTCACGGCACTCACAGTGGTACCAGCCGGGCAAGTTGACACAAGTAGATTTGCTATCACACTCGACAAAGCCGTCCGCACACTCATCAATATCTGAAGAGACGAAAAGAAAAAAAGAGAAGAGAAGAGCAATAAGACATCCAATATACAGTCACTATCATGTTGGTTTCAAAATATGCTCTTCACAGTGAATGGGCTATTGAGCTCCATTCTTGCCTGGTAAACATTTTCAACATTGACCGATTCATAATTGATAAACAATGTGTAGCATTTGAGTGAATCCAGTCCGTAGGCTTTATTGATCAAGCATAGTTGCATAGCCAGAGAAGGACATCTGTATCAATAAAAGATGGCAGGGAATGAACAAACGTAATATATACAAGACTATTCTTAGACGCCAGAGATTTAACAGGCTTGTATTTTGAAATGCCAGTAAAAATCCTATACAGTCTAATCCTCCAAACACATGCAGGCAAACAAATAAATTCCGAGATGTGTGCACACGTTTAGTGAACTTTGCTTGCACATATGCAGTTTCTATAAGGTGACGTGCAAAGAAGCTCAGCAAAGGTCTTTGACACACCTAACACATGCTGTGGGTGGGTGTCAATAAATGGAGCTGATGTTTTCTCTCCACTTAGAAATATCCTTGACTCTGCCTCCTCCTTCAGCTCATCTTTAACAAGAGACTTAGATTACTTGCTCTGACACTCTTCACTCTATATTTTTGCTGTCTTCCCCCTCGCCATTTTCTATTCGCCTTTTTGTCGGTTTCCTTGTTTCTCTTGTTCACTCTCTCACTTCTCTTTCGGTTTGCAACAGGCCAACTTTCAACCCATTTTATTTTAACACGCAACCCTATAATTTTCCTGCAAAAAAATCAACCACGAACAAATCCAATATACTTTTCAACAATGAGCATAATACACACAGAGAGACAGATCGGTCTCACATTTCGGCTAACATTTAATTAAACGAAGGGCCAGGCCCACACAAGAGAGGAAATAAAGCCTGTTATTACGCAGTAGGGCTAAACATGTTAGGCCCAGACATGCATCGCGATTAAACGTGTCTGCATAGCCAGTGATGGCTTTTTTTATGACTGTGCATGATGCATGATGCTCTGCTCTAATTATGAAAATGGCAGTGTGCCGTGTCTGACCTTCTCCACGACTGCCTGCAACAGCCTCCCCCATAGAGCGACAGGCAGACGGGCTCATGGTCCCCCACCGCCCAGGCAGTAATGGGATTAAGATCTATTGACTAATGAGCCCTCAGCCTTTTAATAGAATTTCTGCAGCAGATTAACCGTTGATCAAATGTCCCGCAGATTAGGTCCTTATCTATTTAAAAACGACCCGCATTTGTCTGAGTAGCAGGTTTGTAAAAAAAAACAAAACCTACAGCATATGTTCGTTTTTTCTGTGTTCCATACTGGCCAGGTTCGAAAGGCTCTCTCTTTCGGTGTGGCAGATTTCAAAGCGAAAGCTCAAATTTTGCTAATTACATCAGTTTGGTGAGAGCAGAGCACCTCATTTTCTTAGGAGAGCACTGCTGGGTTAAAAGGACACTGCTTAAATATCATGAGTCTACAGTAAATAGTATAACTAGCCTATCTTTGAAAATGAATATAAAATCTCGCTACTCCTGCAGAGAAATATCCAATGCTCTTTGTTGCCTGTGAATTTCAGTGATAAAAGCACAGGGAAAAAAGGGAAAAGCTGCATGAGGTGTATTGCCAGATATATATATATATATAAAATAAAAATAAAAAATCAAGCTGAATTTGTTCGAATCATCCTCTTCTCCCCAATAAGTCTGTGTGAAATTGTTCAAAGTAAAACTGAGCAGTCAGACACTATTTATAACAGACACTGGTGGTGAAGTAAGTCTAAAAATATGCAAATGGGTTATTTTCAGCCAGTTCCATTCAGGAGTTTTAAAAGCTTGACTGTCTGGCTATAACAACAGAGGGTTACACCCCTCAACAAAAGATTCGCCGTTTTCTCTTTTATCTGAGCCAAACCTGTCAGCTACAATTATGGCACGACGCTTCTCAGCCTGCTGTCAAATCAACTTTTAAAGTGCTGGGGGGTTTTTTGGACAGTGAAGCTCACTGTTGTCGCACCATGGACTTGACAAGACTGAATGTGTGAGGTACAGCAAGGATACAACATGCTTGCAAAAGTCTCGCCTTCTCTTTTATCATCTTGCGTAAATGATAATGGAGGATCACTGTAATTAAATCATCAACAATGACAATGTGACAAGGGCGCTGGCTGGAAGCTCTGTCTACTGAAACACGAGGCGTTCGCTTTTGTTGAATCATAGATGTGGATGGCGCAGTATTTTCACTTGTTAAATCATGTCATGTTTTTCCTCTCTCTGCTTTGTAAAAAAACAACAAAAAAAACGACACAAAACAAAATAAAATCTGACTTTCTGTCTCTATCACCTGGAGAGGTCAAGGCCACGGAACAACAGTTAGTTTGAAGTTACTTCGCTGACTGAAAGACATGGAAACTGACAGAGAAATATCTACGCAAAGAGAGGAGGATGAGGATGGGAGCAGGGATAAAAGGATGGAGGAGGCGGTGGTGGAGGAGACAGGAGTAGGAGGAAGAAGCAGGAAGAGAAGGAGGAGGAATAGGCAAAGGAGGAGAAAGAGAGATGATGAGATAGACTGCAGTTATCCTACTCGTTATCCTGAGTGGCAGCCTGGAAACAAGGGCTCTATTAAGGCAGCTCTCGGAGGACAAAGTGAGGAACAAGTGGACGGTCTTTCCTCTGCACCCTCCTGGGCTTGTTATGCCACTCTGCCATGAACACAACCTTCTCTCTTTCTTCATCCTCTGCCTTCACCTTTCCATGTGTCCCCTTTTCACTTTGCCGGTCTATCTCGCTCTCAAAGCTGAGGCAAAAAGAGAGGTGCCCTCATCATCACCTTTCCTCATCCCTGCAGTTTGCTCTCTGTTTGAGCAGAAAAGGGCAAGAGGCAAAAGAGTTTAGAGTTCAGTCCAGCCTGCCCTCTCGTCATCCCTCCCTTTCATTGTCCCTGCTCCCGCCAACCTCTTCGCTTTGTCCTCGCTTCCTGTTCTGATCCTGGACAGGTACAGTTCTTTTCTTGTACCCCTTATTTCTTTCCTTCCCTCCACCCCAGTCGATTCCCTCCCCGTGTCTTTTCCCCGCTTTGACTGACAGATGGCCTTGGGGGTTGGGAAGCAGTTCTGCTGTGTTGCATCACTCAGTGCAAAACCTGTTACTGCTGCCACATGTACATCTAAAGTACAGTAACCTAATTCAAACAGATTTTTATTTCCATAGAGGTCTACCTGGTAATCCTGATTGACTCCATGAGGAATTATTCAGAAACATCGCTGGATCTCAACTGAACCTTTCCTCCTGCTCACAGGCCAGATGCCATGTGACAATAAGTGGATTTGAAAATGAGCTGAATTTGTCATGTTCACAATGACGGCTGAGAAAAGGCTCCAGAACCTTTAAGTCAATAATAATTTGTACAAAGCTTTTATTGGCATGTCCATGACACAGCGATAAGGTAAGAGATGTATTTCAGATCCCTGCTCTTTTATGTACAGCAAAGTGTAATTGAGTGATTGTCACTGGTCCTCAGTCTTCATTAAGAGAAAGAGCGAACTCAAATAATCAATCAATCATCATGCTACCCGAGGCAAACTGAGTTACACGCTGGGTTCCTGAAGATGAAACAGACACTGGAACGCAAATCCATATCTGCAAGCACTTGAGTGGGAGAGTGGCTGAGTAATCACAGTAAGTTGGAAACAAGGCCTGTGAACAAATCGGTAGCTGCAAGCGCATACAGAATGCAATCACTTACCTATAGCTGTAAAATTCCTCCACCCTTTAAAGTACACCTGAAATCACAATTTGTAAACTGCTTTTTTGCAGTCAAAAAAAAAGTTAATTTTAGAATGAAAAGGTTTTTTAGCAATATATCAGAAATGCTCCTTTAGTCTCCAGGCCTCTCAGCGGCAGGATGGATGCATGCGTTTGATTGACAGCCGAGCCAACAGGGGCACTGAGGCACAATATAAAACAACACCTGTGCCGGTATCAGCTACCTGCAGCTTATAATGCCAAGGAGTTGTGTTAGCAGCGGCATTTAAAGCGGCACTAATTGATATATTGGCGCTTATGTTGACAAACTCCCAGAGAATTATCACCCAACTCTGCAGGTCCCCTCAGCTCAGAGTGTTTTAGCAACTGGCTAATTAGTTAGCAAGCCTGCAAAATTATGTTCGCAGTGCACTTGTCAAACTGTTGATAGTTGTTTGGCAGCTCATTCAGCAAATCAAGGTGCAACACAAGCTAATGTGGGTTACGGTTCAGTCTCTTTTTGTGTTCCATAGCAGGCTGCTGTCTGGCTATTAGTCAGTGTCACTGTCAGTCAATAATAGAACCACGACTTTTTACTGCTTTATGCAGATACAGTTTTAAGCGACTGCGTGCAAAGAATCTACAGACAGACAGAAACAATGGCACTCTGAATGGTATATGCACAGATAGATGGTTCCATCATGAAACAAATTACACTAAATTACATTTTTCACATTTGGATACGGCCACTGTCCAGGGTGTACCCCGCCCAAGGCCCCAAGTCACTGGGATAGGCTCCAGTCACCCGCGACCCCTAAATGGGAACAAGCGGTGGAAAATGACTGACTGACTGACATTTGGATACTGTTTTTTTCCCCACAAAAGAGAGCACAGAACATGTCATTTACAGAGAAGACCTGTGTGCTGCAGCAGAGAAAAACATGCAATTTAATTTCCATTGGCAATTGGCCATACAGCATGTAGCTGTCCAGTGCCCTGTGCAGTTCGCTGCACTGCAGCGGCTTCAGCAGCAAGCTATCCTAGGGAGGTGTGTCATTTAGGAAGAAGCAGCAGGTTGCGCTCAGCTAAACGACAGCTCCGGCCATTAGCAGGGCCTAATTAAGACACACTAATTACGAGTGATGGAGTGAGTGCTTTGTAAGGCAGTCTCTAAATAAATAATGAATACATAATCACTATGCTTAAACAAGCCGCTTGAGCTTAAACAGTCACAGACCCCGGGGCCTTGTGGGTAAATTGTGGCGCAAAGGAGGGAGAGAGGGAGAGCTGCAGCGATGCATCATGGGAGCTGTCAACGGGGCGAAAAAATTTATGTGGTTTTAAATATTCACTACGTGTGCCTGAGTGCCGGGTGGGAGGTGCCCAAGGCAGATTTCAACTATGGTGAGGTTGTGATGTTTTTTTCTTGCGAGGGCTGCTGTTTTAAACTATACAACAGCACAGCATCAACAACTGCTAGCAACTCTTCTATCTGTTAATACACCTGTTCATAATCACCTGACCATCTGTATGTCTTATTATTTGCTATTTTATGTCCCTGCTTGTGTGACTCTGGCTGCCTGATTGTCTGTCTGTTGTTTTGTCTGTCTTTCAGTCTGCTAGGTTTTTGTCTGTCTAGTCTTTCTTTTTGTCTGAAACTCTGACAAGCTTCAAATCAATGCAAATGAGGTCTGAGGGAACAAATTGTTTATCTGGCCCCGTTCGACTCTCTCCCAGTCAATAAGCCAGCATGACCTCAGGGCTCCAAACTACTCTCACTGACTTGAAAGTTTCTTCATGAACTCGCCGGCCATCCATGTGTCTCCTCCCATCCTCGTACTCTTCTTCATTGCTATTTTTCCTCTTCCATTTTTACATCTCATTATAAATCACCTCCTTTTAGCCTCCCTTTCTTCATGCCCCATCCCTCTCGACTTTTCTCCTCTCATCTCCTATGACCCAATAATGAAATAATGAAACCCAATCCTCTCCTTTCTTTAATTCTCAACTCTCTTTTTCTACATATGTCTGCTTCGAACATCGCTTTTCCCTTCCTTCTTTCACTTATCTTCCTTCATCTTTTCCTCATAGAACAAGTGGGAAAGGTTGTAAAAATGTCATTGCCGAAAAAAGAATATGGAAGCTCTGATGAAAAGGCGCCATTCCACTCACATAAACAGAACGTTCCCCTCTTTAGATTACTTCTCTTTACGAGAGAATCACTTTGGAAGAAGAAGTGTGCTGGTAAATGATCACGACTTGAGAAAATGAGTTTTTCCTACCAATAAAACATCAATTTACAGTGTAGGTGTAATGCACCAGGGCTCCCTGACGGTGCTCTTGAACATAACCCTTCAAGAGTGTGTAGGAGTCACAAATCCAAATTGCATGATTAACACCGGACATAAAAATCTTTTATCTCTTTCTCCTTGTCCTTAAAGAACATTGTTGATGCTAAACTAGCCTCAGTGTGATTCAGCACGGCTGATTAAAAGTGCTCGAGATGACATGAGAGCGCAGATGAAGTGAAAGATGAAAGGGAGAGGTGTCCATCCACAGCATCTGATCAAATGCTCTTCTCCCTTGAGACACCCACAGCGTCCTTTGAGAAGCTAGCAAGAGGCCAGCCAAACAGCAGAGATGGCCATTAGTTACAGAACTGACAGCACAGTGACAGAAGATTTTAACTGGAGGCCAAACACCCTAACAAGCTTAGAGCGGTTTGAAAGGAGAAGATAATGAGCTGAAAATAAAGGAAATACAAACGCTACCTCCCAATTCATCTCATAGGAACAGTTCAGCAATTCCGTCAATAAACATGCATCTAAGGAAAAACAGAAGGGGATCTTCACAGATGTTATGTCCAATTATTTCATGCTGCGGATATAAGCTGCTAAAAAATCTTTACAATCCTGGGCCCTGTTTCCTAGAAGCATGTTAAAGCTAAGATGATCATAAAGCCTTTGTTATGAACATTCTTCCATTTTGGTTTTTTTTTTTCACAAAGCACCGTTAACTAAAGACACTCTTAAGACTTGTAGATTACAAGCTCCTCGTGCCCACTCCTCTTTCATATGGAGCAGCAACATGATTAGTTTCAACTATTGGTTTTGTTTATTTCATTTAGCCTATACTTTTATCAAGAACCACTGTGACACTGTGTATAAAGTTGTGTTTTATGCAACATGAGTGAAGATCTTTAAATGCAAGCGATAAATAAATAAATAGCTCTATAGGCTAAGATAGGTAAATTGGATATTACTAAGGAAAATATTTATAAAATCGTTGATTTGCATCAAATGGCCATGAATTGAGCATGATTAAATCTGCCAATTTCCATCACCATTCTCTTCTTTGTCAGTTATGCAAAGGCACCCAGAGCATTGATATCCAATACTACCTTCACAATGATGACTACACTGGACTACTGGATTTTAGCAAAAGCAACCTAATATACAGTACATATATTTCATCCTTATTTTTCATTGCAATTTTGAGGTAATGGGGGGGTTGCTTATTTTTTTAAATTATTTTTACATCTCATCTTGCCAAAGTGCCACTTTTCCTGATCTTTTGTTTTCTCTTTCAATAGCTCCTCTTCTTCTGTTGAAGTGCTTTTAATCACCTTTTTACAGTGCAAGGTCTGGCAGCTGATTTGTTTGAAGTACACCAGGTTTGCTTTCTTACACCTCCACCCAGTAACATGTATCATATAAAATGCTGCAAGCTCTTACTTTTGACTTTCATGATGTACTCAATGATTCTATGTTCTCTTTTGCGTCATTTTTTCCCCCCTTTTATGCTTTGCATTTTATGTATCTATAATGGTTTATGTAAAGTTACATTGGAAGTTAAGAAGCTGTGCATCTGCATTTGCTCTTAAGTGCTGTTTTCAGAAATGCATCTAAAAAATTGAACTGGTGTCCATAGAAATGGCCTTAGTCAGTCTTAACCTCTAAAAATGTAATATGGGAAACAAGACCTGGCGTAATACATTGGGTCAGTCCCTGCTTCTCTGCACTTAATGAATGTTACAACAACGAAAATGAAAAGCCAAATGAAAGGGGCAAAAAAATTGGAGTCACAGTCAAATAGTACAGCAGCTGCAACCTTATCAAGACACAATGTGTGTAGAGTTTTCCACATGAGAGAAATTCAGTTACAGGTAAGTGATCAATCACACAAAATAATGACCTCACTCATTCTATCTGGCATTCGAGCACTTGCAGGTTAAAAAAACCCCATCAGAGACCTAATATGTCTGTTAAAACCTAACTGTCAAACATCCGAATAGTTATGGTAGCACATTTTTATTCTGGATTTCTCCAAGCCAGGTAAAAAAATTGACATTTTACCCAAGCCATATAAGGAATAGTGGTAGCCTGGGGCTACCATATTGTCTATGCGGCATGTTTGGGGCACACATTACATGGCTGCCCTTGCGTCCATTTACATCCATGACTGAAGTGAACGTGCCCTTCCGCAGCTATATCCTGCATAATTCATGATGTGTCAGAGTTCTCCACTAGCTGGTGTCTGTCAGCACTGCGTGTCCCCTGTCCCTCCCCATCCATTCCCCCTGAATGGTAATGACATGCCACTGAGCACGCACGCACAGTCACAAAAAGAAAACACAACAACACACATCCACATACTTGTACAATTACACACAGACACAAACATAGACCCAAAATATTACACATATGAATACCACAACACAGAGACGTACAACAATCCACAACGGGGAGCCAGGCTGACAATCCGCAAACCGTTAAGAGTCTTCTCATGCGTCGTAAATGTGTGTGTATGCTTAAAGGTGTGCGTGTGTCTATCTGCACTGCCTTGAAGAGCGCCTGTTCGGTGTCTTATGACAGGCCGTCAGTTTGCTTCTGCAGTAGCAGAAGTGGTGGAGTCCCTGGGGAGGCCTCTAAAAGCTCACAGGGTTCTGCGGGGTGGGGAGCCCAGACTTAGTGAAAGCTTTTCCATGTTCATCCACCCAGCTCTGCGTCTCCTCCTACTGCTGCACCGACTCCACCAGCCTCATTCCGCATCCAAATGCAGAGGGGAAAAAAACTAAGCACACTAACCCCTACCCTCTAACCACCCATCCCTCTCCTTGCATTTCCCATTCCATCGCTGCATCTGTCAGTTTTTCCCCAACATCTCTGTATCTTCCTTTCCACTTCACCTCCTCTCACCCCCCTCCTAGTCGTTACCTCTCTTTCCTCTCACTCCTTCAATTTTGCATCCGTCACTCTCCCCGTACATCTCCATCTCTTTTCCCAAACTAATATTCTCACCCCCCCTCCTCCTTCCCATCCTCCCCTCCTTCTCCCAACTAGTAGAGCAGCATATCCAACAGTACATTAACCTCCATACATCTCTGTGAGCTTCTCCAGTAGACACTGGCCTCTCTGGGAGCTCCTGTCACATTGTGAGGCGACAGTAAGAAGGATCCCCCCCACGCCCCCCACCCCTTTTCACACTGAATTACTGGTGAAGTCTCTAAACAGCGCCAGAGGCTTTAGCCCTGTGGCAAGGGGCCATGACGGTGGTCCTGGACTATAAAACCACAGAAATAAAAACAAAAAAAGCACGAAGACAGTTGCTGTCACAAAGCTGACTAAAACAAGATCGGGAGGGAGTCAGATTGTGGGATGGAGAAGAGCGATAGACATGCACACTGAAGCAGCAGCTGTGGTGACAAGAATCTTGTCGCCTGAGGCATGAGGAGCGTGCAAGAGACTCGGCGTGCATGTGAGCGCTTGTTTGTGTTCGCGTCCCCGAACCTCAAATTTTAATCAGCCTCAATGATGAGCTGAGAGGAGCCTAAAAACAGACGGATCCCTGAGCCACCAATCATTCATCCCCTCATTCCTCTCATGGTGTGATTAAGAAATAGACAACTGTATTCATGGAGAAAATTGTTTGCAACCAGTTGTTTTACAGTCACATTTAATCAAGAAAACATCCTTCACGCAAATTACAGTAAAACATAACTACTCACTTACTTCTAGTTGTATCTACCCATACAGATAGTTTTGGTGTCATTTGTTCAAGTGTTAAGAAACCTGCCCCCACCTCAGTCCAATGCCGGGGAATGTAGTTTTGTTTGTGATGCTCACAGCATTGAAAAATGTCCCTTAATAGTTCAACATTTTGGGAAATACGCTGGTTCGCTTGCCACTCTCAAATCTAAATATGAAGCTGCAGGAGGCAGTTAGCTTAGCATAGCATCAATACTGGAAACAGGGGGAAACAGCTAGCCTAGTTCTGTCCGACGGTTACAACGTTGAGCTGCCAACACCTCTAACGCTCATCAATTAACACATTATATCGCCTCCTTTAATCCATACAAAAGTGTAAAAAGTGACTTTCTGGAGTCTTCACTAGTTGCCTGGCAACCTGACAACAAGACTTCAGGAAACCACCGCACCGCGTCAAGAAAGAGCCCGGTACATAATCCCCCCTTAAACCACAACTTGTCGTATTTATTTATGTTGTTTTTTTTAAGGAATAAACAAACAAGATATAAAGCGTTAATTTAGTGAGTATTAGAGGTGGACAGCAATGTAACAAAAAGCAGTTGCCCCTGATGCACGGGCACTCAGAAAAGGCAATGAATTCCTCCAAACAAATCAAGGCACACTGTTAAGGTCTTTAAAAGGTCAAGACAATCCATATATGTGTCTTCATTTCTATTATCAGTGACAGTGCTCATTCATTGAGTATTGAGTACTGGTGTAATGAGAAAGCCAGATGTGGCTGAAAAATCTCGCATGTATGATTAAAGCTTGTCCTTAATTCACTTGGCTGTGTGTGCGGTTGTGTGACCCTGAGGAAGACTAGTGTGTGGTCGATACGTGTTGGTCTTGTTTTTAATAATGTAGCCACTGTAATAAACTACAAAAGTTAAAAGGCCTTTAACAAAGCAGTGTGCTTTGACTTTTTAGGGAATGAATTGCCTTTTTTTGGGAAGGAGATATGCATTATTTAAGAACAAAAATCTACCCCAAACCTAACCTTGATATTTTTGATCTGACGAAAATAGCAGTGTACGGGGAAATACAAAACTGACACAACAACTGAGAAATGTTTCCTACACACTTTACATTTATTTGTAGATCTCTGCTTTTGAGCTACAGAGTGATGAATAGAATCACTTGCCACACAATTTGTAAGATTTCTCCTCTGATGGACTATTCTGCGACTGTCTTTTGAGGCACAGGACACACAAAAAAGAGAGGGAGACAAAAACAGAGAGGCGGAGATCTAAAACACTATAGAAGGTAATGAAATGTGTGATTGCCTGGGCCGTGCCATTACTAAGGGACGAGGTCCTAAGAACCTTCTCTGCCACAAAATGGGGAGGAGGACAAGTCATTATGGCTAGCTGTGTTAACACATTCTCAGTTGCTCTAAGACACACACACACACACACAAGCACACACTCCCCCTTCCTCGGCATCTCAGAGCAGCACCATGAGGAAATTCATTTATTTTAAGACGGGCAGTAAAAAGGACGCCTCGTAAAAAAGGTCCTTTATGTGCAATCAATACCTGAACCAATGAGCAAGTAGAGAGGCTCAGTTTGCTTCACTCAAACACGAGCGCACACACTGAGAGAACTATCATGACTTGACTTTCTATTAGCTCGGCCACTTGTCTCCTCAAGGACACTCCACGAAAGGTTGAAACGGGTTATGAGAACGGTGTTGCTGCTATAGATTAAAACATACGGTGCATCGAGCACAGCCAGGATTATAGTCTTCCTTGGTTATCTTAAATCACCAGCACTGCAGGGGAAAACACACTGAATAGGATCCAAAGCCCAGAGTCTTATCACAAAGTTGTGTTTGACATATTTCAAGGCATGAGAGCAAGTAGTGATATGGTCTTTGCTACTGTATAAACATAGGCTGACTTAATACTCGGCTAAGCTATCGTGGCCTATCGGATATTGTGCATCAGGAGTTTGTGCAGTTGTAATTTGGATGTGACATAGAGCCCATGAGGAGGAATGCATGCTGATTAATATGGGCCGTGATATGGGGTAATTCCCATACTGCTGCAACTGCAGTTCAAATCCTCCATCAGGCCATTGGAAGAGGTACAAGCTCATTATTCACCATGGAGCTCAGACCCACACAGTCAGACACACACACACAGAGGCACAAACACATTCGAACACACACACAGTGAATATAGCAGAGTGTGAGCACTGGAAACATCTTAGCATTTACAGATCAGCTGTTTTGTCGGGTTCAGGGCAAAGACAGCTTCACAAAGTAAGAATTATCTTAAGAGCCCAGATATGCCAAGATAACTAAAACAACAACTTTAATCTTATGTTTGTTCTTTTCCGTGTTAGATATGAAGAAAGTAAACCACCTCCTCACTTTACAGCACCTCTTCTTCCCGTTGCTCGTCCCTTCGCGCACATTTAGTCAAAAGTCTTCGTTGTGCTATTTCTGAGGAGAGAAACGCAGGAGTGGAACTAAAATGAGCTCTTACCTGTCTCGCATCTCTTTCCAGTAAATCCTTGCTGGCAAACGCAGTTGTTAGGTGAGACGCAGGTTCCCCCGTTCTGGCACAATCCATCACACATAGCTAGAGGTAGACGAGAAGAGAAGTGTTATTACTCACTAAGATTAACGAGCATTAACTATGTAATTAGACCAGCAGCAGCATATGTATTTGCATACTGAATAAGAGCTAATTTGGTGATGTGATTCATTACAGGCTCTCACGATATTATTTCACGTGATTAATGCATCTCGCCAAGGTTAATTCAAAAATGTTCATTATCCATGGGTAGGCTGTTAGTTAATGTGTCCCCAGAACACAGGGAAGTCATTGAAGCTGACAGAATGCAATGGAAATAAATGAAATATATACACAAATCATACCCTGCTTCACCCGAATAAAGAATAAGTATTAAAAACAAAAGAAGCCCCATTTATTAAACGGAGTACCACAAGGTGGTTCAAAATTTGTTAAACAATTCACTCCAGCAATTTAGCATTGCACTTTATTTTGATTTTTTTTTTTTTAAATGGTCAAAATTTAGGCAAAAAAGGCTGCGATATCCTCACTTTTATTGACTGGTTTGGATCAAGCTCCCAAAATGCTGGATGCCACGTTTGCCATAATGCAACCAAAAGCATCTTTCACCAATCCCTCCCCCTGTCCTCTCATCAGGATAACCCTGATGACATCACAATGTTATGTGATTTAGGTGAGAATGAAGATGAAATCCATTTCATATTTTATTGCTCATTATATGATAATTTAAGGACTATACGTTTTAGCAAAATGTCCTTACTTCGGATGGATGATACTAAACAACTTGAGCTGTGTTTTCGGAAAAGAAACTTTTTTGTGGGAGATTTTATTTGGCAAAACAAAATAAAAACCTGGAAAAGAAGACAGTTCTATAGTTCTTTGTACAAATGCAGTTGAAGAAGATAGTTCTTGTCTGACATTAGTAGGAAAAAGAAAGTGGAGGGACAGGGTAATGTCACTGCAAATGCTCTGTTTTTAAACTTGGTGAAGGCGAGACTGGTGGTGGACTTCGAATGTTATCGGGTGAATGGGGATCTGGGCATGTTTGAGGCTAAATGGAGGGTTGGGGGGGGTGCTGTGTTCGGTGCAGGGGGGCGGTCTCAGCTTCGGGCGCATGTTTATGTAAGATTTTGAAATTTGGTAGTGTGTTGTATTTATGTATTTTCTTTCATGTATAGCGCAGGGTGATTAATAGTTGTAAAATGTGTGTTTACAGACAATAAAGTTCTGTTCAAAAATCAAAAATCATGTCTGACAAATGTTTCACCACTGCAACCATATTTTTGGTGTCTTGTAAGTCTACTTGGGCTGGGCACTTATATGTGCATGACACATATATAAATACCATAACTAACATAACTTACCTTTGCAGACTGTCCCATTGCCAGTGTAGCCCGGCTTACAGGAGCAGCTGTGGCCTCCAACCATGTTAAAGCACAGGGCATTGTCATCGCAGTTGTGGAGCCCGCTGAGGCACTCATCATGCTCTAAAGACAAGAAAACACAACAGACGTCGATCTCAACAAGCTCTTTAGTCATATATACAGTTGTATTAAATATATATATAAATGCAACCACAGGGGGGCACAAGCCAGTGTCTTCATGTGCCAGTCCCAAGTCTGGATAAATGCAGAGGGTTGTGTCAGGAAGGGCATCCGACGTAAAACACATGCCAAACTAAAAATGCGAATCATGACAATGACTTCCATACCGGATCGGTCGGGGCCCGGGTTAACAACGACCGCCACCGGTGCTGTTGACCTACAGGGTACCGGTGGAAATTGGACTACTGTTGGTCGAAGACGAAGAAGGAGAGGAGGAAGGTGTGTTCGTAGGCAGAGAGAGAAGAGGAAAGCTAAGAATGTAGGACTGACAGTAGGGACTTTGAACATTGGGACTATGACAGGGAAGGCTAGAGAGTTGATTGACATGATGCAGAGAAGGAAGGTGGACATACTGTGTGTCCAGGAGACCAGGTGGAAAGGTAGCAAGGCTAGAAGCTTAGGAGCAGGGTTCAAGTTGTTCTACCATGGGTCGGATAGGAAGAGAAACGGAGTAGGAGTTATCCTGAAAGAGGAGTTTGTGAGGAATGTTCTTGAGGTGAAAAGAGTGTCAGACAGGTTGATGAGCCTGAAGCTGGAAATTGAAGGGGTGATGTTCAATGTTGTGAGTGGTTATGCCCCACAGGTAGGATGTGAGTTAGAAGAGAAGGAGAAATTCTGGAGTGAGTTAGATGAAGTGATGCAGAGCATCCCCAGAGGTGAGAGAGTGGTGATTGGTGCAGATTTCAACGGGCATGTAGGTGAAGGGAACAGAGGTGATGAGAATGTGATGGGCAGGTTTGGTCTTCAGGACAGGAACGCAGAAGGACAGATGGTGGTAGACTTTGCAAATAGGATGGAAATGGCTGTAGTGAACACTTTCTTCCAGAAGAGGCAGGAACATAGGGTGACCTATAAGAGCGGAGGGAGAAGCACTCAGGTGGACTACATCTTGTGTAGACGTTGTAATCTGAAAGAGACCAGTGACTGTAAAGTAGTTGTAGGGGAGAGTGTAGCCAGACAACACAGGATGCTAGTGTGTAAAATGACTCTGGTGGTGAGGAAGATGAAGAGGACAAAGGCAGAGCAGAGGACAAAGTGGTGGAAGTTGAAAAAGGAAGAATGTCGTGTAGTTTTCAGGGAGGAGCTGAGACAGACTCTGGGTGGTCAGGAAGTGCTCCCAGATGACTGGACCACCACAGCTAATGTGATCAGGGAGACAGGTAGGAGGGTACTCGGTGTGTCATCTGGAAAGAGGAAAGTGGACAAGGAGACTTGGTGGTGGAACGAGGAAGTTCAGGAGTGTATACAGAGAAAGAGGGTAGCAAAGAAGAAGTGGGACACTGAGAGGACTGAAGAGAGTAGACAGGAGTACGGGGAGATGCAGCGTAAGGTGAAGGTAGAGGTGGCAAAGGCCCAACAAAGGGCATATGAGGACTTGTATGCTAGGTTGGACACTAAAGAGGGAGAGGTGGATTTGTACAGGTTGGCCAGACAAAGAGATAGAGATGGGAAGGATGTGCAGCAGGTTAGGGTGATTAAAGATAAGGATGGAAATGTATTGACAGGTGCCAGGAGTGTGATGGGAAGATGGAAGGAGTACTTTGAAGAGTTGATGAATGAGGAAAATGAAAGGGAACGAAGAGTAGAAGAGGTGACTGGTGTGGAGCAGGAAGTAGCAAAGATTAGCAAGAGTGAAGTGAGGAGGATGTTGAAGAGGATGAAGAGTGGAAAGGCAGGTGGTCCTGATGACATACCTGTGGAGGTATGGAAGTGTCTAGGAGAGGTGGCAGTAGAGTTTCTGACTAGTTTGTTTAACAAGATCTTGGAGAGTGAGAGGATGCCCGAGGAATGGAGGAGAAGTGTACTGGTGCCAATTTTCAAGAACAAGGGAGATGTGCAGAGCTGTGGCAACTACAGAGGAATAAAGCTGATGAGTCATACAATGAAGTTGTGGGAAAGAGTAGTGGAAGCTAGGCTAAGGGCAGAGGTGAGCATTTGTGAGCAGCAATATGGTTTCATGCCTAGAAAGAGCACAACAGATGCAGTGTTTGCTTTGAGGATGCTGATGGAGAAGTACAGAGAAGGTCATAAGGATTTGCATTGTGTCTTTGTAGATTTAGAGAAAGCGTATGACAGGGTGCCGAGAGAGGAGCTGTGGTATTGCATGAGGAAGTCTGGAGTGGCAGAGAAGTATGTTAGAATGGTGCAGGACATGTATGAGAGCTGTAAGACCGTGGTGAGGTGTGCTGTAGGGGCGACAGAGGAGTTCAAGGTGGAGGTGGGTCTGCATCAAGGATCGGCTCTGAGCCCCTTCTTGTTTGCTCTGGTGATGGACAGGCTGACAGATGAGGTTAGACAGGAATCTCCATGGACTATGATGTTTGCGGATGACATTGTTATTTGTAGTGAGAGCAGGGAGCAGGTGGAGGAGAATCTAGAGAGATGGAGGTCTGCTCTGGAAAACAGAGGAATGAAGCTTAGCCGCAGTAAGACAGAATACATGTGTGTCAATGAGAGGGACCCAGGTGGAACGGTGAGGTTACAGGGAGCAGAGGTGAAGAAGGTGCAGGACTTTAAGTACTTAGGGTCAACGGTCCAGAGCAATGGAGACTGTGGAAAAGAGGTGAAGAGGCGAGTGCAAGCAGGTTGGAACGGGTGGAGAAAAGTGTCAGGTGTGTTGTGTGATAAAAGAGTATCAGCAAGAATGAAAGGAAAGGTGTTCAAGACGGTGGTGAGACCAGCAATGCTGTACAGCTTAGAGACAGTGGCACTGAAGAAAAGACAAGAGGCAGAGCTGGAGGTGGCAGAGCTTAAGATGTTGAGGTTCTCTTTGGGAGTGACGAGGATGGACAGGATCAGGAACGAGTACATCAGAGGGACAGCTCATGTTAGATGTCTCGGAGATAAAGCCAGAGAGGCCAGATTGAGGTGGTTTGGACATGTTCAGAGGAGAGACTGTGAATATATTGGTAGAAGGATGCTGAGGTTGGAGCTGCCAGGCAGGAGGTCTAGAGGAAGACCAAAGAGGAGATTTATGGATGTAGTGAGAGAGGACATGAAGTTAATTGGTGTGAGTGAAGAGGATGCAGAGGACAGGGTTAGATGGAGGCGCATGATTCGCTGTGGCGACCCCTGAAAGGGAACAGCCGAAAGGAAAAGAAGAAGAAGATTAAATATATATATATATATATATATACACACACTTTTTTTAAAGCACATGTAAAAATGTAGTAGCAACAGTTCAGACAATGTCATTTTATCCACATCTGCAAATCACTACCAACAAAATAACACTTGATTAAAGAAATCTGAATGTTTATTTTCCTTGTAAATATGAGGAATGATCGCATCCAGCTGGTAATGTTTTTATTTTCCATTAAGAAAAAGAGATTTGAGACTCAGTCGTGGATTAAATGATTTGATAGTTAGACAGCTGCGAGTCTAGCAAGAAGACATCAGCAACAAACATCCGGCTTGCGTACGTGCCGTTTCTTTATCTCCCATCATGATCGGTCATATGAAATGGTTTCAGATGTTTGGCTGTAATTTGTTGTTCTTTCTTGGCACAATAGAAGGGATGAATCTGAGTTTTAGAACTACTGAAAATAAACTCACATCCTGTATGAGTTTAATGAGGTGCTGTCTGGTGTTGTAATTTGCATTGATGAGCCACTGGCCTTTAGTTTGATTGGCGTAAATTGGCACAAGTGGCTGTTAAAAAACCTGATTTCAAGATGGAGCCGCAGAACTGCAAATTTGTCTTGTTTTGTTCGTAAGTTCAGTTGTCAGCTGTGATACCCGGAGCTCTTTCACCTCCGGTTTTGAAAATCAGGGGAACTACACTAGCGGACTTATTTCCGTCTTTTCTGTTGTCATCAGTGGAATTATTGGACGTTCTGGTCAAAGGTGCATCCAGTGAGAGGAGAGGGAAACGTGGAGCCCGCACGCTCTTGCACACCGTTACCGGGAACATATCTCTAACGCGCGCTCACTGTGCAATAGACTGGATGAGACTTTTATTAATCTCATGCTTCATGGAGGCGTGGCTGCGTGGATCGATACCGGACTCTGCGCTGCAGCTGGCAGGCTTCCGACTCTTCAGAGTGGTTCTCGACACAGAACTTTCCGGCAAGGGGTTAAGAACCATTGCGTGGTGGGATCATTTTATTAATGACGTTATGGTTTCTGGGGAATGGCGAGAAAACGTTTGAATGTCCAGATGTGGAAGGAGCATCAAAACACCGAGTACAAAGCCCGAAGTGAAGGATGATGTCGTCAACTTCTATCAAACACACGGCAAAGTTATGCCACAATGCTAATCCACAGACTATGGATGCATCAACATTTGACGTTATGTAGGCTTTAAGCATCATTTGCCAATGTGAACTCGGAGTATGTGCTATATTGTGGAGTACTGAGTTTGTACATTGACAGAATGGATGTTATATTGTCTATATTTAGAAAAACACAAAACGTCTTTGAAAATACAATGATGGAAAAGAAAAAAAATTGCTATCGACAATCTTTTAATTACAACAACATTATCCTGGAGGATGTTGTGAAGAGCAGTCACGTTTTTCTGTGTCATTATTTTTGGCCTGCTTCCTGTTTACACCGGCACGCGGATGCGCCGTGTACATGATTAATCACGTGATATGCGTTTTTAGCCGTGGTAGTATGGACAGAGCTTATTTTGGAAACGGGGGTGAAATGCTTGTCTACGCTGAGATCATTTTCGTTATAAAAACGCCGTTTTAAATGAAAACGTAGTATGGGCATTTGAATAGCATAGAGTACATATTAAAAATATTATAAACAAATAATGAATATCTTGTCAATTTTATATTTATGATTCTTGACCTGCAGTACTTGCTTTATCTTTCTCCTATGTTAATTGTTTTGCACCAAAATACCGAAAGCAAATGTGTAAACCTATTTGGCAATAAAGCTGAACCAGGACTCCATAGCTCTCATTGCTGCTGCTGCTGCTGCTGCTGCTATGGAGCTGGAGTGATATGGTTTGTTATGAATATCCCTCTGACAAGCTTGACTAATTGCTACAGCCCAGGACAACATACTGTATCTAACTGGCAAACACATCTCTTCCCCTCTATCTGGAGAGGAGACTGAGGGGGCAAAATAAAATGTAAGAAAAGGCCTGAATAAACTACTATACAAATCAAACAGTCCAAGTACAAATATTGTGATGACACCACATGGAACAAGTACTACAAAGTCAGTGTTGAGTAAAGCAGAAAACAAAAAATAGGAGGAAATGTGTGATAAAGTCTTATATACATAATACAATAAATATTGATTAGAATTAAAATCTTATTTTTGTGGTATACTATTTACTGTAAGCCCCTACAGAGACATTAAAGGATTATAATACAGGGTGTGGAATTCATTTTTTTTTTAACCATACATGTTGATTTTTCCCCACAGAGTAAAATGAACATAAATTGTTCAGTATATTTATTTTGTTACTATAATAACCTAATGCTGGGGGGATAATGCAACCCATATAATGGTAAGTAGACCATTAAGGCTACAGGTTACCAATGGCGGATAAAACCTAATTTTTAATGTGGTCTACTAGTCAAAATATAGCCCCCATCTTGTGTTACCTTTATAAGAGAGGAATATAATAGCTGAAAAGGAATTTCCTACTTATGAGTCATATATTTTACAGAAGGGAACAGAATTTATAAATAGGCCTCGGTAGAAATTAAATCATGTAAATGATGCAATTTAAAGCCACAGGGGACAAGTTTTCTTATTTTTACGATCAGATCCCAGTATTTGTACTTCAAATTTATTGTCAAGGAGCTGTGAGCTCAGATGACTGTGATTTGATTTCTGTGGGGGCTGCTGGATCTGAACACTTTGCACGTTTGAAAATAACATTATGTATAGCTGTTATTAAGGTGCATGATATCAGTAGTTTACAGCCTGTATTACACCAGACACCACAGCTAACCCTTTTTAAATAACTTTAAGACTGTTACCACCAGCTGGAGCAACTCCACTGCTGTGTGTCAAACTTGCAAACAAACCTTTTGCACTAACGATTAATGTTGATTCCCCTTAAACTGGAGTCCATCACAAGGGTGTTGACTTATTGAACTCTTCTGGCCTTATCCTCTGGGGTCTCCATGTTTGTTTACATGGTGAGATGTTTTTAGTTTTAATCCCTGCTGCAACTAAAATACTCTAACTGCAAAAGCAACTGAAAATCTCATCTGATGCTGGCACAAGACTTAAACTAAACAGTTAAAGAATTGCAGCTCCGCTAAGCCCTCTCCCCTGCTGTGTTAACGGGCACTTTAATGCACGCCCTTCATCTGCCCCTGAACACAAAGGCAGATCTTTATCCCTCTGAGACACACAAAAAAAGAACACTCCTCTATCGTATCTTGGAGATTCACATAAATATTGCTTTCTGATAAGTACTTGCTTACCGAGCACATCATCAGCTGAAGTGCACAAAACTTTCTGGACTTGTTTTAACCTTCTAAAATCTTCTTAACAGCTCCGTATCCCATCATGACCCAAAAGGATTCAAAACAAAAAGTCGTTTTTTTGGCAAGAGGGCTCTCTCTCTAAACTTCAGTGTTTGTAAAACATTTAGTAATTTAACCAGATAACTTTTCTCATTTCATATTATCATGTGTTTATAGTGCAGAGCGACCTTTCAAAGGATGCTGGAAGGACAAGTAGTCAACTAAATCTCTTAGAAAAAGGTTAAGTCTCTTGGAAAACAGAAAGGTGCTAATCTGGGGGCAACAATTTGGACTGTTTCTAGTTATTTTTGTGAATTTCTGAGCTACAGTGAGCCTGACAGGGGATGGAAATAAATTAATTTCTCTCAAGTGTTTCCCCTCACATTTTGTTCAGACATTAAGCAAATCTCAGGAGCCTTCCTCCACCACAGAGATACAATATTTGTGTGCGTAGTACCTACTTATGGGTATTTTCCCACAACTTGGGGCTTTTTAAATGCATGCAATTTTGAAAGACAGTGAGGTTTGAGGACTAAAAGATGACACCTGAAGAGTGAGAGGATCAGAAATGTGAATGCTTGTTGCAGGGGACCTGAGCCGCATCATCCATTTCCCTGCCATCATCCAATCCATTACATCTCCTGAACAGACCGTGGGCTCATCCAAATTGAAAGTGACATTGTGATGAGCTCCTCCATAGAGGGTATGATGTATGTGTGCATGTGCGTGTGAGATGGATTGAAGGGCACTTAGGAGGGCCCACTGCTCTGCTCTTGTTGCTGCATCTCTCTCACACACACACACACACACTCACCTGCTGTTGGGCAGAATTAAAGTCTGCTCATCGGCATATAAAAACAGCAATAGGAGCATAGGAGAGATGAAAGAGAATAAGGTGGGGTTTTTTTCTCCCAAGGTCACATCTGCCAGAGCAGCCAGTCATCAGTCTGGACAGACAGGGCAGCAGAGCCACCAGGTGTTGTGTGTGCATGCAGAGTATTATCACCATGACCCGTGAGTGCAGTATTGGTTACTTGTAATTTTGGTTATTTGAAAATGTAGGCTTATTACTGCACTCAGTTTAAGCAACTCTAAATTAAATCACCAACTAAATCCCTAAAATGTGTGTGTGTGTGCGTGGGCTTGTTTTACTATATTTGTGGGGTCCAAAACCCAGGAGCCCACTATACTTGTGGGGCCCCGACAGCTTTGTGGGGCCAAAATGCTGGACCCCACAAGTTTAAAGGGCTGTTTGAGGGTTAAGACTTGGTTTCAGGTTTAGGGTTAGGGTTAGGGTTAGAATTAGGTTAAGGTTAGGGTAAGGGTAAGGGTTAGGGTTAGGCACTTAGTTGTGATGGTTATGGTCAGGGTAAGGGGCTAGGGAATGCATTATGTCAATGACGAGTCCCCACAAAGATAGTGCCACAAACGTGTGTGTGTGTGTGTGTGTGTGTGTGTGTGTGAGAGAGAGAGAGGTATTTCCTCGCTGACTGCTGCTGCTGCTGCTGCTGCTCAGGCTGTAGACAGATAAACAATCAATTATGTACAGCCTGTCACCAGGGATCTCTCTCGAGCCGGCCTTTTCTCCTCCTGCTTGACTCCCTCCACCTTCTGCCAAAACAACACCAGCCTCAGCGAGGTCTGACCTCAGGCTGCTTTCCAGAAAACACTGTAGCCTCGACAATTACAGGCCTGAAAGGAAGATGATCTTATGATACGAATGTCAGGGAAGAGCGTCCTTTGCTTGCTCCGTGACTCTGCATTGGTCTGCAAGGGTGACAAAGATGATGGGAGAAAAGCAAAAGAAAACCACAAAAGAGCCAATCGTAACACATTGCAGTACATGAAATTCTGATTGTCTGGACAAATGTTGTCTTCTGTTTACTTAAAGCCAGTCTAAGTGGTCTCATTATACATTTAATGTGATCTACACTGTCCACAATTCATCAAAGGTGCATTGTTTAGCAACACCAACTAATTATAAATACATTCACTTGGATAATTATTGTATATAACAAACAAAATTACTGCTTGCAAGAATAGCAGCCTCTAACCATCCACCCTGAGTTTTACTATGTGGGCTAAAAGTTGGATTTCACGGGGAAATCTTTGTATTGCTTTACTGGACAAACAGGAGGAATGGCATTGTTTGTCCAGCACAAACACACGGGAAATATTGAAAGACTAAGGGCCGTGGAATAATACCTTTCAGCATATTTAAACTTGCAACTGATTTTCTGTTCACTCCACTGCTCCACTATGATAACCAACTATTCCCTAACTGTGTCTGTCTGCCGTTTGATGCTGAGAAGGTAGTGTACAGCGGGCTTTTACAATTTTTATTCACTGAAAACAAAAGCTATGAGAGCGGTGAGCGTGAACCAAAACACACAGGCGCTGGCCAGACAGCGAAACAATGAGCTTATTAAACTCACTATAAAGCTCCGTAAAGGCAAGGGAGGCTGCAGATTGAGGTGATAATTCTCTGGTTCATCACTATGAGTGACGCCTCTCATGTTGTCATTTGATACATTGTTACTGTAAAAATATTTATAATTTTCATCAATGCAAAAGAGAGCCTTAGTCCAAATCCTCTCTGTGACTAAAAGCAATGGAGATAATGGCAGATCTTTCATATTTTTGATCCATTCCTGCCACAAAAAAGTAATGAAAGTAATTATTCAAAAGGTATCAGTTACTATGACATCAATATGAAGCTTCAAAAGGTACCCGGTGGAGTGTTTGACCACTAGTAGCACTATGGAGCTTTGTTTTTAGGACCCACATGCACAGGGAGCGTACCGGGTGACCTGATACAAAGTCCAGCCGCTGGTTTCACACTATTCGATCGACAAGTGGTGGTAACGCCCAAAGAAATTTAGCAATGTGCCAACAAAAGTAAGGAAGAAGACGACCTCAAAGATACACACAATGTGTTTTGGTAAGACACACTTAAAGTCCACATAGCTTTTGTTTGTTAACAAGAAAACTCCATAGGGCACCGTTAAAAAGCCAAACACATAGCACGATTGCCTTCGCCAATCAGCAGCAATTAAAGTCCTGTAAGTTCAATTGCCCGTGCATTATTCAAGTAGAATACTTGGATGTCGCGGAAAAAAGAAGTAAAAACTCTGTTTATCCAAGTCCCCCCTGATGGCAGACCCTTTGCGTCGTCAGGCTGAAAGTCATCTTTTCTGATCTCGGTTGTTGTCTAACCCCCTGCTCCACCTCTGGCCCCTGTCCATCCCTTACTTTCTCCTCCGCCTGGCCCTCCCTCCGTTCCTCTGCCTCAGGGGCCCGGGTCTGGTTATCACAGGATTAGAACAAGGACACACACCCTGCATACACACCTCGGGCACAAGTGCACGCATGCACACGTACACCTAGCACACGTGCACAGTGCACACCTCAGGACAGCCTTCTTTAATAACATTCAAAGGGAGAGAACAACCAATCCGCTACCTTTCATGGATTAGCTGCTAATCTCACAGAGCGAGGAGCACCGCGGGCACTTTGGGAAAAGACGAAGAGTAGAGGGGAAGAAAGAGGAGGAATCTTGACCTTCAAGATCAAGGATAGAATACTAGTCAAAGAAAGGGACAAAAGAAAGTTGGGGATGTTTATTTTGCTAAAGGCTCCACTGGATACAGAGCCTGGGCCGTGTCACGAAACTTGGTTGTACATATTCTATTTGATCAAGTACATGAAGTCCACGTGTTCCAGTCTACCACCAGCTGGGATCTGAACCTGCGACCTCCCTCGCTGCAGGTGGTCTTGATGTAAAATACGGACTTCTGTCAGAGCTCGCCAACCTACTGACAAGCTGAGGGGAAATATAACCAGGGCTCCATGCTGTTTCGTCCAGGCTTAAATCTGCGGATCAGTCCTTTAATCCAGTATTCTGCCCATAAACACTGAGCTGTGAAATGAACTACAGTTCGACTTAATCCTCTGGGCCGACTGGTTCACATACAACACTGTAATGCATGTAGAAATATGGCTATCAATACCGGGACATTGTTTCTGCTGAGTTTGCGATTCGTTAATTGGTGAAAGCCATTGAGGATGATAAAGACGATCGTATATCATGCGAATGTAAACTGTCAATAAGGTTCTGAAGGGGGCGGTTTAATGTTTCCTTCCACAGCTGTAATATTTCTTCTGTGGGCAACTTAGAGGAATCAGCACTCCCTTTGGACTCTTTTCAACAAAAGCAGATGTTCAGTTGCTATTAATAAGCAGTAGATTCCTGCAGCTACTAGCTTAGCACCTTCCGATTTTTATTTTCATCTACTGCCACGAGGACCAGAGAGGTGACACTAAACTCAGCATATCAACAAGTAGAAGGAGAAGCACCCTGGTGTGTTTTCCACCATGCATTCATTTTTTCATTTAAAAGGACCCCGAATGTTATTGTTGACACCTAATTTGGCTGTAATCTATCTTTCTAATATTGGCCAAGAGGTGAGATGTGCCTAGTAGTGACTGTGTTCAGTATCAGGCTCTCTCTCATGGTGGGTGTGTGGGAGCTGATAGTCCAATAACTCAGTGGGGAGATTACGACGGTAATTTGACTGAAGCAGGGAAAAAGTCATTACGTCAAGCCTCTGCATAAGCCTTGGTTTAATCACACAAATTGACTTTTATAAGGAGACGCATAGCTGTGTATTCCACTACAGTGACTTGAAGGCATTTTAATAGGAAACTACATAAAATATAGTGACACAATTTAATCCGCTGGGTTTGGGGTATTAATCTTCATTGCGAATCTGGGGAATGGGCACACAGTGGAAAAAAGACAAATGAGTAAAACAATAAAGCTTGCCCACAGCTCAGAGGATTAGAGAAAAGGCGGTGAGTAAAATCACATAAGGTACAGTGGCTGTATCTAAAGATAATATGGGAAAAAGACTGAGTAAGCAAGTTCTTTCTCTAAATAAATCACAAGAGCACAAGAAAAGAGATTTGTTACTCCTTCAAAAAAATATTCCTCAATCTCAGTTCTAACTTGTTCATGCCTTTCAGAAGCCTGTTCATAAAAAGACACAAAGTCACAAATCCTTAACTTTGCTCTATTATTTCCTGATTTCCATTGACAGGGGAAGAGAGGAACTCGACAGGGGGCCCAGATGGAGCAGGAAATGGGAGTTTTCACCGGGTGTTCGTTGTGTTGCTGAGTCTTACGGCTTTAATTCAGACTCCAATGGCACGGCAGGAAGGCTGCGGGCCTAAATCCTCTGACGTGCAGCGCAGGCGGCCGCCAGCCCCTTCACTCTGCTGCAGCTGAGTTAGTTTGCTTTGGTGCAAATTGCTTTTTTAATTACAGACACTGAGGAAATGCAGCATGTTGCCTCCTCTTCGGAGATGATGCACACAGGGAGCTACTTAGCATCGTGTTTCACAAGCTGCAAACAACTGGTGAGAAATGAGGCGGATCTGCCACTCATCACTGTGGAATGACGTTGTGTTATTCTAGCTGAAGGACAGAGACATTACATTATGTAAGGATTACTGACTCAGATTTTTCTTATCTATTTGACTGTGTGTGGTCCTGCATATGGCCTTATAACAAAGCGATAACTTTAAATAGACACTGTAGGAGACTTTGCAATAGTCCTTCTGTGTTTCTGAAGCCTCCATTACTCCTGGCATTAAAATACATCACTCCGTCGAGTAAATCCTGACATTTGATTTTACACAGACGTTACTGCCTGCTTCATGTTTGTTCTCAATACATTTCAAACTTTAAACTCCTGTGCAAACACTTTATTTTGCTTACAACTTTGTTCCAATATTTGGATAAGATTGGAGATGGATTACATGGCAACAAAAATTACAATTTAAAGTAATATCAGTTGATATCAATATATATCCAGATATAAATTAAATCAATATTTCTGATCAATCAGGATGATGTAACATGGGACTTTTCTATCATATGTATGAAATGTTATCTACGATAACATAAAGACAAACTATAGTGGAAGAAGCTATTATGAACAAGCAGGGCTACTACCACAATCATCAACAACACAGACAAAAAAAAAAAAAAAAAAGACTGTGAATCATCCACGCAATCTTTTTAGATTGATTTGGTTTTCTTTTGAAAGTGATTTAGTTAACAACTTTGATCAGGAACAAATGGGTCTGCCGCCTCCACTCACAGTCTCACTGTTTCGCAGTCTCTGTTTCTCAGGTTTTTTTGTGACTTTCTTTCTCCGTATCACAAACACACACACACACACAGAGTACATTGACACACCAGACGAAGACTGTACACACACACACACACACACACACACACACACACACACACAAATGAGGCAGAAAGGCCACAGACACTTTGACATTTCCAAAAAGGCCTGAAGTTAATCTATTTTATTTTTCAAGTTTTCAAAAGGATAAAAGTCTTCACACCAACTCTGGAAATCTCTTTTAAAAAGCTCAGAGTTGCAGATATGTTTAAAGAGTTTAGAGATTCATATTAACTCTTTCTTATAGAATACATTTGTGAAATTATGGTGTTTGACACATCTAAGGTTTTAACAAAGCAGGGAGAGAGATGCGCTTTGTAATCTGCACAAAGCAAACGCGGTGCAAAAATTGATTCAACACTTTCTCTCAGTGTTAATTCTTTTCCCTGCAGCTAGCTTGTGCTGAATCACAAAGTAGTAAGGCTGGTATTGATTTGTGTATGTGTTTGTGTTTTATTTTAATGTGCCGCTAGTAATCAGAGCAAAACCAATAAGAGCAAATCAAACTGAGACATTAATCCCTATGCATATGAAATGGGCAGACCGTGCATAATTACAGGGTGACAGATTCACAGATAAGTGTCTAACCAGGTGCTGTCTGGACTATGACGAACAGAAAACGCGAGAGGAGGTGTGGCACATGGCTAACAGTGTGTTCTACAGGTGATGTATGATAGCTGTGTCTGTCATAGCATGGTTTTCTATTACACAGCTTCCTTATTCTGTCTCACGCTGCATTCTGACACTGATAACTCACTACGTTTATATCTGAATGCCTGGCTGCCTCTTCCTCTGCCCGTCTCTGAAAGTCTGTGCGTCTCTTGGCTGCAGAATTTATCATAATGAAATCAAATAACATCCTCCAGTGTTGGACTAAAAATGCAAATTAAATCATTTCTAACTGGCAATAAGCTACTGTAGGTATATAAAATGCTTCTCTTTAAAAGCTCCTGCAGTAGAAACCTGCAGTGAAGATACATCCTCCTCTTGAATCTCTTTACACCTGCAGTTCCCTGCTCGTCTCCACACCGAGTAGAGAAATGCAGATATAAAATATCATCCTTGTTTGTGCTACTTCAAGTCTGCTAGCAACCTCCACACAACATGGTTGCTCTGGAAGCTGGAGCTCACAAAGCCAATATAAAAACAGCGCCTTCTCCACTCGATTCCAGCCTGTCAAAAGGCCAACACAGGAACTCACCTGTGCAGGAATAGTCATCGATCCTGATGTAGCCCGTATGGCAGATGCACATGAAGGAGCCAGGGGTGTTAACGCACATGGTGTTCTCCCTGCAGTAGTGCTTCCCTTCAGCGCACTCATCAATATCTGAAGAGAAGGGCGAGCGAAGGAGAGAGGGGGAGAACAAAGCTGGGTTATGTGTCTTGCTATCACATTTTTATCTAAGTGCAACTGAACCTCTAAATGCCAATGGCCTCCGAATTGAAAGGTCATTATATGTTTAATTATGTCATAGATATTAATATAGCTTCACATTAAAATGTATCAAATATTTGTTGGTAGATTATAGACACCCTCTTTGTGGTGCAAATTAAACAATAAGTTTCATCAGTATTCTGCATTGATACCTCAAGTCAAAGACCCGGACGTTCAAGCCACATGATCGATTTTGATTTGCTCTTTGTTTTTTTTTTTAAACCTCTTTAGCTAAGTGACGTTCAACAGCTTCATCAGCTTTCCCTCTAGGTACGCGTTGTAAAGGGCCTCATTATAATTTTAATAAGTTTGAACTGTTTCTGAGGTCGAGTTTTAATGACAACATTTTAACAATCTAGCAAAATCTGTGGAGAGTACCTCCCATGATGTATTATATAATGCATCCTGGTCCCATGGAGAGGAGTGGGAGACCAGAATTTCTGTGGAGGAAAAGTTTGAGCTGACTTTAGGTGTAGGCCTGAATACATTTGGGAGACAACCACTGTTGACTTTGTTTTCAATAGTTTTTACTTTATCTGACAGGACAGGAATGTTTGAAAGCGTGCAACAGGCAAAGAGGAAGAAAGGAATGGAGACGCTGAAGTTAAGTGTATGTACAGAAACGACAAACATAACTTATTTATCATATTTGTTGATGCACATATTTGTCAGCGTTGCATCAGCTCGCCTTCTGATTATACAAACAAATTAGCTGACCGAGCTGTTGTCTTGTTCTAAAAAGTTGCTGTTGATGTTTAGGAGCTTTTCTGAATTCATCAAAGATGTTGGAATAATTGACTTTGGCTTTCATTCATTTCTATTTAGGGATACGACGACATGAACTTGTAGTCAGTACTGATTTATTAGAAAAAAAGATACAGCTTTGTCTGACTGATTTTCACAACATGTCTTCCAAATGAAATAGAAATGCGCTGTTTGCCCATGTCCTCCAGGATGACACAGAGAACCCTTTCCTGATCTACATTTACATTTAGCAGACGCTTTTATCCAAAGCGACTTACATATGAGTAATTCACATTCACAAACCGAAGGCGCAGCTTCGGGAGCATTTTTGGGGTTCAGTATCTTGCTCAAGGATGCTTCGACGCATGGCTGGGGGATCGAACCGCTGACTTTCCGATTGGCAGGCAAGCCACAGCCGCCCTGATCTGATCTCCTATCAGCAGGACGACATCTTTTCTTTGTGCCTTCCATTGTGGTTAAGGTTTGGCTAGGTTTAGGCATAAAAACAACTTGGTTAGGTTTAGGGAAAGATCATGCTTTGGGTTAGAATAAGTCCTTACTTAAGCTTAGGGGAGATCTGTCGTCATGGTTACAATAATAAACACGTGGTTAAGGTTAGGGAACGATCGAGGTCATGGTTAAACCTAAAAAAAATAAATCCCTCTGCCTGTGGGTTGGAAACTCTGGCCTATTTTGGGTGTCTCCCCCATCCTGGGAACCATCTTGCGCAGTTTGTCCAAGTTGGTTCTCGCTACAGAAGGTTCCTAAAGGCCTCTACGCAGCCAGTGGGCAAGGCCTATTTGTCTTCATCAAAGGGAGACAGAGATCAAAATGCAGAGGGTCCTTGAGAGGCGGGCACTGAAGCACTTAAGGTTGCACCTCTCGATTTTCTATCTATACAAAGTAAAGCACTCCACATAGTGGCTTGGCTGCTTTTCTCCAGACCTCTACTGGTCATTCAGTTCAACTTGAGCATACTTTACATTTTATATGCTGTACTGCAGAGTGACAATTATGCGACAAGAGAAGTTCATTCAAAAGGCTCTTCTCGGATGGATAATAGTATGCTGGGACTTACGTGAGGTCACCAAACTTAAATGTGCAAATAACTGGATAATGGTGTACTTTGTCCCATCAAATGAAGGGCATGTCAATCAAGTACATTCTGTACATATCCACACAGTTCTGACAAAGAGGTCTAATCAGGCAAAATAAGTGAAAACACCTGTGCGGGTATACCATGGGGGTCTAAGCCCTTTAATTGTGCTCTTAAATATGAACTGTGTGTATTGAATTTCTGAAGTGCCCATATACAGTATTTGTCATATTAAACCCCCTACGCACCCGAGGTAAACCCACACTTATTTTGCCTGATTAGACCTCTTCTCAGGTCTGTGTGGCCGAGCGCAGACCACACATCTCCCTTACCTCCATGTTGCACCTGTTGAAGTGGGACAACATGCATCTTTATGTCCTGCTCTGCATTTACTGGATTGCTGGTGTGATTCCAGCTTGGAACAGGTATTTTTGTCCTTAATTTCCCAGTGTGGGATCAATTAAGTTTATCTTAGCTTTATAGGTAGGATACATTGAGTTTGGTGTCCTCAAATAATGCCCAGCATAGTGCCACCCAACTTCAACCTGAGCACAGGTCTAATCAGCCAGAATAACTAAACAGAGCCACGCTGGACACTGACTTATTGTTGTGGTTATTTTGCTGGTGAGTCTTACTTTATAAAATCTTAGCTGACTGTTTGTACCCTAGTGTGTACAGTGTACTGTTTACCCTACCTGCCTATCATGAAACAACAGGAAAAAAAGGAAGGAAATGTGAGACTGGTGAAGAAAGTTGAGCACAGCAAGCTAAACACTGGAGTCTTCTGGAATTAGTGAAGAAACGAAGCACAAAGACATAACTGAATATGCATCAGGTGGCCAGAAACATGACTCCAATGGGAGGCTCATATTGCCTGATAATTAGACTGAATTGCTGTTTCGTTTCACTTCATTCATTTAGCTTGACATTGTGTTCGTGTTAGCCGATTTCTTATTTTTGCCTAACCATTCAGTAGAGAGCGGCACAGGCTATCTGTCCCGCCAATGTCATTTTCTGTTGCCACGGAAGCTGCAGTAGTGGTTGCTAAGAGCATTTAATGTTCTTCACATTGAAAAAAAAAAATGTGTTCATCTTACGAGTTGTTTTTTCTGTAAGCTCACCTACTACATCCT
>CM022474.1:9531479-9567435 GCA_011952105.1 Coreoperca whiteheadi | reverse complement strand
TATATATATATATATATATATAAGTACTGTAGCATAAAATAGAAATACTTGAAAAAAATGCAAGTGCAGTACAGTAGCACTGTGCTTGAGTAAATGTTAATTACTTTTTGCCACTGTCTGAATGATGTTTTGAAAAGAGAATGATTTAAAAACTGTTATGGTGAATGAGGCCAGAATTTGCCATTTGATCAACAGCATCCCTTCCCATTAATTTAAAACCGATAGTATCTTCAATTATGCAGATTCCCTCAGACGGTCTAATTACCTGGACAACTGCTCATATCGGTAAATTAATGTGAGATCTGCAGGAGCTGTGGACAACTACGCTTTCATGTAGCACCCTAGTTACAGCAACACACAGCTCTGCGGCTCGACTTACACTCTGGCCTCATCCTGATGAAGGTGACAAAATATTGGGTATATTACAGGGAGTGTGTAGACTGTAGATACAACAAAAATACAAAATAGGCCAAGGCATGTACTCACAAATAGATGCTCTCGAGAAGAAGAAGGCTGTATATTGACATGGCAGCTGTCAAGGTCATATGCAGAAGTATCGGAATAACTTTGATGTGATGTTTGCTCATTAATACCAGAGATGCACAGAGTAGCAGTTATGACATGGTGTTTGCTACATATTTTACCAGAGGGTAGCATTGGAGATGATAAAGTCATAATTTTTTTAACGATGCATCTGGTAAAATTCAGTCAAGATGTGAGATGAGGAATTCGGCTGAAGCGCCGTCAATTTAGTGTGTGAACGTTTGAACTCTGAGCAGGTTTTTCGTTGCTTCACCATCAACGTGAAATGACCTGCTCAATGAGGTATACAGCATGTTTTTCAATCATGTAATGTGGGACATTCAAAAGGCAATCAAGTAAAACATTGTCTGTTTTTATAAGAGAGCTGTGCTGATATAATCAATCGCATTGTGGTTTACTTAACAGTGCAACATGGCTGGAGACATCTGAGCCTTGGTGTGCAATCACTGATGAATGACCTCATTGACGATAGGGGACTTTAATTTTTCCCCCAGCAAAGTGACACTAAATACTGTACATGCAACAGAAAGATCATGTTTTTATATCACAAGTTAATCAACCGACTTAGAAGAGAAACCGTCTCTTTAATAAAATGCACTCTGAAAAGCAGCTATTGCATCCTGTGGACACAAATAATGAGGGGATTACAGTCCCCCATCACAAAAGGATTATGTGATAACAGCATGAATTCAACAAAGTGTTTTCATGGGTATTTAGCAAATGTCTGCATTATTTTGCAATTCGCGTTGTTTGTATTTCCATTTCTTTACATTTCATTTTTTGATTTAAAATTCAATCAAACTAACAAAAACAGCCCAAATATAAAAACGCGGCACTCAGGTAACAAGTTTATAAAGACTACATATTTGAGGGAATTCTTTCAGGGCAACAGAGAGTAATGTGACGTGTTCATTAAAACACAAACCCACCAACTAAAATTGGGAAACACTGATCTAATGTATTTATTGTCTAGTGGATGATCTAAGTCTGTGGAAGATGCTTTTATACTGTTCCAAGATGAATAGCAGAAAACAGTTTCTTCTGAAAGGTGGAAAATAAGCCAAGACATCACCTACCATGCTGATTCGTGACATGACCCGGCAGGAATAAAAGAAACAACCGATCTGGCATAAATGAAAAATAACACTTGTATTATCCTTTACAAGGGCATTAGGGCTGGGTTTAATATGTATATTTATTTTTTTCCCCGATTTAAATCAATCTTCATTTAAATCTTTCGATATGGATTCATTTTTTTTGGCAGAGAAGCGCTGGAGTGAAGCGCTTGTGCGGCGAGAGAAAAACACTGCGCGTGAGTTTTGTTTCTATGCGAAGCAGACTGACATTAGCTGGGTAGCTTAAAAGCGAGAAAAACACCCAGGTCAGAAAGTGGTGTTTACCCGTATTTTTTCGGCTGTCAGCAGCCCGGCAGGAGAGACCCTCCTGGTGCGCAGGACGCATACTTTTCTTTTCTCTGACTGGGTGGAAATCTGATGTTTTCACATCACAGATGATGAAAAAAGGCATTACAACATGAGTATTACAGGTAAAACATGAGACTCATGTAGGCCGATATTGATTGGCAGGTAGTCTGGAAAAAAAAAAGGGACGAAATAGTCGAATCTTCGTATTGATCAGCCACTTTATTTTTTTTTTATATATTACATAAGTAAATGAATGAGAAATATATAGGCATAGTGGAAAACCACAAGCCACAGTGGCTGGTGAGCAAAAAAGTTTAAGATCAAACTGAATCAGACCGAGCAGTAGGCGCCATGACCACTGTAAATTCTTTAGTGTAAAAATAACACTGAAAAAAACCTACCCCGTCCTCCCAAAAGTAAAGAGCAGGTTCCTCTCATGACCCCTTTGATGCAACCCCGACACATTCACAAAAACCAACCACATATCCACTCTTGGAGGGCAAATAAACTTGAGCTAAAAGTCAGGACGTGTTATTCAGAGCCATGCCGTACCTTCACAGTAGGCATTATCGTCTCGCAGGGGGCGGAAGCCATCCTTACAAACACAGCAGTCTCCTGCCTCCAGGTTCACACAGTCGGAGTGCTCCACGCAGCCGTGGCTCTCTGAGCAGAAGTCATGACCTGCAGGAGGCACCGAGAGGAAAAGGTTGAGACCCAGAGGAGAGAAGGGGACAGGACTGGTGGAGGCATACCGGGCCAGTGGAAAGGTTATGTCATAGTATCACAACCTTTTCTTTGAGTATCTATACTGTGGCTTCTTTCCAAGGCATATTAGGGCAAAATGACATTCATTTGCTATAATTTCCCTGTGCTACATGTGACTGGAAAAAAATGTAACACTTTGCAAATAATGTGACTCACATGAACAAGTTTTAGCCACTTTCCTACAAATTACAGACACTTTGTATTATTGTTGTTGTTTTAAGATTGATGTGCAACTTTACAGGCAGCCATTGATTTCAGTTTCTGCCAGCGTGTAAGAAAAACCTGCAATAAAATAAATCATATTTAAAATAATCACATTCCACCATAAAAAAATAAATGCTATACGGCGTAGCAGTAATGCAGTACAGGATGAGGTTTCCTCCATACCTCTGCAGACTTTGCAGCATCTGTCACTCAAGGTGATCTGCTCCGACTCTGCACAGCTGAGTTCGGGACAAGGCTCACTGGGGACCACTCGATGCATGGTCCGGTCCTGTGATGGGCAGAGACACAATCCTCTTGAGCTACGTCTTAGGTCCACTCTGCCCCCCTTAATTTGCTAAGGGCCTGGATGTAATTACGAAGGTAATTATTCATCTACTGTGTTTCCTTTTCCACTCGCCCACTCTCCGTCCTCCCTGTGTGTTCATTACAAACCAATTACTCATTGGTCAATAGCAGTTTTTTCCCCAAACTACTCCGGAAAGGGAAAAACAAAACAAAAAAGCAGTCTTCTGCTCTCGTCCTATTATCCTCAATGATTTACATCATGATTCATGATGCATCTTTATTATACAAACAGTGAATCAATCTTCTGGATTATCCCTGCACGTGTGTTTAGTCAGAGTATAAAACTTGATTACGGAGTTCCTTTTCCCAGCATGCCTTTGGCAGGTCTCTCTGATGATCTCATCCATGTCCCTCTCACTGATGCCAATTTTGAGTCATTAACACTAGACACAGTTGAACAAAGACAATAGGTTTTTCTACCTATTTTTAGTGTACAAATCTTTTACTTAAGGATAATCTTAAACCAGTCCATCTACAGGACGTCTCCATGAGGTACGGAAGCGGTGTATGCACGCGTGAAATTCTGGGACAAACGTCCCCTAAAAGTCCCCAAACAACTTTCCAAACAAGCTGTACTGCGTACTTCTTGCCACCCACTAGCAAAATATCGCACCCCCCTGCAGCCAGCAGGCAGACAGAAGATCAGAGACGTGACAAGCATCTGTCAGGGGAAGCCTGCAGGAGTCTGCAGCAGTGGGCTGACTGACAGCCCTCCCCATCCCCATTTCTTTGATCTGCCTGGGACTGCCAGTCAGTTAACTGGGACTACAGATGGGCCAGGTGTGGGAAAGCAAGCCAGACAGCTGTCTCAAACTGCAGATTCTAATGGAGCTTTGCAGAATTCATAGAGGAGCTGGTTGATATGATAGAGTTGGGCGATTAAAAACTTCAATTCACTTTTCAGTGATTGATTGGGCATGCCTGGCATAATGTCATCATGTGAATTACTCCCAAAAGTGAGCGACCCACCCATCTGGCGCGCCAGGCAGACAAAAGCAAATACTCTGAATAATTGGGAAATTAATATGACTTGGGACCACTGTGGTATCTCATGATTGAAACTGATGAATGGCTGTGGCATCCTATGATTGACAGGTGCACTGCTCTGGCCTCCAAATGAGAATTTAATTACAAGGATTTGGCCAATTTCTTTAGCCCACAAAGAAAACGATGACAAGCCAGATCAATGAAATTCAGCTGAAGTGGACAACCTTGCATCCTGGCTCATTGAGGCTTGATTTATCCTCTCAGGTTGGGCCAAGGTAGCTGTGGAATGAGTATGTAGTGAGTTTGTCAACACCTACAATTTTTACATTTAACAAATTAACAGAGCTGAAGTGCTTGGTTACATGAGTTGTTGTAGTGTCTCTTCCTGGAGAGGATTGATAAAATCATTTTGAATGAGTATGTGTAAGTGTGTTTTTTCTCTCTCTAGGTGTTTGTGTGTGCTGACATGACTTACTCTGCATTCAAACAGCAGGCACCTGCCAGAGGAGTCGCGCACAGCCTTCTGATCCCCTTCCACCAGCTCTCTTCCACCAAACAGGCAGATAGCTGGTAGTAGACACAGAAACATCATCAGCATGCCCACAGATAAATGCACAAACACATCAAAATAAACATACACGTAAAAGCACATTGCTCCCTTGAAAACACATTTCGTTAAAATCATATTCAACATAAGCTGTAATTTTGTTGTGTTTTAATGAATTGGGATTTCGATACATGAAATAACAAATCAAAAAAAGGATATTGCCGTAAAATGTTTAAGATTGTTCTATATTATGAGAGTTCAATCTGTTGTTGAAGAAATTCTCAGTTTAATTTACTGTGATTTATTCGTTTTTCTTCCAAAAATTACAAATTGTTTTATAACTTTCATTTAAGCAGATTTAGAAAAAGGAATTGTGAACGGATGAATCTACCACTCATCATGCGCAATTAATCAATACATCCTTTTTGTCTATAAAATGTAACAAATAATGACAAATATCTCATGTTTCCAGATTCCAAAGTGCGGTATTATAATCGCTTATTTTACCTGACTAACAGTCGGAAAACTGAATGTATTCAATTACAAAATAACAAAAAACAACCCAGACATGTTTGGTATTTCCTCAAGCTATTTAATAAGCAACTTCTCGTCATATAAATCGCGCACAGTTTTATCCCACTACCCTCCCCCCCCCGCCCAAATGTTCATACACTCCTAAACTCAGTTGTGGACATGAACGCTGGCGCAACAGCAGGGGTCTTATTTAACACTCCTGTTTTACATGTATGATACAATCTGTCCTTGTTATTTTTTTTTCTTTTAAGTCCTCAGGTAAATTGAGTCAAACCTAATCAAGCATATCAAACCCAATTAAGCAATGCTACTAAGGAAGAGATGAAATAATTACCATGCAGAGAGAGAAAACACTCCTCACTGCAACACTATGGAGAATGCGTTTCATATACTTATTGGGCAGAAAGTCTGAGTTTGATGAGCAGTTGGGGTCAGACAGATTCAGGCTGATATCAGGAAGAGAAATGATTGACACCGCAGGTCAGGTCCTATCACAAAGCAGTGTATCATGAAAGCGAAGGACTTCTGAAACAGCCATTTGACGTTCTACTTGACAGATCATCAAAAAAAAAAAAAAAACAGACTCAGAACTCGTCCCCGCAAGGCCTTGTGCTGCCAGATAAGGCTTTAATTTGGAGAGCGAATCATGTCTTTGTAGTGGGGAAACTTGCGGCGCTCTTCTCTCCAAAGCCGGAGCATGCGTAATTAGCTGTGTGTTTGTCTACCTTGTTGAGATAAGTAAGCACAGGGGTGTTGAGTTTAAGGGGATTACCTGCTACGTGTTTATATTTGTGTAACGCAGCAGCAGATTCGGAGTCATACTTTAAATCCCTGTGTTGCAGCCCCGACTCGTGGGTCAGTGGAAATGATGCCGACGCAAGCTGATTAGAATCCAAGACTAATGGTTTCTTGCTGATAAAGAGTTAAATCGTGTCTATTGTTTGCTTTGCAAGGGAAGGAAGAGAGCAACGGCAGCAGTGTGTGGGAGTGAAAGTTCTCAAGTGAAGATGTGGATTGGGAAATACTATATTGAAAAGAAATACTATACATACGTAAAGTCTGCTAAATGTTTCTATCATCCATGGCCTCTAACCTTCTAAGTCACAGGTGAGAACCTCAGTTATTAAAAAAAACCCAACCTAATTCACAATGAAACAAGCATTTTTTTTCCCATAGATTTTGTTTATACATTGACAGGCAGCTCGTTCTGTCTTTTAAAAGCAAACACATCACATGTCTTTAATTTTCATTTGGGTTAATATCAGAAGAATTCTGGGGTGCGAAAAGCTTATATCCTCTGAAATCCATTTTTATTGAGAGGGGAATTGAGCGAATATGAGATGCAGAGTGCTGCGGTGAGGAGGCTAATAAGAGTTCATTGCTGAATTTCTAGTCTTGTGGAAAAAAAAACCCCAACAAAATACAGACCCCCTTAATGCAGATATGTGATGAAACAGAATTATTTATCCAGCAAGAACATGCCAGTGCTCACAAATGGAAAAAATGGACATTTAAGAAGACACTATCGCCAGGGAGAGTGTGCATCATTTCAGGCGTTTAACATTTCTTTCTTCTTCACTTTTCGCACAGCCTCAACATGTCTGCCATAAATAGGAACCACTTTACATCACATGCAGTGATCCCAGATTTACTGGCGTGATTGGTGGCCATCTGTGTTTTGAAGTCAGCTAGTGAATAACTGATTGGTCCATGTATATGCAAAAGGATGGACCCATCTCAAGAGCCATGTTAGGAGGTAGCTTAGCAACACAGCAGAGCCCTGGTCAATTGTCAGGCAGCCCTTGTGGAGGCGTGATGTGTGCTCTAAATCTGGTGGTGGTGGAGGTTGTTTTGCTGTTGTGCGTGTTTGCGCGCAATTGTGTCCATGATTGTACAAGTGTAGGAGGGTGATGGGGTTAAGGGCACTCCACTCACGCTGGCACTCCTTGCAGCAAGCACCCTTTACGTAGGCAGGCGCTGTGCCCGCCGGGCACTGAGGGGGAGGGCAGGAGATGGCCTCACATTGCACCGTGCCATTCTGGTGAAGAGAGAGAAACACAACACCTTGTTCAAAGAGTGACTACTGTAGGCCAACGGATACTGGTCTGATACTGATAGATATTACATGAATATCATTAAATAATATGCTGACACATCAACAAAAACGTTTTGGATTGGGATCCCTTAAATGTGGTAATTACAGAATTGTGACCATGACATGTACTGACCATTTTTACAGTTGAAAAAAAAAAACTCTCCAGTACTCTCAAGTGGCCACAATGTAAAGGAGACACATATGCAATGGAAACATATCTTTGGCATTTTTTTGTACTGCAATTTTTTACTTTTTTCCCCAACACATATACACCAGTACTGATCTATCTGTGATAAGCTATTATCAGCCGAATGTATTGTTTGGTTTTTTTGAGTAGGAAACATCTATATATTGCTCCTAAATATATAGATCTTCTAGATAAAACTATTTGTCATTTTGTCCAAAATCTACATTTAAACAAATCAACTCACAATTTATTCAAGGTATGAATTCAAATCATTATTGGACACAAACTAAGCCACATCTCTTTTGTGGAGCAGGTTATGCTTTGGCAGACCAGGGCTATATAAAACTGAACGGTGTGACACAACTAATACGCTAAATGCTTCCATTTTGGAACTTTCTTCTCTCAGTAGTCAGCACTGTTAAGCTCATTGGAAATTGCCAATGGTGCAAATTTGTGTGTCAAAGTGCACCAAAACTGAACTCTGCTCAAACAGCTGGGTGATCGCGCCCGACACAGACGCTCTCCCACCTATCCTCCACTCTGTCGCATTTTTTAAAATTTGCTGGAAGGGAAGATTCTGGCAAAAATCAAGAGTATGCTTACCCCTTAAAAAGTGTGGTTGCAAATCTACTCATAGCCTACAGCAGATTTCCACAATAACCAGTGAATCTAATGTGTTTAAATGCTACCCCCTTTTCTCCGGCTGTGCCTGTAATTAACATTGCTTCCACGGATGAAAGCTCTGTGACAGCAATATCTATGAACCTGATCCACATAAGTGATAACATCTTAATGCATGACCTTTGAATTTTAAAAGGTCACAGCTAATTGCCACACATAAGGAAAGGAACATATCCCATCTAATTCCTTAATTGCAGCCCGGGAATGGCGACACACCGTTCCCAGTGAATAAAGCGATTTCATTGGATGAGTGGGCAGAACAAATCCCTGATGATAATTATCATCTGTCAAGAGCAATTAGGTGCGGTGCACTGAGAAATATGTGATTTCCTATTTTTTGCATGTTGGGTAGTGGTGCACGAAGGCATCTCATTGGCTGGTTGGAGGGGTTCAGTAGCAGCGAATGAGTTTCATGTTCCAAAGCTGAGTAGACGGACAGGGGGTGAAATCTGTTTGCTGATGTGGTACAAGCCCCAGATCTCCAATCTCTTCTAATTCGCTTTTTGGCAATTATTCACAGTTTATGCAGCGCAAAGTAGACCCTTGAGAGAATTGAGCATTGCTAAGCACTGTTGTTGCTGTGTCTAATCCGGAGTACTGTGGAGGTTTTCAATATAGTATCTGGTAACTGGGGCAACCCTCCTCTAATGCAAGGAAATAATGAGAATACAAGCGGTCAACAATGGGGCCTCTGCATTCTGCGCCTCCACCCAAACAAGAAAAAACAAAACAAAAGCCAAGATCTACAGTGGAAACAGTGATCATGTAAATGTAGACACTCACATAAACACAACACATAACTGATGTGTGTGCACAAATACAAAAAAAATAATAACACAGTTATTACATGATGGAAAATGCATGTTCTCGCTTTCTCTAACAGACACACACACATCCAGTACACATACATATACACACTCAAATCTACCCACACACATCTATTTATTTTATGACCCACTCACATACCTGTAAACATGCATGTATTGCATGAAACAACCACACAAACACATACTGTACGACAAGCACATAATTCCAGATTCACACACTCAATTAGAATTGAATGCCCTCCCTTGCTCTTTATTACTCTAAAATACACACCCATGTGCCCAGTGTACACGCACACCAACAGGCGGGCACACACACACACACACACACACACACACACACACACATACACACACACACAAACTCAGTCTAGTGTGTGAAGTCCCACCGAGCATGTGCAGTTTCTGCAGCCATCTGTCCAGCCCTCGTCCTCCCTGTAGACGACCCCCTTGACGCTGCAGGTTCTCTCACAATAGCAGCCATCCAGCCCATTCATCTTCTCCTCCGCCCTGGACAGCTGCTCAGCCCCCCCCAAACACACACACACAAAAACAAAAGGCATGAAAGAGAGAAGACGAGTGTCAGCATTGTTGTGTGTCTATATTCACATGTAGAAAGCGGAGCTTCAAAAGCAAAGCAGCGGTCACAAAAGTAAGTCATTAGACACCATTAACACCATTTACACAAAGAGTCTCTGCATCAGAGCAGAAGACACTTCAACAACAGCCACTGTCTAATGTTAATATGTCACCACAATATGCCTGTTGCAGTTAATGACAGTGACAGAGTATATTTTATGCTATAGCACAAATTGCAATTGGAACAGTTCATTTAGTTAAAATGAAGACACATTACATCACATTACCTTGCTGGATGTTTTAGCAAGGATATCCTGCAGTTCCATGATTTTCTGCACAAGCCCGTGGAAATCATTGCAGGTTGGGCATGCTGAGGTACAAGAGACCATACAGTATACTGTAATTCAGTACAATTTACGACGATTGCAAATTAAAACAGTATACAACACATTTTTTTTAAAGATTTAAATTTTTTTTTTTATTAACCTTTTTCAAAATATACAAAATTCCTGGCAAAAACTGGTTTATAGAATCACTATCTTTAGCACAAACATTATGTGATTTAACCATTTATTTGTATTTATTTACCCACTAACTTCAGCAGCTCACTGCAATTTCACTCTTCACTTTCTATTATTGGAAGCAAGAGGACCTTATTTATTGCAGTGTCCCCTGGAAACTGGACGTGTGGGGACATAAAATCTGTGTGAAAATCATTTTAACCATGAGATGTTTTTTGTGTCTTTTCCTGTTAGCAGGAGAAGCAGTCTGTCTACAACATGCTGCGCATTTTGTCTAAATGATGGTAAATAAATGGAAATTCTACCTTATACTGAATGACTGAGTGATAAAACATTTTATTATTATTATTATTATTGAGGGAAGAATTGTTTCTCAATTGCTAAGCTGTTTTAAAGCTGTTTTACTCCAGTGAGTACAGAGTCTTTCAAGTATTTTTAAATAAATACAAAAACAAATCAGTGCAATCAATTAGTAATAAGCACAAGAGGTAATTTAAGTTAAATTAAACACTCAATGAAATGCTTCTTTAATGTGTTAAGTGAGAGAGTGCACTCACTTCTGTTCAGATCTGGACACTGTGAGATGTAACCCTGTGGCATCACCAGGATCTCCACGTCCTGCATCACTCCCTGCACACACAGGCACACAACAAACCGTTCAGTCGAGGCAAATAACACCTTACTGAAGGCAGACAGGCACAAAAATGAGATGAAGCTTGTTAATGTATAGTAAGTGGGGCGGTGGTGTCTAAATTCGCTCATAGTACATTTTCCACATGAGATAACATGGAACCCAAGTTTGCGCAGGACATGCAAACACAAAACCAACAACCCTGTTTATGAGAGCCTTGGTAAATGAGCATAAAACCTAACAGTGAAACAGCAATACATCCGAGAGCAAGTGCAAATCTTTTTTTTTTTTTAATCTGGGGAGTGAGAGACAGAGAAGACAGCTGTAAGATAACATGTCTCCTTGGTTGTCGCTCGGGTGAATCATCTCCTAACCGGACTCCAACAGGAAGTTAAGTGAACCAATGATGTGGGAGTTTTAGTTGGTAGATGGAATTTTGTTCCCCCTCCAATCTCCTCTGATAATCATAAACAGGAGATACAAATTCAATTTGATCCATAAGACTCAGCTGATAGCTACTTTCGTCTTGTGGCCGAAACCCAAACACATACACACGTATACACATACCCACACGGATACTCTGTAGCCATGGTAACATGGCCCATTTCATTCGATGAGTGCATTTATTTCCCTTACAGAAGTGGAGTGGTGCAACTTAGGAGAAATTGTTTTTTAAATTGTCTTGCCACTTCAATTTATGGGCCATAAATTTGAAATCCTGCGGAAATTATTTGCTGATTTTTCACGGCAACATGCTGAAATGGGAGCAGATTGGAGTCGCGTCGATCAACCTTGTAATGAAACCAAAAAACTATACATTTTTATGCCGCCATCATACGCATTTTCTATGCATCTACAGTAAACTCCATCTCTACTGTGATTAATACTGCGCTATTACTACGTATGCTTTTTTTGAGCGTATGTAGTTAAAGTCACAGTGGATTTCCGAGTGCAACAGAACATGTGGGTGGGGTTTAGTTACAAGAGAGATTTAAATCTTTAGTTATGACTGGAAAAGTCACGTGGCGACTACAGCGCGATACGGAGCTGAAGAGAGGTAAGGAGTGGTCAGTTATCTAATCAGGTATGTTCTTTTGGAAACGTAAACAAAGTTTTTGCCAACTGACATCCAAAAACCCACCTCCTATTATATACGGCTTTATACGATAAGCAGAGTTAGCTAGTTGCCCCAGATCACATATGATTGGATAAATGTATGTATATGTCCTTGAGTTTAGGATGAAAAATGAAAAATACTTTCGAGTTTTACAGGAATAGAAGATTTAAAAAATAAAATACTCAAAAGGGGCTTCTTTTGACATATTGCGGCATATAACAAGAGGAACTTGAACAATTAACAAAGGGATACAAGGTTAGAAAGTGAAAAATGTATTTTGCATTTCACTGTCTTTAAGCAGAGCCTGTGTTGTAATGCAGCACTACCAAAACAACCAGAGGTTAGACTTTGTTTTGGCACCTTCTGGCAACTGAAAAGAAATGTGACTCTCCAAACTGACTCCTCTGTGTCAGCGACACCGCTTAGTGCAGCCCGCATGCAGTAACACGTGGGATGCCGACGGTTGCCCCATCTGTACCGGCGAAGCGGATTTGTGAGAAACAACAAGTGGCAGAGTGAGGGTTGAATCCCTTCTGATGCAGCAACATACATTTTCTACAAAATGCAAACAATCATGAGAAGATGCATCCTACCAGACTGAAAAACAACTCCAGAATGAAATGTGACTTGCGTGTTCCAACAGTTGCTGTTTCTTGTTGAATTTGGGCTTTCCCGAATTAAGTTGTTTTCAGCCTCTCAAGTTGGGATGTAGAACAATTTGCTACGTCAGCATACAAATCAACTACAACCGATAGACAGCTAAATCTATCTTATGATGTGCGTGGACTGTAAAGAAGATATTTATCGAGTTGCGGAGCAGAGGTGCACATACGCTCACTCAGATTCAAGTCTTTACTATTACTGTTAGGGATGTGATTTTCTCGTCTTCCGCTGCCACCCACGTCCAGACGTTCACTGTTTGCGTGCGTCTGAGTGCATGTGTACTAATGAAGCGGTGTGTCTTTAAAAAGGGAGACGTGCCTTCCTAGCAACTAATCAAGGCTTCAGAGAGTGGCGAGGAGAGATGCTGCTATGTGACAAGATTAGTGGGTGACCTCCAAGGCTTCTTTCATCTACCAATTAACACAGAGGAAATTTAACAGCCAGGACACAATGTGTAAAGAACACACACACACACACACACACACACACAGTCTGCTGGAGCCAGTCGCCAGCAGACTGATTAAAATAGTTATAGTTGCTGGTAAGCTGACATTTTGCCCCAACATGTCTCCCCAGGTGGGAAATTTTGGAGTGCAGTTCAGTCTGGGAGAGGCGATGTATGTCTTCCTGTCTGATAAACTCGACTATAGACTAAGCTTAATGAGCATAGCCCAGAGGCTATTTAATGATTTTTCCCAAATCAGCGTTGTGGGGGTTGCTGAGATAATTGCACTGGGCTTAGCTGCAGACTAAGGGAAAGGGAACAAACAATGGCAAAAAAAATAAAATAAAGAAAATGTCAATTCCTCGGGTAGCCAGAGCAACCCTCAAATTAAAACGGTAAGCCTTGAGAAATGCACACAATTAGATCCAACAGCTATAATAAATAAAACCAAACAAGCCAAACAAAGAGGGAGAAGATACAGTATAAACCAAGAGTGAGTATGGGGCTAAAAGCTGGTGCAACAGCCGAGATGATTTACTTCATCATTCATCACATATCAGGACAGGCATCAACATTCTTTTTCTGAGAGGAAACTTTGGACCCCAGTGCCAACCTTGAAGAAGCCATGAGCAGTGTTCCTCTGTCCGAGCCAGAAGGACGCATCCTCAGGTATGTCCATGTAGGGGGCTTCCACCACCCGCTCATAGATCCTGCAAAACAAATGCAGAATGAAGAATCCCTGCACGTTATAGGTTCGGTTAATGATTTCCAATAACCCTTTGTTTTTAATTTCTCACTTATTTTCAGCAGTTTTGAATAGCAATTCCCCCACGCACACTGCAGGTCCTGCCCTGTTAAATCCTTCTGTTAACTCTATCCCTGAGGAGGGCACAGATAGCCACATGCTTTCTGTGCTACACACGGTGTTGCCGTCTGCTTCCCTTATTGTGCCAGGGAGGATCTTCACACAGTAACACCCCTTTCATACAGCACATGCAGGTATGATGCGGATCAACTCATTGTGGGTTGGACCTGCATCGGACCCACATGACACAGCTGACAGAGGTTACTCTCTGGATGTCTCTGTCGGCAGAGACTCCCGTCTGCGGTGTACCTCCACACGCTTCACTTGCTAAACCGCAGAATTACACTTAATCACACTGACCAATTACCAAATACGCAGTGGCGGCTGGTGGAAAATGTTCTAGGTAAGGGCTGTGTCACATCCAAGCAATTTCAGCAAACATCCTGGTATGATTTCACACACACACAAAAAAACAGAAAAGTGAACGTATCAAAAAGGACTTACTACTTTGCAGTTAAATATTTAACATTTATTTTATTCCAACATAAAATAAAGCAGTAAGTAATGTCTTGACAAACATCAGGACATCCACACAGGTGCATTCACTGTAACAATTGCAATAGAAAATGTATATTTATTGAGATGCCCCTATGGACCTTGTTTTGTTGGGGCAACCCACAGGGAGTTAAAGATCAGGATAAGTATACATAAAGTGCAATTAGGGGTGTTAAGTTCCTATTCAGACACTTGGATGGACGTAAGCATGAGACTCAAGTGCTCGGGGGTGTAACTTAAGAGACAGAAGAAAACCCCTGCCCCAAAACTCTCTGACAAGTGAATACAGCCGAAAGCTAAAGTGCGGGCTTAAACAGCGAACAGAAGGAAATACCCAAAATAAAAGCATTAACTATCTTGTAAATATCAATTGACGTCTGACAATAATTTGAGCTTTGTTTTAAAATGTCAACTATGCACACACTCACACACACACACACACACACACACAGGGGCTGAACATGACCAAATGCGCACTACCAGTCTCGACACTCACACCTGGCTATTCGCCGTCCATGTCGGCGGACGGTAATGAACTCCACGTAGCTCAGCACAAGCGCCAGCTGGCAGTGTGGGCGGAAATGTCAGTCAGTCGCCTCGTTTGGCTCGACGTGCGTTAAAACTCAGCGCTCTTTACTTCCTCCAGGATGTATTCCTGCAGCACTGACAGCACGCAGGCCGACAGCTCGCTGTCCAGGGACGCAGCACAATCCGCCGATGCCCTGAAAACGCCAGCGTTCGTCCGAGGAGTCGCGTCTCGTCATTCCCACGCGACTGCAGCCCGGAAGCCCCATAAAAAAACGCAACGCAATCGAGCATTTCGGATAAAACGGGCCTGCTTGTAGCCACCGCCTCGGTCCAGCTGCGTCGCGACGTCCACGCTGCCTAACGTCGATTAACCACGTGTGCACCACGTGTCCGCACTTTCTCGGACAGGTGCTTCGCGCGCGTCCCCCTCCCTCCCCGTGACTGTCGGTGCTGGAGCGCCCCCCCAGCCCTTTTCAACGCGAGCACGAAAAGCTAAAGGAGGCATTGGCACGACTGCACTCCGCTGGCCAGGCCGTCTGCTGGACGAGCTACAGAGAGGTCACGCCTCGCGCACGCCGGCCTGCTGTCTTGAGTGCGAGGGCAGGGTGAACAGGGTCTGTCGCCTGTAACGTTACTTTCTCCGCTCAAACGGATCTTGGAGTTGGGAGTTTCCCGAGTCGGGGTTGGGTCTTGGAGGAGAAAGTTAGTGATCGCGCCCGCCGTTGTAATGTAGTTCAAATGACGTCTGTAGAGGTCCTGACCCACTAGCAGCGGCATCGCTTGGGGCGATAAAATAATCGCCCTTCCTTCGAGGATTAGGTTTGAGGACGCTGACTGGCTAAATTACGTTCATATCTTTGGCTAAACTTCTACTCAGACACGCCTCATGTGTCTAAATCCTCAATCGCACATACAGACAGGTGGAGGGGTCGCGTAGGAAACGCACATGTTGCGCAGAATCGTTTCTATCATAATTCCCGACACATCACTGGGTTTCAAACACACACATTTGGATCATTTGTTTCAGGGTGCTTTCACTCCTGCCTCGGTTTAGTTCGGTTGAATCGACTAGAGCTCGTTTGCCCTTTTAGTGCGGTTCGTTCGGTCAGGTGTGAAAGCAGCAACTCGGGGTGCGCACCAAAAGCGGACCAAACAAGCGTAACGTTACCGAGACCTGCTTGAAGAGTTTGCTCGTTTGTGGTGAGAACGTGATCCGACCTCGAACCGACCCAACTGCAAAAAAAAATACTGATCATTTTTGCAGTAAACCAGCTGCCGTAGTCATATTTTCGGAAGATGAGCATGTCAGAGTTAAGAAGAGTTAATGGGCGCCTCCGCTTGAAGTGACGAGCGACGCGCGCTCCCCGTTTGCATTATGACGTTGTTTTCAAGCCGCATCCGCTTTTCATTATAGAAATGTATTGTTTGCATAGTTTGGTGTGTACAAACAATATATTAGATAATGGCCAGGGGCAAAACCAGCCCGCGCAGTTGTCTCTCCACAGTTGCGTTGCTTTTTTGCCTCTTCTGTTGGAATTTTCACGTAAATTGTGACCAATCGAAAAGCAGTTTAGGAAATACGCCATGGCCAATGAGTGATGTGGATGTTGTCATGTGACTGCATTTTGGTTCGTTTCAACTGGTTCGGACCAAAGCAGTCAGTGTGGTGTGAAAAGGAACCAAAAAAGCTGAAAAATGCTACAATGTATAATTGTTTGCCCTTGGTTCGGACGAAATGAAGCGAACTAGAGGTGTGAAAGCGCCCTAATGTGTGGCTCAGGGCGGTGCCCTGGTGCCCTCTGCCGCCACTGCAAAGAAATTGCCATTTCACCCTTATCGTTCAGTCCATTCTCTCTCTCTCTCTCTCTCTCCGCCAGTTGATGAAATTATGTTTGATAAAATCATTTTTCCATCCCTGATGGAAAGGCCAGTTCACCCGCCTCCCATTGATCCATTATGATAGATCACTGATGCAGTTTTGACCCGCCTCACCGTGTCCGTCCAAATGGGGTATACAAGACAAGGAGGTGATCCCTCGCAGGCTTACCACCAGCAAACATTGACAATTGTGTTCAGTGATGCACCTGGCCAACCCAGTCCCCGCGCTGTTGCAGCCACCAAAAGTAATTTCACCTGTGCATTCTTTGTGTGTACTGTATTAATGGGTCAGAGCAGTTTGAGCAATTGTATAAATCTAACTTCTGGCATTTTTGGTTCCACAACAATGATAGAGCAGGAGTGTTGCATTTAAGTACCCATGTAGGCCACAGTATAGTGTCTCCTGCTGAAACGACCACTGTGTAGATTTTTTGACCAAGGAGACTTTCGTTGAATGAAATATTTTAACTTTGAACAAAGAAGAGATGCCATGTGACAACTACAGATGGTCATTTAAAGTAGGGATGCACCGATCCAACTTTTTCTCTCCTGATAACGATTCCAAAACAACGTTCAGGTACTGATCCATTACCAGTGCTCTCTATTTCCCAATCTGTAAATCTCTGTAACTCACTGCGCGGAACTCATTGAAATACGTTTCATGCAAGGCAACATAAGGGGAGGTATCGCTGTGGCACAAAAACTTAGTTGGTGGCTTTCCATGCCTCAATGAATGTAACTGAGAGTGGAAACACAGAATTTTATAATGATATTGACGAAAAACTCAATTTCATCGGGATCGATCACGTCATGGCCAATTCCTGATCCACGTAATAAGATCAGTATCACGGCTGACACCAGTCCGTCATATCAGAATCAGCTTTATTGGCAAAGTGTGTGTACAAATGTACTTTTTGGGCTCTTTGAGCACCACAACCTGAGTGCCATCTAGAGAAGGCAGACCTATCTCCAACACTCGGCGACTCACACCAAAACACTTTAGATGGATAAATAGCACTACAGGCACAATTTTTTGATTTTGGGGTAAACTGTCCCTTTAAATTTTGTTTTGGAAATGCAGGAGAAAATCCCAAAGTTTGTATTTCCATTTTAAATAAGTTATAAAATTGATCAGTATTCTCCCAAACTACAACACATATGATGTTTATTTTAAGATTTTTTTGTCACAACTAATATATATATATTCAGCCCCGGCATCTTACCTGTTGCAGTCGACGTGTAGTATGACATGAGAGGCACTGACGGCCACAGAGACCTTGTGCCACTGGTCATCAGCCAGGCTGTAAGGGAACACCTCAGTGTGGGCCTGTTGGCCTTTGGTACGATAGTGCAGACGCACCTCACTGCGCTGGCCGCTGCTCTCCAGCTCCAGGAACCTGCAGAATAAAAGCGCCAGCAACCTGCTTCTAGTGACACCCCCACTATGCCAGTTTCTCTGCATTCCCTGCATTGTACCGTATGTCTTGTTGCATTAAAGTCTCATTACTGGAACCGAATCCTTATTTCTGTTCGCGCAAAACCCCGCATGCATCACCAAAGTGGCTAAACTCAGGGTCCGCTCAGCACAGTGAGAGGGCGCGGAGAGATAAACACGTCAGTCATTTCCAAGCAGTGCACTCGCGTCTCCCCAGATTTGCAACAGCGTTTAGAATTTAATCACATCACTAGTCAAGCATAATGGTGCTATATGGCTGTTAAGTGCAACATCAGCAACACACAACAATAGTCCACATGTAGAGGTTCAACTCTTTACATTGGCGTATTAGTATTCTACCAGAATCCTCTTCTCCACACCACTGAGATTCACCCAGCATAGTAACACTAATGGAAAGAGCTGCCGACACACACTCATCACAACTGCCTTTAAAGACTTATTTAAACTAGAGTCATTTGCTGGAAACATTATTCGGAAGAAAAATAGACACTCATGCAAGCGTAGCAATAGCAATTATTTATCTGCAAACCCAATCTAATAGATTTACTCTCCCCTAGTCATGCATGCACATTCATCCTGGCTCCATAAATGCAGTAGCTAACACTTCTGACGCCGAATTAGTCCCTGCCATGTTTCCAAATGAAACCATGCAGTGCCGCTTTGTTGCATATGAATGGCCGGGAAAGCTAATCATCAGCGGGGAGAGTCATTAACATCCCTGTGAGCTCTTTTCTCAGGACTGACTTTAATGTACAAACTGTTCAATCAACGCATTATGTGGATTCAGATTGCTGTTCTGATCATCCAACGGCTCAGCTATCACAAACTAATGGAAAACATTAGCATGCTAACTACAGACTCAATGTTTGGATCGCTGATGGACTGTGAATAATATGTCAGCATACAGGGTGATTTGCTTCTTTTTTTTTACTCATAAAACATTCAAATGCAAATACAAATATTCAGGTTTCAATCAACATATTACAGACTGCTGATATGACAATACAGAGTGGTACTTAATTTAGAAAACAACTTTAATTATGGTTTATCAGTGGGGCTTTATAAACAGATTTACTGCACTCCATGGGACATTTTGGGCTCTGGGTCTGTCTCACACTGCTAAAATATGCATCTCAAATTAATTAAAATGTATTGTCCCATTTTATACAACACTAATTTGAAAATGCTATCTCTATGCATTCCTGTTATATCTCTGCAAGTATATCCAAATTTAAAAGATGGTTATTTTTTGAACGAATGGCATGCGCTACCATTTTCCTACATATAATAAAATATATTTTAAACATATTATAATGTGAAATGTGAACTGGTCATACCTGTGCTCAGAATGATGAATGGAGAGGATGACCCCAGAGTTGAGGTGATCTTGTTTGAGGGTCACCAGCACAGTAAACTCATTCTTGCCTCTCAGCTTCTGGACCATTTGCTCTGAGACCTCAACAGGAGCCATCACCTCCCTGGAGGACCCTAGAATGAAGACAGAAATATGAGATATTATTCAAATGACTAAATGGTAAATGGCTGCATTTATATAGCGCTTTTATCCAAAGTGCTTCACAATTTGCCTCTCATTCACCCACTCACACACTGAGCACTCAGCTACCATACCAGTGTCTTGCCCTTCACTTCAAACAAGGTTTGGGAAGGTTGGGTAACTTGTTGGGCAAATACACAAAAACTACAGCATACATCAAAGGAAGTTGGATACTATTGTATCTGGACATAAAATCAGTTTGACATGGATTATCTAGTGTCGAATAAGCAAGGCTATCTGACTTAATTCAAGTAAATGTCACCTGCCTTATCTTGACTGGGCATTTTGTTTGGTTCATTTTTAACTGGATAAAAGCTCCACCACAAGATCACACAGCAAAACTTCTGGCCATTGTGTCACTCAATGAGCACGAAAAGTCTTATTCTTCTAAAACAATTGAAAAGATCTGCCACGCTGTACAATTATTTCAAGGACACGTGGACTGGAGGAGCTGTGAATCAAACCTCCCACCCTGTGACTATTGGACGACCCGCTCTACCTCCTGACGCACAGATCCTTGCTATTTTTTTTATTATTATTTCTATTATTTACACCATTAAGAGCAAGTTCCTCATGGATATTGTCTTTTATCTGTTAAAACATTAACATTATGAAAACAAAAACTTGAACCAACAATACATCTTTAATGTGTATTCATTATTATTCTGACAAAGACTTTTGTTGAATATATTGAGGACAGGACGACGCCACTGGAGAGCCAAAGTTGTAGATGTAATTGTAGCTGTGAATTGTCAAGGGATTACTTACTTGCTTAAACACATTACAGTGGATTAAGATTGTGCATTTTGCATGTATTAAGTCAAATTTACAGACATTGTGTTACAGATTTTAGTGGACGCACCTACAATCCCAATTCCTTTTCAAAATATAGACATTTTTCCAACCTCAAGTATTTCCCTATTCTCAGTAAATTTAAAACTGTGGTCTTTCTTTATTTAACCCACACAAGTCTGGAATGGAAACGCTAATGAGATGATAGCAGCTATAATAATGTTTATGATAACTATTTAACTAAGTGATGTTGAAATATTCTATAGTGTATGAAATATGTCAAAACATGTTGTAGTGAAGTGAAATGTGGTACTGACATTTTAGGGACACAAGTTATTAAAAAGGAAAATTTGCTGTACATAACTAGAAAACATTCGGTTGGGATTTCATAGGCCAGATGGTGTTTGATGTAATCACATAAACTCTTGACGAATTTGAATTCATGAATGAAAAATCATCTCTAAACACATTTACTGGTATAAAAATGTAATGAAAATGTTTCGTAAGTGTTCATGTTTCCTTTAAAAAATGTTTATGGCTCTAGAGAGTCAATTTTCTCATAAAGTTGCTAAAATCATTTTACTCACTTTTGCCAGTTGAGCATTTTGATCTCAGACCTGTTTTGATAAAGGCTGACGTAACCACAAGACTTCTTAAAATAATGATGAGGATGTTTGTCAAATTAAGGCATCAGGAAACTAGCCAGCCACTTGGAAGCTTAAGTGGTTTCCAGATTAAGTCAGGTCATTCACCTCAAATAAATCTTGACGTCATCTACTTGCTAAAATCATTAGGTAATAACGTAATGCTACCAAATATTGTACCAAACAAGCATTGGCTCAATGGATAAAACACTTTCTCCTTGGCTTGGTGTAGGACTAGAGATGTGAAGCCAAGGATTTGGGGAGAATAAGTGAAAGGCTAATGGTGTTGGTGTGGGTGGGAGGGCATTTTCTGTGTAGTTAGCTCGTAAGCGCCTGTTCCCACCAGTGTGCCCCCTCCCTCCTCTCCAACTCTACAGAGATGTCGATGCTACTTTAATGGAAGCATCAATAAATGATGACGTTTCTCAGAAGCAATCACATCAAAGAGTTCACTTCCAGCTATGGGATGCATGCAAGATGCCCTGGCACACTTAAGCGCTCCAGGAAGCTAGCATGGTGGCTTTTCCTCAGTGTATTAACATTACTTCCAGTTGGTGGGAGTAGCCAGTTAACACAATGCAATGTGAACCAGCAAGCAATGCCATGATGAAGACTGGCACAGTGTACTCATTGGTTATATAGAATACAGTGACAGAATGGTGAAAAGAGGGGCATGTTTTCATCCTGTTCTCATTCTCTTCCTATACTTTCAGTGTGGACTTTCCGTGCTAGCATTAGCACTTTCCTGATGTAGACATATTTCATCAGAGACATATTTTGAGTCTAGACAAAAATGCTCAGTAGATTTGTCGCTCACCAGAATAGATGCACAGGGCACAGTTTCATGCATAGCGCATTGCCAGAGTATCATTCCAGTGTCATTGGCTGAGGTGGGACAGATGGTCCAATGACCGCAACAGGAGTTCGGCCTAGCAGTAATCTGCTGCCATCAACAGATCCCACTTAATAACCAAATCCAAATGACCGCTCTTGACAATAATATCAGATATTACTGGAAATTATGTTTGCTTTGATTGTGTGTTTTGATCCAAATTACTGAATTGTATTTAAGCTACAAATGGGTGTCTTTAATTAGAATCATTCTGAGTTGTTGTTGTTTCATTTTTTTTCTTGAAAAATGCTCAGTGCAGTTAGTCATTTCCCCCTTTTTAAGCAAAAATGCCAAACAGGATTTACAATGTCTATGACAATATGCACTGGTCAGTCTATTAGCATGCCATGTAGTGAAAGAGTACACTGACATCTCAATCATGGGCAAAATGAGCGCAGAGGGAGCAGGTGTCAGGGCGGGGTCCATACTGAAAGAAGGCTGATGAGGCAGGGGGGATGGTGAGTGCAGAGGAACCTCTACTACTGGGCTGCTCCGCAGTTTGGCAGCCATGAGCCTTTGATCTATGAGTGGACGACTCTCATCACCAGTCTTTATACGTTGAGGGGAATGGGGCTGCTTCAAATGGGACTTTGGGGGATTGGAGGGTGAAGGGATCTTCTCATTTATATGGAGTGATGTGATAGGTCTGTGTAGAGTTGCCAGTATGAAAAGCACAATGATATCAACACTCCTAAGAGGCACTCAACCAAAGATTAAGACAGCAAAAGCAGTAACATCTCTGCATTCCTAAAAACATACATGAAAGAGCAGTAGATGAATTTGTGCTGTGATGAGAGGGCCAGCTTTCCCTTCTGCCAAATCAATGTGGCCCTGCTGAGGGGGCCTTTGGTCGATTATCTATTGGCAGTCGCCTGGATGGGGCAGCCACCTGCTCCTAACTACCACTCTGATGTGAGATACTGACACAAAATAGCTTGAAAATGATGATCTAGCGCATAAAATCCCCATCAGCACATTTTTCAGCACAATAACACAGCTCTTGTCATCTGTCCTAGTCGTTTACAGGCTGTGACGACTGGCTGATTGTGAGAAAACTGTGTTTTTGAGACATACAGCGTTTTGCCAGCTGAGTAGAGATCTCCAAAAGCCTCAGGCTCAATAGCATCCCTAGGAAGCGCAGCTTTGGGCTACACCCTAATCTTATCTTCTGGGTACATTGTGCTTTAATGGTTACACTGAGGCCACGATTTCCATCCCTCAGGTTCACTTCTAATCTTAAATTGTCTTAAGTGGTCTTATTTTGTCTGACCCATAGTACCCACACAGCTGTAATCCCCCCACAGTGCCATCACTGCATCCTCATGGAAGTACATTGGCAGCACTGCACCAATCACTTGCTCACACATTTAGTATTTAGAATATGTGCCCTGCAGCACAGCTTGAGAGTCCAGATATACCCGGCTTTGCCACAATCCTTTTCTCACACACTTTTTTCATTTCTACCTGTATTTACAGAATGGTAGTTTTTGTACTGGAAAGAGTTAGAGTTTTCTCTTTTTTCCAGAAAAAAGAACATACTCTGAAGGACAGGCGGAAGTATATTTTTATGTTTATTACACGTTTGGCTTCTAATTTAATTATTTCCCAGAGGACATTGTCACTAAAAACAGTATTACTGATTTTAGATAAGAAGATCATAGACACGTTTGTATGTGAATAATTAGGACTTTCATTCTTTGGTCTCTAGTGGATTGCCAGAACAAGATAACACCTCCTACGTCTCTGCAACCAACTCAACATTTTGCAAATAAGCCATCTATTGACCAGTTATGAGTGAGTGAGCTATGAGATGCTCTAAACACATAGAGCCAAGAGGGGCCAGAATAAACACAGTGATCCAATCAGCAGAGGAAGGAACACAATACTAGGAGAAACCAATTAAAAATGTACTATTTTCTTATTGCATAATGTTTTCTATTTGAAGAATGACATATTTCAAACAACACATTTTATCTGCCGGCCTGAGCACAGAGAAGGATATGTGTGGGAGGGCAAGAGAATATCTCTCCAGAGGAATTAGAGTAATGATAAACTCTTCAACAGCAGCAAACTCCAAACCCGTCATTACTGTCAACACACACGCACATGCGCCTGTGAACACATGCGCATACACAAACAGGTGTAGATAGCAACACGGACAGACACACACACATTATAATGCAGACATTTTGGCTAGCCTACAGCTCCAAACAAATGCTGAGTCAATAGAAAGAGAGAGATGGCCACAAAGATGTGCAGAAACCTGGGCTAACGCAAAGACAAATGCATACACACACATACACCCCCAAAAGCTAGTCGTTGCAGCTCCTGAATATTCCACCGCGCTCAGTCAATCTGCATTCGGCAGACCATCTCCCCCCACTGTGTCTCCACTCTCCTGGAACAAATACTAAACTGAGCCAAGGGCACCTCCAGGACTGCTTTGCCCAGCAATTTCTCCCCAATTCTCAGATCACCTCCCAAGTGACCGCCTGTCTGACATTCACACATACACAGAGCTAATGACAGCCTTCCAGCCACCCAACTGTATAAGTGCCCTGCGGGGATAGAAATATCTCTCCCTCCACGGTCATCCTGTGTGGAACGTATAGGATCAGACTCGCCTTAGAAAGCAGCAAGCAAAAGAGTCTTTGACCACAGGGAGTTGGGGATAATGTCAGTCAACAGTTTGGAAAGGTTTGGAAATGCTGGGTAACGTTTTGGGCAAATACACAAAAACTACAGCATACATCAAAGGAAGTGGGATCTTATATCGGGACATAAAATCGGTATGGACTAGATTATCTTGTGCTGACTAAGCAAGCCTATCTGATTTAATTCAGGTAAATGTCACCTGCCTTATCTTGACTGGGCATTTTGTTTGGTTCATTTTTAACTGGATAAAAGCTCCACCACAAGATCACACAGCAAAACTTCTGGCCATTGTGTCACTCAATGAGCACGAAAAGTCTTATTCGCCTAAAGCAATTGAAAAGATCTGCCACGCTGTACAATTATTTCAACATGTTCCTAATACAAATCAACAAGAATTCTCTGAGAATGAGTGTTAGTGTCTTGAAACAAGAAAATTCCATTTGATTCTAGTTAGGTTTTTTCAGGTCTAACCTATCTATCCCAGCACAAAGAAGGAATTTCATACTAAGAAGTTTAACTTTGGAAAACCACCCACCCGATTTTTCCGACTGTAGAAGCCTTATATTAGCTTCAGTTAAACTTTGGAGTGAATTCTTTTAAACAGAGCAAGGAATGTGGATTTTGTTCCCATCGATTAAATTCAAATCACTTTCGTAAGCTATTTCTTTGCAGCCAGTAAGGACAGGAGGAACAATTACATCAACCAATAACCCCTTTCATGTACATATGGGCAAGTCAGTATTGTTTTCAGATAAACTTAAAATAAATATGAAACTATCCTTAAAGCTCTTCACCATCAGGGTGAAACAGACTTCATATCCTATTTCAAGGATTTTAGATCTTTCTTTGGATTCCTGTTTTAAGATATTAACTTGGCTGAACAGACAGAACAGCCTCGAGCACCTTTAACTTTTTTCTTCAAGAGTATCATTGCTTATATCTAACTAAAATTGCTTAAATCTCCTCCAATTCTACAAGTCAAAGTCAATTTACTCGTCACGGAGAGTACGACACCGCCTGTTGTTTTGGACGGAGAAGAAAAAAGGACCTGAGTGATGCCACCAGTGTTATCTTAGCTTGGGTTTGGGGCATACAAATTTGAACTGAAAACCTTTGCTACAAACTGGCGGCTATGAAACTGAAAGCCGTGGGCTTCTCCGGGTAAGTGGGGTCTAACAAAACAACGGAGTAGCATTACGGGAAGTGGTTTTTGGATCTTGCCTCATATTACAGTCTGAATATCTCGGCCTTTGCTGCTAAGATTTTGACCACTCTTTTTTGCATTTCTCTCTTGCAAGTGACAGAATTTTATGAAGGTTTAATACCAAATCACTCAAAGTGCTTTTTTAAGTCTTTTTAATAATTTTAAGGCCAGATTGTTGTGCTAGTTTTAAAAAAAAGGTAATTTTTGCCCATTTTACCCCACTGGCAGACATTTTATTTACTGTATGTATGTACGTATTTATTTGTACGATACAAGAAGATTTCTCTTTATTATATTTTGCTTCTTTCTATTAGGGGAGTTTTTGCAGTGTGTTTGCGTTTCATTATGCAACAGATGACAAACGGCAAAAATATCCTAAACATGGGAAACATTTGGTAGAGGTGGCTCTTATCCAAAGCACCTTACAGCATAAGGAGAGCATAGAAGTTTAGCATGAATGTTACACTAACCTATTTTGTCAGTGTTATTTACCTTATTGATTCCTGTAGGTAAATTCTCATTTTGCTTTCTTGTCCTTCCTTTAGGTGTGGGGTCAGCAGAGAGTACAGAAGCTGCTTTCCTATATAGATGCTTGAATCTGGGCTCTACAGTTGAAGGACTAAGCTGCCCTCCCACCCACTACATTACATCCATCTATAGCCCAGTACTCCAGTGTATCATTTAGTGTATGTACTAGCAACACCAGTGTACTAGCAGCTGGCAAGTGTAGCCCCACACACTATTTTCATTCGTATTCAAACACTGTTACACACACACACACACACATTAATGCAGGAAAACAAACTCTCATTCACACATAGTCCCTCTGTCTTCTTCCCTCCTTCACACACACGCACATAGTGTTGCTGTATTATAAATGAGTCTCTTCCATCCCGTTACACTTCAGTGTGGCTGCAGTCAGGGACACAATCACCACAACATACACAGAAACACCTCACTGGCAGTGTTCAAACAGTCTGAGCAACAACATGCTTCTGAGACAGACAGGATCCACATACACACACACACACAGATACAAATACAGGGGAGTCTTACGCTGCCTCTTCTAGCAATTGTCTTGTTTGCACTTCGAATGAGTTTGATCCATACGCTAGTAGCCAGAGAGGGAGAGAGTGTAGGTTTATATGTGTTGGGGGAAGGGGCTGCTTCTGGGTGTGGCCCCTGTGCTTGTTTATACAGACACAGATAGACATCTGGATGTCTAGATATTAAAAACTGTGGGGGAAGTGGTAATGACATGATGATTTTGTAGCGCGGCTGAGTATCACCTGGCATCAGGACATGAGAGGAGCGTAACCCGGGGGCTTTTCTCCCTCTCGATTATGCCCGTCCCTGAGGTCCACCTCTCCTAATGCCATGCAATGTAGCGCTGACAGCTGCCTTCAAACGCATCAGCAGGGGTGCGCTAAACAGCAATCCCCCCACTGCTCACTGCTCTCTGCTCTCCTCTTTTCTCAGCCACACAAAAAAAAAACATACTTTGGCAGACCGAGATACAAAGATAGAGCAAACAGCAATGGGAACACCACAATTTCTTATCCACACACCACACATGCACGTACACACATTTCTATTTTGTAAATTACCCTGCTGCTTCTCTTAAAGCTCTCAGCAGCTACCCCTCCTCCTGCCTCCACCACCAGCAGCACCCAGAGATAACAGCCTTCCCTTCGGGCAGGCAGGCAGTGGAGGGGACAGCCATGGATATGTTCTGCCTGCTATCTAATGAGCGTCGGAATGCCACCGTGGGCCTGTCTGCTGGTCCCAGCCAGCCGAGCATCCATACATGTGGAATCAGCACAGTCTATCAAACAGCTGGCAGACAGCTCTGCTCCCTGTTTCTCTCACTCCTTCTTTCTTTCTCATTCTCTTTCTATCTCAGCTTCTTTCTCTCTATCTCCCTCGCTCGTCCTGCATATCTACAGTATGAGCCTCTCCCTGTCTATTTCGGATCACAAACAAGCAGAGGCTCAGGTCTGCTTTGCTGGTACGCCTCTCCCTGCCTCCTCCTCACCCAACACCACTGACTTAACATAGACATCCCAAATGAAGGATGGAGGTGAGCGCTGCCATAAATAACACGCTGCCACCTTCTCCGCCTGGGTAACTAAATGTACTTAGCAAAGGTAATGCAGAGAAATAAGAGAGCGTAATGACAGAGAGGCGCCAATCTTGGAACCGTCGTGTTTTTTTTATTTCTTGACAAAAGCTGTGGGAGCTTCTTTCTATAACTGTCTTTGTTTCTCTCTCTCTCTCTCTCTTTCTCCAACTCTTCCTTGTTGTCTCTCTCTTGTTACCTGCCTGAATAGAGAGCACTTCTGAGTGTTGTCTACACAGAGGACATCAAATGGCCTGCCTTCACAGAGACGCTGGAGTTGCTGCTCCATGCAGAAGTGCTGCTGTCTCAGCGGCTGTGCAGCAAGATTAGAAGATATCAGCAAGGAGGTGGGAAGAAGAAAAATGTCGACAAATGATTGTGGTGTTTCTCTGTCCCAAAACAACATTGTCACTTTGGTACATTACGTGATCCGTGTTGAGATCCTCCCCGTGAGGATTCAAATGTTGTCACGTCTTTGGTTTCGCCACGGATCTGGGAGCCAAAAGCAGTTTCTTCTGTTGCTACTTTTGGCTGGGTTATGATAGACATCTCCATCCCTGTGATGGGGCTGTTAACAATCTAATTTGGATTGTAATGAATGTCTGACATCTAATGACAAAGATGTAACACTGGCAAAACAGTGCATATAAAAGTCAAGCACAACCACAGCTTTGACAACTCCATTTTGCACAGTGCCATTTACTAAATGCCATAGATAACATATTTAGCCTACGCATTGCCCTACAACTGACAATATGGACATCTGACTCACTCTTCTACCCATTCATATTTTGCTTATAGTGCTTACACACTCCAGAAGATCACCAATGGGTAAATTTCAGCGAGGGGCACAAACAGGGTTTTGTTCCTGCCTAATCTGACTGTGCTCAGACTTTCTATGATTCCTTGCGTGATCCACCCATCTCTCCCCCTCTGCTGCCCCCTGCTCACCCCACATTTTCATGGGAACCTAACATTGCCTATTGTTCAGGCAGGTGGCAGTCTGAGGGCCCCCAAGCTAAGTCATGTTATAGAGAGAAACTGCAAATCCACCGTATGCTGCTGCCAGTCTCTTACGCAGTTGTGCTATGGACAGTAAGAATCAGATACATGCACATGGGCTGCAGAATTATCAGATGATCTGACATTTTCACAAAAAGGTCTACATCAGGCATCTCACTATAGGGGAGCTGATCCTTGGACTGATAGGCTGCATCCTGTAAGTCTTACAAGATGTTTAGACAGAATATTAAAAGGACAGCAGTTTTTATGGCAATCACTTTTTATTAAAAAGCAGTTTGGTCAGCGTTGCTTCACATGCAGATCGCCTCATCTGGACAAGGACTGTGTGTTACTATACCTTGGAAGTGGAAAGCTCTAGACTCGCTGTGGAAGCCCTGGACCTGAGTAACTCCATCAAAGCCTTCTCCCAGCGTTAGTTCATCAAACACGCTGATGCGCAGGGCAGGGTCCACCCCAAAACCTATAACTATTTTGCAAACACAAAAACAAGATTGTCATTGTTATTAGCAGAAAAGGACACCTGTGATGCTGTAAACATGCCCTGCTGGAGTCAGGGGAAGAGATGGGAGATTACTGTACTGTGAACACCTGCGAGATCGAGCAGATCCGATTATTTCTGATACGCCCAGGTGGAAAATTATCCACAACAACTCGTGATTTAATCATAATGTATCTCATCTTATGGGCTACATGATGCGAGAGATGGTTACTGTACAGTCAGTGACAGCGCTGTGTCCTACCTGAGGAAGCCCAGAATATGCCGAGAACCAGAAATAGCTGTAATAATCCCATGGTGAATGTGTAAAAAAAATTAATTAGTCCATGTTTTGTCCACTTCCGAGAGACAGTATTGTTCGATCACATGCGAATGATGTATCACCCTCGCACAGAAGGCTGTTACCAATCCCAAATGCTGAGCGGAGGCATCGCCACAACTTTAGATGCCCAGTGATGCAAAAAAAAAAAAAAAAAGAAGCAAATCCGGATAGAAGACAAAATGTAGGCTATGTAACAATGCACAAATTATTCCATGCGACGCAAGGTCTGCTCCATCAGCACCATCCGCGGCACAGGTGGGTAACGGAGGACGGACAAAGCGAGCTGCCGCGCTGCCTCACCCGCTGAACAGACGCTCCTACAGCAGCGTGAGCGAGAGCTGCGGCCGCGGGAGGAGCAGAGGAGAGCGAGGACGGGTAAGGAGGAAAACCTGTCGGGGAGCGACACAGAGAAAAGGGACAAGGAAGCCCCCTCGTGGCCGGAGATGTGTGTGGGGGGGGGGGGGAACCCGTGATGAATCCAAACTAGGATACTCGTTTAACCACGCCTGCTGCCAAGGAAGGGAGATGGGGATGTCTCAGCACCTATATTGAATTTCTGTGTTAGAGCTCTTACATTTTGACACTAAGTAGTCTACTATATCACACAATTCATTAATTGCCCTACTACCCGGGTAAGCTGTAACACAACCTGGGGTAAGTTGAAACAATAGTTAAAAATGGAGGCCTTATACCACATCAAATGCATCTGAAGAAGTGTATTGCGCATGTGTCAACACTCCTGTGGCTGGAGAGGAACAAAAAGAACTCACCACCACTGACTTTTAAATCACCTTAAGAATGACTGTAGTTCACAATAATGAGCGGTTTGCTGATGCTTTGCTTCATTCATGTTGGGATAAAAGCACTGTCACTGACATTGCCATCTGTTCTGGTCAAATAGGCTAAATTCTATTATTTATGTGTAATTAATCTGGTAGCCTACGTTTATTAGACTTACTTTCAGCATGCACTGTTCAGAAAGCCTGCTGCCTCTCTGCACATTGGGGCAGTGGTAGGTATGAGGTCATATTTGGTGGGATTTATACAAGCCTTGTATTTACATTTTTATCTATGGTAGATTAATGGAAAATCATGTCAATGTTTTGAACAATGAAAGGGAAAACATCAGCTTTCGCCAGTAAAGTTTTTCTTTTGTTCACTGAGGTTTCTTTAATTCCTTGCAGTATCTGCACAGTGTCACATGGCAAATAAGAGTATTCTTGTCATGGTTTAGGTAGATGTAGCAGCACAGTGGTTTAAAATTAGCATAGATGAAATGCCTCACATTTTACCTAAGAAACTACTCTCTAATCTAACACAAGTTACATAATTCTAACTTCAACAGTATCAGTACTCATCAAAATATAGACTTGTAAAATCTGCATACATCTTCACACAACTATGAAATTACACATGCAAGGTCAGGAAGGAAGTGGTCATACAGGAAACTGATCACACGACTCTTAGGTCATCCCTTCTCTATGAAAGTGGTGCTGTTACAACCATCCCTGGTCTCCCCATAATCCCTGATGGGGAATGTTCTTTTGATAAAATTCCTTTGGAAATCAACAATTGCTATTAAACTCGGTACAACTGATTTAACTAACTAATTTAACTATGCTGCGACGAGTTGGCCACTGTCCAGGGTGCACCCCGCCTAAGGCCCAAAGCCACTGGGATAGGCTCCAGGCACCCGGGACCCCTAACGGGAACAAGCGGTAGAAAATGACTGACTGACTTTAAGATTTCCTGAAACAATATTAAACAAAAGCTAGAAAAAATAACTATGATTAGTACCAAATTACATAGTTCTTTCCAGGAACATTTCAAGAAATTAGGAATTAGGAAGTTATTAAGAAAGAAGGGCCCTAAAAAAATAAAGCTTTAGCACAATTGTATTATATTTAAATCAACTGAAAACGTTTCAAGTCTGTCTATAAAATAATATTCATGACTTAATTTAAAGCTACATTTAGGGGGGGGGGGGCATTGACATTTATTATAGACAAGGCAGAAGTTAAGAATTCACAAGAGCAAAGCCACATGTATAACTAATAACATTATTTGTGGCTGCATTCAATGTGCTATGTCTCTCAGCTGGCCTGGAAACGCCTCGGAAGAGCTGGAGGAAGTGTCTAGGGAGAAGGAAGTCTGGGCGTCTCTGCTCAGACTGCTGCCCCCGCGACCCGGCCCCGGATAAGCGGAAGAAGATGGACGGATGGATTATTTGTGGCTGCATTCAATGTCGGTTTACCTGTTTTCAAAGCCTGCTGCCTCACTGTCATGGATAACTGGGGTACTCAACGGAGCTAATCGTCAATGATATTAGTGACACCTGTGCTTGACATGCTATAACAAGTTAAAATGTCCGTCGTGAAAAAAGGTCCATTGCAGTTTAACGCTGAAAAACTGCCTCTTTAGGACTGTGTGTTTTGAGCAGGTTTGATTGACAGTGGGGTCTCCATGGGAACAAAAGCAAACAACCCCACAACATAATCTTGTGATAACACAAGTAAATTTCTCAAGTGAAATATCCAAAATCGTTCTAACGTTGGCAGACAACTTTATGCATTCATTTAGGACCACATCGCTTGTAAAATATGTTTTCGGAGCCTTTAAAAGAGTACCTTTTAAATGTGAGTGGCTAAACGCTAATTCAATCCATTAACGCATAGGGTTTCTCCATTTTTTCAACTTGGAGCTCCTGTTTATCAGTTCTACCACTCAAACGAGTTATTACAGGGAGATTAGTTGTTACCAAATATTTACACCCTGTAACTGCCAAATGTAACTGTTGCATTGCTAACTGAGTGACAAAACCACCATTAGCTTGCTAATAAATTACCCGTTTCAACTGAAGAGTAGGCTAAAGGACGTAATATTGAATGTGGCTGACATATTTGACCAGACACTTGATCAACATGCCGTTTAATAGTGATGCAAACCAGGAAGATTTAAACTGCATTTAAAAAACACAATAAGCTAAATGTTGTGCTAATAATAATAATAATATATGGTAATAAACTAGCATTAAATAACCAAATAACATCAGTAGGTTAGCATAATCAGATATTTCCCTCTCATTTTGAACTTTCCTTTCCATGTTCTGAAACCCCCCCCTCACATATTCTTTTTGTATGCCTTCATTTGCCCTTTATGCAAAGCTTTACAGAGGGAAGGAAAGTATTGGCAGAGTCAGCAGGAAGAGCGTTAGCGTCTCCGATGAATAAAATGAGTCTGACTTGTTGTGTCCTGACCTTGGTTTTTCAGCATTTTCAAAACTTTATGATTCAATGGTAGGCTCAGTTTTATTTTATGACGCAGGAGTATGGCGTTTTAAGAATGCCCCTGCCACTAATGCCATCCAGAGTCGAGCCATGAGGGGCTTTCTTGGGACGCATAAATATACTGCAAACTGGGCCAGTGAAGGGGAGACGGGATGGGAGACATGTCTTGAAGCAGAGATGTGAAATAGTTTTCGCTGTGGAACTGCCTTGTCCAGTTGCTAGAGGAAAGGTTGACCAAAAAGATATTTAACTGGGATAGAGCACACAATGTTATCCTTGGTCGAGAGAGGTCACTGCGATATTTTCTCTTTCTGATTTACATTTTATTGTCAGGAGTAATTTGCAGTGTGATATATAAACATAGTCCAACAATAACTAAAGCTCTATAAGGAACAATAAAAGAAGGGGATTTGGAATAAGCCAAATTTCAGAAACTATGTTGAAATCAAAGAGCAGAGGTCCCTATGTTCTCAGTTAAGAACTGGTACCCTACCACTGGCATTTGAGGCAGGCAGATATAAAGCTATTCGTGAAGAGCAGCGTGTTTTAATTGTGATCTTGGTTTTGCTGTTTGAAAACACTTCAGTTGAAGAACCCTGATTTGTTTTGGTTGTCTGAAAGTAACATGTTGAGCTGGCTCTTTAATGAGGAGATTGTTTTCTTGGTAAGATGTATAGAAAATGCATGGAAACTAAGAAAGAGAACACTATATCTATCATAATATAAAATTTTGGTCACAGTGCATGTTTTGAAATGTTCTCTTTTTGAATTTGTGGAACTGTATATATGGGTTTGCCATGTGGCCATCCTGGTTATTGTTGCTGTATATGTCTTGTGGGTGCAGGACACCCAAATAAAAAAATCAGTATTGTCAGGAGAAGTGCTGTTGCTGCTGTAGTGATTTCCAGTTTACCTAGTTCATTGCTTTTGACAGTATATCCAATATCAGTTTGTTACAACTGTTCATTGAACCTATATGATGTTTACAGTGAGAGAAATATTCAAACCCAAGACTCCATATTTTTTCATAGGTGGATCATTCCATCAAATGGAAATATGTTTGATGTCTTTTCATCATATTATACTAATTTCCATAAAATGTAGCCGTAAGTATCTCTTTGCAAATGTTTGGATCACCACACGACTTTATGATAAAGTTCTGTGGGTTTAAGGTTCAAGCAATGTTTGTCAAGCAATGTTTGACAGCACAGCAAAAGTTTACAATGGCTTTCCCACTAGTCACTGAGTTTTAAAGGCTTAAAAGATAAATAAGATAAGCATTCATTTAATATCTTGGGCTTTTTTCCCCCGTCATACTTCTCATTCTTCTGATACTATGTGGCTACTATAAAACTCAGAAGATATAAGGTAAGTACTACAGGCATCTGTATACTGCATACAGCCTAGCCTGCAGTAGCTGTGCCAGAATTTGAATGGACTGCAGAAAAACTGGCCCTATTGTTCCTACGGGGCTCTCCTGGGATTCATTTGTTGCATAATTCCATGTTAAAGATTGACCTTGCCTGTCTTTCAAATCTGACATTCACGACTCATATTAAAAACTGTTTTCTCTAATGATTCATTACCTCCGTCTGCTCAATAATGTGTTTCATATTCATTCACACCCATTTTGCCAATGTATGCTATACTTTTAATACATGAAAAGAAAAGTGTGACTAAAGTGAAGCTGACAACAAAGAGTCTCTAACAACTGACTACATAACAATTCATTAAGCATGGGTGATGTGATTACACATTTACCAGTTGTACGTATATAATTTTCTGTTGAATTGCATTTTCAGGCATTTGATGCTCCTAATCTGATAAAGGGACTGCAAGACTTGAAGAACTGCAACAGCACAAGTTTAAATTCCTAGAATGACAAAATGAAAAGCAATATAAAGATGTGCATAAAAAAAAAATTTAAATAACTGTGGGGGAAAATAAAACAAAATATAGCATAAAAACCTTAAGATTTCAGATGAATGTGAGAGTGAATAGTTTTCTGTCTCTGTGTCAGCCCTGCGACGAGTTGGCCACTGTCCAGGGTGTACGCCGCCTAAGGCCCAAAGTCACTGGGATAGGCTCCAGTCACCCGCGACCCCTAACGGGAACAAGTGGTAGAAAATGACTGACTGACTTTAAGATTTCCTGAAACTATATTAAACAAAAGCTAAAAAAATAACGTTTGAAAAATGTTTTCATTTTATTTACTCAATTGAAATACAGATGGTTCTGATGACATAAGGTAGTATAGAAGTACTACAGGCATCTGGATTTGCCGTTTCTTAGTCTTGAAGACGTTCCAGGACTCATCCAAGAGGCTTCATCTGTTCTCCTGACAGGTGAAGAGTCCCCAAGCATTTAAACCTCTTTGGTTGTGGGTTCACATTGATTACATAAGGCGCCAGAAGTTGTCAAGGTCACATGCTAATTGTGAGACAATTTAAGTGTAAAAAATTGGTGTGAAACTGCCTAAGAAGGAATATCAGGACTGCATTATGAGCAGCAGATATGTGGTGTTGCAGCCCCCCCCCCCCCCCCCCCCCCCACACCGCACAACCTATACCTTTCTTTTTTTTTATTTAATACGATTATCAGAGAGAAAATTGAATGTGGGATGTGGGGGAGT
>CM022474.1:9496298-9531454 GCA_011952105.1 Coreoperca whiteheadi | reverse complement strand
TTAATTGTAAAAAAATGGTGTGTAATTGCCTAAGAAGGAAATTCAGGACTGCATTATGAGAAGCAGTTATGGTGGGTTGCAGCCCCCCCCCCCCCCCCCATTGAGGAATAGTTGTTCCAGATTGACGTACGTAGATGGCCCCCGTTACTCCTCTTTCAAACCATCTGTCTTCTCTGTCCTCATATGAACAATAGAAGCCGATAAAGAAAATACCAACTGTCTCAAAGCATAAATGCATAAATTGTCCAACGATCAGAGTTATGATCTCCTGTGAGCATACAGTTTATATTCTTTCAATTAGTTAAGTCATCCAGTAAAGTTGAAGTTTGGCTTTTCGGCAGGTGGTGTGAAACTGAATTAAAATGGAGTGCTTGGCTGTGTGTGTGATTCAGCCTTGTTAATGCCCTTTTATAGAGAACAGATGCTTTGGGCTTTGAATATTTGTGTGTTTGTCTTGCATCTTCTTCATCCATGAGATCAATTGCCATTACCACTAATCGTTTTATCAGTGGCCATGCCATGCAAGTGATGAATTTTTTTTTTTTAAGCGGAGGATAAACACTTATATTTTCCCTGAATCCTAATAAATTTCCTGACAGATGGACATGAATTGAAGCCGTTTCGTAACGGCCTGTTCAGGGACGATCCCAAGTCCACAACACACCCCAGCGAATCGCTGGATCGCTGGGAAAGTCTTTTGTTGGCTGTGCTGGCCTGTTTAAGTAGGCTAACAAGTCGCGGCCAACAGATATGATTATAGGGACAGTTCCACATCCTGTGTGGTGCTCAGTTTAACACCAACTTATTTGTCATATCAGTCTGCCTTCCCTTCGGTACAGTTTTCACTAATGCCAATAACACGTTTTGTTTAATTATGGTTTCATGCAAAACGGATGTGTTTTTACAAATAGACTCTTATCTGTCTCCAATTCAGATAGCTTGTTCATAGGTCCACAGTGTGCAGCTAAAGGGCAGCTATTGTCAATTAAACAAAGATGGGCAATGGCTCTCCATGCAGTGGCAGAGTGTCGCATCTGCTGCGTGAGAGGGTCTCCAACCCTCTATTCATTATTAATAATACTAGATTTATTCTGGGTGCAGACACAGGAAATGTAATTACTTTGTATTGCCCACAAGTTGTCATTTCCTAAAGTGCCATCAGGAAAATAAGAGTCATTAAAGCATGCGCCCAACCAAGAATGAAAAGTAAGCACACAGTGGTAACACACACCTACTCTCCTGCTGTGCACGCACACACACCGAATCTCTCAGGGCAAGGGCAGTGGAACAGTTGTAGTTCTTTCATTCATCTCTAAAAGATCCAGATGGGTGATGCATTACAAAGCTCTCAGAGGCTTATTCACTTCGGCCATAACTGCACCATATAGACATACTAATGCCACCAACAAAAGGGAATCGCCTGCTGTAGCCGTGCCAGGATTTGAATGAACTGCAGAAAAACTGGCCCTATTGTTCCCACAGGGCTCTCCTGGGATTCATTTGTTGCAGTAATTCCATGTTATGTTGACCTTGCCTGTCTTTCAAATCTGACATTCATGACTCATTTTAAAAACTGTAGGCTCTAACGATTCATTACCTCTGTCTGCTCATTAATGTGCTCAATATTCATTCACAACACTTTGACATTTTATGAAACATTTTTAGTACATGAAGAGAAAAGTGTGACTTAAGTGAAGCCACATTCAACAACTGACTACATTAGGATTCAGTGTCAAGCATGGGTGATGTGATTACACAGACACCAGTTGTATATAATTTTGTGTTGAGTTGCAGAATGACAAAATGATAATGAATACAAAGAACTGCATTAAAAATATTCAAATAAGTGTGGGGAAAATAAAACAAAATATAGTATTAAAAAATGTAAGATTTCCAGAAACAATATAAAACAAAAGCGATGTAAAGAATTACTTGACTCACCTTGTGTCATTTCATTCACCACTGACATACAGATGTTCCTCATTCTCTCAGTGCCATCTTGTGTGCATGGCAGTGGATTGCAGCGTCATCATCAGAGTGTAGCAATACTGAGGTACAACAGACAGTGTCACTCTCGGACCATCCAATGGGCTAAATACTTGATGACCTGAGATACGGGTAGCACAAAGTTACCCCAAGGAAAAGGTAGAGGGTGAGAGAATTAAAAGAAACAGACTGCGTACTCAGTGGTGAGTTATTGAGCAGTATCATTTTGTGGCCCTTTCTTTATGGTTATATCTCTTCGTGTATTAGCTTTGCGTGCCAGCAGTTTCCAGATGACAGTGGAGCAGTAAGCATAGCAGCTATGTGGAGCTTATGATGGGCGGCATTTATTGAGACAGTATCACAACAATATTGAGACCAACATTCTACAATGTTTAGCAACGATGTTTTGTCAGTTAATTCTCAAAATGTTGGTCAAAAATCTATTATTTTCTCCCCCAAGACCACCAGCAATTCAGACACCAAAAACCTTAGAACTTTAGAATTAATTTGCTCTGTATTTTCTTGAAAACTCACATCACTGGCCATGTGCTGACTTTTTTTTTTTTGTTTTTCTTAACTACACAGCCCGCAAATCCCCCCGAAGTATGTCTGGGCAGCCTGACAACATTGTTTTGCAAAAACTCCATTTTCTCTATATACACTAAAAGAACAAGTTGGCATTTTAACATTTATCCACTCTGGATAGCGTGATGGAAAGGCTCCCTTTTTGGGTGAGAGAAATGCCAGCATAGTATGGATGGAGGGCTGAAATTGAGTTAAGAAGATGTTTTTAAATGTTACCAGCTTACTATGGACGTACTCTTAATCGAAACATGGTTATACGTATGTTGATCTTTTATAGACTGTCTAAGCAGTTCAGTTGCTCCGCAGCCACTCCCATTCCCCCTGGATCCTATTGTGAATGTGTGCAGTGAGCTGGCTCATTGGGCCCTCATGGTGAATGGCCCGCAGCCATTCACTCAGCATACAGAAGCTCATTAGAACTCTATAGACACACAATTGTGAGGCTCACATTAGAAACTTCCTCCTCTGGGGCACAGACACCTCACACAAAGTGCCAGTTTGCTGCTAAGCTAAGCGCATTGTCTTCCTGATTCATAGAGCTTGGCCCTCCATTCACGATATTAAGTTCGAGTGGTGGAATATCAATTGCGTGTGCAATGGGCCGGTATCTTTTTAAAAGCTTTAGTGGGGTTAAAAAAGAGAGAAAAGGGATCTCAGCCGGGTCTGCAGAGTGCTAGCTTTCAACAGGGCCATTGTGAGGATTCTGAATGAAGGGACCCCTGTTTTTTTCCCTCCATTTCTAAAAAGAGATGGACATCAAATAAATTCACATGAACTTGCTTCAGGGTGTTTCCAAGACCTACTGTTTAAGAATAACCTAATTATACCTCCCTTTCCTGGAGAGCTCTATTGGAATCTGGCTAATTACGAAGTGGTGAATCTTAATGATGATACGCTCTTAGCGATGCCTTTAAAAATGTGTGTGCAATTGGTTCTACCTAAAATATCAATGAACAAAGCGAAATATATGATTTTAACATGGAATACATGGTGCTTTCAGGAGTCTTGTTAGTTTTGAGGTGCTCGTAACAACTTTTAAAATTGCCAGATTCTTATTTGTTGCTAATTCAAGTGAAGAGAAAGTGCGACTGTATGAATAAGCTAAACAAATATCCTCAATGTTATCACATAAAACATACCTTGACCACAGTCAGGCTCCTTTCAAAGTATAAACACATAGAGTTAATAAGAGCACTGGAGAGCAATCTGGGGCTCCCTCCTGTTTTCTCTCTGTGTCATATAAACAAATGACTCTCCACCAAACAAAAAACCTTGGGGGACTATCACAGCCACTGGTCTATGTGGAGCATGTTAACACACTCTCACTACACAAAAGTAGATAGTGCACACAGGCTAACACTCATCATGTGACAGAGCGCAATGCCTTCTCCACCAGTCTGAGGAATAAAACCTCAAATTTGATTACAAGCAACCTTTGGCTCCCTGGCCATCACACAATAGGCTGAGCTGTCTGGGCCAATTTCCATGCTCAGCATGAGGTATCTACACGCGCAGACTGGAGCTCTCAGCCTCCCCCACCCCCCACCCACCACCACCACCCCCATCCAGTGTGGATATGCCTGTTTACTGTGCCTAAACTGTGGGTCTGTCGCCCCTCTTGTTGGACTTTCTATTATGATGTTGAGGATAATTAGTTGCAGTGTGAAAGGTTACACAAGCCTCTCACTGGACGTGTTTGAACCAAAACATCACTATATGCGTGTGTGTGTGTGTGTGTGTGTGTGTGTGTGTTTGTGTGACCATGATTTATTTTACAGTTGCAACCCTCAAATATGCAGCATATGCCCCTATTACATTGAATAAAGGCACTGAATAAATATTTAAGCGGTTGAGTCTGCTGCCTGTGGAACCACGTGGATCTCTCACTGCTGACCTAGAACTGAATCCTTCCAAGACACCCTCTGTAAATGCAAAAGACAAGTTTTGACGGACTGACAAATCAATCCAAAAGTTGCCAAAATTGAACGAGTAACAGTTAGGAAGGTTATCTTTAATCCTTAAATAGATCTTGTCAATGACATGGTGTTTTTCAATATACAATAATACTGTCATGTTACAGAAAACATGCTTTTGCAGAGACAAAATGTCAAAAACTGTATTGTAAAAGCGTAGTGGCATCCACAGAAACACTTCATTTTAAAGACTTTAAAATAACAGTAAAAGCAGAGTATATATACGTACATATAGAACTACTGATACGATTCTTATGATGCAATTGCATACAACGTAAAAATGCACGGTTAATACCAAATTGACTAAGAAATCAAACGATATTTTTTAAAGCTTAATCAAAGTAAGTCAATGTGAGGTGACATAAGGTGGTTATTTTTAAGAAAAAAGGTGTTTTCTTTTCATCCGCTTCTTACACTTTGCCTATGATTTTTGACTAACACTAACTATCATTTTGAAATCAAGAAAACCCTCAAAGAGCAATGTCTCAGAAAGGAAACTGAGTAAAAGCACATTGAAATGAACTGCTGAGGGGTTTGTATCAGGCACAATGGGAGGCTGGAGAAAAGAGAAAACTATTTACTACTGGAGAAGACTGTTTGGTGCATGTTAAACTTTGGCCAGCAGTTCATTGTCTCTGGTGTCTATCATTTAATAGGCTAGTTGACATAATGAATGAGCCAGACCCACCTTCTGCCACTCCAGAAAGGACCCCAGCCTTATCTGAATTGAGAACCACATTAGAGCCTCTCAGCCAATCACGACACAGCCCTGTAGTAAAGTGCAGGCCCGAAAGAGGAAGAGCAGAAAAGTTTTGTTTTCCTCAGAGTTTAATGAAGTTGGCCTGGTCACTCAAGAAGGGATTAAAGGCGAATTTAGTGTCACTGAGCTGTGACTGCTAAAGAGGGAACTCAAGTGTTCGGGTCACTGTGTAAAAAGGATGGTCTCAGTTCAGAGCTGCACCAGGCGGAATATGGCTGGCTCTCCTCCTGCTTTACCAGGCTTCGGGAGCACGGGTAAGAGTTTTCTTATTGACAATCTGCTGCAGTCACAGACACCCTCAGCCCATCCAGAAGGGACAGCGGGTGGACACCTGAGACTAGCAGCATGTGAACTTACGAGGAGAACCTGGGGCTCTGAGCATGGAGCCTACCAAAGTCAGGCCCACAGTACCCGGCAGATGAAGGATTTAGGAGGACTTCTACCACACTCAGGTAAACAGACTTTTAATGCAAGAAGACTTTTTAAACAAAAATGTCTCGATTATGTCAAGGATTAACAAGTTATGTCATTAAATCAAAGTTATACTTTGAATTAATCAAATTTTCCCACAAATATTTTATTTCTTCTTTCTAACCTGTTATATTCATGAGAAGGATAAATATTGTTAACCTTGTCAAATTTCAAACATTTCCCATTTTTAATATGGAAATTGGTCATAGGTCTAAAATTCTCTGAGTCTATTCTCAGTCTAAAAAAACGTGTTTTTTAAAACTTGTATAGTATAATTTAATCAAGAAACACTAATAAACATTGAAATTTCCTTTCTTTGCTTTTGTAAAAGTTCAAAGCACATATTACTGTATACTACCAAAGAAAAAGAAAAACTTAAAGGCCTCTTATAACTTAAATTATTAACTATATTTTCAAATGTTAATATATTAATATGCTTGATGGGGAAGTCTCACTCACTTTTAACAATTGGGTACTTTGAAATTTTACCAAATTTAATGACATTTCATTTAAAATGTAATTTTTAAAGGCAAATTTGTAAAGAAAATCAGTAACAAATAACATTTTATAACTTTAATATTACATAATTGATCAAATACTTTCAGTCAAGAAATTACAATGAAGAAAGATAAAATAAACCAAACATTTAAAATGACCTAACTATAAACCTGTGAAAACTAAACAATTAAATGAAATATTTAATTATGACATGTTCATTAATAAAGCCAATTATTATTTAAGCAATTCATTTTCAAACTGAATCGGTAAATAATTTCTATCTCGGAGATGGGTAGTTTTCATATAAAATGTTGTTAAAACATCTAAATATCAAATAAAAATTGTTCCATCCGTATGCATTACCTAAAGCGTAGCAATGTTGTAAAAATATAGTTAAAGAGGAAACAACTGTTAGAATTAGACAGAGTAGGACTTCAAGTGCTCTCAGAAGTTGCCGATGAGCCAGGTATAGTCCCTTGTGGATCATGCCCATCTCACGTGGTTACTACATATCTGACTGTTCCTATCTATCTGTACAGGTGTACTGAGCAGTGTTTTCCTGCGGAGCCCGCAGTATCTGCTGGCGTGCTGCGGTGGGTCCAGCCCGCCTCCTGTCTTCTCCAGTGAGTGTTTTATGCCTCATCAGCAATGCCTCAGCTACTCTCTAAGCATTAGCAGCAGGGTCTCGAATGCTCTCCACAGCTAATTACTGATGCAATGCCAAAGAGCTAATTCTCCGCTCAACTCTGCACAGCTCTATTCATAACCATTCACGGCTGTTTAGGATGGGGAAGAGGGGTGGGTTGCAAGTCCCTGGGGCCCCCTATTTTGTACTTGCAAATGCACACTTTTACAAGCGCAAATATGCAGAGCTAATAAACATCTTGTCTTCTGTCATATTAAGATTATAATTACCAGGTGTGGATGCTTAATGCTGAATAAGGAATATTGTTTCAATGGTTAGCACTCCTTCAGCACATTAATACATTTGGATGTGAATCCCAACAAAAAAGTTAAAGTTTCACGCTGCATGGAATTTGAAAACAACCAGGAAACCTGTAATTGTGCCTGAAATATTTAAATTTTGCTCTGAATTGTGCTTGAAATGTTTCTGTTAATTTAATTTAACACTTGTAATGAGTACAAGTACTATATTGTACTCTTGTATTATCAAGACTAGCAGCTGTCGTATTTTGGCATTGTCCCACAGCAATTGGTAGTTATTAGTTGCTGCAACCTCTGATCCTTGTCAAATGTTGTGAAAATAGCACAAATCAGAAAGCCCGCATCCCACAGGTTCCTGAAGTCCTCTTAGTAGGCTGACACTTTCCCACAGTGCCCAGCAACACAACAATGCCAAGTCTGGCCGTGACCAATTGGCACTTTCACTCCACCATCCACACGCGACCCCACTGCAATTTTTCACTGCAGCAATGAACTCCGCTAAGCACAAAAAAACTTGCCCATTTTTCTACAGAAGAGGGCTGGACCAGGAACATCCCCCAGCCATTGTGTGACTAAAAAGCTTGGTTCACCAACCCCCATCCTTTCTCCTGTCCTTCAACGCTCATTGCTGCCCGTTGGAGACTTCTTGACTAGGACATAAAGCATTCAATGAAAGTGACTTTTATAGACTTATTCGAGCTCATCTTCACATACAAACTGGCTTCATACCTGCAAGTGAAAAGATTTAGTGTTGGGCCACTGAGCCATCGAGTAATGGCATTTCCATTGAACGGCTCTATTGTTGGTGTCCCACAGGGCTCTATAGTTGGCCCACTAGGGCAGACACACACGTTGCTCAGGAATGACCTGGTAATCAGCTATTTAAGTGAAAGCCATTGAGTCCCAATAGAGAAGTGAGAAGCATGTCCAAACCTGTTATGTGCTCCCTAGAGGTGGTCTATGAGCAGATTTGTCGTACAGATTAGAAAGGCAACATTGAATGGATCGGATAAATTGTTCCACTTGACTTTTGTTGAGCATGCACCTGTGAGTGAAGTAGCGTGGGATTGCTCCTCACAGTTCATCAAATCCTTTTTTTCTCAGTTGAAGTGGCTTTCTATTCTCTTTAGTCACCCCCAGTTTGTTAAATTGGGCAAATAGAAAAAAAGAAATCAAAAGTGAGTGATAAAGTGTGACAAAAACAGGCATGATCTTTGGTTGAAAAGGGTTGGAACTGTGGTATGGCTGGTAAAGTGTACATATTAACTGTGGACAGAATTAGATTTTTGTGCGTTTGAATTAAAATCGTCCAAATCCTGAAACACTATGAGCCACAGCCAGCTTATCAAATAATGTGCTGCTTCATTCCAATTCACTACACACAACCTCTGTATTCCCCTTGCTGGTACTTGTCCCTCTCTACCTGGTTTTATCTGAAGCTACGCCTTATTTTACGATTCTATCCACAGTCCACTAATGACCAACTACTATATCAATGACCCATACCTAACTGATATTGACATAATAGCTTGGGTCAACACACTGAAATTGATATGTATATCATACATATGTTCCAATTTGTTTCAGAGGGAGTAAATATTCGAATGTGGTCTGCTGATATAAGTCCTAAATCACGCAGAGGGATCCTTAGGAGGGCTGTGTTCTCTGAAGAACAACGAAGGGAGCTGGAGAGAACTTTTCGGAGACAGAAGTACATCAGCAAGACAGACCGGAACAAACTGGCAGCTGATCTCAGTCTCAAGGAGTCACAGGTAATCGAGTATGAATTACCTATTTTTTGCCTGATTAATCTCTGGTCCTAAAAGACATTAAGAACACCCTGTGTGTTTATAACGAACGTGGCAGCCATATTTCATTTTACAGCTCAAATGTGACATGGAGTGCATGGGAAAGTAACAGCAAACCCCTCTCCATCAATTACAACCCTTAATGAACAAACACAAATCACAGTGACTGACAGCTGAAGACTGTATTTATACTGTGTAGCTTCTAGGCATACTGTATTTATGAATGTGAAGATGCAGCAACATCACGAATGTCAGCAAAACCCAGATGAATATTGGCATAAACATGACTAAGTGTTCAGCCATACAAGCGGCGCTGTACTGAGGCACATAGGTGCTTTTAGCTGAATGCTAACATCACCAACACCATATTAGTTTAGAGTGCTATCATGCTGACATTTGCTAATTAGCAATAAACGCAAAGTACAGCTGAGGATAGTTTTGCAGGTATTTGGTCAAATTGGTCATCATTATTGACCTGATGATTAAGCTAGATGAAAAGTCAGGGGATCACCAAAGTTATTACAAATCATTTTGAGGAGGTTATAAATGTCTTTACCAACTTTCAATCCATCCAATAGTTGTTGAGACATTTTACTTAAAACCACAAATGTAAACCTCATGGTGGTGCTAGAGCAAAAGTCAGTAGGCTTATTCCATTAGGCACCAAGAGTGTCTGAACAAAATTGTATTTCAATCCATCAAATAGTTGTTAGGCCAAAGTGGTGGACAGAGTGTCTGCGTTGACAATGTCTGCATTGTCAACCCTAGAGCTATGACCCTAGCATGGCTTAACAATTCATGAATTACCTTTGGAAAATGGAAAAACTACACAAATTGAACTAAAATGCCTTTCTATTCTCCGGCTGCTTTAGGTGAAGATCTGGTTCCAGAACCGCCGAATGAAGTGGAGGAACTGTAAGGAGAAGGAGGTTCACCACACTCGCTCCCCAATGGATGAGCTCATGGCCCAAGGTCTCGCTCAGGAAGAGGAAGAACCATCGAAGAATCACACTGATGCAAAAACAGAGAGATCACCACCACAGAAGAGGCTCAGGGACACATGAGAGGCTGTAATGAGTAGACAATAAACTAATGACTTTCTCAAATCCACAAAAACCTGTAAAAAGGCTACAGTACATGGGGGGGGGGATGTGTGAATGGAATACACTGTCTGTGTAGACTAACACTTATAATATTAACTTTTAAATGCATGTAAATATTTTGTTACATCATAGATGTAATTAAGTTCAACTGCTCGGTCAATCATCTTATTGCATTTCACTGGCTTCAGTAAGCAAGTTATTCGTCATTACACTTACATGTATTTCCGGGAAAGATTCCCACTCTTCGATTGTAATTGCAGTCAGTTAAAGGCAAAAATGAGTCACTTCATTTAATGCATTTAAAAATCAGATTTTTTTTTTTTTAATTGTCATGTTTTGGTCAGCTTTACATTAACACTCTGCTCATAATCCAAAACCTTTTTGAAGTCAAATTTCACTTGGCATCAGTAGTGTCTTGACTTCTGGTATCTTTTGTAAATATTTTTTTTCATGAGCTTGAATGCATAGATCAACTGTAAATAAAGCATTTGAATGAAACCTGATTTCCACATTGCTTATTCTTACTGTGTACGGCTCTCTGGAGCAAAACCCTTTCCATGTTAATCAACACTCTATACACCATCTACCATTTCTATAAATATGTAGAGCCTGTGCTCCCCATTAACAAGAAGATGAACAAACACAATAATGAGGGTTTACTTAATTTTTATTTATTTTTTTACATTTTCATGCTCAATACTCAAAGGTGAAATTGTTTAATTGCCTAAAACAATAATACTCCAGGATGCACACACTATCCTCTACAGTAAATACACACATGAAACGCATTACAATGGATGTGAGCACATACAGTAACAAACATGTGTAGTTACAAGCAAATGAGAGCAAAACACTGTCAGCCAAAATGTTAAGATAATAGGCTAGACTGCTTTGCTTATTAATATTAACATAGTCCGGTCCTGGCAGGGTGGTGCATTTCAGGATATGGAGATAAGTTTTGACTTTGTTGGAATCTCTGCAGAAGCAATAGAGTGATAGTAAACAATGATGGTCCATTAAGTTGAGTTCTCCTTGTTTGTAGAAGGAAAAGGCACAAGAGGGGACCAAACTCTCAGGGGCAATGTAACCCACAGCGTTGCCAAGCACTCGTGCTCCATATCAGTAATCTCCAGTGGCTTGTTGGAGCTGGAGTGGTTGAAGTCTTGATTATGATCCTGAGACATGCTCTGGTAGAGTTGTGACAGGGGGGGTCACCCCAGGCCCCCAGCAGCCTTCAGGATCATCTCTGTCAATTGCACATGAAAGAATTGCTTAAATAACTTGGTGTTAAAGCATAACTTCAGGCACAATGCAAAAATTGTCTATATTGTCTCTGACCAGATGCAGGGACATCACTTATGTGCACGAGTGGCTTTGACTATTTGTAATATTAACAACATGAATCCTCAGCCTTTGTGCATTCTCTTTATCGTTTGGTGTTAGTATGTCATATATGTGGCACTTCCGCTTTTCTATGAGGTTCTTGCTGGGAAATAAATATTGTTCCTGCGAAGATGGAAATATATCACATGTAATGATATCAGGGCTTGAAAAATAGCCAACTCAAACAAGGGTGATTGATGATGGATGAATAGAGTTCGAAGTGTGATGGATGGTGATGGATGATCGATGTCAGAGCTGAATAAAAGAACTTACAAATTCCCTGGAGATGCCATGCATTCTTGAAGACTGTTGTATGACCCTGTCAAAGAGATTTGCCAGGGAAGGAACATGGCATCCACCCTGTCTATAGGCACAGATCTGAACAGCGCCAGCCCTCATGGAAAGCTCCAGGCACAGCAGTGTAAGAACAGAAAACCAAACTGAGGGGGAAAAAACATCATAATGCATGTAATAAAAACTTAGTTTTTAAATTTGTCTTCTTACCCTTTTTCATGATTCCTTTCTTGCTGTGGAGCACCAGATGAGGAGACCTCTTTTCACACCAGAGCTGCTCTTGCGGAAGCTAACTCATGCAATGATGATGTTGCTGATTAAACAAATTGGTTTATGGAGGATAAAATCGTGATTTTTCCCTTTGCACGTCATACAGCATGCTTCGCTTAGTTATCTACTCAGCCAAGAGCCGACAAAGCTAACTCGAACAGAAAAGGTACTACACACTGTAGACTGGCTCAGGCAATTTGTCAACTTAAAGTAATGAACATTAGTGTATGGGATAAATAAAACACTTTTCTTGTACTCAGCTCTTAGTCCAAATGTGCTTCTCTTAAGACAAAAAGTGACTACAAAAGCAGATTCAGGCGCTCCAACTTTTGACATACAACTTTAGGTTAAAATAACTTATCTTTATATAAGTCCCAATATATTTATCTTGCTTTCGCAGTACATAAACAGTGTAAGTGATAAATGACATTGTTACAAGCTCCGAAAGTGGAGATAATTTGTCTAATTGGGGCATCTAACAATATTCAAATCACTTAAGCACTTTGCGTTTTTTTAAACTTATCTTCTGTGAGGAGCGCAAACATGAAAACGAATAGTAACACAAAAAGTATAGAATTAGCCCATTGTTGAACAACCCTGGCTAGAACTGTTCAGCCTGGTAGTGAAAACAAGGCTATTCAACTGTAAAGTGAGTGATTTAGCTTCTCATTAGCGCTACACAGTATGGTCAATGCCACAGGCAGTCAACAGTGAATACAGTCAGAGAGTCATTCTACTTCTTATCCAGAGCCACTTTCCACATTATGGAGTGACCAACTTGTAAATGCAGTGCACAAAATTATAGTCAGGTTTTATAGTCAAAAAGATGTAAAATCCACATTGCATGCATGCAAGCGTTATTTCTATATTGCAATATACATTGTCTCTGATCCTTTTTTAATACATGCAATAAAAAGGGGCATGGCACCACAATAAGGAACCAGCACTCTGCTTCTCCTTTAGTGTGCCACCTTCGGGTGAAACGAGCGATAAGCAAAGACGGCAAAAGATTTAGAGGACCTACTCGTGACTCTTGCCATTTGCTGTATAAAGAATTTCATCATGTGTTTGCCACAGGACTATAAAAGGGCTAAGCAGTATGGTCAGCAAAATTGTTAACAGTTAAATAATTCAAATTATAAATATTACAAAACTCAACAATTGTGGTTTCACAGAGCAAATATTTTATTGTCATCTTTTTCCACATAGCATGCACATAAAAAAAGATTTCATAAATACACCAATATCCTTACTGAAAATAAAATCTACAATCAATTTACATGTATTAATATTATGTACAGGTTTGAGTGCATACTGTTACTGTCTGTCAGAACAGAGTAGGTGGTGAGCTGCTGAGGGAGGTGAAGGGTATTGACGTCTGAGTGCAGCTCTGTTCTTATATCCAACACTATTTAGCTTACTTTACAAATTCTCACGCACACACAATGCCAAGAAACTCTCCAACCTCAAAATGCCTCCTTAATTTCAAAGCATGTGTGTTTTATGTGTGGAATCATGTAAGATGTTTGTTCTTATGGGATTCTACACTTTAAACATAGATTCAGAGTTCCACTTTTTACATGTAAGTATCAGTCCACTCAACATCTGTGGTGCTTCCACTTGCGAATGGCCACTGCGACGTTTGCGTCCTTTTTGTGCCACGGGAAGAGACGGGTGAGCGCAAGGGTGCCACGAGACCGCACAGAACCAGTCAGCACGTAAAGCTGGGACCGTCCGGGCCGCACAAGGGCATTGGCACATCGAATGTTGATGAGGAGCCACTGCTGGAGTAGGTGCTGGGTGTCATAAGGCAGCAGAGGTCCCTGGCGGATAAACTCAACCCGGCCCTGAACCTCAAATTCTGGCTCTCCCTTGGGTAGGCGACGGCGATGAAGATTGGCAGTCACAGCTGTGGAGAAGAGAAAAACTAATTAATCATCGGGTTTGGAAAATCAAACAGAATTGTGAGAACACATGCCCAAAGAGGATAGACATCAGCAAACCAGAAAGAATTCTGAAACTTACCAAAGTCATGCTGGCAAACGGCATCCAGGATCGTTTTCACCGCAGGAGCCTCTTCCACAGAGGGGCAGTTTTGGCAGGCAGGTTTGGGAAAGTCTGTGGTAACAAAGAAAACATAATTTTATAAAACTGTAGGGCATATGTAGTAATTATAGGAAATCTAAAAGAGCAAGTAATTCGTAGTCCATTCTGCCAATGGGATGACAAGGCAGTAAAGTAAAACAGAGTTCTAACAACAAGTCTGTGGTCCATGCCTACCTTTGGCAAAGTGGCTGAATTTTGCTAGGGGAGAAAGGCACATGTCTTCCTCGACAGGAAAGCGGTCACAATCAAGTGCCTCGGGCCATGGGTGACCCTGGCAGGCAAGCACGGGGGCACAGCTGTCCCTCACTGCCACACAAAGACTATGGCACGGCTGGATAAAACTGAAGGGAAGACAGACACAATTTTACACAATGAACGCAAAAGCTACTGCAATAATGATAAAAAAACAAAACAAAGTTCAAAACAAAAAGAATGTTGCACACATCTGCAGAGGAGTAAGTATTTCACAGAAAATAAACAAGAGTATAAAGAACAAGGCATGTTAAATCTCCTTACTTGTCAAGACAGACAGGGGCAATGAGGGAGCAGAGGAAGCCCTGGGCTTGAGGGTGGCAGCCTGTCTGCAACAGGGGCCTCCAGTCCTCTGAACGTGGCACCACCTCGCCTTCCAGGTTGCTGTGACCCAAGAAGTTGGGCAGCCGCATCTCGGAGTACCCAACATCTTTGCAGACCTTCATCTGGTTGGGGATAGCAACGCAGCGAGTGGACTGACCCATGTCAAATGCCATTAAAGGATATGCCATAGCCAGGAGGGCAACAGCAAAACACGCAGCCATACTGAAGCTTACTCAAAACCCAGAGACCACAAGGTAAATAGGCGAGCGATTACTGAGCTTGCTTGTTGTCAGAAGTCTCTGCTGTCCTTGAATGGCTTTGGAACTGCTGCTGCCTGCTTTATATACAGCAAGATCAGCCAGCCCCATCAGTCTGGAAGTCTGTTATCAACTACCTATCAAAGACGCAGAGACGATGTGTTTGGAGACAATGGCTTGTTTTGTGATGACTGCAGACAGAGAGGGGGCAGTGAGTAGATGGTGGGTGTGTGTGTGTGCCCCCCCCCCCACACACACACACCCCCACCCACCCACCATCATTTGGGCAATGGGCAATAACTGAATTGAATTTGCATCTTTGCAGTATTTGCAATATTGAGTCAATTACCTCAAAAGTGATGATGTCTTTGTTTTGTCCACGCCCTATATTATATCTGCATTTTTTTTTCTTTTTGCATTGGCTGTTCTGTAATATCAACCAAATCCCATGGAGAGGCTTTGCTGAGGATCACAAACTGAATCTCTAGAAGTTCCTATAAAAAACAATTAATGGGAGGCTTTTGTAGACAGACAGGCAGCCTCCTTCTTATTGCAGGTCTCTTTCATGTGTCCCTGCATCCTAATTGGAAGGTTTCACCGGCAGAGGCTCTACTTCTCCTTAGCAAAGCAGCGTCTCTTTTGACTCACCTTGCTTTGATCTGCCAATAACACAAATTCAAATCCACATGCAAAATACTATCAGCCTGCCTCTTTTGACCATTTGTTTGATAGTGTACATGGCACTTGCATGAAAACCTTTTTCAGATATGCGTTATAGTCCAGAATGAGTTCAATCACTTTCAGTGTGATAATGCCGACATTTCCTCTTTCCTAAGGACACATATAGACTTGCCTTTAGACAATATTTGATGAAGAGCTGCCCTTTGAACTGAAAAAAATCTTCATTTTGAAACATTAAAGAATTCAATATATTTCATCTGGCTGGTACTTATTACCACAAATGAGCAGAGCAACAGGTAACCTCTGCTGTCAGACACATACACACTCAGGCATAACATGCCAACAACACCCCATTCAAGACACCCTGAGACAGACTTAAGTGCTAATTTGTCTCGTTCTCTCCGTCTCATGTATGTAAAACTTTTAATTTAACATAAGAACTGCATTATGTCATCGTATTTGTTTGGATGTCGTCTGTCTCCAGATTTAGATGTTTATCTGGGGCTCGTGGCTCTGGGCCTTTTGAGGACTTCATGAATCAAAATGTCTCTATTCCACCCAGCCAGTTGTGGTCATTTTGGCTTCAGGCATGCCAAAGTAAGGCCAATTCTGATTGGCGCTATTCCCATTTCTGACTGTACACCAGCCCTGTCTACAGGAAGGACGACGCTCTTGCAGCCAGCCAGAGCCCTTAAGCGGCCCCGGCTTAGCTTAACTTTCACAGCCTGCTCTGATGAGCGGAGGCTGGTTCCAGTTCGGGTAGACAGTACAGCCCATAAGAGGGGACTAACTGGGCAATTAGAGTCACAGGCCAATTTGATAGAACAATACGTCCACACATTTAACAAGCTCCCCCTGCAAGGGGCCCGCCAGGGGTCTATTGTTGCGCCTAATGGCTGCACTGTAGACACAGTGTCTGTCTTGGTAATGGGTTGCCTGCCCCTGCCTCAGTTAATGCAAAGGTGATAGAACGAGAGCTGAATGGGCACCTGTCTGTCAAACACACCTCGTGTAGACAATCTAGCAAAGACAGTACTTGGCTTTAAAAGATATGTGAAAATCTTTAAAACAAACAAAAAAAAAAATTCAATAGACTCCCAACCCAAGTCAACAGTTATCCTCTAACTACTATGCACTGAACAAAAACATAACTGTACTTCTTTCTACAGTTTCAAAATCTAAATATTCACTGGATTTAGGCATTGGCTTCTTTGCTAGTGAAAGCAATCCCGCGCCAATTCCCTTGGCTATTAAAGATGTATTTTGGCTAAGTATTTGGCCAAATCGCCATATTTGAAAATCACAACACTGCTAAGCCATTATTTTCACCATACAAATGAGGCATTAACCTTCATAGATTTGGAACTTTGCAAATAAGTTCTTTTGATTCAGCACTGCCAGAATTTTTGTTAAATTTTATTTGAGCTTTTTAGTTTCTTAGGGTCGTTGGTTAATCTTGGGTGTTTTTTAGGTTGCAAAGGTTACAATATAATACATGCAGTTTTTCAAATCTAGATGTTTAGTAAACATATTTTAAATACTCTGCTTAGTGTAGGGGCCTCTATTCTCAAGCTTCAACTAGCTTATCAGGGTGTCCCATTTCACATATCTCAACTATGTCTTATAATCATAAGACATAGTTGTACTTGTATTTTAACTGTTTTGTGAATAAACTGAAACTGTACGAAGTTGCACCAGGACCTGTAATTACAGGGGGAATCCACCCTAAAATACAGTTCACGTTATTTCTATCATATAAAACACACTTGTTTTAATATGTCAATTGAAAGAAAGTCACATCTTAAGCATGATTATGAACTTTCAGTGGTTGGACACTCGTCTGTCAAACTGACCTCCACAATGTGGCTTTGCTTTTAAAAAGGCACAAGAAACTCTTAAAACAGAAGTCGACGTTTACCTTTATAACATAATATATCTTAAATATCTTTCTATACACTGGACTAAAACATGACTTGTCTTTGCTTCGCTCTACAAAGTCAATATGTTCACTGGAATAAGGAGTAGTCTCTGCTAATGCACAAATTAATGGTCTTTAACGAAATAGCTGACCGAATGTGTCATATTTACAATGACAGAACCGTCAGTCTGTTTTTACACCATTTAAACAAGACATACCTTACCATATTATTTACATTTTTGTACTTTGTGGCTTAGTTATTCTGATTCAGTGCCAAATTTGCTATACAAAAAAACTTTACCGGCGCTTGATAGAAGAATAACCCTTACAATTCACGTTATGGCTACAATATTGCACAGCTTAGTTTTGTGCAAAGTTTTCCTCTTAAGGACGCAAGAGCACATGTGGTACCATCATTAAAGATTTATCTAGTAAATAATGAAACAACTACCTCTTCACTACAACAGCACACCAGAGTACTTTAACTGGGAAAGTGGGTAATGTCTGGGTCACAGGTATTAACTCTACACAAAAAAACCCCAAAACAAAACAAAAAACTTGACACTTGAAGACCATGTCAGCTCAAATCCTCAGCTAGCAAAGATTTCAGTTTTTAGATGCTTACGTTATCGTCCGAAATCAAGAGCATAATGGAAAATCTATTTGGGGTATTTTTACTTTACAGTACAGTCTACTTTGGCAGAGTGGGAGAGCAGCACAAACACCTGAGACATACATCAAAGACAGACGTGTGTTTGAAGGGAAGGAGGGGGGGGGGACTGGGTGTCTGAGCTGGCCTCCCTTGCAACACAGTGAACTCAGATAAAAGCTGTCTCCTCCCTGCACAGAAAAGGCTCATTAACCTAAGAGACTGTCAGTAGCACTCAATCGTCACATCCAGTCTCCGGCCCTTACGGGCAGACGCTGCCACGCCGAGGGGAGCAGACAACTAGCCCCCGAAAACTACAGACACTGGGGCTCGACTCCGTATGCTACACCAGGGCCTGTTCACTTAGCATAATAAAAGTGAAAATGTTGCCTTTTGTTTAATTTCATGTTCTCAACAAAAACCTGATACTAAAGCACTGGGAAATTCTGCTGTTAAAATCAGGCCAATGCCATTCAAATCATTTTAGTAGCACCATTGTGCACGCTTGGCAGATGAACAGAGTGGAGCTGCTATGATGCAATTCACAATAATTTACCCATAATGTGAGTTTAATTGAAAAATCTTATGCACAGTCGAGCACATCATCTTAATAATCACAGGACACTGAAATAATTGAGCAGTGTACATGAGTTTCATCGTTATTTCTATCCCCGGGTGGAACTGCATTTATCTTTCACAGACTCAAACCATTTTTCAAACCAATTCAGTTAACACTGATCATAGCTCACTTTGCAAACAGAGACAAGCCAAAGAAATGTGAAGAGGGGAGAGAAAAAAAAACCCACAAAAAAAAAAAAATCTTAGACCACAATAAGAGCTGAGGTACACCATCCGTGACAACATCATCCTCTTATGCACTCGTTTGCTCCTCTGCAACTCTGTGGGAGAAAAAAAAACGAGGGACAAAATTAAGGAGGTGGCTTTATTATTGGCCGAAAACTGATTCAAACAGTTCATGTTAATGTTCTTGGTACGTTTTAGCTCCTTGAGTGTACTTAAATCACACAAAAAAGTATGCTAAATAAATGCTTAGTCTTGGAAATTTCTTCTACTTTCCATGGAAATCACACCAATCTAAAAACTAGCAGATAAACTTTTACCATAACAAAATTATATTTGCAGTTGGTATCTGTAGTGTTATCTTTCTAATTTATTGATACATCAAGTTTCCAATCCCAATATCTTGGATTACATTGACAGAACGTAGCTGGAACCTGGTTTTCGAAGCCATGATTTACTACTTATAGTGCTCAAAATGCTATTGCGTTATCGTTTTGGTTAATTAGTGGGCACAAAATATAATGAATGAATGAGTTGTGTGCCTCTTTATGCACGGTGGGTTTACTTGGATTTAGATGTACCGTACTTGAATTCAATGTAGGCTTTAGGATGGTGAAAAAAGAAGTTGAGGTTGATTTTATATTTTAGTCCTTAATTGGCAGTGAACAGTTGGTACACCTGGTAGCTCACTGCATCTGTGTGTAAGAATATGTGGGCCTCTCAGAGAGGCTGAGAGGCTCTCTGGTGAGTGTGTGTCTGCGGGGGAGTGTCAGCATGCAAACAAGGGTTAGCCCTGCTGTTTATCATGGGATCAGCATCAGGGGAAAGAGTACACTTCGGTGGTGCTTTGGCCGTCAGAAGCACAAGTCCGAACCATTGCGCCAAAATTGAAAAATAATAAGTAGAGGGTTAGCAAAAACTAGCATAAACTCTAATGAACGATGTATCTCGATCTGCATATATTTGAAAACGAGTTGTTTCACAGACTCCCACTTAAAGGCTGGGGGAGGTGGGCCACCCACATCTGATGGGAGGGCATGAACATTGTTTTTTTATATAAATGTCACGATGTAAATTAGTCCCAAACAGCCGACTCTGTCAGCATTGGCCTTGCAAGGTTCAGGGGGATTTAAGAAAACAGTAGATGACCTGTTGAGCCATTTTCAACCAATTAAATGCAGATTTTCTTTAATTATGTAAGAATGTCAATATTGACACCAGTATTAATTTCTTTCATCACAGTCATATAATTTAGTTTACAGCTCAAAAAACACATTTAAGGGTGTAATACCATGATGTAAACCCATAAAGCCAATTAGCTGTTGATAAGGCTCTACCAGAGCGAACACATGGTGATTGATATCCTAATCTAGCAAACTACCCACTGAGCAATAATTTCAACATCACCTCAATGCTTTAGCTATGACATAGAGCAGGATTTTTTTAGGCTGCGTATAGCCCAGTTTTAGAACATATTTTAAAAACATCACTGAATATTTCAAAAAAAAAAAAAAAAAAAAAAAAAAAAAAAATGCATAAAAACCTATACATTTTTAACATTAACACTGTACCCCCCCCCATGATTTACAATATGAATGTTTATTTAATCATGTACACAGATTCCTTTTAGAGAAGTATAATAAACATCTTTTCAATGTCAAATTGCTCAGTGGGTACCCAGTAGTTTACTAGAAGAAGCAGTAGCACTTCACTTCATGCTTTGGGGAGAAAGGCTGGTCTGTTGTGCTGGCTCCACACACACACACACACACACACACACACACACACACACACACCTCTTGCTTACAAATTAACAGAAACAAAACATGGGAATGAATCGCATCTCGATAGATATTTTTTCTCTCTATGCCGCTCCGGGACTCTGTAGTATAGCACTACGATTACAATCGTACCCTCGGTGGCCGCTTTATTAGGTACCAGGGCTCCAGACTAACGTCTCCACTAGTAGCACTGACGCTCTCTACTGAAAACGTTAGGAGCACTTAACACAAACTTTACGAGCACCACTTAAATCGACATGGAATGCAAAACATTCATATTTTTCCACCTTAACTGTATTACTGATAAACGCTTTGTAATAAATATAGCCTGGTGATATACCACCACTCACACAACACTTCACGTAGCCTAAAAAAAGATTACTGAACAATATCTTAGTAAAATATAATATGGTTGAAGGTGACTAGAAGGAGCACATATTGACACAATGACACTGGAATTCCGGCTCTGGCTAAATCTACTGCAGATGCACTAGTCACAACCTGGATGAGTAACTAGTATACATTAGTGTATTAGTAGAATATTATAACATTAATCTTTATATAATATCAGTATTAAATTACTTATATAACGTTAGTATATTATTTATAATTTCATATAATAGTATACTATATAGCCTACCACTAGTATAAATTCCAGCTGCACAATACAGCAGTTAAAGAAACACACAACTAACATTTATAATTTTTGTAGGTTTTGTTCCTTCATTAAATCCTTGTGCAAGAAAAATGGTAAAGAGTCTCTAATTTGTTAATGCTAAGTATTACCTTGTCAATAACCATTCATGCATAACAATGAGTTCAACATTTCAACTGTACCAGTCAACCTCTTTATAATGTCCCGCCCCATCCAGGCTGCGATTGGTCAGTCCACGAAAAGTGCCTTTGACGAGCTCATCGGCTTTATGAACAGTTAAATATGTTTCAACAAAAGGCAACCGATAAAGCTAAATAGCTAGCGAGCTAAACCCAAACCATATTTATTTTATCCCTGTTGTCTTCTGGCTTAAGCTGCAAAATCATGACCACCTCGGTGGAGGAGGGTGTGGCCCGGTGCTCCCAATGGCCAGTCTGACTATGGGAGGCTCTGAATGATCTTTTCTTTTGAAAAATGAATCAATAATTCAATTCACTGTCACCATAAGGGCCAAGTTATAGGACTTACAGACGAGACAGGTGTACACACACACACACACACTGGTGAGTTCCCACAATGTGAACAGATTAATATCCCCACAACATTTGTAACACATGCTCACATACACACACACACCAATTCTCTCTCCCTCCTGGTGTTTCACATAATATACAATGATTTTAAAAAAACAATAAAAAAAAAAACGAGGGGATTATTGCAAATCGCACTGGTGCACCTAGTTATAAAACGTAGTAGCAATGTGTCCAAAAATGGTAGCAATCTATATAGCAACATATATATTTATTATAGACATCAAATGTCCATCGGGGGGGAGGGGGGCAGAAGTAGATTTTATGGAAGGGCAGTCATATTGGATTGGATTAGATTGACAGGTGTACCTAATAAAGTGGCCACTGAGTGTCAATATCCATTATGAATTAACATTATATGATGGCTGATCGGTTTACATACATCTGAGAGTCTCTCAGGGAGGGAGGGGGATCGCAGCCCAGATATGCCCTGTTGATGAAACAGTACTCCAGTAGAGCCCTGAAGCATGGATCCTGGAAAGAAATTAAGACATTTAAAGTATTTAATAGGCTGGATGTGCAACACACTTCTATTAAGAAAGCACATATTTTATAAAATCTATGATGAAATAAAGTGTTTTGTCACTCACCTTAATAAGAATGTGGGGGTTTCCAACAATTAAGAGCAGGGCTTTGGGACGAGTGATGGCCACGTTGAAGCGTTTGGGGTTCGCCAGAAAGCCGAGTGCGCTCTGCAAATCATCACTCTCTACTGATTCATTAGAGCGTACCTATATATAAAAAAGAGAATGACGTTAAATGAGTGATTGCCAAAATAGAGAATAAACTACTGGGCAGTTATGACTGATGTTTGTGCTCCATTGACTTTTTTTTCATAATTTGAAACATGTTATCTGCTTTTACAGATAAAAAAACAAACCCACTGATGTCTTAATTGTAGTAAAAGTGTTATGTTGTGGTTTTTATTTCTTTATCACAGACTTAATGTGTAATGTTGTGATTATTGAATTATAAAAAAAACAAGAAATCTATATCATTGAAGAAATTATTGTAAAAATGCAATTTACTCCTCAGGTCATAGTACATTGCCCAGTCTTACTGACTGACACATTGCACAAGTAACACAAGCAGTAACTGGCGCTTCCTAATACAACCAACCACGACAGCCAGGTGATGAAAGAAAATGGATGGAAAGATTTAGGTGGGAAAAAAGCTTTTCTTGGGCTACAGCCACACTACTACGTTTTCGTTTTAAAAAGACACGTTTTGTTACGTTTACACCTAGAATCCACACTACTCTGAGCCCCTACACATGTGAAGACCTTGTCGCCAACTTCTACCAAACACACGGTAAAGTTATGCCACAATGCTAATCTACAGACTACATCAAGTACTGTTTCATGGACGTTGTTGTCAGTAATGTATTTGCAAGGATGCATCAATATTTAACTGTATAGTTTTAAAAACGATTAATCTAACTACTAATTATTCTGAAGATGATTTCTTTATGACTCGATTAATATAACAATTAATTTAACCAACATAAATTTCAAAATTTGCCATTAATACTTCAATATTTTACTCTATTTTCTCTTAAAAACAAACAAATGTAAGAAGAAACTAAATATGTACTGCAGCGCATTATTCTGCAACAAAACATTTGTCTATTAAAGATATTATATTCGAACGAACACATTAATATACTACCTTATTTCTAGTAGGTTATTTTTTATGTCATCATTTTATTTCTACTTAATTCGCCACCTTATTTTAGGGTTTACTTACAAAATACTTTAATCTGGAGGAGACTTGTTACATCGCCCATTGAAACGACCAAACCAAAGTCGCATGAAATGACATCGACACCAAGAGGTGCACTTACAAGTTTTTACTAAACAACAGTAGGACACTCTCGCTCTCTTTAAGCGTTTCCCTGCGTAGCATGTGCGACCGTCAGTACACCGCACTGGAGGGGTAGAGCAAGGGGAGAATGTGGCCGAGGTTTTAACGCTGCAGCTTGTTCTCCGGGGGAATCCACGCTTTGACGAGATGCAGCCATACATCTTTGCCCATCGCAATGATGCATACTGTGTATAAAGTTTACCAAAAAGAGAATTTAACATAATAGAATTCAGTCATCTCACCAGCTACCAAAAGAAATTTTAATATGATAAATCAAAACACTTTTGTTTTTATGTGCAAAAGTGTAAATTAATTTATTATGGATACATTATTTAGAACTGATCCAAATCTATTTTTACGCCTCTATAAAAACATGCTTTGATGGATAGTAAAATAATCTCTGGGAGGTTCTAGAAGAGAGCTGAAGTCATTTCTTTTCAAAATCTGCAAACGCTTGTTGAATTGATAGACAGAATGCAAGCTGTGCTTAAGGCAATGGATGGATATAGAAAATAATTAAATAACTAACTAACTAACCAATAACTAAAATACATTTGACTGACATTACTACAAAAACAGATATTTTTAAAGTTCCAACACCTTCTGTGTTATTGACAATGCTGGGATCCTTCCCTGCCCTAAATTAACCTGGGTGTCCCACCACTCTCAATTTTTTTTTCAAAACAAAAATAGTTTTCACAGCCTTCAGAATTTATCCAATCGTCCACATCCACAAAATGTTAAAACACATCATCACAAAAAATGTGCTGTATTGCTGTAAAGAATCTGCACTTGATTAAAGCAGATGTCATTTAAAAATCAAACAATGGACTTCTCATTTAGAAGAAAGCCCATTCTGTTTTATGTTTGTAACTTCTATTACCCATAGTCTGTTTTTGCCTACCGTAGACATGATGATGACCAGGAACTCTTGTCCTTGGAACTCTTCCACAGAGCCCACTTTGACATCAGACAGGCCTACCTTTCCCAGCAGCACTCGAATCTTCGCACACTGGAGAGCAGAAAAACAAGAAAGCAGGGACACCGTTTGGTTACAATATGCAAAGCCACTCAAACATTTAGAAGCCATTTAAGCTACCTTGGAGTTGAATATGAAAGTACGCTGAATTAGCATTTCCCCCGCGCTAATATGACGCATAAAGAAAGGAGAACTAACTCATGCAACTAACGTGACTTAAAGCTTTGATATGAGACCGGACTTCAAAAAGCACAACACACATTTTACTGGAACTCTGCAGTCTTACTTGTTTCCTGTAGGGGGCAATGATGCCAATGTCAGATGCATCCACAGGGTTGTAGAGCTTCTTGGCCAGCTGGCAGCAGTAGAGCATGACCTGTACAGCCTCCACTGGGTTGAACCATGATGGGTTTTTACCTTCCCTCATTTCTGTGCCCTAGGGCAGAGCAAAATTCCTGGAATAAATGTGGGAGCTGAATATCCCAATAACTTGAAGTGACATAATACGACGAACAAGGATTCGATTTTTCCCCGACGTGCCTTTTAAACTGGTAACTTATTAGTGTAATCAATTTGCAATATAGACTATGTCTCAATCCACAGTAAATTAGATGTGCAAGACTGCAGCTATTAATTCTTCATAAGTCTAAAAAACCACTCACCCTCACTCCATGGAGGAGGAGTGGGAAGCCTTTTTTGGGCAGGGTTTTCCACTGGCAGAGAGAGTCTACTATGGCCCTGGGGGCTTTAAAACACAGCTCGCCCTGGTAGAAGAGCTTGGAAGGCAGTGTGAGCAACGCCTCATGAGAACGGTAGTTGTACACCAGCTTAGTCACCTGTAAGAGACCAGCTTTAAAATCATTATGAATACAATGCATTCATCTAAAATAAGTAATTTGTAGTAATCTTGTTACACTGGCAACTAACTAGTATCAACAACAGCACTAAAATAAAGTCATTATGCCATGGTATAATGATTTTAAAATAAAAGAAGTTAATATGGTACACACAGCATGTAAACATTTTGATTATCTGCATGATAATTGCTTCCAAAGAACACCTTAAAATTGCTAAAAACACAATATATAAACTTTGTACGCAATGCACTAACCAGCTTAGGGTTGTATCCCCAGTCCTGTCTGGAGTACAGTGGATTGGCCATCAGCCTCTCCAACAAAGACACCCCCAGGCCAAAGGCAGTGGCCAGCTTGGACTTCACTACTGGACCCAACTGACAGGGGTCTCCAGCCAACACTATCTAAGCAGGTGAGGGAAAAAAGTAATTATTAAATCAATAAAGCTCAGGAAAGTTCTTAATAATCAATGAGGCTCATTGTTTTGTAAACGTGTATAGTATACACAATTATGAGTGAGGAAATTGGTCAAGGTAGGAATACATGGCAAATCCTGCTTCTGTCTCAGCACAGCTCAGAAAATACATGTGGCATGAAAAAATCTGAGGGTGAGAACATAAAAGACAATTTGACTGTTATGGCTCACCCACAACTAAAGTAAATAATTATAAGAAGAAAAAAAAGAAACAATTTTGCATCCACACTGGAAACAGGCTGATTACATCTGAAACCCAATTGTGACAACTGACCTCTTCAGAACGTTTCCCATCTGCATGCACCTAGGAAGTAGGTGAAGTTGTGACAGAAAGCACTACTCTGCTACCCAATTGTGACATGCCTGCACACAAGACAGAGGCACTGGACAGAGAATTTAAGGACTGAATGTAGTCAGTGTGTGTGCATTTGTGCTGACCTGTCCATCTCTCTCTGATACAAGACTTATGGGGATCAGGGACTCTGGTTCTGTAGCCTGGCCGGCTTCATCTAGGAACAGGTGGGTAAAATGTCCCACTCTGAGGAAAGACAAATCCACAGTTAGTGAACTGAGTTACGAGTAGGACACAGAAGGGAGGACAAAAACTGCTCATTTAAACAGTTGACAACTATCCATACTACATCTCAGGCCTTACTGTAGTCCAATATTATGGAACATGCCAGCGCTGGAGCAGGTGCTGACCACAATCCTGTGAAAAGAGGCATGACGGATGTCCTCTCCTGCACTTGAGTACAGTTTCAGCACTTCTGGGATGGACTAAGAAATAAACAGTCACATCAACATACCATGTAAATTTTAGATGATAAAGCAATGTACTAAAGGCAGATACAGACCGAGCATGTTATCACAACCTCATTTATTATTTAAAAAAGGATTACTGACAGCCGTACCGCCCAACCTGTTGGCAAATGGCGAAATATGTATAGACCTTACTGTAAACAGTAGTATGCATATTTTCCCTTTGATCATACACACTGTAAATTAGGCGTCAGTTGCAAATAGTACCTGGTCCTGCCTACTGGATGCATTGACACGGGCTAAACTTGCAGCATGCAGGAAGCCACTGTGATGTAGGCGGATGCAGATGAGGTCAGCAGCACTGTTGGAAGGAGTACACACGAGTACCCGACTATTGGGCAGAAAGTGGTAAACCTGGAGATGGAAAGACTTTATGAAGTCACACAAGCAGGGGACCAGAATGGGAGTAGGTTTGACCGGTATAAGAGTCTAAGACCTAATGCTGACATATTCACTCTATTGTGTAAGTTATGGAGAGGTTTTCAATCAATACCAGTATTCTGAGATTCTTTTCAGTTTTCCTCGTCCACACTACAACATGAGACCTTTTTTTTTGCTTTGAGACCTTTTTTTTTGGCTTATCAACTTGGAAAGTATTTGTGAAAAATGTGTTGGATGTATTTGTTTCATAATACATCGTGGTATTGGTCTAATTACTGTGGCCAAAAACAGAGGAGTGTTAAAGCTAGGGTAGAGAAGTTTGTGAAACTAGCAAGAAACAGCTAGATTTTTCATTGCAATGCAATGATTGGCTGGGTTTACTGCAGGCCTGTGACTACTACAGCCACTCGATCGGTTTTTCAGAGCATTTCATTTTGACTTGTTGTGTTTTATAACGTTTCAACAAATATGACAAAACATCTTTAGAAAGACATTGCTACCCTACCTTTAAAAGTTAGGGACTGCTACATCACTTCACATTTTTGTAAATGTAAAGGGTTTCTTCAAAATCAGCTAGTTAGGAGCTACACTTAGCCTAATAATGAATACAGTCCCCGATTAGGAAGTATAGTCTATTGTGTTTGTGGGTATGTACCTGTAGTATGGCCTCTATCAGGGTGATGGTCTTTCCAGTGCCTGGAGGTCCAAACAGCACATAAGGAATGGGTCGACACTCTCCTGCCAGGATCCTCTTCACTGCCTCTCTCTGAGGGGGGTTGAGCTCCGGGTTAAAGAAGTGCCCTTTGCTGGGGATGGGTTTGGATGGCAGTATACCATCTAGAAGCAATTACACATTTCTCATTGATGTTCTCAAAATTATCTGATATATACAGGCAAAGTTTGTACCAAATCAAAAATCCAAAAGCCTGTACCTTTAGTCTGTGTGGCCTTTGACTTCATGTCGATGGAAACGCTTGACACCTTTCCATTTTCCATGGCTGGAGCCTGGTGTTCAAATACAATTACACTTAATCAAACCTAGACTTAATGACATTAATTTCTTATGTTTTTCCCCTCTTTCACCTCTTTGTCCTTGATTGTTTTGTTTTGGCCTGACTCGTCTATCCACTTTCCTGTCCACCGAGGGATCTGAACAGTCACTCTAGAGGGGAAGAGAACTGCACAACAATGTAAAAATAACAGCAATTTACTTACTGGAGCACTTAAAAAAAATTAACCAACATGTATCATCAGTATAAATAAAAAATCAGAAGTGTAATTGTCGTATTGAAAAGTAAAGCATGACTTATTAAAACTTATTAAATATTTAAAGCGTAATTTTGTCTATTAAAGAAATGTGCAGCTATCAAGAAATATAATGTTGTCAAAATGATTCCAAGCACCTGAGCAAGCAGACACTGCTGGAGAAGTAAAATGTGATATTCAATTCATCCCTGGAGACAATTCTAAATTATTTATTCAACATCCTTAAGAAACTATGGGAGAAAGGCTTTTTTTGATGATACAGTGGATTGGGACTTCACTTTTCATTAGTTCTGTTTGCAGTGGAACATTTTTCATCCTCTTGAATTTCAGTTTAATACTTGCTTTCAAAAACTTCTTATAATGTACCTTCCAAAGGGAACTGTATATTGCATGTGATTGTAGGTACAGTTGACTTGTATGAAAATGAATGAATCTGTCCTTTTTATCATGTCTAAAATGCCAGGAAGCACAGGCTGCAAAGACTTAAAGCAATACGAATCAAACCCTTAACTTACTCTCCCCAAACTGTTTTGTCTGGTCAAGTGCGTTGTGACATCGTCTCATGGTCAATCTGGTGATGCAAGCAGTCAAAATGCTCGTATTACAACTATGGCGCATTATTTCAGATGAAATATGAATCATAAACGCAATCTCTTTTCTGACCTGTTGTAAGAAAACTCAACATCAAGTGGCTCTCCGAGGTAGCTGCGCTGAAACTCTGAGTTCACTCTCAAACTTACATCCTCATCATTAATCTGCGAGTCAAAGCAGAACATTCGGATTAAATCTGAATTTAAAGAGGATTTGTTCGATTATGCAGAACATAAAAGATGCTTCAGAGTATCAAATATCTCCGTACCTCTGTGACATAACCAACGTACTCCATCACTACACCATCACTTCGTGGTTTCTTCAATACTATTTTGTCACCTGTACAGCAAACTTGTCAAAAGTCTTGTTGTATTGCACAACAAACTCACAACATGAACCTTTGCAATAATTCAACAATGACGAAGAAAGACACCTAAGGCCTCCTCACCTATACTGAGACTGGGTCTGCCTTCGGCCAACCCAAGGACCTCTAGGTGCAGGTAGACTGCTCCTTTCCTGAGAATGGCCCCGTTGATTGTGAATTCTCTCAGTTCCCTCTCTGCATGTAGCTCTTCCAGCCAGATAAGGGTTGAGAAACGGGAATGCATGTTGGATGGTGACAGCACCTGAGCAAACAGACACAGCAGGAGAAAGGGAAATGTGATATTTCAGTTGCTCCCTGAAGGCAAATAGTATTTTGTTCTTTCTCTCACCATGGGGAACACAAAGGATGAGGTAAGAAAGCAGCCACTGGAGCCAATTTTGTGGCAACCTGTGTCCTCTAAATAAAGGATGTTTTCTGAATATCATGCACCTTGCTTGTCAAATTTAGAGGCCCAGAGGTTCAATTTTTTGTTAGGATGCTGATTCAGAAAACATATATTCAATATTGGTAGACTCCATTATCCACAGTGCTTTAATGCACCATCAATCAACACATTTTGCAGATACCCCTAAGACAACTCTTAACCTGCAACATTTACTAAGATATTCTACATGACAAGCTTAACTTCATCACGGGCATGCTCACCTCTCCTAGGCAGGGCTGAACTACCAGCACGTCGCTCTGTGTCTCCACACAGTCTCTGAGAGCCTGGGGCACTGGGTAGTGAGGTAGGAAGTTTGGCAGCCGCCGCTTAGTAAGCCTACAGATAGAAAAGCAAAATCAAACAAGAGGTGACACAAATAATTCATTTTGTTTAAAATTTCGGCCTCTTTTTTAGAGATAGCAAACACAAAAGTCAAACTTTGACATTAAAAAGCTTGGTTTACGTCAGCAACAAGGATGAGAGTAAGAGTTATACTGATATTTAATATTAGGTTTTATCCAATTACTTCATTCCATCTAGAAATGCAAAAAGACGATTGGATGCTCCCTGCAATGTGAAAAAGTAAAAATATTCGATCTATCCATTGTCATAGATCAACATATGTCAGCAGTTCATTTCAATATTGATGCACTTCCTCAGGCAGCAATGGAATCAGTTGTTTTGATACCTTGGTGTGTCTTTTGGAGCAGAGACCGTGATCACGTGAGTAGGCATTGTTGAAATGGGGCGTACATCTGTATCACTGGGACTGTAGGGTACAGAGGGATGCAGCAAGTTCTCCTCTTCACTGCCCACTGTGACCTCCAGGCGCCTCCCAATGGTGAAAGAGGAGAAGTGCAGCAACAGCAGCTCAGCGCTGCTTCCCAGGCTTCTGAGCAAATTCACACACTGACCTTAGTTGTACCGACAAAATACTAACAAGCGCTACACAGAGACACTCAGCACTTCAATAAATAGAGCTTATTTTACATGGCAAGACATAGGGGAGTCAAAAACTTTCCATTCAACATTATTTATACTAGTGTTTTAAAAAATAACTTACTTTGCTTGGCAAGCTACTACAATAGACAGCCTCTCTCCTGGAGGGATATCCACCTCCACTTCCTCTCTCCTTACACCAGGGGAATGGTTAGTGTCCTTCAGTACCTCACCATTTTCTTTGTCTACCTCTTTCACATCACCGTTTTGTTTTTCTGAAGACTCAGAACAGTTTTCTAAGTCTGAGCAGTTTTCTTGCACAGGCTGTCGTTTCTGTCTCAGTGGTGCGGCCCCTTTGACAGTGACCAGGGTGAACTGTTCTTTTGAGTCCCAGCCTGAAAAGTTGCAGCACTTCAGCCTGTGAATCTCGGAACCTTTGTTCCTGTTATGAGAGAAAGATGAATAAAGTTCAGTATATTGTGCTACTCATGAAAATAGCATTTTTCTCTAACAGGAATTCGATAGTCCTCTAATTTTCTCTCATATTTGAGAGATTTGTGCCAACTAAAAAACTATGGTGCCAAGAGTTCTAATAAAGGTTGCAAAGATGAAAAAACTGATCTTGGACAGTGACGAATCCTAATCATATCCAGGGGTTTGTGACTAGTGCTTTAATTTAGTTGTACACTCAGAACGTGAATATTTTCTCGCTTCTTTGGTCACTCACTGTATCCAGAGCACCAGCTCTTGTTGCTCCCCTATCATCAGATCTCCAAACTGGCCATAGTCTGTTACATCCAGCCCCCCTTTGTTTTCCAAAATGCTCTGGAGTTCAGCTTCTGGGAGAGCTGTAGTAGAAATATTTCCACTGCAACAAGAATTACAAAAAAATGAAAGCCATCACATTAGGGTTCTGTATCACCCACATCAAAATTTGAACAAATATGGAAAATACTGTTGCACTTCTGATGATAAAGACATACACCTGAAGTGATTAGTCGGATTCAGTCAGTTATTTAGCAAAAATAGTGAATAAAATTACAACAAAATCTCGGGTTCTGGCTTCGCAAATGAGAGGATTTGCTACTTATCTTCGTCATAAACCATAGTAAACTGAATACCTCTGGGTTTAGAAGCTTAGGTCAAACTAGAAGTTGTAAGTGGCATTTTTTAATATTTCATTGGCCAAGATTAATCATAAAAACATAATTGGCAGATTAATCAATAATAAAAATAATTGTTAGTTGCAGCCCTATAAAATATACAAGTCCAAAGACCTGTAATACCTCTGAAGGCAGGGTGCCATGCACAGGGCCCTCCAACAGTACAGGGACTGACTGCTCTCCACCATTACCAGGTTGACCAGGTGCCCTGGCAAAGGCTGGTAGTGGGCAGGCAGCAGCAGGGAGTCCAGGCTGAAGAATACACTGTCCTCCACCACTCCATTTTTACCATACACACTGGTCACACGCACCTGGAGAAAGCAGATCATTCAGGGGGATTTTAATATTACTCAATTGGATTAGAAAGACAGATTGAGCTTTTAAGCGTCAACACTTTATCAGAATTAAATACGATGCTAATTACAAATTCAAAAGGAAGTATGCAAAAAAAAACAAACAAACAAAAAAAAACTCAACTGTAATGGGTAGGAATAACCCAAAACTTTCAATGATGCAATTACCTGGTCTAGGCGGCTATAGCGTAAAGGGGCAACAGAATGAGCCTGGGTGGTCCACTGGGTAGGATTGATAAAATATTTTGCTTGGACCCAGTCTCCTTTCATTGGTTCATAACCTAACAAAAAGGAGAGAAAATACACAAAGTGTGCCAACAGTCAGGAATCTACGCTGTCTAATCTACTCTCGGTTTTAGAGCTGACCAAACTTCAACTGTAAAAATATATGTAGCTGTTAAATCAGTCAAAATGCTTGACAGTCCTGGGACTGAAAGGCCACTGAGGGTGTAGACAACAGAGAAAGCATATGCAAAGCACCATGGGGTTAAGAGGCTCACAATTTCAGTGTGTAAAGTACAGTGAGTACCAGTACCTTCCCAAAGACTGTAGCGTGGGAAGTATGTATTCTGGTTTATGTAGCCACCATCTCCATCAAATGATGTGACTGTGCCAATGAGAGGCCGCAGCTGCATACTGTCAGCTTCTAGGGAGGTTCTTCCTCCATCCTCCCAAGCGTCTGCACTCTTCTCCACCTAAATGACAGGATTAAATGGTGCCTCCATTACAAAGCTCATCATGATGGCCCTATTTTCCAGACTGAATCACTGAATGGAACAACTGAATATAGGATAAGTATAGCTTAAATTCACATATAAGCCTCGGTCCCCTTTCTGCACCAGCTCTTAGTGGGGTAACAAGACAGCAAAAGAGATGCACCAACATTTGGTTTGTGATATTTGATAAAGATGGAACACATGTATGAAATATTTTATACTATTTCACCAACCCCCCCCCAAAAAAAAAACACAACTTAAGGTAAATAATAAGTGCACACGATAAATATAAAATTGTATGTTGTTTGAAAATGTATGCTGGAGCAAAGTACAGTATTCTCACCCTTACAGCTTTCCATCCCCCTTGGGCACTGTCCCGTACTGCTATGCAGTTCACCATGTCACCTTCTTTCAGTGGCATCCCGCCCAACACCTCTCCACTTGTGAAGTAGATCGCATCGTCTATCATGCCATAGTCAAGGCACAGCTGGGTTACCACACTGCCCCGCAGGTGGCGAATGTTCTCCATGCCTGACCAGCGAAAGAAATGCGGACCAAAAGCAACATGGCATCAAAATCGGTTGGTGTTACGGAGCAATTAGGATAACCAAGTGACCTTTATCTAGCTAACTTTATACTCTGTGGAAATGTTGCATTTACTTGGTGTCCCGGAGAAAATGTCTTCTCCATCCACTTCTACTGTCCTCCACAATGGAGAAACCAGCTTAGACAGCATACACCGCACAGCAGTAAGCATATCTGCAAAGTGGTAGCTGAAGTTAGCTAGCTATCCACAATAAGACAGAATAGATCAGGATTTTTAACACCTGACGCTATTTAGACGCAGTTCTTGGCTGTGTATTGGTTATACTCTGCTGCCTAACCCGTCCAAAAAAAATACAAAACTAACGTTAATCCATCCAAGTGACTGAATTCGTCAAGCAACCTAACCCTAGTTAACTTAGCTAGCTAATATTAACGTTAAGGTTAGCTAGAAAAAAAATGCTATTTTGACTTATTCAAAGCTAACGTTAATGTTTGCTAAAAGTTACCTTAGCTACAGCGCAAAGGGAGGCGTGTAACGTTAAAGTTAACGGTAGATGGAAATAGTTGAAAACGTCATTTAAGGACAAAGGTTAAGTTATTTTCAAATTACCGCTTTCAGCAGAAAGATTAAGCTAACATGACGGTTCACGTGTTGGAGTTGAGACCTGTTTGTTGTTTCAGACAGACCACGCGCCACTTGGTCGATGGGTAACGGTAACTTTATGGCGAGGGGAGGGGCTGTGTGGAAAGTGGTGAACCTACCAGAGATCTACGTTACTGTACATAATGTACATCCCATAATTTACCGCCATAACAGCCTGGTCGCAGGGATGACATTGACAATTAACACCATATCAATTTAATTTGGGTTCAATTATATGGAATGCCATTTCATTCAATATTAAATAAATAAATAAAGGAATAAATATGCCTATGAAATTAATAAATATGCCTCTGAAATGAATAAATGAGTCAGTAATTAAATCAATTAGATTTCATTTCATCGGACTTTCATTTCATAATGACACATTTATTTATTTCATGGGACTATTTCATAGTGACACATTTATTTATTTCATGGCACTATTTCATAATGACACATTTATTTATTTCATGGCACTATTTCATAGTGACACATTTATTTATTTCATGGCACTATTTCATAATGACACATTTATTTATTTCATGGCACTATTTCATAATGACACATTTATTTATTTCATGGCACTATTTCATAATGACACATTTCATTGCTCATATTCAAATGAAGGGGGCGTGGTTTTCTCAGACAAAAGCAACAGCGCCAGAAACA
>CM022474.1:9337899-9495655 GCA_011952105.1 Coreoperca whiteheadi | reverse complement strand
ATTTATTCATTTCAGAGGCATATTTATTAATTTCATAGGCATATTTATTCATTTATTTATTTATTTAATATTGAATGAAATGGCATTCCATACAATTAACATTAGCGTTATTAACTCTAATGTGAGGCATCCATATTTGTTTGGTTTTCACACACTTCCGGATTATTAAGTGCCAAATCGGATACATCGAGGACAGTTTCCCAGTCGTAATTATCATAATTAATTATTAATTTTGATGCTGACATGAACGCGGCGAGATATCGTTGCCCAGTGATGTTGCTAGGTAACGTTACCATGGATTGTATATAAAAAGGGTCTTTCCTGCGTCTCTGACGCATTCAAATCTGAGCCACCAACCAGCACATGTATGTAGGAAACACAGTTTTTCTTAATGGATTATATTGATGCCAAATTCACAAGAAGACTGTCGACATTTGACGCCTTTTATCTTGTATTTCAATAGTTGTGTATTTTAGTGGACAAGTAAGGAATTGTTAATATATCATATTTCTTAAAGGGGGTTTGGCGTAATATTTTCCCCGGATGAGATGAGATGAGGTGAGATAATCTTTCTTTTGTCCAAAACAGAGAAGGGATGCTGATTTGTTTGTATTGTACCAACCCTAACAGAATCAGTACTTTACAAAAGCTAGATGTATTTGGTTATTGGATACTTTTGGAATCGATCACCATAACTCACCCATAACTAACTACGTCATTAGCACCTTCTTCAAGCCTTTGGCCGCCCTATCCAAATAGGCAACTGTAACTGACTGATGCTGGACTTCGTGGACTGGTGTCGGCCAAACCACCTCCTCATCAACGCGGGGAAGACCAAGAAGATGGTGGTGGATTTCCGCAGACACCGGTCTGCTCCATCACCGGTGAACTTCCAGAGAATGGACATTGAGAGAGTGGACGCATTGTACAGGAAGGGTCAGCGCAAGCTCTACCTCCTGAGGAGACTGCGGTCCTTTGGAGTGCAGGGGGCACCCCTGAAGACTTTCTATGACTCTGTGGTGGCATTAGCCATCCTGTACGGTGTGGTCTGCTGGAGCAGCAGCATCACTGAGAGGGAGAGGAGGAAGCTGGACAAGGTCATCAGGAAGTCCAGCTCTGTCCTAGGCTTTCCTCTGGACTCAGTGCGGGAGGTGGGTGAACGAAGGGTCCTGGCAAAACTGTCATCTATATGCTGGACCATGAGTCACACACTTACTTACTTACTTAACTGTAAGCTAAGGTCTCATCAGGCCACCAGTGATGTTGATAGGTTTTCAGTGTAGTGAGCTGTTTGTAATAAAATGAAGTTCCCTGCGCGATTTCTACCGTTCCCGTTAGGGGTCGTGGGTGACTGGAGCCTATCCCAGTGACTTTGGGCCTTAGGCGGGGTACACCCTGGACAGTGGCCAACTCGTCGCAGGGCTGACACATAGGCAGACAACCATTCACTCTCACATTCATTCACTAGAGGCATTTTTTAGAGTTGCCAATTATCCTACACATTCAAAAAAGAAAGATTATGCTTCCTCCATTTACTGCTAAATTGTGACCACATAATAGCACTAATGCCACACACAGTCAAAGAGAAATCAGTGGTCAATCAGCAATGGCTAAGGGAAAGCATATTGTTAATTTTCTCACCTGATAACGAAAAATCTGCCAACTGTGATATTTACTTGTCAGTTATCATAAATTAATCACAAGAAACAGAATACAAAGCTGCATTACAAGAGAAAAGAGCAAGGAAACATGGTTCCACGTGTTATATCCACGTGTTCCACACGTTATATACCCAAATATGCAAACCATGTGGGAACACCTTTGTTTGGTTAAGAAATAAAAAAGTGCCCCATGAAGCCTAAATTAAACTTTGGTCTTGATAAAACCCTTTTTTTGTTATCAGGTGATTATGACCCTAAATTGTTATCACAACAAAAAAAGTTGTTCCAGTTCCAGATAACAACACTGTTTGTAACTGACCACAAACTGTCCAAGTTCCTTGAGATGAAATAACCATACATACAGATTTGCAAGTTAAAAATGGCTTACTCCAATGGGTATGTCACTACTTTAGATTAATAGAGACTCTTATGCTGTATATCCATATCAAGAATCCACTGTGAACCCTTTGTTTTTTTTCCAAATTTGGCACAGGAAGATGCAGGCGGAACACTTTTTTGTGGTGATTTATGCCCGGATGGAAAACACCTACTGTACTCTTTTTCAGCAACAACCTGCTGCATGTTTTCACAGTGCCGTCACATTCACATCTGCAATATGCCAGGTAAAAATCTTTACTAAGTCATCTTTACTGAATTAATGTGTGTGATCTGATGACATAGTGTGAACTTTTCTCCATTATCCCCCTCTCCTTTACTTACATTGTCAACGTAAACATCACAACACCCTTTATGGCATTTAGTGTTATTTCAGTTTAAAAACAAAGCCTCGGTTTAGCCAGATAGACCTTTTGAATATGATAGTGTTGCTGCCAAGTTTGATCCCTATAGCCTTCACTCGTATGTCTTAGTATACCATTCTTTACATTCTCACTGTGTACCTACCAGGGTTGTCAAATATGTCAGGGTTTTTTTTTTTAGTAATACAAATACCAATGACGCGAGGGATTCTGAATGTCCTTGGATAAGAATTTCTATCTCTTATGTTGCAAACTTAATGTATGTCAGGCAGTGCTGCCAAGGGTGCAACAAATACCATTTTATCAATTTTTTTCTTCCGGCAGCTCCTCTGTAGATGTAGATACATATTAAGGATGTCTGGTGGAAGTGTCTCTGTATTAAGTTTCATAGCTTAATATAACTGGACGCAGTGATGTGCAAGCATACAGTCAAAGCATTGACTCTTGTCACTCTCAGTCAACCTTTGATGTTGTGATTCTCGTCCTCTGTTAGTGTCAGTTAAGACATATGTTTAAGTACCCTACCCGTTTACTACATATCAGTCAGTCATTTTCTACCGCTTGTTCCTGTTAGGGGTCGCGTGTGACTGGAGCCTATCCCAGTAACTTTGGGCCTTAGGCGGGGTACACCCTGGACAGTGGCCAACTCGTTGCAGGGCTCACACGTAGACAGACAACCATTCACGCGCACATTCATCCACTAGGGGCAATTTTTTGGACACATACTACATATCACATATGTTATATTACTGCAAACCACCTCTCAAATTGTGCAATATATTTTCAAAATGTTAGAATTAACTTTTACTGCCATCCAGACCAGTAGCCAAGCATTTTTTGACTAGTCGCAATTAAAAACACGTTTTGAAAAGTGTTTTTAAAAACCCGAAAATTTATGCATTTTATGTATTTGTTTAACCGAATTCGGTTATATCTTCTGTGATTGCTGTCTCCCCAAACTATGGATTTGTTGAACGGCAACTAACTCACATTTTTAATGCGTTTGAGCTTCCCATCAGACCCACGCCGTTTGCCTTTCAATTGCTAGGCCTGAATATCAGTACTGAGTACATTCAAAGTATCGTTAGATTCCCAATGATACCAAGTCCAAGATACCAACAGTGCCAGTCAGCAGTTTCTGAAAATCTGTATCTACCACTTCCTCCTTGCAGTGTTTCAAACTGAGCTCTGATAAATATCCACATATACTGTCCTGATTTACACAAACAGCTTGACAGCCCAATTACATTCAAGACTCAATAATAATTTAAAGATATCAATATTTTTTTTACAGTTTCAGCATTACTCTTAATATTATAAAAGATGATAGGTTTGATGGCCATGATGATATGAGTATACTCGCAGTAATGTAACTAATATTCAACTCAAGTCCTCACTTGAATAGCCAATGATCGCACTACAAGGACCATTTAGTAGCTGTTCTGCAGCGTTTGTTGTATCACACGAGCTTCCTCAGCAGATGGAGTTTGCCCAGTGGTCATGGGATTGTAGACGTTAAAATGTTTCGCAGCACTCATCCATGTTGGCTCAAACATTTAGATGCAAGGTTTTTTCTTGACCTTGGAAACAGCAGTTGGCAAAGCAGTCTCACCACAAGGTCCATTTAGTAGCTTTTGATCATAGCACACGATTTTCCGACGTTATTGAACTGGTATGGTTATTTTACAATTATAATGGCCTTCATTTTAAAGCAACAAATGAAAAACTGGGCATTTGTGTTCACTGTGATTTGTTATCTGTCTTGTGCAAATTAAAATAAAATTCGATTTCACACTGCCATACCAAGAGTGAATGGTGGTCTGACTATGTGTCAGCCCTGCGACGAGTTGGCCACTGTCCAGGGTGTACCCCGCCTAAGGCCCAAAGTCACTGGGATAGGCTCCAGTCGCCAACGACCCCTAACGGGAACAAGCGGTAGAAAATGAGATGAGATGAGGTGAGATAATCTTTCTTTTGTCCAAAACAGAGAAGGGATGCCGATTTGTTTGTATAGTACCAACCCTAACAGAATCAATACTTTACAAAAGCTAGATGTATTTGGGTATTGGATACTTTTGAAATCCCCAAAAATGGTATGCTTTGGAAAATGCTCAGCAGTCAAGTGAGGTATGTATGACTTGTAATTAATGGGCCTTGCAAAAAGTAGTAAAACATGCAAAAACGCTGATTTAGTCTATATGGCAGAGCAGTTAATGTTGATTTACAGCTGTTCCCAAAAGGCCTTTTTATGTGGTTTGAAATGGTGTTCCTTCAGTAGACTGTGTCAAGGGATAGCACATTAGCATTGCAAGTTTTGTATATAAAGCATTTAAACAGTTTCCTTGGATGCTGCCCAGTTTCATGAGCACACGTGGCAGTCATGCTTTCATCTGTTGCAGTGCTTAATGAGAACAGTTCATACAAAAAAAACAATCAACAATCAAGCTCTTTGTTGATCTTGTCATATATTTTAGGAAGCTTGTAATGTTTTACTATTGTTTGACACTGTCATGACTCTTTTGGTTGTGTACTGTGACTACTTTGTCTTTGCTAACGTTGATATGACCCTACTTTTACCACAAGGGGGCAGTGGCGGCACTCTTTAAAACAACTACAGTCTGCGAGAGAGTGCAAACGAGGCCAAGGGAGGAATCAGATCAGATACTAATCTCAGAGCCTGTGTTGCTATAACTAGACACTCTACTTACTCTGTTTAATGACAACAGATGCCACGAATGCTCCTGAAATTATGCCAGCTATTGTGAGGACCATAGGGAAAAACATATTTCGTCCTTAATCAGATAGTGTTTGACATGGGCCGTCCCCTCTGTAATTAGCTGCTAAAATACACAAGAATATGAGCAAGCAACAGTGCAATCAAGACAGTCTGATTGCTGGACAGAGTTTGGCCACGGCAGGTTATCTTCTCTGGGTGCCTGTAGTTATTTAAAGAAGAGTTGGCTTCCCGCCCACATTGCAAAGAATAAGCATGTCAACATAAAAATGTTACAGACATAGTAATGATATGAAATGATAGTAAACTTAGAAAATAAACATTTATTTTAATGTTGATGACATGTATTTAAAATGTTTTGAGTTGCCAAAACATGTTGTCATTAGAGAAACATCTCTACGATCTTAAAACTTACTTACTTTCTTCAACATTATAGTCCCCCCTGCCCAAACCAAATTAGTCCTGCAATATTACAAGATATTGAAATCTTAAACAAATCATATAACTATCAGAATATTACACCATAAAATATAAAATGCCCTAAAGTACAGAAATGTCAGTGTAAGCTCAAATAGGTAGGCTACTCCAGACACACAATACATCCTCATAGAAGTATAGAGAGAAAATGAATCGCCAGTTATTTAACGCTAAACTGGAGTTTTTGTCTTTGGTTAACGACGCCTCGAATACATTTTGTTTGTTCAGGTAACAAACAAATTTTGTGTTTACAGCGGCTTTTAGTGTGTAGTGCAGCCCACGTGAAAAAAATGGGATTAATTAGATAATCCCTTCTGAGGTCCGTCTCCATTCTCCTTCAGGATGGAAACCAGATGCAAATAGGAATTCATTTGGCATGATGAATGTATATAAAACACGGGGGAAGTGTAGGAACATTGCAATGGCAAACAGAGCTAATATTGTTTGGCATCTGTTATTCATCATATTGGAATGAATGCACAATATTGTACTGTACAACATTACATACCTAAAATGTCTTTCATGGTGTATATTTTTGACGTATTTAATACTTTTGTGTCACAGAGCTTTGATTGTTCCTTGGTTGAAATTCACAAAACTGCAGGCGAACTTTCATTAAACTGTAATACGGCAGCTGTTGAGACATGAAGCAGATTATTTTTCTGAAGATCAGTATGCTATAACTGTGCCTGTAACAGTCCAGTTAGTGCAACCACGATAGCACATACCGCCACCAAGATTGCATAAGCCTTCCGTTGTTTTGATTATAAAAATGACACTAATGGGATATATTTCATTTGAGGCTGTGCAGTATCTCATGACAGCAAAAATGTTCGAAAACGCCTTATATTGCATTGGTAAGATAGCTTTTAACCTAAATCTTGATCCTTGCCTGCATCTGGATCTGCTGTTTAGGAGTGATCACACAATTCCAGTATGCATTACATGTCAATGTGTGGAACACTGAAGAGTCGTGTAAATCTCTATTAAATGTCATTATGTAAGAGGATCATATGTTCAATACTATTTACCAATAGTGTAAGCCTGTAGTCCCTATGGTTTTCCGTTAGGACATTTATCACGTCACTTCCTGCAGTTCCTTGAAATGCGTTGCAATCCAGAGTAGCTGCCACTCCAAGACTTTTCGTGTCGTTCATGCCATTAAGTACTTATTGTTTTACACATAGTATCCATATTAAATGTCCTTACTTTTCTACATTCAACTGCTCCCCTCTTTTTTTCTTTGTGGTATTACTGACTTATTTGGGAAGTCTTTTCCAACTGGTTTTTGTGGAACATTGAATACTGGGGATCATGGTGGGGCAGTTCATCAAAACCTGTCTATATTTACATGCATGCTCACACTCTCACCTTTACCTGACAAAGACCATCTTTGGTGGAACCGTTGGCAAACTTCTTTAAATATTTGGGAACAAGCAGGCAGTGTGCGGGTATTTTTTTGTCTTTCAGTGCACCTCTCCCCAGCACCTGCAATGAATTTAAGGAACAGTTCAACATTTTGGGAAATACACTGTTTCTTGGCCAGGTCAAGAAGCAGTCCCCCACAAAATATCGTTTTTACACGTGGGTTTTTGTATGGATTCAACAAACAGTATAATGTGTTCACTAGTGAGCTTTGGGAATGCTTTTGTTACCTTCGGACAGAGCTAGGATACCTGTTCCCAGTCTTTATGCTAAGTTAACTAGCTGAGGGCTGTAGAAATGAGAGTGATATCGATCATCTCATCTCGGCAAGAAAGGGAAAAAAGCGTATTATATTTAATGTCGAACAATTTCTTTAAAGATGTACACGTGTCTCTTGGAGGTTAACTATCAAACAGGCAAACAAATGGGAATGAAAACATAACATGGAGGCAGGGGTGGAAGAAGTTGTAAGATCTTGTAAGTATCATTGCCACAGTCTAGAAATACTTTGGAACAAGGAAAAGTCCTGCATTCCAAATTTTACTCAAGTAAACGTGTAAATGTATCGGCATCAAAATATTCTATAGAAAAAGTAAAGTAGGCCTACTCACCATGAAGAATGGCCCATGTACATTATAATATTGGATTATAATTATTGATGCATGAATGAGTACATCACTTTAATGCTACAGCTGGTACTCTATAACTACACACACACACACACACACACACACACACACACCTTAACCTATAATAATACATAATATTTTATTTGTTCATTAGATTTTGTATTATTAATCTGAATATATGCAAGGTATCTAAAGTTACCAAATACATGTAGTTGAGTAAAATGTAAAACATACTTGCAAATGTACTTAGTAACGTTCCACTACTGAGTGGAGGTAATAATCAGGGATGAAGGGGTGTGTAATTGTGATCTGCAAATAAATAAATATGTGGATCGTTTCGATCAAGATGGATAGTGGGGATAAGACGGGGTGTGTGGGGGGGGGGGTATAGTCCTAGCAACGCCCCTCGTCAGCTGCAGTCATATCAGAGATGTGAGAGGGGAAGAGAGCACAAAGAGAGAGAGGGAAGAGAAAGACAGGGAAGGAGGAGGTCTGCGCAAACTCCGCCTCCGGTCTCGGATCCTCTCGCAGTCCTTATTCACAGCCTCTCGCGTAGAGGATAGAGAGAGAGAAAAGGGAGAAACAAGAGGAAGGGCACACGAAGAGGAAAGAGAAGCAGAAGAAAGGGGAGCAGCAAAACGACCATGGCAATATCTAAAACGTCTCAGCTTGAGATAGTGTCCGATCACAGCGCACCTCTACCGCCGTCGACCACTGCACGGGGCATGCAGTCGCACAACCGACAGAGTCCAGATGAATGAGGAGCCATACCTGGGCCGTAGACAAAATGAGGGTCATCTTCATCCAAAACGCCGGTTTCGTCGCAGCTTTCTCGCCTTTGACATGTGAGTCGGTGATGTTGGCAGCGTTTAGGACGACAGATACTGTGGACGAGCCAGAATTAATAGCCAGGGCATGCCAGTCAATTGAGGAGTGAGGAGATCAGACCCATTTCTTTAGTCATTTTGCTTTTATTTGGCATAGGGGTTGCCCATGCATTATAGCCAAAACATCATCTTTAAATCGAAAGTGTATTCAGCTTTCGGCATGCTGCCTGCTGTCGAAATCTGTTACATTTTATAAATTGGCACTAGAATTAATTTTTATCCGGTGATATCAGACTATGTATCCGGTAATTATAGACCGATAATGTCCTTTTAGACTTGTTGTGCTTAATCCTTTAATATATTGAATATATAGCGATAATAACATGAATAGATAGGCGGATAAGTCTGGGTTCACTTTGATCATAGCCAATTGATCAATCAAGACAATCTGGAAATGTTAGTTTCCACATGTAGCCAATAATATGATTAGTAGGCTACCCGTTTTTCCTTGTAATTTATTTATTTATTATTACAATTATTAGACCTATAAGTATTATATTATCAATTTGTTTTAGGTAGTTAGTTTGAAATATTTAACAGTGGGAAGGTTGTTTGAACACTTCCCTAGTGAGATGGAAACCGCTTATTTATCGCCCCAGCGGGGGGCAACACGACCCGAGGCCCAGAAAGGCAAACCCTCTGCGGGCAAACCGGCGGGGGGTGACCTCTCCCCCCCACCTCCAGGCCCACCCCTACCTGTCGGCAACTCGCCCGAAGAGACCCCGGCATGCAGTGATGGACGGAGAAACTCGGGCGTGAAGAAGCACCACCACAAGCATAACCTGAAACACCGTTACGAGCTGCTGGAGACGCTGGGAAGAGGCACCTATGGCAAAGTCAAGAAGGCCATTGAGCGGCACTCCGGCAGAGAGGTGAGGCGCTCTAAGCAGCTGTCAACATCTGGCATGCTTTAAGTGGGTCCAGGCGATTGCCACCACATGCATGCTTTTGTAAAGCCCGTTTTGTTTGCAACACTGGTCCTAAAATAAGTGCTTTGGTGCTCATAGGCGTGTGCATGTCGATCCCCCGCTGGGAATTCCCCCAATGCTCAAAAGGACCCATGGGGCCAGGGAGTTGGGGCCGCACACGCCTTGTCCCATGCGGGGCCTCAGGAGCGAATGCAGGTCACTGGCTGACCGATGTGATCCCAGTAGGCTAAGCACCAATGAAAGCATGGAACAGTCCCCCAGAGATGCTGCCCACTCACTTTAGTTTTGCTCAGTGTTTTAGACACAGGCTTTATCCTTTCGGTTTTGTTTGTCTTTACTGCGTGGGCGTGAGTGTGGTTGCAAGAGTCATTCACCACTCTTTATAAAAAAAAAAAATGTTATTGGCTGTCTTTGCCATAGTAAACTCACCATCTGCTGTTATGTCCTTGCAGACCAGTACATCCCCCTACATTTTTCCACGTGTTTGAAAATTTGACCCCTGTGCCCATTCTGGCAGGCCATGAGGAACTTTCCATGTACTGAGCATGCCAGGGAGAAACTCAGTATAGGTCAACAATGTCCCCCAATGGTTTCATAGCTCCTGGCAAATGCATGCTTGACAGCATAAACCCTCCGGTAGGGCTTACTCTCTCTTGGCCTGTCCCACTTGGCTCCTTGTCCTTTCTTCAGTATGTTTTCATATTCATTGTTGCCATGGCTGCAGCTCTATTGTGTAGTAAGTATTTTACTTTCACTAATTGCACAATGTATATTGACTGGAACGGTCAAAATATCTTATTTTGACATGAGTGAGTTTGAGATACTGTTTCCCTTAGAGCTCAGATTGGCTCAAATGTTTGGCTTTGGATCATTTATTAGACATTTTTAGACACTTTCATCTTGAAATGTATTGTTTGAATGAGTAACAGTATTTGACAGCCACTCACACAAGGTCTACATTTGCTTATATTTGTAGTGTTTCCAAAACCATATGTACCTGCTGGTACCAATGTTTAAAATTACATTTTTTAACCAAAAGAAAGTACATGAGTACACCCAAAATATATGCTCAGTTGCCAGTTTATTAGGTACACCTAGCTGAAACTAATGCAGTCTGCAAGAAATCTTACAATCATGGAGGTTGTAATGTTCAGTTTTTGTTTAAACAGTTTTTAGAGGTGTTGATTCAACTGTGTGATCATGGAGGATGTAGTTTGTGGTGCTGTTGACGGGTTTTGCATTACACAGAGAGGTGTTTCTGTTATTTAGCCTACAAATGGGATGGACAAAATAAAAGAAACACCTGTCAGTATACAAATAATACTTTGTAGGTCAAAACCCAGTGGCCTAATGTCTTCCTTTCTCAGGTAATATACTGGAATGTGAGTTTAGCATCCAGACTTAAAATAGCATCTCAGTAAAGTATAGGACTTCCTTGCACTGTGTTTCACGTGGGAGTTTGTATGTCTTAGGGAAGTCCTTTGAGAATCAACGCCTCTGCACGTGGAGTACCAACAGAAAACAGAACCCACCTCACGGGCCATGTGTGTCTGCCTCTGTGTTGCTAGAGTTTACATGACCTCTGACTGGTAGTCCCTTGTGTCCATATGGCAGATACAGCAGCAGTCTGTTGTACAATCATCTTGACTCCCTGTTTCCTGGTTTGTTCTACAAACCAAATGAGGAGAGCAGAGAGAGCTAAGTGAGGAGACAGACTGAGAAAGTTTTTGTGTGCGACTGTGTGTATGCACATGTGTGGAATGAACTGAAGGCACTTGAGGAAGATGGATTAGATGTGGGCACATTCAGTGTGTCAGCGAAAGTGGAACTGAGTGACTGTCTTCTTTAATCTGCATAGCCATATGTTGTACTTCTTGGCAGCTCAGTGGAAACCCAACTTTATATGGATTAAAATGTATCATATAGAGTGGGGATATATGACACGCGCAGCATTATAAGGCATTACTAATGAAAATTCGGCAATAGTATACCTGTTATAATCTCAGCAACGTGCGTTACAAGCATTTTAAACCGAAGTTAGTGTTTTTTTTAAGAATTCACCAACACCGCGGAACATTTCGACACCAGAGAAAAAAAATCTGTGAGTAAAAGAGTAACGTTATTTCCTGTTGCTGGAATTCGACGGCTGAGATGATGACTGATTCTACATTTGCGAGATGGACATACTGCCATTATTTTCAGTTCGTCACATTGCCCTCCTCTGGATGTATAATGAGCTGCAATAAACTCAATTTTAGCATTTTAGAATGCCAAGTCATATGTCCGCAGTCATTTTGATGAAAGTAACTCAAAAGTAACGCAAAAGTAATTCAGAGACAATAATATTGGAATATAAGTAATTTGTCTCAAATGACAGTAACTACTAATCTATGATGTATTTCATTTTGGAAAAAATTTGCCCAACACTGCACAAGCTGTGTTTCATGTTTGTATACTCGTGAGAAAGGTAGAAAGAGACTGTGTGTGTTTTAATGTAGTATATGCCATCTAGATGACTATAGTGAAAAGGTTGTGGTGACAGCAGGGCCTTAAATGGGCAGTGACATATGAAAGGCCATCCACAGCAGGAAATTAGATGGAAGAGGAAGGTTAATATCCTGTATGGGGGATCCATCACAGACAGGAGGGGGTGTGCAGTTAGCATAGAGACACAGGGAAGCCCACCACCATACGAAGAGAGAGGCAGCCTCAGTTAGAGGGGTTGGAGAGTCATATTAATAAGAGCTTAAAGCACCAGATTACATCATTCCCCAGCAATGGATTCACTGGAGAGGAACGCGAGAGGGGAAAAAACGGACATTCCTCTGCTTTATGTGGTGCTGTTGATGAGGTATTATGATTCCTAGATTTGTTTGAGAATATAGTTCTTTGGAAAAGTCACGGGGCTCTTCCTCCCACTTACTCACTCTCTCACTCTCTGCACAACCCCCCCCCCCAAGTCTGACTCAGACAGGCACACACTCAACACATCAGATGATCATGATCTTTAGAAAACACAGGGAAGGGTGAGCTTGTGATGAGTACTTCATCTATTTTAATGGCCTGAGAAAGCGCAGGAAGATGTCAGGCTCCAGTGAAGCGAAACATGGACTTTCACTTCAAACAGGCTCTGTTGTGAACAAGGAGGTGGGGGTGGGGGTGGTGGGCTGACGAGGATGGCCCCATACCTGGCAGGGGCCAGCGTGGGCAGCAGTGCAGCGCCTGTTTACTGTGAGTGACAGTAATAGGGATCCACTTAAGGACAAGCGTAGCTGTGTCAGCCAGCCCAGCCAGCTGGCAAGTGGCTGATCTGCAGTCCTGTTTAATGATCCACATCGGGGTCAGGGCAGGGGAACATGAAGATATACACAAGCGAGACCTGGCTTTGTCTCAAGCCCAATGTGGGAGAGCTGGCTCATTCAATGAGTTAGCATACAGTTTGAAATTAAGCTCATGGTTGTTTAAGATTGAGTACTACCCTTTTTGGAGAAAAGACCATTTTGGTTTTAGGCAGCAGTTGTACAGAGAGAGTTTACTTGGCTTTGTGTGTAACGTTTGTAGGTCATTTCGCAGTTGTTTCCTAAATTAATGAATACCTGAATTAATTCGTACATTAAATCCAGGAAGATGACTCACGTGCTGCCTCACTGCTAGAAACCGTCAAGTCAAAAATGTTACTCACGTTTTGGGGATCAGTGATAAAATGTTGATGAATCTGATGAGGTAAAGGAAAACATCAGTGTTAAGACACAAACAGCGTTTACCAATTATGAACACAGCATGTGGACCCCCTGGACCCCGTCTTGTTTATTATAGTATCATTTCTTTAAATTCTATGTAATCAAGGCATGCTCTGGAAGGGAACTATTCCGGTTTGGGGTTATTTTTATTGATGTACACGGTAATTAGCTTGGCACTCGCTACTGCCTGTGGTTTCTGCTGCATGGAATCAAGCTGGGCTCCTCAGAATACTACTGCTTAGCTAGAAGAGGACAAAAGTTTAAACTAACAGAATTCAGAGCGAACAGACTCTATATAGGCCTGATCAAAGAAATCCCGGGACTCAATCCAGAATGTTTAGGCTGCAATTATAGTGACATGTGCTAGACTGTATACTCTCAATCGGTTTATTTGGAGAAGGCTGCTAACCTCTTATTTAAGGAGTGCAAAGGCTAGAGGTTTACATGCATCCTGTTGTGGCTGACTCTTACCCCCGGTGGCATTGCCATGACAGTGAAAATTCTTCAAATCAAGTCAAGTTGTTGACTGTTGAACCTCCTGCAGCAGGCACATTGGCAAGGCAAGTAGACTGAATCACTTCCTCAACCCCTGCCCATTCTCCTGATTCCTCCATAAAACTCCCAGCAGGCCAGCTTTTCAGGCTATTTCAAAACTAGGCCATTCGCTGTTAATCAGAATGACTAAAAATAAGAGGCCGGGTAGTGATTCAGTGTCTTCTCAAGGACTTTTTGACAGGGGAGGAAACACAGCTGTGTAGGTTAATACCGACATCTGATTTATGGAGGAGCACTCTGACCTCTATGCCTCCCTGCCTTCCTCCAGAAACATGTGCCAGCTCAGGAAGAGCAACCTGCCTCAGGAGCTGCTCATCCAGTTCTACTGTGCAATAATCCAGTCTGTTCTCTGCACATCCATCACCGTCTGGTTTGGATCGGTCACCAAACAGGACAGGGGCAGACTACAACGGACAGTCAGGACTGCAGAAAAGATCATTGGTGCCGACCTGCGCTCCATTCAGGACTTATATGTGTCCAGAGTCAGGAAACATCACTGCTGATCCATCACACCCTGGTCACAGCCTGTTCCAACTTCACCCCTCTGGTAGGCGCTACAGAGCACTGTACGCCAAAAGAACCAAACAGCAGATCAGTTTCTACCCACAGGCTGTCACTCTGATGAACAGTTAACACCAGTCATATAGTCTCAGGAGCAATCCCTGTCCAATAACCCAACATCCACTGTACATTTAAATTTATTTCATTTTTTATATAAATATTTTCACTTTAAATCTACGCATGCTATGAATACTGTATATACTGTCATATCCACCTAACTCGTGTATAAAGCAACCTGTTACAGTAATCTTATCTATTTCAGCACCATTTGCACTCTGCACTAATTGTCTTACTGTTTACAAATGTTACTGGTGTTGTTTTTTTACTTTTTAAAAATATACATATATATATATATATATATATATATATATATATATCTTTGCACATAGTAGCTTAACATTTGTTTAACTTGTTGAGCTTGTTGTACTTGTTTTAAGCACATGTCCATTTCATTTTTGTATGTACATTAAAAAAAAACAAAGTCAACTTGCTTGAATGTGTACACATACCTGGCCAATAAAGCTGATTCTGAATCTGAAATCTTGTACAGATATTCATGGTTTCCTGATGATGAAGCCTACAAACTTTGGTGATCCCCTGACTTTTTCCAATAGCACCACCATTAGGTTCACATTTGTGGTTTTGAGGGAAGATCAGTTTCAACAACTATTGGATGGATTGCTATGACATTTAGCACAGACATTCACTGTCCCCACTTGATGAATTGCAACAACTTTGGTGATCCCTTGACTTTTCCTCTGGTGCCAACATTTTGCACTTGGTTTTATGACCAAATACCTGCAAAACTAATCATATTCCCTTTAGCCTCCGCAGTTTAGTGGTAATTAGCAAATGTTAGCATGCTAAGACACTAAACTAAGATGATGAATGTGGTAAACATGATACCTGCTAAACATCAGCATTGTCATTGTGCACCACTGTGCGCTTGCGTGCCTGTAGAACCGTATTCTTGTTTTCTAACAAAAGCTGCTTCCAGATAGACGGTTGCTATGAAAAGTTTCACCATTTGAGTCTGACTTCTGATCTCTCTAGAGAAAGGGTTGGGGCCCCAGATCAGAGACCCAGCCCAAACACTGACTAACACATTGTTAAGTGTAGGCCCAGACTCTAAAAGAGTACAAAGCAAGCCTCCATTATGGAACCACGTGTCAGGTTGTTTTTCTCAGAGAGCACCTTCATTTTGCTTCATACAGAAAAGAGGCTGAGTAAATTACACAGTGTGAGACAAAGATGACACCTCCCCCTCTTTTTGACTCATCTGGCTGTCATGACAGCAAGGCCTGGTGATGAGGTCAAAGGTTGTTGTACAGGCCCTATAGGACCCCTGAGAGGGAAGGTATATGAGGTAGATGAAGTACACAGAGTTTATTAGGGAAAGAAATGTAGCAATACATCCTGAGATGTCTTACATGATTTTACTGACTGACAGTACAGACGTCACATGGTGTGCAGATCATACTCTGCAAGAGGCATGTACATTTTAAAGTTCAATGATAATATAATGAATATGAAATACTGTAAATGTCTTGTCCTTTAGTTTTATTTTACAGTTTTCTTTGGTTATTTCCATTTCCAAATGAATTCAACATATTTATGCAATCAGTTTAAGTGGGGGAAAAAGGGAAAATGTGTTTTAAACTGTTACACCTGATGCACCCAAGCTATCTATTACTTTGACATCAAACTTTTATGTTGCTATAAGTCATCTGATGAAAGCGCCTTCTGTCGTCTGTTTCCAGGTGGCTATCAAGTCAATCCGGAAGGAGAAGATCAAGGATGAGCAAGACATGGTTCACATCCGCCGAGAGATTGAGATCATGTCATCCCTCCGCCACCCACACATCATTTCTATATATGAAGGTGAGTATCTGCTGCATGTCCGGAAATACACACACACACACGGCAAATCATACACACTCATTTGACTCGAACACACATAAACAAAAACACACATGTCCAAAATTCCCCCCTCCCTCAGCTCATTCAGCACCCGAGGCCAAGCTGCAGGATTGTCATGTTATGACATGCAGATGTCATAATAAGACCTGGACTACAGCTCTGGGATGTTATTCATCTTCTCCGCTCTGTCTGGCTGCCTGGGCCAGTAAAACTCTGGATGGCTTTAATGGTGTGTGTCTGGATCTCTCTGAATGTGTGTTGTATGTGTGCATGCACGTGTGTGTCGAAAGTGTGTGTGTGTAAGAGGGGTGGTATTCTAAGGGATTGCCTCTCCCACATCTAAGAGGTCTCATCTCTTGTCTTCTCTGGTCTTGATCTCAGGGCCAGACATCTGCTGATACTTAGAGACAACTGCAGCTGGGAACCAGACTGTACTTGTGTATGTGTGTGTGTCTGTACATATGTGTGTCGGCATAAATCCTTGTATATTTGTGTCTATGTATGAGCCTGAGTGTATGTATTGTGTGTGTGTATAGCTAGGGAGACACTGGATTGACCTCAGTCACCCAGGTCTGCACCCTGTCTGACTCCCGTCCAGTGCTATGCAGAGGGAAGAAAGGCCTTAAGCCTTCCCTGGAGCAACGTCAACATATATCTACCCCAGGAAGCAACTCTCTGAATAGCAGAACCTTCAAGTCAGGCTTAAACAGCTCACATAATTATTTACTCTTTGGGACCTCCTTTTTTTATATGAATCCTTTTGAATGACCTTAACCTCACTGTAAGAAAACAGATTAGAATTAATGGTGAGTATAAATGTTGAACAATTCCCATTGAATTCTTTCAACATATTGCTTGCAATTAATCATCCCTTATAATGTAGTCTGGGCCTGTATGCAGGCAATTAAAGTCACAAGGCACTGCAATGTGAGTCGGTTTCATATAATTCATGACTATTTTTATGCCTATGTCAACAAAGCAACAGTTTCAGTGCCCTTGTCAGGATAGCTGCCCTGGTATAATGGCACGTGATTGTGTGCCACTGCCCAAACTGGCTTACATAGTGTCCTTTATTCAGTTTCAAAGTCCCCAGCTCGTTATCAGCAATGTGAATATGCGACAAACATCACTATTTGTCATGGGAACGTGCCAGGAGTCAGCTGAAGTGCAGCCGAGTTTTATGTGTTTGGTAGGAGAATGATTAAAAGAACACCCAGCTTTATAAACTCCGCGGAGGCTGTATGGTGTTCCTATGTGTTCTGCCTTTCTTTATAGCAGCCTACTCCACCATCAAACTCGACCACTCATTGCTCTCGCTCTTTGGTGTTTCTTTTCAAACCCAGCGTTTACTGTTGTGGCCTGGCCTCCGCCCAGCCTTGCTTTAGAGATATATAGGAGGCCCCAAGATTTGTGTATCCGGCAACACCCTCTTCAACAGCCCCTGCTAACTGCCTTGTGTGAAGCAAAGCTGAACCAGATGTGTGTGTGAAGATTGATTTTTACCACTCCCTCACATTCTGCATCCATCAGCATGCTCTGCGGGGCATTTAAAAGTGGATTTTGCTCTTTGCTTCTCAGGCATAACTATGCACTCTAGTGCCCCTCTTTTAAAACAAATAGTTAACCCTGAAGAATGCTGTGAATGCACAAATTGATACACTGATACACTAAAATGTTAAAAGCATTTCATGTATGTGGAGGCAGCTGCTGTAGCGCTAAGCCTGAGAAGACTGATACAAGTTAAAGGAATTTGGGGAGATTTGCTAATTTGCTTTCTTTGTGACAGTTAGATGAGTGGAGCGATACCACTCTCATTTGGCCAATATAGCACTATAGCCAGCAGCTGGTTAGCTTAGCCGAACTATGTCCAACAATTTCTTGGCCAGGAGCAATTCTTTCCACTTTTGTTGGTTAGCCCAGCAACTTCACCCGGCCAAGAAATAGACACATATACCTCCATAAAATCACAACTTGTTGTTTTTATACTTTGTATGGTGTTTGTATGGATTAAACAAACGACGTAAAACGTGTTAAACGACTGCTGTCAGATTTAGCGTACAGATATGACAGTGGTATCTGATATTTTCTCATCTGACTCTCAGTAAGAAAGCAATGGTATTCCACCACTTTTCTGTATTACACTTTGCAACGGTGGTCTATCATCAGTGCAGGCAATAGGACAATAGCTGCTAATTAGTCAGATATGGGGTCCTGACCAGTGAACAAAAGCCCAGTGAGTGACAGCGAGGCTGTAGTGGTGGCTGGTGTACCCAACGGGCTGTAACAAACCCAAGTTATGTAAGCCAGGTAATTACTTCACCACCAGGGGTCAAAGGTAAATGGGAGTGCAAGCTGAGAATTGGCTCTCCAAGCACAACCCCACTATGGATCACTGTGAATGTCACCCCGGGCACCACTCTGTCCACCAATCAGAGGGCCGGATCTGCTCTGCCCTTGCTGGTGCTTGGCTGACATCCCATCTCTTACTTCCCGAACAGCCAGACAGTCACAATCGGGGGGCATTACCATCACTCAGCGACTGTGTATTTTTGTAGAGGATTATATCTTTAAAAGGACACTGGGAGGGAGGGGAGGAAGGTAGTGTGGAAAACTATGAAGGTGCTCACTCAAGGGTGCAGAAAACCGAGGCCCTCACCCCCGGTGACCCTGCTGTGTGGGAAAATCAACCCACACAATACGGAACAACATTGCTGACTGTGTTGTTGTCATCTCCTCAGTATTCCCTCAGTCTTTCTCTCTCTCCTTCTCTCTCTCTGCCTAACCATATTCATTCCCTTCATGCCAAGGCGCTGGGAGAGAAGTATGATGCCAAGTTAAAATTATACACCAGAAGGCTAAATACTGACACAAAATGATATGTTTGGTGACTGCATTTGGATAGTTGCTTTACAGTAATACAACTGTAATAACATTACTTTCTCCAGTCACCAGATGTGTAAGAAGTCACCATTTTGAGTCCAGTGATACTGTTAGTTAATGTAAAGAACATTTTAATCATGTTGTTGTCTCTTCTAAAAGTCCAATTGACTATGAATTAACCAGCATTGTTTCCTATCCATATTCTTGATTTGTTTTGGTCATTTAAAAATTCCGCATCTGTCAGATGTAAAAGTTAGCATAGATGGGAAAAAATGTCTACCTTCTAACGGTAGAAACAGTATATTGTCACCACTTTGAATTTAATAACAGAAGGCAGAAGAACAGTGACATGACTAATACTTGGCTTTCATTCTTATTCACACAGAAAAACATGACAGACAGCTGAGTTTTAGTGCATCTCTTAAAATAAAAAGGGGATGCTGAGTCATGAATTACTAATGAGTAACGCACTACTTGTTCTGAGTAATTATGAGCCCAATTCTGCTCGAGAAGGGGAAGTTGCCATAATAAACTTTTGTACAATAATTTATGTGATATTTTCTGATCAGATGGACACTCAGTATGGTGGTTAAGAATGTAGGCGTGTGTTGTGAAATGTGTTGACATGATGCGAAGCTGATGTGCGATGTGTCAAGGGCGTCGCTTGACAATATAGCATACCCTCGGTCTGGGAAGCCAACTCTTTCTCTCCTTGACTTGGTTACCCGTTTCTCTCTTCACTGCTCTCCTCTTGCTCTGGTCTCTGAGGAGTGGACGTGATTGAGTTAACAGCCCCTCCCTGCAATGTTGTGAAGGAGCCAGACACATGAGGTGGGGTTTGGGTGACGTAACCCTGGGAAGTGTAGAGATGTAATGTGCTCCTCTGGTATTTGGATTCCGGCTCAAAGGGGGTAAACTGGTTTACTCCTGGAATGACTTTATAAGTTGTCCTACCATCTCTATTGCCGTTAATATAGATGCATTTTCCTGAAAGTAGATAATAATGGACACCAATTGTTTTCTTATCATTTCTCAGTGTTTGAGAACAAGGATAAGATTGTGATCGTGATGGAGTACGCCAGCAAGGGAGAGCTGTATGACTATATCAGCGAGCGACGGCGCCTGAGCGAGCGAGAGACGCGACACTTCTTCAGACAGATAGTCTCCGCCGTGCACCACTGCCACAAGGTGAGAAAACCCATACCATACTATACATAGAGAAAAACACGCACATTCATTTTCTCACACACATCCAGGCTTTGTTTTCCAGGCTGCAGCATGCTTATTGTAACATTAACCATGCACCTCCACAGTCAGCCATATAGCTAGTTAATCTGCTGGCCCTACACTGAATGCTTTTCTTGGCGCACTGGTGTTAGGGAGTCATCTGTTTCAGAGTTAAGATGGAACGCAGGCCAGTTTAATTCAGGCTTACTCTCCAAGCTCTCTGTGCACCAAACAGACCCTGCATTAATTCTGTCCTCAACTGTTGACACTCTGATGGATGTACCAAGATACCCCCAAAGCTTTTCCCCAGAGATTTAGCTCCAGCCACACCCATGTCAACCCCTGTTCTACACCTCACTAACTCCCATGAAAACCAAAAGGTCCCAGGGTTTGTTTGGATGGGCTCCCCTCTTGTCATCCTCTCCCCAGCTGGAGATAGGGATGATGTCATGGTCCTCAGATAGGAGAGTCCCACACAGCCATGGATGATGAATCATCACTACCAAGCACTACCTCCCCACCTGGGGTGGTGTGAGTCACTGACACAACAAGCAAGCAACCATTTCTTCCTTGAATCCACCAATCAGGGTCATGTGAACATGAGCTCCATGCCAAGCAATAACCAATGGGAGATGCCATGCAGAGCGCAACCCTGATGGGTGAAGTCACTCCTCCACATCTGAGCTGGGTTCTGTCTGTCTGCATACCACATGTTAATTCCGGGTTGTTGTTTTTTTTTAAACCCATGCATTAACAGCATAGTTGTTTTTTAATCCCAAGATGTTGTGAGAACATTATTCATACAGGGTGGTAATTACAGGCTCATGTTTATGTGGCACATGTGAGTCGATTTAAAAAGAAAATCACAGCAGATGTCAGCATAAAGACCTCAGAGGGGACAAGACCAATTAAAGAGTACTAGACAAACAGGCTGCCTTGATTTCCCCCGAGTGCCACAAGAGAGCTTTGTCAGAGTAAATCATCTCTTAACACAATGGTCTGTTTATTACTTGGATCAATCTCTCATGAATAATACATTGATAGATTAATCAATCATTACTTTGTTTTTTGTGATTGTCTTTCAGAATGGAGTGGTGCACAGGGATCTGAAACTGGAAAATGTGCTACTGGATGAAAACTGTAATATTAAGGTAAGTTTTCCCCTTGATCTGTGATGCGTTTCCCACAGGACCGTAATAGCTTCACCTCGAATGATCTTTGTTTGAGGAATTAACAATCACATGGCCAGTGTAAAATTCACATGTACCCCTGTTTCCACAGATTGCTGACTTCGGGCTGTCCAACCTCTACCATAAGGACAAGCTGCTGCAAACCTTCTGTGGCAGCCCCCTCTACGCTTCACCAGAGATCGTCAATGGGAGACCGTACCGTGGGCCAGAGGTGACACCCAGTGAACCAAATGTTGACAATGACTAAAACCCCAGTTGATTTCCTTTTTATGTATCCATCATTATCATTATGGTCCTCCCTAGTTGTTAAATTTGGTGTGAACCTCCTAAATCTCTCACCTTATATAGCTGTCATCATTATTATCTCACTAGTGATTATCATCATCACATAGTCCATACACAAAGAGGTGGATAGGATTTATTTTCTTCTTCTTTGATGGGATTACTATTGGTCTCCAGTCAAAGGGAGGTCTCTTTTGCAACTCCATAGTGGGTCAGCTCAGATACTGTCTACATCCCTCCTCTGTACTCCCCTTACTGTGATGTCTGGATCCTTTGAAGTGAGGAACTGGAGGATAGTTTTTGCTCACTTTCTTCTCATCTTAATGGGATTGGAATGAGCTCCACAGCCTCAAAAAGACACTCGTGGTCAAAGTCGAATAGTTCTGGTGAAGGAAAGAGTGAAAATGTCTCTCCAAAGCCAATTATCTGGCAATTGCAGAGTCATTCTGAAGGGCGTTGTCTCTAAAATTGCATCAGTTACATAAAACAAAGCAAGAGAGGGGGAAAAAACTTGCATTTTTAGATATTTAAGTCCAACCGTTCAATTTAGCGTAATTCACTATAATTTACTCCAGAGTGCTAAAAACTACAGCAGTCCGATTGCAATCGAAATTACAGAACCCCGTTTGAGGTGAGGCCACAAATTACAGCAAACACAGGCAACAAAAATAGAACACAACAATAGTACCGTGCCCTGTCTCACCCTCAGGAATGGACCGATGCCAACAGGAGAGTGAAACATTCTTGATGTGAGTCCAGAACCTTAGAGGAAGTACACTTGCTCCTTAACTGGCCCTATCTGATTTCCTCTTCCTAGACTATGTCGCAAAGCTTCAGCTACCGCCATCAGATACACATTCTTCAGGAAACTGCATCTTCCCCTAATCACAGTCAATACACACACACACATCACATTTGTGTGAATGTGTGTGTGTGGGGGGGCTTATCTTTGTAGAAACAAGCCATCCATTTCCCACCAGGGTACTTGCATTTGTCATTATTTTTATGAAAGACATGCTGGAGAAGCACTGCAGCATCACAAGCTCTTTAACTGAGAAGTTCATGTGTGATGTCAGTGTGAAAAAGTGATTATGGTGCTTATTAATGTCAAGGTAAACTCAAGAGCATAACTCAAAAGTCTGCTCTGATGGTTGAGCAGAGCTGAGTTCATTCCACAACATTGATTTCAATGCAATGAATCACTCATTAAAACAGGACTGGGAAGACTGCATTTTCATTACATATCACCAGATTTAACACTGCTCAACTCTTTGGTTTATTTGCTCCCTGCGTACAGTATATATGTCTCTTTTTATAGGCAGTGTGTGACTGAATGAACTAGTTTATGACCAGCTTTTTGTTTCCACCAGGTTGACAGCTGGGCTCTCGGGGTGCTGCTGTATACCCTGGTCTACGGGACCATGCCGTTTGATGGGGGAGACCACAAGAACCTCATTCGCCAGATAAGCAACGGCGAGTACAAAGAGCCCACTCAGTCCTCAGGTACCGCAGGAACCTCTGTTTGTATTTCTCCCAATTTTTGTCATGCTGGAAAACATACCTGATCCCAGTGCCCTGTATGAAACTATATCACAAACCATACTTGGCAAATCTAGTTCAGCTGGGCCGCAGATAGAGTCAGTGAGTTAGATCATTTGTCAGAAACTGAAACCATCAACCCTTGACTTTCTGTCTATAAATTGTATAGGACTCACTTCTTTATGTAAATTCCAGAAACTACTTGAAAGTCTTTGAGACGTTGGTCCATAAACTGTTGAGTGGAATATGGATCAGAGTTCTCTCAATGTACACGTACAGTAGAATCTGCACAATCCATTACATATGATGCTCAATACCCTTTTTGTCCAGACAGTATAAAGACGCTCAATAATATCACCTAAGCTAAAAACCAGTCATAGTCAGACTACCCATTGATGTTTTGTAGCATATTAACATATTAGTTTTTATTTAATCTAATCACAACTATAATTGATTCAGGAAATCAACTATATGGTAGGAACAGGAATGCAAAAATGCGATTGCAAATTTTTTTTTTTTTGCAGAACAGAGCAACACAGCAATTGGAAAAACATTTTTTTTTATTATTGAGTTCTGAATGTTTCTAAAGTAAGAAAGACACTCACATGGTGTAAATTTTGTCATTAGCACGTGTTGTCATGTCATTTAACTGATGGTGGATTGTTGTGGTTTAAACTGAACATTGGAAAAATAATCATGTAAAATATTTAATGCCTAAAGCTTTTAGTAAGGGTATAAAAGCACTGCATTTGTTTTTAAAAGCCTCTAACTTGAATAATTGCAACTTATGTTAAAAAAACAAATTAGCACGTCAGAAACAATGATATGTTATATATGTAAATACCCTATTATTCCATTATTTAATGAAAACCATGGCCATTTCTAGCATCTTTAAATCTTGACAGCCTCAGGTAGTACTTGAGACTCAAACTCAACTCCACTTCTCCACTTAGTACTCTGTAGCTTTACTTAATGTTATCAAATAGCCTTTGAGGTGTGTCGTATGAGACAGCTTACAAATTGTTCTTGTTCTGTTTCCTGCTAGATGCCCGTGGACTGATCCGCTGGATGCTGATGGTTAACCCTGAACGCCGGGCCACAGTGGAGGACATAGCCAACCACTGGTGGGTAAACTGGGGATGGAAGAACAGTGTCTGTGACTGCGAGACCCAACGCGACCACGGAGGCTCCCCCATGCTGGCCCGCTTCATCGACTGGCAGAACCGCACTGAGCCACGTGGTTCTGGAGCCAAAGCTGCAGCCATGCCCCAACTGCTGCGCCAGAGGCCCAAAAAGTCCAAGAAGGAAAATGTTGAGGCAGGACAGACCCACTGTGGAGCCGAGGACAAGCCAGGTCTGAAGAGACCCAAGGGGATCCTGAAGACCAGGGTTACTGAGGAGCAGCAGTCTGCCAGTCTGGAAGAAGTGGAGTTGGGCCATGCAACGCTGTCTCATCAAGCCGAAGGGGGAGAGGAGGCATCAAGTCCAGATCGAGAGGAAGAGGAGCCGACTCTGGGAGGAGGATCGCCGGCTAAGATGGTGCCCTCTCTGCCCAAGAAAGGCATCTTGAAGAACAACCAACAGCGGGAATCAGGGTACTACTCCTCCCCAGAGCGCAGTGAGTCCTCCGAGCTTTTAGGGGGCGTCGGTATGTCTCTGCTAGCCACCTCCCCACCTAAGAGAGCAATGGGGAGAAAGGGCATCTTGAAGCGAAACGGCAAGTACTCCACCTACAGCGGGCCTCCCTCAGCGGCAGCAGTGGCTGGAGTCCTTGGTGAGCCTCCTCCCTCAACTGACTCTGGTCTGTCCCGCAGTCAGAGTCGGCCCTCCAGCATAGTCGGGGAGGACAGCTCTGTCCTGTCTCTGTCGCCCAGCTCCCTCAGTGGGGCTGAGTGGCATCCTTCCACTACCCACCTCCGCCCCAAAATCAGGGCCTGCGCCTCGGCTGAAAACCTGCTGCAACTCGCCAACTTCAAGGGCTTCCAGGCAGCCCCTCCGCTCCAGGGACCCAAGTTCAGCCGCGGCCCCAAAACGAAAGGCTCCCCGGGGGACAATGGCAGCTTCTCCTTGCTGGGGGACCTCGAGGACATGACTCAGGTGTACCAGCAAGCCCTGGACATCAGCAGCAACCTCACCTAACAGATGGGCGGCAGAGAGAGAGAAAGCAGAGGGAATTAATTGAACGTGACCGTGTGTGTGAGTGACTGACTGACTGACTGTGTGTGTGTGTGTGTGTGTGTGTGTTTGTGTGATCAGATGTATATGGGTGGCATTAACGACCAGTGTGTTACTGGGATACACCTTTTGGGAAGTTGTGGTTTTACAAATGGCGATGAAATCTTGATAGTAAATGATATGTCTTTGCACACACATACACACAGATGCACACACTTAGGTGCACTTCTCTGGCCAGATGAAATTTAGTTAGGGTTTTGTGAACAAGAGAGAGAAGGAGCTGGCAGAGAGAATGCCACCCAGTCTGCTTTCTTGGCCCGCCCATAGACTTTGCTGTGTTCAACATGTTTACATATTCAGCAAAAAGGCAAGTCAGAATCACAAAACCAGAAACTGGTTGGCTCTCCTTGTACACCACCCATTTTGAGTTTGAGTTTACAAAAGCACCTTAAAACTCACACAGAGCACATGTTTTTGTGATCTTTACTTCCTTTAAAAAAAAAAGAAACAAACCAGGGTCTTGTTACAAAAATAACTGACAATGCTGATTATTTATTAATATTTTCGTAGCTTTTAGTTTTAAGTGCAAAACTGGTGGGTGCTGGCCTGTTACTGGAAGAGTCCTTATCTCCAACTCTTTGTGTGGAACTGACATATATAATTATGTTACTCAGTGATGAGAAACCTATATATACTCAGCATATATAACTATGTCTGCGCTTGTAAAACACGCAGGCAAATATACCTTCATAAAAGTGTATGTCCTATATATGTGTATGATACTAGGGAATATGTAGGAAGTGCCTTTTTTGATTCATAATAAAAATTATGTATGTCATTTCCTTAAAGTGGAGGGAAAAGCCAGGCCAACCTGTCACCAGTTGTGATTTTAATGATGTTTTTGAATGTGGAGAGACCCAGGGCCTTCTGCGTACAGCTGACTAGCTTTACTTATTTTGGGGTTCAAAGGTCAATCTCAGACAGTTGAGATCAAACAGTCTCGTCTCCCCCCCTTCACAAGTAGAATCACACACAGATATGCCGGGATCTACAGGCACAGAGAAAAGACCTCCTTTGTGTTCTTTGTCAGTGTTAAAGCCCATAGTGTGGTTTGTCAGCAGTTTAGGTGGCTTGGTTGAGCAAAGATTCACTGGCAGCACCAGAGGTCTGGAGGGGCTCACCTAGTGGGACACTAGTGAAGGGAGATGGTGCAGACACCATCTCACAGTCCTGGAATGTGTCTGGCTCTCTTAACCTTGGTTATTTCACATTTTTGAGGCTCCTTGATAAAACGGACTGTTGAACTGAGAGATTCTGTTGGGTTTTTTTGTTTTGTTTTTACCAAAGAACACATAAGGTGGTTTCCATTGTCAGACTGGTTAATATTTTACACAAAGCTCTTCAAAAGAGCTAAGTAAGGTGGTTTGTTTTAGCCTGCTGATGACACAGCACATTTCTCAGACAAAGGGTGGAGACGTGTTGGTGCAAGAGATCTCTATCAGCCCCAGCCCGACTCAGCACAGGTGGGATTTGCAGTCCGTGTTCAGCCCTCCAGCTGTATATACTAGTCCATTATGTCAACCAAGCACAATTAGCCAGCTATTGTTTTCATTTGACAGTAAGAGAGTGGCAGCGCGTAGAGATTTATAGCTAGAGGGAGAAGAAAAGAGTGTGAAAGAGTGATGCATGGAAAGGTGCTGAGATTAGAGAGGACTTTCCTGTAAAACACAGAAAAGGTCAAGAAGTTAGATAATTTTTTTTTTGAAGGAATTGTAATGTAGAATAGCGAAAGTAAAGAAAGTGAGTAGAAAGAGTAGATGGAAGGTTTTTGTTTAATACCAAAGATGTGATGAAGCTTTGACATGATTCAGGGGAATGGATGGGTCAGGGACTATTGCGAGTCCTTAGGATTTTTCTTTGACTTGGGAATCCCCATTGGTGAATGAAATCATCCCCTCATTGGCTTTGCCTCACATTTGTTTTCTTTTTCTTTTTGAGTTTTTATTTGAGATGCTGGAGGCTGTTGATACAGCTTGTCTTGAGGCTCAGTCAGTGTGTGACTTGTGTGTTCTCCATGGCCTTAGGAAGTCTGTTATACTTTTCAACAGCAGCAAAAAGTGGGAGAACGGTGACTGACATCATCCAAAATATCAAATGATGTGGATGGAAAACCATGCAGTAGATGACCCCAAGGAAATAGATCACAGTGTGAAGGAAAGGTCCTGGGTATTGATTCAAATGAAAGACCCATTGCGAATTATATTGCATTTTATTGCCTTTTGTATTGCATTTTATTGTCAACTGGATTTACAGTGAGAAAATTATACTATGTTAGTATTTTGTTTTATTATGCTTCTGTTTTTGATTTTCCAAAATATAAGAAACTTTATATTGCTTTATGTTATGGCAGAAAATACTTCCTTCCTCGAAGTTCTCCAGAAAAAGAGAAATCTGATCTGAAATTGGTGTAGTCTCAGTTTCCCCGTTTTGAAACACCTATGGGCGAGAGGATCCCATTAACAACCCTAAAATGGCAACGAAAGCTCATAAATTAATTGAAATAGGGCAAAATGCAAGAATATGTACTAATAAGAGCTGACCCTAAGAAAATTGGATTTCCAACTTTACCAAAGCAGGGAAGGCCCAAAATGTTGGAACAATATCAGGAGTAAAAGGAAACATAGCAGTGGAAAGAATCTGATGATGAAACTTTAACTCTGCCAAACTGGAAATAAGTGATGCATATCTGTTAGTTAGCAGAAAGTCTAATCATAGGAAAACTTGACTGGATATTGTTATGACAATAATAATAAATTAGTATTATTGTGTTATTTAAGTATTATTTTCGTTACGGCTCATTATTATTGTTGGCTATTGCCACAGTTTTTGGTTTTTATTATTATTTTTGTCTGTTGGTGATCCTGGACTGCCAAGGTGGATTAAGTTGCGTGCCTTTGGTATCGTTTATGAACTTTTTTTTTGATGATGAAAATTATTATCAATGTGTTTTTATACTTGTATTTATTGGTGATCAAGCCATTTCATTTGTTGTCAAAATACTCCATGTGCATGCTTTGGCCTGCTTTGGATTGTGTGTTGTGTTCAGGACGTACTGCACACACAAATATCATTGTCTAAAATAGAGTGGTATCATCTCAATGGGAAGGCAGTGGCCAAGTTTGTATTTTTTAGTGTAACAAATCAATAAGAGTTCATCAAATCCTGTAAAATGTCTTAATTCATCCATTCGGGTGTATTTCTACTCAACACAATGCCTCTGTAGTACTGTATCAACTCAAATAAATGGATCTTGAAAGTTACACATGTTTGTTTTTATGCTGTGTGTGGTCATTTGAGTTTACAAAGTCCTCTCCGAGTTAAGCAGTCACATCAAACTGTATTTAGGGCATTCCCTTGAAGTGGACAAGGAAAAAACCTAATAAATATATAGGGAGTCTCAGGGGAGCTCAATATTGGGGTGTATGACATTCACATTGCAAACACCCTCCATCCCATTAACAAAATAGGCCAATAGGCCAAGATTGCTGTCTCTTACACACTTTTTAATGTTATTTCTATAAAAGTTAATATAAAGTTATTTCTGGTTTGACCCAGTGGTTGAATTGGATAAACAAATATTCCCAGAGCTTAGACTGGGACAGAAAAACAAATACTTCATCCACTACTCTTCTTACAGTAGGGACAAGTGTATAGCAAAATATTATTGGATGTCCTAATTCATTTTCCTTTTTAAGAATGTTTGACCCAAAAACCTTCCTGAATGCATGAAGCAGGTCGGCAGTGGTGATCCACATTGCAAAGGTCTTTTTATTTTCATCCTTAACTCTAACATGACGAATTCAATTCATTGACGCAGGCAAAGGATGGGGTCAAAACGCCACACTAAAAGAGTACAGTTCAATTCGACTCAGTTTGAAAGAATTTGTTAAAAACTCATGGCCAGCCTGTCACAAGCAGAACTACCAATGACAATAGGCCAGGTTTTGGCAGTTAAATTAGCCAATGTTACCACCAAGCCTCAGCCTTCAATTAACTTGATGAATGTTGGAGTATTACTCCACTCAAAATCTATTTTGAAAGCATTTAAAAGTCCTTACCTGTGGGCTTTAAAGGTGGCTGTTAAAATGTTGCAGTAGTGTCCCTCACAGAGCACAGCAGTTTCAATAAATTCCAATAGTGACCAGTTTTCTGAGTAGATACAAGTATCAAAACATCCACCCCTGCAGAATGATCCATTTGGCCACTGTCCATTCGAATGCTCGTGATGTTCCAAACATATCATATTTCTGCCCAAATGTTGTTTAAAGCACAACTTTTATTAGCTCATTAGTGGGCATACAGAAAGAAACCAAAATCCTTCAGGGATGAGGGTTATTATTCACTGTCCATAATGGTCTCAACAAGAAGGAGTCCTAACTTTATCTGCAGCATGCCAACTGGGGACTACCATGTGACTGTGACACTGGAGATTTTTATACTTTTTCCATCAGGAAAACCAGTCACTATTGGAAGAGATTGTACGAAACTAAATTCAACTGACTGTGGTCACTGTGCTCCATGATGGACAAAAATAAGGACTCTTTAGAAATGACTTTTAAGTCTAAATAAGATAAGCATTTTTATACTCAGACGAAAATGGCCTTTGTTTGCCCTGGGATCCTCTTCAACATAGGTAGACTCAGTTATTCTGGGAAAGAGCGCTGAATGGTTGAGTGACAACTAGTCCCGATCAAGGAATTTGCTGTGCTGGCCAATCCCAGTCAAGACTGGGCCACCAATTACATGACAACTTTGCACACTAATGAGACGACGCATGCCAGAGCCAACAGGTAAGAAGTGGCTCACCTGAACAATGCTGGAAACAGAGCAAATATAAAACAAATCCTCAGGGCAGTATTGTGAAAAAAATGTGTTGCTATTACATCTTCAGTGAATAGTGTTTGGGTTCTTTTGGACCCAGCACACCTGCTGGTAATTACTAAAAAAGGTAGACTATAACAGTCTCTGGAGAAAAGCCATTTTTTTGTCATTAGAAAACTGACAGAGTCAAACAAACAGCAGCAGACAACATGGAGCAGAGAACACAGTTCATGTCTGGCTCGGGGAAGAAACAAGAGTGTCTGTTTTTAGGACTTGGAGAGTCCATTGATTGTTGAGGGAGAACATTGCTGCTGCCGGGCTAATTTGATCCACATTTTGCAAGGGGGAGTGGGTGGTTGGCTGGAAGCTCAGTCTTTCGGGGATTTGGTCCTGATGAGTAGGACAGCACCCACAGCTCGTGCTGGCCAGACACAAGCTGCAGGCCTTGGAAGAAGACAACATCAAATACTTCTACAGTATGGTGCAGAGCAGGATTTAGGTTTCCTCATTCACACATTGAAACTGTTATCCAAAGTCTGAAATTGGCCTTTATAAGCTAGTCTGAGCTATAAAAGTAGCCTTTAAGCCTTCTATTTATAAATCCCTCCTACATCAATATGCATTTTTGTCACACTGACAGTAAACTACAGAAAATTACATCAATCATCGTCTAAAGTCATTATTTCTTTTGGGAAGTTTTCTCAAAAAGAGCAAGATAATTATCCTTGGAACAAGCACAGGTCTCTTTTTGTTGTAATGCAAATACCAGTTGTCTAAGTCAAAGGCGATCAAGAACAAAGCTCAGATGTAATACTACAAGCAGAGAACAAACAATAATAACAGTTTTAATGCTTATGGTTGTTAATTGTCAGTGGTATGCGAAGTCCAATCCAGACAGTGTTAGGGAGAAAATACAAAAAGTTCTTTTGAGATTTCAACGGCTGCACCCCTGACACTGATATGATCTGAGTTTCAAAGGGATTTTTTTATGTCTTCGGAACAATTTCTGGTTCACTTTTTGACCCTTAAATAAAGTCCAGCTGCTAGACCCTCTGAACTCTTCCCTCCTTCACCCTCCTCCCTCCATCTGCAGAAGGTGGGCCTGTTTGCCCCTGCACATTCAAAATGCCAGACAACCCCAGACCCCTCCCCAAATACTCCATCCGGTCCTTTAGTGTGACCCCGACTCTATGCCTTGCAGATATGGAGGTCTGTATAATGTTGGAGGATATAAGCTATTCTCTACTTTCAGCATGAAGCACAGACTTGAAAAGAGGCCACTCTCCTCACAGCCCCCTTGAGCTGTATCGGATAAAAGCCGTCACACGCAGAGGGATTTGGAACATGAAAGCTGAAGAATTTACATGCGCTTCAAATCAGTTTACAACTCCTTTTGTCTCCCAAAAAATGGCTTCTTATGAAGTAAGTAGGGGGATATTCTGCAAATTGAGCAAAAAGCGGTGGAGGATTTGGCGAGGTCAGTGCTGCCTTGGAGCGTCTGGCTGCTGTTGCAGGCAGGATGTTCCACAGTGAAGGTTTAGGGTGGCTGTTGTAAACCCAACTGCCCGTTCATTGCAGGAAAAATAAACAGAGGGCCGGGCCTGAAGAAAGTCCTGAGTACAGTGGAGCGTGTGTTCCCTTGGTTAGCTGACACATTGTCGTAGAAATAACAGTCTGAGAGGCCGCTTTCCATGCTATGGCACGTACACACAAACATACAAATGCATGGACATACTCGGATTTGCATTATTTTTGATAATTTTTTAAGTCCTCTTTCATTCTTTCTCGCTCCCTCAGAAATCACTTACACAGGTTCCCAACTCACATCCCTGCAGGACACCTTTTCCTCTGCACCGCTGTGATAACATTGTGACTGGATATGGAATGGAATAAAACACCCGCCTTTCCTGCTCATCTTCCACTCCTCTATCATTCATCCTCCATCCAGCGGGCTCCCTCCACACACCCAGCTCTCCGTCCCTCCCCTGTCCAGACGACTATTTTTAGCGGCAGCTCTGCTATTCTGGAATTTGTTGCTGACTGGCTGCTGCTGGGTGTCTGGGCGGCGATCTCTTCTGGAATGTCTGGCCCAATCTCTCAAACCACTCCAGAGTCCCGGCGCAGGGCGGATGGCTCGGGGCTCTGATTACAGCTTTAAGCCCGCTGTAGCTGCAGCTCACGCTTCTTCAGGCAGAAACACAAAGCTGAGCCGGAGCGAGGGGAGAGAACGTTTCTCAGTATAATGGTACTTTTATGTATGACTGACCTTTTGTCTGTGTTTATCTAAACCTGTGCTTTTGTAATTGTATTAATGACGTAGTAGGTACAAAAATCTGTGGCTTTATGGGGACACTCCTCCCATTTGGTCCTCACAAGGTAAACCAATAAAATTCTGGGTAAACACTTATTCACTTTCTGCTCTCTGCCAGATGGATGAAAAGATCGATACCACTCTCTGGTATCTGTCTGTTACATTTAAGGCCACTGCCAGTAGCCAGTTAGCTTACAAGAGCAGCTAGCCTTGCTCTGTCCAAAGGTGAAAAAAATCCACTTACCAGCACCTCTAAATATCTCTAATTAACACTTTTTTTTTTAATCCATACCAAAACTAAGTAGCAAAAATGACCATTTGCAGGTTTATTAGGGGTTATGTGCTGGGATTATTTCTTGGTTGGGACCAGTTCCCAGGCAAGCAGCAAAGTCTCCAGGAAGTTACTGCCCCCAGTCAAGAAAAAGCCCAGCGTATAACCCCCAGTAAAATGCAAAGTTGTCCTTGTTTTTATACTTGTACAGATTAAATAAACAAGATACAACAAGAGAGCTTTAGAGGTGCTGGAAAGGTGGATTTAGTTACCTTTGGACCGATCCAGGTCAGCTGGTCATTCTTTCTGCTATGCTAAGCTAACTGGCTGCTGACTATAGCCTTGTGTTTTTCAGACAGACATGAGAATCGTATCAACCTTCTCCACCAGAACTCACTGCCAGAAAGCAAAAAAGTATATATGCCCAAATGATGCTGCTCCTTTAAGACAAGGGTTAGCGTTGGGGTTAGGCATCTCATGGTTATGGTTAAAGTTTGGTCAAGACTCCAGGAAATTAATGAAAGTCAATGCAATACTGCCTTGCTTACATGTTTTTGTGTAAGTGCGCTTGTGTGTGTGGTCCATGAAAAGAAAATAAGCAGCACTAATGGGAAGTTTTTCCTGTCTTGGATCAGGCTTTAGGGGTTTCAAAGCAAAATTGTTTGCAGTGGAGGGAATGCCGTCCAAGCCCACCTGTTGCTCATAATTGCAGAGATCCGCTTGAGCCGGGCCTTGTCGAGAGATGTACTGCAGTATGCCACTCAATAACATCAATGTACTGGGCAGGTCCATTCATTCCACAAGATTACCCAAGCAGAGACTGTTCTACAATGCAATAAGTATTGCCTGAACTGCCAAGCAATGTGAGAGATGCAGTCAGCAGTGCTGCTCATGTTTCTTTATCTATCAACTAAACATTCAGACATGACAGAACTATTTAGAACAATACTGCTCCTTGTCATTCCAGTAAATCATGGCTCTGTAGACATTTCCCCCCAGGCCACAATCTGAATCCACAGGGTGTATTTTACATACATCTCCATCATATTTAATGAGATGAACCCTGCCTTTCCAAATGGCAATAAGAGTTCATCCGGTGAGGGAGTGGTTTCCCCCAGGCTAAGTGATTAGGGCATGAACAGGAGGGTGTAAAAATAACACGATGGGCTACAGCCAAGTCTTTAAAAACACGTTTCCATGCACCCTTTGCCTCTTCAGAAGCCAAGAGGAGGAAATGCTTCTATGGCATGTAACCCTTTCATTGTAAATCAGTGAACTCTGCATCCTGCTGATCCTCGAGCTACTGATAAGAATTTCCAGCACAAAACATCTTGTTCTTGTTAGCATTAGGATGTACACAGGCGAGTATGAAAAGTGAACAGTCAGCAGTGTGAGCATGGATGCAGCTAATTGGCCTTGGCTCCCAATAAGGGGATGTGGGTTTAGCTCCAGTATGGTGGGGCCGAGTCTAGGCCATGAAGAGGGAAGAGTGGAGACTGGGAGGAAGCCCCTCAGACACTGTGGACGAGCCGTCCAGCTAAATGGCCAGTCAGGTAATTAAACAGCCTTCAGCACTCTGTATGAGAGCTGCTTCTCTCCAGAGTGTAAAAGGGCTGGGAAACAAAGTCTTTCTTGGCTAAATCTCAGAGATGTGCGGCCTGGCTGCTTCAGGACTCAATCCCGTGGCCGCAGGGTTTTAGCACTGCTGGTTTTAGCTCATCCTTCAATTTTGTTTTTGTTTCGGAGGTTTTTTTCTTGTACCAACCCCCCACCCCAACCCAATTCCCCCGTAGCTTTAAGTAGAAATACAGCAGAAAGAGCTGGATGGATGGATGTATCCCCCAGCTGGATAACATTCCTCTGGTTTCCACTTGTGTCTGCTTCTCCTTTTTTATGGGTCAGTGTTTCTGTGATTAAAGTTTCTTTTCCTTTTTCCCCTCCCTCTGCTTTTCCACTCTCTTTCCATTCATAGCTATTTTCCTCTCTGCCTTCACCGCCTGTCCGTTCTTCATGTGAATTTAAATAGTCCCAAAAATTGACGGGGGAAACTCCCGTCCAGTTTTGTCCTTCAGCAACTTCACCACCAGAATTAAAAAAAAAAAAACCTCCTTTATTTCATCTTGTAAATATATTCATTTGAAAGTTAAGTCTAGTAATTAAACTACTGGGTTTGTAGATGTGTTGAAACAGCTAAATACTGTTGTCTCTGTTGAGTGTGCAGTTGTGTATCTTCCACACATTGTAACATCGATATCACACTCTCTCACGCCCTGCCACCCTTTAACAATGTAATTCTTCACATGGCCTTATCATCTATGGCAACTGACTGGCCATCCTCAAACTGACATTACAGTGATTGATATGAGCACGGGTGTGGACTCCTTGTCTTGCTTCCTCTTACTCCACTGCTGTGGGCAGTTTCACACGGAGGGGGGCTTGATGAGACGAAGTGTGAAGATGAAAGATTTTGGTCCGTTCAAAGCTGTGACAAAACAGAAAATACCATGTCATATTTGCATGCTAGTAAATCAGACAAGTAACCCAATTGAAGCATTGTGTCCAGAAGCTTGATCTATGTATGACCAGAACAGCCAAACACACAGTTACTCTAGATATTCTGACCTGAAATGAGATTTCAGCTCATCGTCGCAAAATTAGTTTGTTCGTTTTTTCCACATCCAGTCAATTTACCCTGTTAGACAGTAATCAAATCGGCCCAGTCTCATGTTTCAGCAGCTTGTTTGGAAAAGTACGCTCAGTCCATTACAATAATCTCCTCAGTACAATACTGTACAGACCACATATCACCAGGAATGACTTTTTTTATCTGTCCTTTTTGAACCTACATTAATCCCTGTCAGGGTGGTCCATCTACCGTTGTCTCTTTCTTTAAAAGGAACTTCCCAGGAGTATGTGGGGCCTGACATTCGCTATCCCATTACAGCCCACCTAACACAAAGCCGCGCACATAAAACAACGTGAGACACAAGGTAATGAAGTGCTAACCACTGAGGTAATCACTTTCAGAGCAGCGACCGTTTCCCCTTCCCTTCGTGCCCTTCTACCCTTGGATCTTCTTTTCAAACCTTCCATCTCATGTGCTTTCACAATAGTATGTCACTGACAAGAGATTCCACCAGATGAATGAAAATGTGTTTTTGTCCCAAGCATGCATGTGGGAATGGATTCAACTATGAGGAGGTTTTACAGTTCCTCTCATCATGAGGGGATTAAAAGCAGCCTCATGGGGGGGGGGGGTGCACGCTTCTTGGATTGATTTAAAAAAAGAGGAACATCCTAGACAGATATCAAGGTCTGTATTGCCTGCCAAGACGAGGGGTGGGGAAGTTCTTTTGGAACGATTGTGTTTCAAATAAAAGCAACCGCTCTGCGACTACAGGTGAGTCCCGTTTGATGCTCACTTAGGGGTGACATTTGGATGGGAGCGCTGTGCTTTTTCTCCCAGGCAAAGATACAAATCTCCCTTTGGCAGCTGCGGTTTGTTGGGGTGGGGGCTGGCTCTTGGGGTGTCTTGTCTTAACATGGTAGATAGGCTGGTGAGTCGTTCCTGAAAGATTCCCTTTATGAGTGATGGCCATCTGGGCCATTTCTCAGTATGTGTGTGTGAGCATGTGTATGGTTTTCCTTTTTTCTTTTTTTCTCCTCTCTGTTTTCTTCCTCCTAAATAGCAGTGAAATGTTGAAGGAAAACAAATGAAAAGATAGTGCTTTGAAAATGGATCCGTCCCGGCAGCCTTCCACCACCACCACCTCCCTCCTCCTCAATTCGGACCCCCTCCTCCCTCCACTTGTGCAGGCTTGAAGAAAGAGTATACCTCTCTTCGTCGCACGCAAAGAGGGGGGGCAGGGAGGGAAGGCTGGGTAAAATTAAAAGAAAAAAATTGTGAGGGAGGAGTAGGGGAATGATGGAGACAAGAGAGGTGGAGAGAGTGATGGTTAGAGGAAGATACATTTGAGGAGGCTGATGATAAAAAATGTAGAGGAGCTGGAGAGCAGATAGCAAGAATGAACTGAGAGAATAAATGCCAGACATGTTGTAGGGAAGAAGAGGGTTTTTTTGCTCAGGACAACTGAAGAATATTAGGAGGTTCAAAATGGCTGAAGAACAACAAGGGCAATGGATGGAGGAGCGTTGAAAGGCATGTGGTTTACCAGAAAGTTAAAAGACGAGGTGGTCACAATGGAGGAAGTAAAAGGAGAGGATGTTTCACACTCTTTCACTCTCTTCTCAAAAATTAGAGATATATGTAAAAGAAACAATGAATGCTCAACAAAATTCCGTTAGATAATTGAGAATTTACCTATTAACATATAGAATAAGCTAAGCTACCTGGCTGCTGGCGGTAGCTTCATATTTACCACAGAGTGGTATTGATCTTCTCATATAACGCTCAACAAGAAAGCATGTATCCCAAACCGTAGAACATTTCCTTTAAGTACATATTCTCCTGTTAGCTCCTGTTGCGACTCCTGAGAAAAAAAGTTGCCACTTAGATTCCAAGAGGATTTACTTTCTTCACTAGCTAAACGTCTCCCTTTTGGTGCTTTTGGGAAGGAAGCATACAGTGGGTTTTTCAGTGCTTTTTTGCTTTTGCGTTCAGGGTGGATGAGATGGGAAGTTCTGAGCTGTAAAACCAAAACAACGAGCTAAACGAGGATTAAAAGCTGTGTCGGGAAAATGCAGAGTCAGGTGATACTAACTATAAGCCACACCTTTTACACGATACAAATTCATTAAAATTATTGTTAATACAAAAAGCAGCTTTCATATATAAATAAAGAAGGCTTTTCTACATGACACTCTGTTCAGTATCCAACTGTTTGCATCTCTTACAAAACAATTATTCTGTGATTTGCAGGGAGCTGCCGTAACTTGTTCCTCTGACCACTGACACATATTACATCAAGACATTCAGTACCTGACAACATCAAAGAGAGTAACTTACACACACACCTCCCACACGTCTCCTTCTCAAAACACAAATCTTTCATTCGCTAATGACACGCTACAGTGGTGAGCTATGCAATGAGAAGGGTGGGAAAGATTTGTGAACTGACAGACATTCCTTGCAGCTGATGTCAACGTACTATCACAAAAAAATTCTCAATATGATGTTACAAACCAAAATATGAAACCCTTGGACAATGTGAGAGCGGATATGTTTGGACGAGGGTGGTCCCCAACTGGCTGACCTGGAGGTCAAAATCATAACTCCTGAGGTAGAAATTCCTCAGGCCTGGTCCGAAGAGAACCCCGCAAAGGTGAGAGGTGGACCAGGATGCCTTTGTTGCCAGAGTCTGGAAGCAATACTAGCCAAATGACTGGTTCACGGGCCCACTGACCACAGGGGCACATTCCAGACATTCTACCCTCCGACAGTGACGTCCTGGTAAGTTTACAGAGCACAGATGTCCTTTTCACAACCTGTGTGGTAGAAGAGGTGTGGGGGGTGTCAGAGCCTGAACTGAGGATCTTTTGATATCATTGTTCTCTCCAACTTCCAGACTTGCTGTGGTTTGAACTCTGGTGAATCACTCTGTATGAGTCCCTGTGAAGCTCATCCATCTAAAAGCCGCCAGAAGTTTATTTAGACTCTGATGTTGAACCAGGAAAAATTGCTTTAGACCCTTCAAGGCTTGCAGCTTGTAGTTTCAAGGTCAGGTCATCTGAACTATGGAACAGAGCTCAAGCCCACATGTCAGAAAAACAACCATCCAGTGATGTCCTTGAGCAACAAGAATCAGACCAAGGCTTCTTCCAAGCAAATTACACATATATACTGTATATATTCTCATTACCTCTAGTGGTATCGAGACTTACAGATAGTTTGGTTCTATTTGTCGAAGTTTTGAAATATCATTCTCTGAGATTTTCGCTCCACCCAAAACAATGCAAGTTAATGCAAATTAATTTGTGATGGTTTCAACAGCAATTGCACAGATATGTCTTTCCAGAAAAGTGTCCTGGTTATTCAGGATAATCCACAAACCCCACAACAGTTTTCCATTGGAACTTTCTACCAAAGAAAACCATCACCAGTGTGTTCCATAGATTATCCAGAGTAATGTGAACATTATTTCTGAAAAGAGAAGTTGCTGTTGAAAAATGTAAAGCTGCAAAACTGCAATATTTTTATATGAACAATGGCTCAAATGACTATGTGTAGTGTTAAAGTGACAAGCCCACTGAGATTCATCACCCAACTCTGCTGCTCACCTCACCTCTTTGAAACATTGTAGGGTTATGGTTAAGTTCTGATAAACCCACTGTACCCTACCTGCCCAGCACCAAATGACAGACAGACAAACTACCGTCTAGCTGGTAAACAAAGTGGAACGTTCAGAAGCTAAAGAGCCAGATATTTTCCTCAGGAGATGGTGGAGACCAAAATTAAGCAGTGAACACTGGACTTACATATCTCAAGTACTGAGAAACACGAGTCAAAATTAATTGCTAATGTTGCTACTCACCTCTCGATGTCAAGTCAATGTAATTTATATAGCTTAATATCACAAATCACAAATTTGCCTCAAGGGACTTTACAATCTGTACAGCATATGACACCCTCTATCGTTAGAGCCTCGATTTGGTTAAGGACAACCCCCCCCAAAAAAATGGAAGAAACCTCAGGAAGAGCAGAGGAGGGATCCCTCTCTCCGGACAGACATGCATAAGATGTTGTGTACAGAAAAGACCAATAAAGTAAAATTAGAGTATGGACAATAAGGATGGCTAAATTATAGATAGATTGTAAACATACAGTAAATGAACAATATGGATCCAGGAGGACGTTAAGCAACTCTGGGTGTCTCCAAACAATGTGATGTGTAAATATGCAACACAACACTACTTTATGAAGTCAATGTTGTGTTTACAGCATGTTCTGTTGCCTCAACGTGGGGCACTTGCTGCTTTAAATGCCATTTTGTAATGCATTATTAACAAGAAATTCCAACTTTCTGTTTAAAAAAACCCATAAAAAAAACACACCCACAGTGGTGGGTTGGTTATCTTAGCTTTTATCTTCTCATTATGAAGCAATCACTGTGCATCATTGCAAATCTGCAAAGTCAATTACCTGTCCTTCTCTTCAATCTCAAATTTGTCCCAAAGGGTCAGTACTTACAGAGCTTTGATTGAGTTCCACCAGGTGCACATACAGTATTTAGACGTGGTATTTTCCTTCATCTAATTCACATCCTGAAATAGCTGTTTTATCTGGAAATTTTCTCGCGAATAAAGCAGCTGCATAAACAGGCCAAGCAATTTGTGTGCATGCGATGCTAAGCGCCAAGGCTTCCTCCGCCACATTTGGCTCTCAGCAAAATGTCAGCGACATTCCTGATCCAGTTTCCCTCCTGCAGAGAGAAGACTTTCATTATGGGGCTTGCTATTGAAGGACAATCTCACTCCAATTAACCTCTGTCTTCTGTGGATGGAGATAGAAGCTTTGTGCAGCACGTCTGACAAAATGCACGCCTCATATCCCAAGTGTAAACACGAAAATTATTGGAGAGCTTTTTGCACAGAGCCACAGAGACTACAAAGGGTTTTGTCCTACTGGTGGTGTGTTTGACTTCCTTTCCCGCACACATAATTTGTCTTTCAGTCAGACACGACCATGGGTGGGGCAGCTACTTCCTTTGCAAACCCAGAAAAGGCTGAAGGGGTTAAAAGGGAGCCCACTGACCCACATAAACAAGCACTCTCATTCATGGCCTCTGTTACTCCCTCATTGCTAAAGTCTGACTCAGAAATGTTCAAACCCCCCCACCCCCTCCCAACCAACCCCATTACCACCATCAAACTATTGTCCTTCTCACACACAATTCAGCCAGTCCAGAAAAAAGTTCTCTCTTGTATCCTCCCCTCAGTTTAAAAATCAGCAACCACATCCTATACACTCCATACACACATAATCATACTGTACATACAGCATACGAGAGCATAGACACAGACACATACTGTATATACACACATGCATGCGCCCACACACTCAGTGTTTCCTTCACACACACAAACACCCCGGGAGAGGGAGAGGAGGTCAACATAACTCTTCTCCCAAGAATGCAGAAGAAGTTTATGTTGCCATTGGAAAGGGAGAGAGGCATCTTGTGTGAGCTCAGATGAGCAATTATACTTTTCAACACAGAGACAAAAAAAAAAAAGGGCCCTTTTTCTGGGAACGTGCCTCCCACCAACATTTCTCCTAGCAGCCGCAGGAGTACAGCAACATTTGCACTAAATGGGCAAACGTCGATCTGTCACTCAGTAGGAACGTGTTATTTTTACAGTGACTATTTTTACCTCCACTTATTTCCATGGCGCCAAGTAATAACATTTTGTTTGGACACATAAAAGTGCAACCAGAAATGGTTCTTGAGGTATTCGTTTTCAGATGGTATTGCACTTTGCATGCAAGTTATATAGGCCTATATAGATGATAAACATTGCATTTTGAATTATGAGCATTGGTGCTCATTTTGTTTATGGTAAAGTCGTGACATTATAAACAGAGTAAATAAGATGTTATAGGTAATCCAGATAGAAAATAACCCAATTAATACAGGCATCTGTCTGCGTTGATTAATGATAGAAACCATCTCTGTTTGAAGAGGTTCATACAACTTTATGGCTGTGGGTTTTGGGGTTGTGTAAAGCAACTTCTGCACTGTAACCAATTACTCTCATATCGACTTTTATAAAGAGTAGAAATAAACATTCAAGGCTCTAATCGTAAATAGCTCCACACCCATATATAGCGGTAAATATATATATGTATGGATGTTCATAAAATGCAGCACACACAAGCTTGTAATCGCATGCACACAATCTGGCACCACCAACCGATCCTTCCTCTTCTTCCGCTGATAGCCAGTGTTTATAGCTGGATTCCCACAATTGATCAGTGATGCCATCCCTGCCATTATTTTAGCAGCCGGTCTGTTTATGTGGTCCTAGTCTGTGGCAGGGTGGCTTCCATGGCACGTTTCTCTTCATAATCCGTGTTTACATCTCCTAATCTATCTCTTTTCTCTCTTTCTCCCTACGTGTGTGAGTGTGTTTACCCTGTCCTCTACACAGTCTTCCTGCCCAATGCCAAAGATTAATAGAATTCTTTTCTGGCATCTCCACTCAGAATGTGAATAAATTGAGAGGCATGCAAGTGTTTACAGTTCATTTCTCCAGTTGGCAACTCAAACAGACTTCGTGTTTTGCTTTGCCTCCGCAATTCCTAGACAGAAAATAGCAGGAATGGAAGTCTAGAAGCTATGAAAAAGCCTCTTCACAGGGGTTAAGCTTCTTGTAGAAAGAAAGGCCGTATATACACTTCAAATGTGTGAAACTCCAACCATTTTCCGTAGGAGTAGAGGCTAATATGAAGACACTGAAATTAAAATAAGTATGAATGAAGAGAAACTTTGAAATAAAGCCATTTCAGTGTGTTTAGTCAAGCTGAGTATGTGATATAGGTTTCTGCCGCCATCAAAATCTTCTTGTGTGCACATTTGGTGCCAAACACAAACCAGTTAGAGTACCCATATCTTTTTCAAGACTACAGCCTGACACAACCTTTTCATATAAATGTTATAAAAATCTTGAAATATATATCTAAGATTTCATCCCCACGAGACATTTTCTCAAAAATGTTACACAAATCCTGAAAAATCTCACAAAGCATTTTTTTTCTATAAAAACAAAGCCCATGGTTCCAAACGCTGTTGTTAGTTACTTTCTGTTTGGCTTGTGGAAGATGCATTGCCTTTTTGCCTCCTTCCCTTTCTCAACCTCCCTCTCCTTCCCTCTGACCATGTTTAAAGGATGGTTTGCAGACAGAGCTCAGTGTAGAAAGAGACAAAACCCCTCTAGACAGGATGGGAGCCCTTATTTACTTTGCAGATAAGGATTATGGGTAGTGGAGGGAGCAAGGCGTGCTGGCATGTTGGCTTGTTTTCGGGAAGCTTCTGGGATGTCTATGATAAGAACACAATGTGGGAGGGTGTTTCCAAGCAATTAAAGACTGCTAAAAATCAATTATGTTATAGCAACGGTTCTCAAACTTTTTTGTGTGATGTATCCCCACATAAACTCAGATGAACTCAAGCAGCCACTGAAACAGGTCATGTGCCAAGTGTTATTATTTAACATTAGTTATATAAAACAATTTTTATGTCCAATTAAACTAGTAATGTTTAGGTTGGCCTGGTTAAGTTTGCATTTCATTTTTTTAGCAATTTCATAATTTATCCATTTACCCACTTTTACAATTTCCAACCATTTAGCTAAAAGTTTCAGCCATTTATCCATGGCTAACTATTTAAACTTAGTTCATTACTTTAAGCTAACTATTACCGCAGTTTTTTCATTATTTTAAGCTAACTGTTTGAAGTGGTTAGTCATTACTTTTAGCTAACTGTTTATTCACTAGGCTGCTTTTAGACTGTTTAGAGGTCTCTGCTTGCTTGCTATGTGATATATGTGGATATCTCTAATCTTAATGTCATTTTTTTCTTCATTTTTTTAAAAGGTTCAGCTACGATCTTTCCGTGTGCCCTGGTAACTTCAGATGTACCTGTTTACTGTTCTATCAAAACCTTTGTATTTTGTAAGCCAACTATGACTACGTATCCTACTGTAGATCTCACTGTACAAGCATACTGTATGCTGATAAAAGCAGACACAGACATGTCAGCTTCAGGGTAGTGTACACATAAATCGGCTCTTTAATCTTTGCAGAGAGGAGAGCAGGAATGCATATTTATTGGTGTGGCGTGTCTATGCCAGCCGAGCAAGACAAGCTTAAGTGTTAAGTGTGTCGACTGAGAATTACAGCCGTGCGTGATCATTGTAATTATAAAGTTCAGGGTAGCTTGCACTCTATTCATCATCACTTGGAGGCAGCTCATGTCTTTCACACATTGACTGATTGGGCTGATGAATGTGGGGGTGGGGGTAGATACAGTAGGACTCCAAGGTGTGTTTCATTTTTTAAAGTTGTTTTCAGCATTGAATACTCTATCTTACTGTTTCTGTTATTTTTTTGGGTGCAATGAGCATTTGCATTTACCCAAGAGTATGTGTGACACGATGGGGAGTGAGCAAATGAACAGCTTCAAATCACAGCCCTTGAACACTGCCAAAGCAACTGAGCTGTGGATCACAAGTGTGAGTTAACCCCGCATTTATTTCTAAAACTCACGCTCAAATGGGATGAGCCCTGAGCACGCAGGTGTTTGAGCTTGTCAAATGAGTAATCTTCCAATCCGATCTGCAAATACCCAATATCTGCTCCTCACAGATCCGTAACACTGACTTCTGTGGTGTTTTTCCAGTCATTGTCTCTGCCCCATCCCACCATTTCCACTCATTCTCACTCTTCCCGCTTCAGTTGCTGTTGGCATGCGTTGTAGGCATGTCCATCACCAAAATGCACGCAAAGTCTACATAACTTGATGGAAGTGAGATGAAAACAAGGCCTTCCAGCATTCCCAAACATCCTGGTCAAGTCCAATGGATGCTCATTCCTCCAATCGGTGATTCATCTGCGTGTTGACAGACAATTCAAGCGAGAGCTATGAAGACACCTGTGAGGGGAGGTGCCATAGAAATCCATGGCATGACTATCTTTGCAGTAAGTTGGTTATCACAACTGAAAACACCGTTCATTTATACTTTCTCTGAACAGCATGATATTCTGATGGTGTGTGTGTCTATGTGTGTGTGTGTGTGTGTGTCTGTGGATATATCAGATAAATAGAGAGAGAGAGGGAGAAGGAAAGAGAGAGAGAGAGAGGTTTGTCTAGCCTCATGCTCAATTTCATCCTGAAAAAAATTACTGTTTCCATTTCATTATAGGACCGCTGTGCCCTTGTACAAGGTAAAGCACCCAGTTGGCCAGCAGTATTTCATTAACATCAAAGAAGTAAGTCAGGTGCACTGCAGTTTCAACTTGTGTTGTACAACAAATCAGCAATTAGCTCATTCTTGTGCTTTGGCATCATCATCCTCCTCTCTGGTTTAATTTAACTTACGTAAGAGTGTCCCCTTACTGCAGTATGCTTGCTTTGTTTGGATGCTTTAGCGATGATTACGTAGGTGAAACTGACCTTGTGAATGTTTATACCCTGCAGTGTTTACATGTTTACGAGTGTGTGTTTACAAGATGGCGGCTGTGATCACTCACTGGATAAAAGATAGATGTTGGCGGTAGTGGTTGGGTTTTTTTTTTATTGTTTTCATTCGTCTTTCCTAAAGGCAATGATACACAGGGTAACTTTTTGGGCAACTTTTAATTGGCAACTAGCTTAATGGCACTAGTTCAGCTTTTAAAGGTAGTAATATTTTACTGGCTCTTTGCGCAAAATAACCACAAATATATCTACAGGGGGTTGCAAGTGTTGCTGATAAATGCCAGTTGCTCCTTTGTTACCTCAATGGCTGCACAGATTTCCAGCTTTCTAAACTGCGTATCTGCTGGAGAATTTCTACACTTCCAGACTTCTTGGAATAAACTTTGTTACTTTCTCCAAAATGAGTTTTGAAGGATGGGGCACTGTTCGGGCACTAAAAATCTTCCATACACCTTCCTCACAGCAAACATTTTGACTTTACATTGCAGGAAAAGCACAGGTGAAACTAATAACATTAATGATTGCTGCATTCCATTTAGCTTTGCCATTAAGCTATGCCAGTGAGCCATAGCATACACAACATCAGGGCTCTGGAACTGGAATAAGTGAATGGAATGCAGCCTAAATTATTGTCATTAGTTACACCTGTGTCCACCATAAGAAACATTCATCCGCAGTATACTTGTTGGACAGGTAAGCTAGTCTAGATAACATTAGCAAATGCCAATTTGTCAAAGCATCACAGCACAGTCACATCTTATAAGCATCTGGCAGTGAACCCATTGTAGCTTGTCTTGCTAACTTTTACCAAGACTTGGCACCACTTCACCTTAGTCCCTTTGTATTTGGAAGAGATGTGAATGCTTGTGAGTGCAAAAATTGTTGAAGCTGAGTATATATACTAAATAATTTCATGATATGAATCCTCAGCTTATTTCAAGCATTGTGTCAGTTACCTAATGGGTGTTGAGCTTGTAAAATTGGGAGTTGTGGAGGAGGACAAACATTTGCCAGCGATGTCGTCAATAAAGTTGCAAAGTCAGAGGAGCTATTTTCGGTGCCTCTGGGCCCATAACTAAAGGTCCCATTCATTTTTCCCATAGACAATCTTAGGTGACTCACATTTGGAGCACTTCTATGGCTTGGATCGTCATGAAACTCTCCCGGTTAAATCATCAGTCCAAATGTTCAACAACTGTGTAGAAACTGCAGCCACGGATCATTGGGTATTGTAGTATTTAGACCCGTCCGCCACACCATGACAGACAAAACTTGATTTCTCAGAAACAAAGTTGAATAGTTTAATCGATAGTCATAGGGTCGTTACATTATCCGGGAGAGTCCTTTGTTCATTAACATTGAGGATATCATTTAAAGAAACATGTTAAATGGGAATAAAGAATGGGGGATAAACACTTAACAGTCATTAATTGATTCAGTAGCTTCTGAAGCCTCCAAAGTCTGAAAAGATTTTTTTTATCTTTTGCACATAAATTACTATAGAATATCTTCATTTAACCTGATAGTTGATCCTGTAGCCTATCCTAAATCTGTATAACTACATCGCTCTCCTAAAACTGAACTTGCAGTGTTGTATAAGTTACTTTTCCCTACATTTGCAGTTAGACAGTGGATAGTGAAAAGAGACTTTGTTTTTGGATGGAACAAATCCATCAACCTCATTACCAAGATTCAAGCTACTGAGTGGGTAGGCATCCACCTTGTTAAAGTGCCCTTGAGCAAGAGTGTATTCCTGTTCTGTGACTGTTTAAGATAAGATTCCCATTGGCGAGTTGTTATTACAATTTGCTCCCTTCAAGCCTTTGTTTCTATTTTCAGTGTGAAAAAATAACTGACTTCGACTGACAGCAATTGACCTTGACAGCCAACATTATGCTAATGATTAAAAGAAATTGAAAAGTTGAAACCTGCGTGAAGCAGGTAGGTGGGCCATGTGCAAAATGTTTCTCAATTACGTCTCACAATTACTGAACCACAGCATTTCAAACAGTGCTGCAAGCTAGTTTCAAATGTTGCCTTTGTAACACTGGCAGAAAATTGGAAACAGCCAAATAATTATATTTCTTCCGGCATTAAATATGATGGATTACAATGATCTCAAACAAAGAGTCTCTAAGTCCTTTATCCTATCAAAATGGATTAAATATACCCTTTAATCGACCTGATGAAAGATTAACTACCTTGCATGAATTCATGCTGTTGAGTTCTGTCTCTACAATTATCATGTGTTCAAATGAAGTCAGTTCATTATCAAAGGCAGATGTTCATTTAGCTGACACTGCTAATTGCCAGTCTCCTCCTGTGTATGTGTGTATGAGTAAATAAATGTGTATATACACACAGCAGGCAAAAATCCCAAAGAAAGCCAGAAGTGATCCAATCTGACTCCAGGCCATCCGTCTCTGCCAGAAGAAATGATAGAGGGAGCAGTGATAAATTATTTCTCTGCTTGTGATCTTCAGGGCAGCATTCTTCCCTTTCCACAAGCATATGTGACCCCTGTCTTCCTTTTTTTAATATACTGCCTTCCTCTCGATGCACGTTTTATCCCCTTCCAAATGTACCAGTTCCACACCCGTGTTCTTCTGTGGTTGGGTCTGCGTGTTGTGTCGTGTGGCCGTCTTTCAGATGTTTCCCCAAGGCCTCCATGAGCAGCAGATGGGTATAACGGGGTCCGTGAGCATGTTGAGCTCCATAACCAAGATCATGTGATGATGTGACACCCAAGGGACGACAAAGGGAGAGACTGATCTCATCCCTTTTCCATACAAGTCACCTCCCTTGTTTAGGCTCTGTAAGTCTGGGAAAAAACAGATGCTGAAACAATTTAAATGTGGAGTTTGTAGAGAATTAGGGATGGGAAGTCTCTGTGGTGGCTGCACGCTTGAGCCAGACCCACACTAGCCTCACATTGCCAGACCTGTCTCCACACTGCAGTTGCACTGTGCCAGTGCAGGAGGAAGGGCTGGCAGAACCCACCATCAGTGGTATTGTAAGTAGCAATAAAATTGGGTTTCTTACAGCTAATTTGCATAACCAGCCTGTAACGTTTAGACTAAGATTATTACAATTTCGAGAACTATTTTCCACGGATTCAAAATAGACCAGTACAACAGACGCAGTTTTAATGCCACTACCAGATGTCACATCACCACCTTAACTACAACCCTATACTTTTATTTGATACCATTTCTTTAGGTAGTGGAATATAATTTATGTTTCTGCACTTGCTACACCGACTTGGGATTGCCATAAAACACATGACATAACAACTAAACCTTGAACACTAACAATGGCAACCAACCTCAGCCAGCAACTGCACCGTAATTCAATCATTTAATGTAGTCTCAGATGGACAAAGAGAGAGACACATATTTGGGTGCCACTTTGCTGAAGGATTACATACGTTCTCTACCCACACAGACTGTTTACATGCCACAATATCCCAGTTTCCATAGGGTATGGGCTTGTCCAGGTTTTTGAAACCAGGTTTACACGTGCCATACATGACTGGGATACTGATCAGCACCCTGGATACTACTGTGCATGTAAACACACTCATTGATAAAGATACTAGAAAACTGTGATGAAAATAATCTTATTAAAAGCATCATTAAGCTGTTTCTGGCCACTTGGTGTCAGAATAACTCCAAAAGAAGCTGACTGACACACAACCCTGACTTTTAATTCTATGCATTTATAGAAAATATCAGTATAGTATATCATTGGGTCCTTACATTGTGGTTTCTATTAGTTTTTGACTATGGTAAGTGGTAAGTGCTGTTTTGGGAATACCATATTCTAACTTGACAACATAGGAATTAATCAATTCTGCAGCATCAGCAAATAAAGGTCATATATCGAGAGGCAAAGAACCCCCCCCCCCTCCCGTGTCCCCCATGGGACTTTATTTCGGAAAAAATATGTACTGTAGTCAACGGCCAGAGACAAATCATTTTTTGATCCTTGTATTGTGCCATGAATCACACATAAGTCGCAGTTTCTCGTAGGTTTTCCATAGTTTTTCATAGTTTTGTGTGAAACTGCTCAGTGAACTACATCTCTTGCTCACACAATATTTGTCACCAACACAACATGGCCGTCCCTTGGATCGTTATTTTACCTGATGGGTTTTATCCAGCGACTCCTGGTCTTTTTATCAGCCGGGAAGTGAAAGAACAAGCAAGACCTGTTGCTCGTGTTAAGAAATGCAGGTACTTTATACATCCATGTACAAAACACACAGGCATCGTAGCTTCAGCGGCTCTGGGTAGCTTGTGGAGAAAAAAAGTATTTTCACAGGGTTATACTTCAACCAATTTTTCGACAAATTGCGACTTTCTTGACATTACAAAATATCTTTTAAATTGGCAAACATCATATGTGTCATTTATGGCACAATTCCAACGGGCTCAAAAAATTATTTGTCTCTTGCCACTGGAAGGGGAGGGACTTTGTTTCTCTATAACTGGCACATGTATGACAGCTCCTTCTGCATATGGTTGCTCTTTCATTTTCCAACTTCAACTCCACCCCTCTGTGTCCTTGACGCCTTGGTTTATCCTCTCCTCCTTGATTTGGCTACCACCCGTGTACCCACATGAGGTCATTCAGTCTTTGATGTGAAGCTGTTTGGCATTGCCTCTCATGAATAGGAGCCATCTATACTGCCTTTGACCAAAGTTTTGATGTAACTGATAGAGTAGGGTTTAAGTGGTAGCTGTCTGCTGCCAGTATCTTCTAACTCCCTCACAGCTGGTCATCCGTTTCCCCTGTGTCTTCTTTCTTAATTCTGACACCTGTGTTTGGCTCCTCTGACAGGTAAATCACAACAACGACCTTGCCTAGCTTGCTCTTAACTACTCAATCTACCGTACGCCGTCCAGCCCACCTCGATCTATGTCTTTCGCCACCAGCCTATGATGGCCAGACCCAACGAGAAGAAATGGTCTGTCCCCGCATACAAGCAGCCTGACTTGGAAAATGAATTAGGCCTGGGAAGATGGGGTGCAAGAAGGGGAAAGTTAGGCGTGGGCATGCATTACTTTCGTCTTAACAGGCAGCCAGAAAAGCTATGTTTACATAGGGGGAACAGAAAAACATACATGTGCATTGACAAGTGTGACTTTCATGTGCTGTAATGTTGTGTTAATGAGTAAAACAAGTGGCTCCATGTGTGAGAAAAAGCTGCATGTCATTAAGTGAGGCACCTTCAGCAGCTGTGAATTTAAACATAAATCCACACACATGCTACACTTGTACATAAACACAGAGAGACACACAAACCACATGTCGGCACAAGAAACAAGTGACAGAGCTCCACACAGTGCTGTAGGCAAATAGGTGACTCACACACACAGCTCACAAGTTAACACATATTCTGGTTAGGGTCAGTGCTTTAGAGAGGTTGAAACAGTCACCTCCACACCTGCACACATCATGGTACCAGCTCTTTCCACTTCATCATCTCCACTGGTAAGCTCCTACCATTAGCATTTGACTTAATGGTTGATAGACACACACAAGGTGCCTTTCTATGGAGACAAACACAGTGAGGAGGTGAACAAGTCTGTGGCCTCCGCTGAAGATGGGATGCAAGGGGCTCTATGCGTGCAAAGCCTCCATTCATCATTGTCAGTAGCCTTGTGTTGTCTGGCCAACCCCCAAAAAGCTTGGGGATGAACCATTGACTCCTGTAAAAGGGGTTTCCACTTAGCCATGTCTCAATAAAAAGGGCCAATGCACTTAGTGTGCTGTTAATTACCCCACTTCAAGTGAAGCAAAACCCCTGTTAACTTAACATAATGGACTCTGTCATCACTTGTTCTGGGTAAATGATGCTGGCTGTTTTCAACACAAAATATATATATATATACTTGGTTATATATATGTTTCATGACAAACAAAACAAATACAAATTCTTATTGAATTTTACCAGTGATGGTACTTTTGATGATACCTTTATTTTTGTTAATCATTCTTTTTTATCTTTCCATGAAATCCACTTTGTTGACATAAGGACCGTTCCTTGCACTTGGGAGCCACTGTAATGTTTTCAGACACTGATTTGTAAAATAACAAGACTAAAAATCTATGGTCTGCTCGCAGCTCTGTGAAGCTGTACATGGATGTATTAAAGGCTGTGCACACCCTCACAGGTGTTTTCACTCATTCTGTCTGATTAGACTCAGATTGAAACTGGGTAGAGCAATATTGGGATTACGTGAGGTCACCAAACTATATGAACCACTAAGAATGATAAAGGTGTGTAGGGCTTTTAAGAAAACTGGATACAGTGCAACCAGTCAGGCTTGATGCCAATTTGCCACAGTGGCAAACCATAGTATTGCAGATCGAACACCGGCCTTTCAATTGGTGGACAACCATGCTGCCACCAAGCCACAGACACCCACAGTAGTTGAGACATTTCAGTCTGAGCCAAAATGGTGGATCGACCAACCAACATTGCTATCCCCAGAGCCACACCACTAGCATGGCTAAAAAAACACTTGCATATTAAAAGGACCTGATGTGGAACTCTTTTAGATGTCATATAAGCACACGAACAAAAACAAGTGGCCAGAGGAGTGGAGGTGTGTGTGAGTATCTGGCCTATTTCTGAACTAGCCCTCTCTAAATAGGTACACTCCTCTCACGGGCAGCTGGCCTCAATGTTTATTGGCCTTTTTAGAGACAAATGTGTTGCTGCGTGTGTGTGCTTGAATGTGTGTTTGCACCCTTGAGGTTTTCCACATGACTCTGAAACAGATATTACTGGTCTAGTGAGGAAGCAAGAGGATAAAGACTTTGCTTCTTCTCAGTTTGAATGTGAAGTGAATGATGTAGCAGCTAGTGAGCCAGTACTGGAGAAAAATGCTAGTCAAATTCAATTACCTTAAGTGGACGAGGCTTAAAATGAGTGGGTCTGTTTCAAATTGGGCCGTTTTTCAACTCACAAAACATCCATTTTACCTCACTAAATGTAATATGAGCTCAGACCTTTACAGACAAAAGGGGCTGCAGTTAATGTTTAATGTAACTTAACACAGCAGTGTCACTCTAGATAGAAAATTATCACAAACTGTCAATGCCCTACTTTCTGGAGGCCAGAATTTCTTGTGATCTCTGTCTTATTGGATAGTCACTGTTGGAGAATTTTGCTTTGAACTCCAGAACAGTTGTCCTGCAGTGACAGAAGTGTCTGGAAATCTTCCTTTTCAGTTTCAAGCAGATCTTTCAATAGCCATTACTGTAAAATATTACCTGTAGGAGGCGAAGGAAGCCCAGATAGCCATGTGTCAAACAGCCCAGCCGAAGGTAATATCCGCCCGCTTCATTGGAGAAATTCATCGGACACAGGAAACCTCTCCCACATGCAAACATGTACTGTATGTCGTGAGGCCATTTGTCAAATTTAATTTGTCTAATCTTTAAGTGAATCACTTGCACTTTTTGTCAATGAAGATCTTACCTTAAAGGAGAGTGACTACAGGAGAGAGAGAGAGAGAGAGAGAGAAAGAGAGAGGTAAATTACATAATGAGATCAAGAGCCGGAGTGTTTGTGTGACCCAGTTTGACGAGCAGTAAGCAGACACGATCTGAGAACCATTATGCACTCTGACAGGTCCAAATGAATGGGCAATTTCTCTAATGTGGAACAGGGATGTGGGGCCTCGGATACTTCAAATGTTTCAAATTCAGCAAAACAGTGACCTCCCTCCAGAGAACTGAGAAAATAAATCCCCAGTCACAGAGTCCGACCACAGGAAAAGAGAAAAATGGGCCCTGTCTACACAGCCCACTCGCTCGCTTTCTCACCAGCACGTGAGACAAAGTGGAAAAGTATGTGGCACTATGCTCGCATTATGTTGCCTGTTATCATATGTGTTTCATGTTTGTGTGTGTGTGTTAATTTATATATATATAATATATATAGGATGCCCCTATTTTCAGTGCATATTATATGTGAATCTTGTGAATCCAGCATGTATGTGTGTGCTAATGAATCCACTTATAATACCCTCGTGTGTGTGAATTGTGCAGAATGTCTGTTTTCTCCATTTTCTACTCCCCTCCCGCCTCTTGCTCTCTGTATCGTCTCCCAGTGTAAGTCTGCCCACTAGGCCAGTGTCTCTGGACCTTAGCCATGAAGAGGCCACTTTCTGGCTCCAGTGGTGTGTGCTGAAAAATCCCTACTTGAACTCAGCAGACCCTCCGGCTTCATGAGAACCCAGCTTCTGGCTGAATGGTTGTAAGTTTGAATCCCAACGCAACAACATATATTAAAGTACAAAAAATGGGCTATATGGAGCACAATGCATCATAATATTAACTAAATCTGATTCCAGAAGGTACACATTTTAGTTTGCAAACATTAAGAGGCACTGTTGAATGGCACCCATTAAAACAGCAACCTTCAGAGGGCTCAACTGCTGCCTGAAAAACGACAAGTTTATAGTTAAAAAATGTCCTTGTTCTACTCCAGACATCTAAGATCAGTTTGAACCGAAGATGTTTGAATTGGGGTTTGTGGCAAACTGAAGTATTTGGAGAATGTTACCAAGTTCGGACATTTGCTCATTATGAGATGATTCAAGCCATTTTTATTCTCCAGTTTAGCTTTATGCAGACAAATGTCTGTTTGTAAAAAAAAAAGCTGCATTTGTTTTTCATTTGAAAGATTCCCATTTTTTATTTAACTTTATTTTATTTTTGTTATTGTTGTTTTGTATTAGTTTTTTGCATGTGGTATCTATTAGTCTGTTCCTCAATGTTTATATCTTTGTGTAAGTATTAAAAGAATTGCTGTAGGGAACTGGGTGAACTGAAGAAAATAGATTCCCATTTTCATATTTTGCACTACACCTGTAAGGAAGCCTATTTTAAGAAATAAGAAAGGTGAAACTACAAACAGTCTTTGCACATTTTATACAAAGAGGAATAAATATGGCTAGTTTTAGAGACAAACTTTGTTTTCATTCCAGGTTTATTAAAAATATTGTATATGTATTGAGCCTTGAACCTTTTGTCCATTCAAACCATTAACTGACTGTGTAGTTACTATTACATGCCAAAATTAGAACATGAATATTGCTCCTACTAGTATAAATGCATCAATGTATCTGTAAGTAGGCAGTAGGCTCACCAAATCTTCTCCTGAATATTAAAGAATAAAAATGTTCACAGAACAACCCCATAACTCTCTTTCTCTTCCAAGCAGGTCATGCTTCTTAGCCCATGTCACTCAGTCTGTGAGCATGCCTGCAGAGACAAGGAAACCATAAAACCATTTTAAAAAAGTGCTTCTTTTTCTTCCCTCCGACACGTTTCTCTTTTGGCTGGGCTTTTTTAGCACACTGAGCAGGAGGCAGCGGCAGCAACAGGAGGAGGCTGATTGAGAGGGCCACCTGAACAAACCCAGTGTGGAACCAGGCAGCCAGGACAGCCAGACCCGGACAGATTTATGACTCGCCACCCCTCCTTTCCCACACAGAGGCCCCTCTTGGAGCTTCTGGATCTATTGGACCCTGTCTATTACTTTTTGTCACCTCTCTCTAGCTCTCCTTCCTGTCCCTTTCCTGTCCCAATTTACCATTTCTCTTTTTTTTTAATGTCCATCTATCTTTCCCGTCCTCTTTCTCTATCTTAGTATCTCTTTCTCTCTTTCCCCCCTCCTTTTCTCCCAGACATCCTGGCCAGCTGTTCATCCAGACAGGGTGTCTACAGCTGTCTGTGTGAAGCTGAGTTGTAGCTCCAGAGGTAGGTCGCATAGCCTGCGGCGTGGAGCTCTTTCCCAACACCTCTGTCTCCTCTCCTCGCAGCATCCATGACCTGAGCATGACCTTGACACCACAACTACATGTTTTCTCCAAAACCACCCACACACACTGCATGGCGGTAGTCTAGAGGAGGTAACACTGCAGAAAACGTACTAGATAAATACCAACACAGTACATTGCGTCATACAGAAGCACAAGATACACTAAAAAAAGCCTCCTGCACACAAAACTAAATTAAATTAAGCATTGCTGTGTGGGTGTGGCATTTACAGTTCAGTAAACACACATGAAATGAAAAAATGTGCTCTCAGCCTTTCTCCTTCTTTCCTTTTTATTCTCCTCTCCACCCAGCTACACCGAAGCTTTGGCAGAGGTTTCACGTTGCCCCAAGTAAAAATCAAACCACTGACTACAGACATTCAGTAAATGGGTAAAAAAATTTCCCCAGACAAGGGTAAACTCTGTTACAACACCCCACGAGACAAGGGGTAGTAAAACCAAATGAAGTGTGCAGCAAATTTGCCCTGCTTTGCTGCAGATATTGCAATAATTAATCCAGCCCTTGCACGCTTTTCTGCTCTGGTATTCAGCTCTGTTGGCCAAGTCAATCTCAAATGAGGGACTCGAAGAACTCTCAATTCACTTTTTTTCCAAGACAGGAACATTTTAAACTATACCTTCATGCATATTTGCTTTGGGAACTGTGTTTCAAAGTTCTTTGTCATTAATTTGGAGAAAAATGTCTCTTGAAAAGTTTTCATAGCTGCGAGGTTCCAGGGTAATTGTCGAGATAGGTCAAAACGACATGACTGTCTGCTTCAACAAAGGAACAGTTCGATTATGGGACGCAGCCACTTAAAACAATTGAAGAAACATCATAAACTGCAAGTGAACTCAGACTTACAACATACTGTAGTTTCTGTTTTGCCACACAGTGTTGACCAAATGTTATGAATCTTCCAAGGCTTGGGATGCATGGTTTATTACTTATGGGGGGGCTCCAGTGTTTCTTGGTTGGTTGTTGCAGTAAACTGTGTTGCCATCTGCGCGGCATGGCGGAGACCTGAGACCTCGGAGATGGACGTGTTTACTCTGCATTTAATCACCATGTCTGATGCGGCCTCTCTGGACGTGTGAGGGGGGAAATGCCGGCTAAATGCAGTCACCACGACCTAACGAGGTGGTTTAGCTTAAGCAGCGCGCCATCAGCCGTACTCTGTAATTCAGAGACACCGACTCAACAGTTCCCCTGGCCAGCCTGCGTCACAAGTGCGTTCGTCCGTATTCGCCATGTCGCCCACAACCCTGTGAAACATGTTGAACGGCTGCTGTAGGAGACAAGGGTCCAATGAGCCGTCAATCAATGTGGAGTATGTGGTTTGAAAATGGGGAGAATGGGGAGTGCGAGAATGGTTACAGAGAAAAAGGAATTAGAGTTTGACCGATTTTTGTGGAGCAAGCCTCAAACTTCCCATATGAAAGCAAAACGTGCAAAATGAGTGCAAAATCCGGTGCACACACACATACTGTATATCTCTTCCACATACAGAAAGCAATGCAACAAGCCTTTCTCCTCCTCTCTGTCCTCGTGGCACAGCAGTGCTGTTCTTGGCAGCGCCTGGTGATGTAGCTCCAGTCTTCGCTAATGGTTAAACAGCATGCCCATGCCATGCTCGCTAATGACAGGCTAGGCTTACTCCACTGAAGTGGCGCTGTTCAGATTCAAGGGCGCGCAAAGAGCGTAACGAGCACCTCCCAAAGCAGCTGAGGTGCTGTGAGGACACTGTCTACACGCACAAGAATGCGCACATGCATTAACAAACACTGTGCTCAATGAAGCTGTACAACAGAGAAAGTGTCTGCTTACACAGATTTTCATGATGACTGATGGATGTGGACTGAAACACACCCAAAGCCTCCAGTTTTTGTTTACAGCATTTATCTTTCAACAGTTCCTCAGAGATCTCTCTTTCTGATACCACTCTCGAGAGGTATCAACTTCCAGCTTGAAATCAGTTTCTGTTCTTCAACATGTATCATCTCTAGTCCATACATTTGTGTCATTTCTCATTTTGAGAGCATTGATCTACTTTGCTTGTGTTTACAACATTACAATCACCAAAAGCTGACCTCTGAATTCTGAGCATCCTCTTCAAATATCCAAGAATGAACATACTGTACATATTCTGTATATGTTACTGAAAAATTTGTCTACACATGAGAAATAACTAAAAGTAAACCTCTCCCAGATTCAAAAGATAGAACTTATGGCACTGAGTTTCACACCTACTTTACCCTCCCTTCACTGAAACAATCAACAGTTGAGAGCAAGCGTGTGTCATTTGTTTGACTTTCAAAACAGGAGGAGGGCCAGAGAGCCTTGTTTGACTTGGCATTTGTTTAGCCACATTATTAGGACAGTAAACTTCCGAGCTGAGTCGGTATGTGCACCACATGTTGGGCCTCTTTTTTTTTACGTTTCCCATGAGACAGCTAAAATGTAAGAGGACCTCCACCTATTCTCACAAGGGGTGATGTAGGGGAGGTAAAGGTCTGCAAAGTGTAGGAGAATTTCATGCACATCATCCATCATTTCCAGCAATCAAAGCATGAATATGTGTGCACATGTGTATGCAGAAAATAGACTTTTTTGTATTTGTGTGTGTGAATGGGCATGCATCTAAAGGTATGCATTCACTCAAATTCCCCCTCTTTGAGACAACTGACTGTAAAATCCTAACACACTTTCCCAGCATCCACAGACTGGATCTGTTTCTGCCCCTCGGCGGGCCCACTTCCACACTTCCCCAGCAGAAAAGGTGGGAGCTACAGTAGAAGAATGTGTCTTTTCATCAAGACTGGCGCTGCATGAATATTTCAAATAGGCAACATGATTCCTCACTGCCACCCAACACAAAGGAGAGGTCTCTGGGTGAGCTCGGGGGTGGAGTGACAGAGGTGAAATCTCAGATTGGAACTTGGCTTCCAGGCACCACCTGCTCGCAGTGACAGACAAGGCCCTGGAATTGGTACCGTGACAGAGGTTTGGTTAAACCCTATCTGACTGTCTGCACGTATCAGTGCTAGGTCTGCCTCTGGAACTTGCTTTGCTGTGGAAAAGCATAAGTACAAGCCCAGGCATGTGCTTGTATTGTTGATTGTGTGTGTGTGGATGGAGAGGATGGGTGAGCCTGTGGACATACCAGGCATTCCAGGTCAGCAATAAAGCCTAATTGAAGGTGGGGGATAAAGCCGGGATGTGCTGAGTGATATCTGGGCAGCTGGGACTGAGAAGGTGGGACGTAGAAGTATAAGGATGGTTGAGAGGTGCTGACACTGCTTTAGGTGAAAAGGGGGAAAAGATTAAGGTGGAGGTGGAGTGAGGTCTGGCCACAGAATGGGGCCAGACCAACATCAACTAGGTTGTGTTCCAGTTTTGACTCAGAAATAGACAATTATGCCCTCAAAAGTGCAGGATATTACACACTCTGAAAATATGTGAAATTGCCCCAGTTCACTCTCCCACAAGCAGCTGAATTGGTTTAATAAAATTTGACTGGTTTTGCTCAATGTTGCACTGAGTGAATGTGTATCCAACATTTCTGTCAAATGGTACTGATTCCTGTACTGTATTACTGCCAACACGCTGTCATGTTGTTATTGTACATGTTCATAGTGGCGACCCTGGATGTCACGTTGGTATGATATCTCCACATTTGTTTGGGTTTAGAAACCTTTCCAGTGTGCTGGTTGAGGCATTGGCCAAACACAGGCTCTACAGATCCAAAGCAGATAGCAGATACACGGTTTAAGAAAATACACATAATTTTCAAACACAGGGAACAAAATGTTCTTTCAAACACTCAACCCCTCATCACAGGTTGGATATATGTTTTGAGTTGTGAGCACTTCAACCAAAAAAAGTTGTTTCATTTGCATTTAGTAGACGCTTTTATCCAAAGCAACTTACATATGAGAACAAACCGAAGGCACAGCTTCGGGAGCATTTTGGGGTTCAGTATCTTGCTCAAGGTATTAGTCATAAACCAAAATATTGGACAAACTTCAGTTCTGACCTGATGATGGCTCATTATCTTATCAGATTGGTCTGGTGACCCCTTTGGGTGGTCCTGACACCCAGGTTGAAAACCTCTACATATAACTCACTAACTCCATTGGCTGTGATTTTATATCATTCCCTAATATGCTCAATATATCAGGTAAAATGCTGAAGTGTTGCCAGTCGATGCTAAACATGACCTCATCTATAATAAGACGTATTTTGTATCAAATTAGGTCAAAACTAGAATTAATATGTTCTTTCTTAGACAGTAAACAAACACAGTTATACCCTAATAGACACCATACACCTAAATTATGCTGTAATTAGAAACCACATATAATGCCGTATTAGACCCAAAATAAACTATACTTAGACACTATTGGCGCTTTTCCATTACACAGTACCAGCTCGCCTCAGCTCGACTCGACTCAACTCGGTTTGGTTTTCCACTGTGTGAAAGTTGTACCTGTACCTGCTTCCAGGTACTTTTTTTCGTACCACCTCCGGCGAGGTTCCAAGCGAGCTGAGGGGAGCTGAGGCGATACTAAAATGTCATGTGAAAACACGGCAGACTGCGGATTGGTCAGAGAGAATCGTCACTATTCACTGCGTCATCATTGCAAACGCCAGACGGAGTATCCTGAATAACCCCGCCATTTTTAAATAGTTTGGCCAGAGATTGCATGATATACCCATTACTATTACGGCAACTCTGAAGAATATGCTGCGGTCAAACGAAACAACGTTTGTCTTCTCGCTGTGAGAAACAGCCACATCCCGACGATCAAAAACAGCACACAGTCGATTTCCTCCATTGTCCCGTGTGTGTGGGTAGTGGGTGTGTGTGGCAGCAGTTTCCTGCGGCGTCGCTATGACAACCAGGTACTATTGTGGAGGTACTATCTGCAATGGAAAACGGAGCGAAAAGCGAGTCGAGTCGAGTCGAGTCGAGTTGAGCTGGTACTGGTAATGGAAAAGCGCCATATTATACCAAATTTTACTCTAATTAGAAACCAAATAGGAGATTCTAATACACAATTAGATGCTATTTACAAAATGATAGAATACAATACTATATGCTATAGTTAGACGTTACTTTTACTACCAAAATGCTGTAATTAGACATGACATTGAATGCTGCCAACATGGGCCTGTGATAGCTTAATTAAACAACACAGTCTGTAATTAGATGAATTTAATGCCATATTATATCGGACATAGCCTTTATAACAGTTGCACATCTATTAATAGTTCCAGGAGGGTAACAGCAATTATTTAACCTGTGTACTAATATACAAATCTGTGTATAAATGATCCATGTTCATCTAGTAATACTATTTAGGCTACTATTAACTAGAGATCGCGCGCGGCATTGGCTTGGTGGCAGAGCGGGTCGTCTACCAATCGGAAGGTTGGCGGCTTGATCCCGGCTTCCCCCATCCATGCGTCGAAGTATCCTTGAGCAAGATACTGAACCCCAAATTGCTCCCGAAGCTGCGCCTTCGGTTTGTGAGTGTGTGTTAATGGTTATTTTAATTTGTACTGATGGGCAGTTAGCTCCTGCCATCAGTGTATGAATGTGTGTGTATGGGTAAATGTGATATGTAGTGTGAAAGCGCTTTGAGTAGTCGGATGACTAGAAAGGCGCTATACAAGTACAGTCCATAGTAATGGCGACTCTTTGTTACGTCAATATTGCTTTAATGTGTGGTTAGAGTTAGATATATGATTTCACTTTAGTTCATGGTACAATTCTCAAGTAATGTGTCACATATTAGCCTCTAAAAAAGTCTAACAAGATCTAACAGTGAGAAATAAAGATGGATTTCACTTTAGTTTATGGTACAGATCTGTTGTAACGTGTTGCATATTAGCCTCTAAGAATGTCTAATAAGATCTAACAGTGGGAAATAAAGATCCAATGTCCTGGCAGCTTCTATAATGTTACTGGGGTTAGACGGTGACATGGTGATGTCTTAACTGGTAAGGGAGTAGAGCGTCCATTGAGGCATCATGTATTACTATGTATTACTACCTACAAACTCCGTGGGACTCCGGAGAACATCCAGGCTACGAGGGACGTGTGAAGTAGCGGCCAGATGTGACCCGATGTGGTTTGACTAGTTTATGTAACAGTTTTCTAATGAGCAACAAATGACCCTGTAAGAGAGTAAAACTGTGCCTCTGAGCTCTCTGTGTTTTGTCTGACTATTATAAAGGCTATGTCCGATATAATATGCCATTAAATGTGTCTAATTACATCTTTTGTTGTCTAATTAAGCTAGCATAGGGCAATTTTGGCAACATTAAATGTGTTGTCTAATCACAGCATAATCTGGACCAAAGGTAGACTAGCTTTAACTGTAGCATATCTTGGATCTGATATTCTTTGCATTTGATTTACTCTGATCTTGTAAAATGGTCTCTAATTGTGTATTATGATCTCCTTTTGGTTTCTTATTAGAGTATAATTTCGTATAATAGCGTCTAAGTGTAGTCAATTTTGGGTCTAATTCGGCATTACGTGCAGTTTCTAATTACAGCATAATTTAGGTGTATGGTGTCTAATTAGGGTATAACTGTGTTTGTTAACTGTCTAATAGAGAACATATTATTTCTAATTTGATACAAAGTATAGCTTATTTGGTCTTATTAGTGTACAGTAAAAGAAGTGCGAACCAAATGTTTAACACCTCTGGTGCACAAATCTCTGCACAGCTCTGGTATGTCCAGTTTTCTGGACAGCACATTTTGAAATGTAAATGTGTTTGATACAGTTCCAGAGCTTCCTGTTGGTGAGTGCAGAGCGTGGCTGAAGGGACGGCTCATTAAGCCACAACACTGAAGCAATTAAAGCCAATTAAAAGCCTTTTAGGAAACTCAATGGGCTCCCTGTTGAGTGAGCTTTAACATGACACTGGAGAATGATGCAGGAGACAGGAGGTCCAGGCCGTGGACACAATGTGATCATCAGGACTCAGGGGGAACAACGTTACACAGTGTTTAAATGAAGTTCCACTGACTTGAGTGGAAACGTCTGACACATTTGGATTTTAACATGTTTTAGATGCTCACCAAGCTGTTTCACCTGCTGTTCACCTTTTCATTTTTCTCTGTTAGTGGACTTTCAATTTCTAAAGTTGAAAAATCGACCCTCCATTGTTCTTTTGATGTACTCTGCAGTCCTTCACTCTCACGCACACTCGGCTCTGTTGTGGCAAAGACATGGAGTTCTGCTGAAACCCAAAATAAGCCTTCAGCTTTAATAACGGAGCAAGTTCCAAAGCTGTGTAATAATAACTTAATGCCCACAGTCAATGGCGGCTGCTCCAACTTGAGTCTTCTGACATCTGGATGCTCTTCAGTCTCCCTAACATGGCATGGTCAATTCAAATGAGGCTGTGTTTCAAAAGGCAACAGAAGGGGCTTTTGTCTTGTAGTTTGACAGACTTCCAGGCAACATGTGGACAGGGCAGCCATTTTAAGGTATGTCCTTCAGAAATTCGAGGGAAATTTACCCCTGGACAGCCTAATGCGAGCCAGATTGTTGGTGCTTTGGGGAAAATATAGATCTCATGATTACCAACAATTGACCAATTCATTTGAGACCTTCTTTGACATGGTGCATGTGCAGTTGCATTCGGGATTGTGGTTATTTTGTGTCTGTGTTTTTGAGTGTGTGTGTGTGTGTGTAGGCTCAATCACTTCCACAATAATAAATCAAAAGAGGTCGGTAGCCTTTAGATCATGTTTTGCCCCATGTTTTGAAGAATGGATTGTCACTCAATGTGAGCACTGATTGAGCCACTGAGAGGGTGTTTGGATTAGAATGAGCCTGTACATTACACAGACGGGGCTCAGCCTAAGTGTGTATGTATGCGTGTGTGTGTGTGTGTGTGTGTGTGTATGTGTGTGTGTGTGACAGCCAGCACATTTTTATAAATGCAGTTTCGGAGATACTGTACAGCGTCATTAGGCCTAGCCAAATAGCATGGAGCAGGCAGCACGTGCAAGCAGGGGCATTAAAAGCAACATCGGTCGTGTGATGAACTCTTTAAAGGCTCTGAAATCACCAGCCTTTGTAACTGGCCTTGTTTTTGGCCCAGATAACCATAAAATCTGTTTGGAAAGGCAAAAGGAGCCAATAGAGCAACTTTACTGGCTTGAGATTAAGTGCTTGTGTACAAAGGGATTCCTGAAATGCCAGAAGGGAGATGGAGACTGCCCATGGCCAGGTAGCAAAAACATCCCCCTTCCTTATCATGGAGCCATTCACAGCTGGCATACAGCTGATTCTTTGCACTACTCTTAAACCACTGGCACTAGTACTAATACACAGTCTAATATAAAATGTATGAGTGGGGGAGCACTGCAGATAAGGATGAAGATAAATCTGAAACTTCTCTTTGCCTTTTATCTTAAATCCATTTTATCACGCACTGCTGACTTGTGCCATGTCCTCAGACAGTCCAAATGAGGAAACCACAATAGCTGTGTTTCCACCGCAGGAATTTTCCCCAGGGTCTATTGAACCTTTGGACCTCACCAGGGTCCAGGGTCTAAATTAAGCTCCGGGGACATTATTTTACCCCCAAAAAGGCCCCTGCTTGTGGGGTAGTACTTTCCAGGCTGGGGCTTGCTGCACTGAACATTTCTGATTTGTCGAGCTCCAAACAGCGGAGCAGCAAGTTGTTTGCGCTGTTGGAAGCCATTGGCGAAGACACAGAAACGGATAACCATCGGTTGAAGGTAAATCACATAAGGCCCACATGCTGCTTGATAAATGCTGGTACCCTAGCCAAAAGCTAACGTTAGCTACATGCTAATGCCAACCACTAATGGTGTAGAATTGTGGCGTTCTTTAAGACAATTGGTTGGCTAAATCGATCGTAGAAAATTATATCTTGTTAGACACAACAAGTTTTTAAAACAGGTCAGAGGGCATAGGTTAAAATAAGCAAAGGTCCTTAAGCTAAATTGCAGGTGATGTGAATAAGTTAAAACAATAGAGTTATGCAGCTGTGTGATGGGTGTAACCTAATGGGTGTAATTTGCCTGATCTTCGCAGGTCTTTAGACTGCCGTGGAAATGCACACAACAATGGGCTGAAGGAATTTTTTAGTTCGTTGAAAAGTAGTTCCTGGCGATAAAAGTTCTAGATACCTTGGGGTGGAAACGCGGCTAATGACAGCAATAAATGGATACAATACAGCCACTTCACTTTTACCTTTGGGAGCAGTGTTGGGAGTAAGCATTACTAATAAACTTTCAGTAATATTATACCTGTTACAATCTCAGATGTAACACATGTTACAACGCATTTTAACCCAAAATTAAATGGTGTTTTGTTTTTTTAAGAATTCACCAACATCGCGAAACATTTCAGCACCAGAGAAAATAACTCTATGAGTCAAAGAGTAATTTTATTTCCTGTTGCTGGAATTCGATAGTTGAGATGATGACTGCAGAGACTGATTCTACTTTTGCAAGTTATTTTCAATTTGTCACATTGCCCTCCACTGGATGTATAATGAGCTGCAATAAACTAAATTGCATTTTAGGATGCCAAGTCATACTTCCATGGTTATTTTGGTGAAAGTAACTCAAAAGTAAAGCAAAAGTAGTGTAAAGTATTACAATTCAGAGATAGCAATATTGTAATATAACTAATTACTCTCAAATGACAGTAACTACTAATCTATAATATAGATTTTGGAAGCCCAACTTGCCCAACACTGTTTGGGAGTTTGTAAATGGGTTTTATGTTTAGAAGTTGTATACATGGAAGGTGAACACAGTGTATGCCTATGCATTAAGCACAAATCTTCATTGCATGACCTTGGTAAGTGCAATATTTCCGTTAAGGCATGCTGGCCCTGTGACCATTAAACGTGAGGAGAATTTACAGTTTGGAAAGCCTCTCGCCAGTTTTAAGGTTTTAGTGATTGCCAGCCTCATGTTACACTTAATTTGGCCTACATTACAGTACTGTATTTTAAATCAGTCAGTCATTTTCAGTCAGTCAGTCAGTAATTTTCTACCGCTTGTTCCCAATAGGGGTCGCAGGTGACTGGAGGCTATCCCAGTTAGGCGGGGTACACCCTGGACAGGGCTGACACATAGACAGACACTCACATTCATCCACTAGGGGCAATTTTAGAGTTACCAATTAACCTACACATGCATGTCTTTAGACGGTGGGAGGAAGCCGGAGAGCCTGGAGAAAACCCACAGTAACACGGGGAGGACTCCACCCAGAGAGATTGTGGTCTGGTCCAGGAATCGAACCCACAAGCTCCTTGTTGGGAGGCAGGAGCGCTAGCCGCTCTGCCACCGTGCACCCGTAGTTGAAATCACTAGTTCAAAATCTGGGGAAATGGACTATTTTGCTTTCTTTCTGCGAATGCAATGAGAAGTTTAAAACCACGCTCATGTCTGCGTTTATATGGACCTGGATCCAGTAAGCCTGTCCTCAACAGAAAAATGGCCGTATAGGTTGTTTGTGAAAGCAGCTTATTATGACCCATATTTATGTTTATTTTTAGGCCGCGAAGAAGCAAAGAAGGACACACAGGACTTTCATCCAGGAGACCGGGATGTGTGTCACGTGTGAAACCAAGTGGGTTGACTTATTTAAACTTGTAGTTGACTGTGAGTTATGTTACGTTAGTTAAGTCATGTGACTTATGTAACTTACATAACTTATTTTGACCCAAACCACAATCTTTTTCTAAACCTAACCAAGTAGTTGTGTTGCCTAAACCTAACCAAACTGCTACAGTTTCACAATATTAATCACATGTTTAACGTCATGTGACTTACATCAAGTGACTTAAGCAGTACACCTGTCACTGGTACTTTCCAATGGTCATATATAAAAATTTACCTTACAACCTAACTTACTTTTTTGTTTTCATTTTCTTTTCCTAATGATGAGGAACTAATACATTTTTGCTCAGAACTATTTGTCTCATCAGTGAGTTGTGGTTCTTTGAGTCTTTTAATTTTTAGTCTATTGATAACAGAAGGCTCTTATCACTGTTAAAACTATCTAATCATAAGAAACCAACACGCCATCGGCATCAAAACTGTTTCTGACCGTTTTAACTCTTAAAAGATCAAAACCGAACGCCTGTTGTTCCCCTGCCTGTTAGCGTGCGAGTCCTTGATCCTTCTGTAACATGAAGCCTGTGTAGCGAGCCGGACCACATGGGGAGTGCGATGTTGTGAGGTGAGGTATTTTTCGACTGGGAGACGGATATGTAATGCATTCCAGACACTCGCGCTGCACACAGCTTTCTCTCCTGCTACCTATAGGCATCAATCCTCTCCCCTTTCGTTAGAACAATAAACTCGCTGCCTCTAAGGAAGAACTCATTTCAGACCCAAAAACAAAATTACCTCTTATGTCGCTTCCTGGGGCCTGCGGAAAGGGATCCCAGTGTAGTCTGCTGGCTTGGAGTTGGTCTCTAAACACTTTCTCTGACCCATAAGTATCAACCATTGACCTAAAATTAAAGACCATGTACCCACGTCTACACATTCAAGACCCACAACTTTTTGCTATTGACCTTCAACTCCCCCACAGAGACAAGCAGGACACTAAATCTCCCACGCATCTCAAACAAATTTGACAGCGATTCTCTGAAACACGACGCTTGGATGATCACCTCGTATAAAGATGTTTCTGGTAATTCTCCTACACATTTAACTGAGTTGCATAACTGCGATGATACTCAGGTTTCTCTGTTCAATGAAGCCCAGGTGGAAGATGATGTGTGTTTTTAAAAACAAAGCCCGACGGGACCTGCATGCCCCCCCTCCCTCACTTCCTACCCTCTCACCTCCATCCTTTCCTCATCTCCTCCACAACACATTAAGGATTAACCCAATCAGGTTTGAGTCTAAAACAACAATAATGTCTTCTGCACAAAGCCTCTATTTTCACCCTGTCAACACTCAGGAAGGGATACATTATCTGAAACACAGAGTGCTGAGATAATACTCATAATTAATGTCCAGGGGTTGTAAAAGAATCCACCTTGTTAGTTTGATTATCAACTTGCATGCCCTTTCCTCCCACGTTTGAGTGAGATTTCCATTTGAAAAGCAGCATTTTGGTGTTTTTCTCTCCCTCTTTCTCTCTTTATTAAATCAGTTTCATTGAATGTTATTATGTCAGAGCTGACTCACCAAACAGAGCCAAAAGTGAGTGGGGGTGTTAAGTTAATTATATATATTTTTTATTTTAGTAAAAGCAGATCCATCTACTCATGCTTCTTCAAACTGCTGCAAAAGAACAACAGACTGACAGCTCTCCCTGTGTGAGACAAACACTCCTGGCCTTCATTTAATAGGAATGCATGGGTGGAAGCACGTCTGCATGCGTGATGTGTCTCAGCTTCCCCATGTCGTTCCAGTGTTCTCCCCTCTTTCATCCCTCCATTTTTTGTTTTAATTCCTCTCTTCCAAGGCATCTGATCCTGCAGACTTTCAGACATGTGAGAGCTGATGGTGCATTCTTCCTCTCCAGGCTGGAGAGCTTTGAACTGAGCTTCATGAGACAGTCAGCAAGGCCAAACTGAGCTCTGCTGGTCTGGATTATACCTGTATCATACTTGTGCATTAAAGCGGCTGTAATTGATGTTTTAAAATAACAATGTATCAAATGACAATGTGAAAGGGGTCACAGGTAATGAACCTACAGAGAATTGTCATCCAGATCTGCAGCTTTCCTCGACTTTATGGTGCTTTATAGCAAGTTTTCTTTATAGCTGTCCAGTCTGTAGATTGACTGCAAATTTAATTCACTCTCACCTCTGTCATAACGTAGTTTTTAGCTGCACAAGGCAGCTGTTTTTCTCAGCACAAAAGCTCTAAAAACCCACTGTACCTGCTCAGCACCTAACAACAGACAGACACAGTTATTGACTAGCTGGTGAACATAGTGAAGCATTTCCAAATGTTGGACACATTCACTATACCGTATACCTGAAGTAATTGTTTACATTCCACTTTCACTTTATTATACAAAGAAGCAACAATGCACTGAAATAGCTTTTCTAAATGAGAAAGAGCACAGAGATTAAGTTCTTTAACTTGCAAACCAACACTCCAGCACCAGAAACAGGTAGGTGGAAAGACCAAACCTTTTAAGCAAGACCAAGTTTGAGTGGGTCCTACATGCTGTTACATTTTAAAAAAGAATTGTAAGGTGTGATTTACCTCTCCACATAGCTTACAAAGACATACATCTTTGAGTCTGACTGAAAGTAAACACAGAAGGTAGTCCCCTGGAAACCACGATTGCTGTGAATTGCATTGCACAGTGGATCCACTTCCTTGTTACTTTGTTGGATGACTTACCTGCTGTGTTTTTGCGCACTTGCTGGTTTTTCCATGTTAGTGTGAGTTTGTGGCTTTCATTTGAGTGTGAGTGCGTGCTAGAGAAATGGCAGCAAATGTGAAAAGAAGTTTTGGTCTCTGCAAGTGTTAGAATTGCAATAAACTGATACTTCTTCAGCTGTTAAATAGTTTCAGTGGGGTTCTACAGTTGACAGTGAAAGTAATAATGTAACAAACTTTGGATAAGAAGTCCTCCAAGTGAAGTCTGTTTCCTTCTTCCTTCATGCAGAGGATGACCTAAAAACTTTTATGCCACAGTAGGATAGATCATGCTCACTGGGCCATTACACACTCAACTACCTCTGAGACTTTGTCTTCTTTTAGTTTATGAGAACTGCAGTCCAAACTCTCTTTTATTGACCTACTTTCGAGGTGGTGCACAGATGATATATGGAGCAGGCCTTTTTGGAGAACGGGGCTAGCCAAGTGGTGGGGGTGATGGGGGGGCTGCAGCATTGCATACCTCGTTGTATGTACAAGGAGTAACCTTTCACCTCTCAAGCTCTGTGCTTCCTTTGTCTTTGCAGAGGAGGGCATAAATCACCAGCACAGGAATCAACAGTCACCAAAAACTCTAAATGAATAAAGAACATGGAGGGGTGAGGTGAGTAGAGAGGTAGAAGTTCTGCAGAGCGATTTTGTTCGGTTGCTAAATCGAGAGATTCATTCTGAAAGTGAGAGCCAATTCACAATCCCCTTTTCCACCCCCATATCTATGTGACTGCAGAGGCAGGATTTATGTTGAATCTACAACATGTTCAACTCATAAGTCTGGCAGGCAGCTAGGAAACGGAGCGAGGACGAGACAAAGATAATGCGAGAGAGAGAGAGAGAGAATAAGAAAACAATCATCTACTGTTTTTTTACACAAAGGTGCAGAGTTAAAGGGTTTTTCTTACAGTCTTGACTAACCTTTTTCACCAGTATGTCATAAACAACTGACATGCACTTCTTTTAGTTGTTAACAGAAGACAGGAGAGTGCAGTCTTTTTGACTTGCACAGACTGAATTATTTTAGCTGATGCTGTTTTCAGCCTTTAAAAGCTAGGAAAACATTTTGTCCCAGGATGAATATTCACTATTTCTATTTTTTAAAAGTTTCTTATAGGTATAGTTTTACACCACATCATGCTTTCTCATTTTGTTTAAGCTGCACAATGCCTCCTTTTTTACCAATCAATCAAACTTTATAGCACCTTTCATACAGTGCAGTGCTTTACACGTGAGTGAGAAACTTATAAGACTAATAACACAGTAGAAATGTAAATAGTAACACAATGGGAGGCTACACACCAAAAATAAAAATCGGAATGAGAAACAGCTTTTGCCAAGTAGGTTTACACATACGAGGAATTTGCTTTGGTGTTTTTGGTGCAAGACGTCTTCTTTTCCTTTCGGCTGTTCCCTTTCAGGGGTCGCCACAGCGAATCATGTGTCTCCATCTAACCCTGTCCTCTGCATCCTCCTCACTTACACCAATTAACATCATGCCCTCCTCTCCTTCATTGTCTTCGACCAACAGTAGTCCAATTTCCACCAGTACCCTGTAGGTCAACAGCACCAGTGGCGGTCGTTGTTAACCCGGGCCCCAACCGATCCTGTATGGAAGTCATTGTCACGATTCTCATTTTTAATTTGGCATGTGTTTTACGTCTGCTGCCCTTCCTGACCCTTCCAACCCTCTGCATTTATCCAGACTTGGGACTGGCAACAGAAGACACTGGCTTGTGCCCCCTTGCGGTTGCATTGATTTTGGTGCAAAACAAGAAACATAATAGGAGTATGAAGAAACATAAAGAGTACTGCAGGTGAAGAATCATAACTATAAAACTGTCAATAAGATATTAAATAATATACAAAACAAAATGTTATAAGAAAAATAATGTAGAGTATGTACAATATGACAACATGGTATTTAAATTACAGTATGTGCAAAGGGCAACATATTTACAGGTGAATGTGCAGAACCTTCAAGAATTACTGTACTGAAAGGGGGGGGGGGTTAATGAGTCAGTGACTCAGGCCGACTGCAGATGGAAAGAAACAGTTTCAGTGTGTCTGAAACTGTTTGTTTCCAGGATGGGAGGGGTCAGCCACAATCTTTCCTGCTCACCTCAGGGTCCTGGAGGTGTGTTTTTTATTCACGACTGCATTATTGATTTGTATTCAGCTTTAAATGTACGTCTGGTAGGTTACATGTGTATATTGGTTCATAGATAGGTGGTCATGTAACGTAACACCCTAGTGTCAACATTAGAGCATGTAATCGCTCTTCTTCAACCACAGCCGTCACTCTCAGAGCTGTGGATTAAAAGTGATGATGGTTATCAACTATTATACACAATCACACATACAAACATACAGAAACACACAAACTGTAACCTACAGCAACATGTCCCGACAGGCACAGATCCTGTACACCGGGAGGTATTACATGCTGTCACAGTGTCATTACATAAGAGTATTCAGAACAGGGTAAAGCATTCTTACAAGCTGATTCACAAGTGTAAAAACATTATAAGACATGGAAATGAGTAGTCTGCTGAGAGCGACTTGGACAAGGGAGCGAACCAGGAGCCCTTACATCAATTTAAGAGCTGAGCAGGGCCAGGACAGGTGTGAGCAGCTTCCCAGGTGCACCTCCACAGGCGATGTAGCACCAGTAATCAGCAGTCAAGGGTACTGTAATGACAGGGTGCTGTTGTCAGCGAGCTGCACACGCACACACTCACACAGAAACACCAACAGTTATATCTAAGAGAGACACTTGCACGCACACAGTCAAACTTAGCCTTTTTTTTTTTTTATCACAACAGGCATTTTCCTTTCTCACACATTCTCCCTCTGTCTCTCTGTCCCCGTCGACCACTCAAATATTTTCACACCTCTGCTTTCACCTACTATCTCACAGGTCAGCACCTATGCAATAAACTCAAACAGCAGCTGTGGGGTTATATAAACAGCTCCCAACCTGTCTGCTGATCTGTTGATCTCTAGCTATTAGGGACAGATCAAAGGTCATCCAAAACTTACCAATATTTTATTTTTGTTATTCAGTGGTTTACCAATTTGAATTTGAAATTTGAATTCTCCTCACTTTTTGTGAAAGGGAATAAAAACTATGATGTACTTTGCCTATTCTGAATATTTTTCTATTCTTCAAAAGAGGTTAAAACTATTGTTGGACATAGTGTCTATATGCCTCAAGCCTCTGTATGGGCATTTCCCATGGCAGCTATTATTTTCATCTGACAGTCAGAGTTGATAGGAGGCACGTTTTCAACTGCAGTGATGCGCAAATGACTAAATAACGTGATTTCCAACAAGCCCACATAGCCTTGGTTTTGAGTGAAGCCTGAACTTCTGGGTTTTGTTCCAGAAGTAAAGACAAGGGAAAAGCTCATTCAAAATAGAGGCGAGTCCATGCACAAGTCAATGGGCCACAGCTAGTTGAATAATAGCAGGACAGAGGTGACAAAACACTGTACACGTTTTTTGAGAAATTTAAGATGAGAAGTTGATGAGGAGGTTGGTGAATTTTATGAATATAGACGAAATCAAGTTATAATGATGCAGTGGTAATAAAGTTTCATGGAAGCTATAGTTTTTTGTATTTTCACATGGTAATCAGTGTATAACTTAAATCACGAAGGTTTTAATTTCTAATAGCAAGTGCTGTAGTGATTGTCAGTTAGTCTTTTTTTATTATCTGCCTCGCCCTGATTAGTTGTACCTGTGTCTCGTTGTTTCCCCTCACCTGTGTGTATTTAAGCCTGTGTTCTTACTTTGTTCTGTGTCAGATTGTCTTTGAACCTACGTCAAACATCCCAGCCATTGTTCGCTGTGTTTAGGACTATTTGTCTGTTTTCTCTTGAACCTTGCTGTTAGATGTTTGGATTTGGGGCTTTGCCTGTTCCCTGGATTGGTTTGCCTGTTTGGACTGCTCCCCTGGTCCCCTATCCCATATTTTTCCTGTTCTCCTGTTTGACTACACAACATTCAGTGGTCCCCCGATGCCGTTAAGTTTGTATTCCATTTGTAAAACTGGAAGCTAGCAAGCTTTACTAACTAGCTTTTACTCAGAAAATGGATGTAAGTATAGTTCATGAGTTCAGTTGTGGTGATGGCAAGTGACTAGACTGTCAAAACTCACAGCAACATTTAGTCCTTTAACCTCAGGACCCTGCACATTGTGATTTCAATCATGACATGGAGTAGGGAGTGCTCCAAAATGCAGATGGGACTAAGCAAGGGCGAATGTTTTGGGCCACAGTTGTTTGAGACTATAAGAGGATGTGTGTGTTTGTGTTCAGTAAAAAAAAAGATTGATGTAAGAGATTTGTGACTCAAAAGCAGCCCAAAGTCAACTCTAGGCCTGTCGACAGATGAAGTGTACATTTTCCACCTGCACACTCTTATCTTGAGCTGCTGTTAATCTGTGGGGGGTGCACCCCATCTGTCATGGACTGCAGGTGCGTTAGGGCATGCAGCTGTTGTCTTTCTCCTGCTTTCCCTCAGTAGGGTGTGATAACGGTGCTGGCACTTTGTGTCCTCAGTTAAGAAAAGGAATGCAAATGGTGTGCTTTAAAAAAAAACACCCCATACTTAGCACCAGCGATGAATACCTCTCGACAAGTGGTGCATTTTTTTCCCCTCGAAAGTTCCCTCATGGCGATGTCAGAAGTGTAGGAAAGCAAGCAGTGAGTGGATCTGGCCTCTGGTCTAGCCAGGATTTCATTGAGATGCCAGTGTCACCGTGAGCTATTTTTTAACTCTGTCCTAGATCACAGTCATAGTCAGCAAGCCAGGCTTCATGTGTGTTTGTGTACATCCGTGTTACCCTGAAGTCTAGTGGGTTAGGTATCGGGGGGGGGTATCTGTCTAGCAGCTTGTCTCACACACCTCATGTATGCCTGCTGATTACAGGCTGTGTCAGAGCATATTCAACAGCACTGCAGTGCAAAGCTATCGTCCCTGAGATGCTGTGAGCTTATGGAGCTCTCAGTTTGGAGGTACGACCACAGAATCATCCTCTGTGACCCTGCTGACTGTAAACACACACCAGGTCTAATCTTTTTGGCCTCGACTAGCTGCAAAGCAAACAGGACCCCTGACATAGGAGCTGTGCTGAGGAAATAATGAGTTGTGTAAAGTGGACATACTGAGTAAGTATGAATGAAAAATACCTGAGTCACAGAAAGGACTTTATCAGTAGTTTTGCACATTTTAGCCAATTTGCTACATATCGCTTACGCTTACAGCTAACCTTTTTTTTTTCTGCAGTTTCTGGCACCCATTGGTTTCCATTCATTTTCATACAATATAAATCATTTTGGATTTTCTGGACTCTTGAATTATGTAATCCATCAAGTAAATGGACTGTACTTGTATAGCGCCTTTCTAGTCGTCCGACTACTTTAAGCACTTTCACACTACATATCACATTTACCCATACACACACATTCATACACTGATGGCAGGAGCTAACTTCCCATCAGTACAAATTAAACTAATCATTAACACACACTCACACACCAAAGGCACAGCTTCAGGAGCAATTTGGGGTTCAGTATCTTGCTCAAGGATGCTTCGACACATGGATGGGGGAAGCCGGTTCGAGCCGCCGACCTTGGGATTGGTAGACGACCCGCTTTTCCACCAAGCCACAGCTGCCCAAGTCTTTATAAAGCTTTGTCAAAGTTACTTCATGATAAAATCTCACCACCACACAATGATAATGTAACATTGATGAAAAAATAAAGCAGGCTTGATATTCACTGTGATGGATTAGACAACCCATGCAAACTGTTACGGTCTGCCAACAGATTCTCATACTCTACAGAAATGAGATAACAAAACCATCCCTCTGAAACAGTAGAAACAAACCTAAAACTGCATTGCGTGCATTCAAATATAGTGGCTTGGGGATGTAGTTGAAGTCATTACAGTATTAAAAATTAGATTTTCTAACATTGATGTACTGTATGTATCACGGTGTGGTAAATATTGGCAAAAATCACATGTTAAAATATAAAATCAAATTGATCAGTGTGACAGTTAATTCTTGACCTTAAATATTTAGAAAAATCTTAAGTCCACTGCAAGCTTTTTCTAGAGCTTTCAAGTGCTTCTCTTGGTTTCATCATTGGATGGACTGCTCGGTTGTGATCGAGATGGCCCAGTTGTCATCACATTGGTCAGGTGTTAGCAGTACCAACAGGTGGGTGACTTTCACCTTCATCTGCTGAGGACAACTGGCCTTGAAAAAGCTAGGAAGTGAATTTTTTATTTATTTTTTGGTCAGATCACTGATTAAAGCAATGAACTCTATTATGCTTTACATAAGACAAAATAAGTCAAACAAAAGTAAGAGTCAATTTTTTAATCCCAGTTTGCTCAGTTATTAATTCAGACAACATACATTTGTAGAATAACATAAAATAATAATAAAATGATCAAAAATAACATACCCCAACTGGTATGGTCGTTTTGTTGTGTTTGAACAAAGGTTGTGGGCCCAAACGCAGGACTCAGACACAGGGATAGCGGTAAGTGGATTTATTTAGGGAACAGGGGAATGGAGGATAGGGGAAGGCCAGAGCAGTGAGGATGAGGCTGTGGAGGTGTTTCTTAGGAGCTCGGAGAAGTCCGAAGGAGTTGAGGGAAGAGCGGACGTAATGGTGAGAGGGTGGAGCAGTGGAGGTGAGTGTGGCCAGCCAACAAAGCGGAGCAAACTAGGGAAGGCTGGTGAATAGTGATCCTGAGGCAAAAGAGAATACAGGCTAATGATCGTGACTGACAGAAATACTCGTTCTAGTCTGTAGACAAGAGAGATATAACGGGCCGTGTGTCTCTACCAAACAATGGCAACAACAATCAGCCGATGAATGAATGAACAGTCAGGGTAGGTATACTGGAGTGGATGAGTAGATGGAAGTCAGGTGTGTCAGCGGCACAGGTGTGTAGATACTCAGATCAGCGGCGCAGAGAGGCAGCCACACCCACAGGCACACACAGACAGACAGGGGAATGGCAGGGGAAAGCAGACAGGAACACAGGGAAACATAAACGGACTGTCACAGCATAACTGTAACACGTTTAACACAGGGATTTGTATAAAAGGTAGTAACCCCATCAAGACTTGAAATCATGACATTTATAAAGAGAATTTAATATTCAAGTCAAGGTGAAAGTGAAGCAGGACCAAGTGTAGCAGCCATATCTGGGCCCAGGGGCTGCCTTGCACATTCCCCTCCACGCTGACAGGTCCTCAGCAGCCCTCAGTGCCACAGCTAACACTCATGCCAGATTGGCATCTTTGAACTTACATAACCTACTTAAAATCTCCTGCCACCTCCGCTGCAGAGCTCAGTACAGAGAAAAAAGCTTTAGTCTTCGAACAAAGCCAAAACACCACATCTGTCAGCAGCACTCATTTGTTTTGAATTCCCCTTTTTCTATCCTTTTACCTCGATACCAAGCACGACCCGGGCAGGCTTAATGACCTACAGCGCAGACAAGAAAAGTCAGTTGCCAGGCAATTGTGTTTGTACAGACTGTGGGTTCCGCTCAAGGGAAGCTACGGGTGGCAGGAGGAGGAGGAGAGAGGTGAGAGGATGTGGAGAGGACAGCAGTGGCTTGGCACAGGCCGCTGTGGGTGAGTGTCAGCCCTCGTTGGCTCACTGATGGAGAACATCATGCTATATAGCCCTGCATTGGAGAGTGAAAGACGGTGATCATTATGGCTCCTGGAATAGCATAATTAGAGAGAAAGGCCCTTCTGTGTGTGTATAGGAGTGTTGTTTTTCTCTTCCTCTGGCAGAAAAAACACTATAGCATCCCAGGTACATTTATGTAACACTGCTTTACTGATACCTTTTCTGACCTTTCACAAATTGTACATTTTCAAGAGATGCATGGCCATTTAAAAATTCTGTGCCAATAACTTACAGCAAAAGTAAGAAAATTCTGTTAGTTCATCTTCAAATCTGCAGTAACTGATTTTTTTTTTTTACCATTTGAGGGCAGCAGAAACAAGCTACGAACACAACACTGGCACATTATCATCGTTAAGTTGATATGGTGAACGAGTTTGCGCAGTCGCTTATTTACACATCCAGCAGACACGGAGAAACATGTTCATTCATTTGGAGTCGTGTTTTGGTCCACCTGGTGAATGTAAGTCCAATATTCACTCTCCTTTAGCTGTTTATGGTTGAAGAAGTACTTGAAGAAATAGTCCCTATGAAAGCTGTTTAGAGTTAAGTCGTAGCATGATCCACAGTAGAGGGACACTGATTCTGGGAAGAGGTGTTGGTGTTGTCAACCTTTTAACAATGTTTTGAGCACCACGAATTGAATTCTATTGATCTCCAACCTCACTCTCTTGTATTGGGGTGGAGGAAAAAAAATCCTAGCCAACCTAGACAATGTGTTTTTGGGGGGGTGAACTGACCATAAAACTTTATTTAGTTAAACTCAAAATAGTTGAGACATTCTCTTTAGTTGATACCATGTAAGTTGCTATATTAATGACTAATGATGTAAAGATCTTTAGGACTATCGTATTAGCGTGTCTGTCTGTAAACGCAGGAAACATTTTATCAACAACACTCCAACAAACATTCAATGGGCCTTGATTGAAATGAGTCCATTAAGTAAACACCAGACTGATGGAGTAGCCTAATCATCACTTCTAATCAAGAGAATGTTGAAGTGATAGCGGTTAAATTCACATCAAGGCTGCATTCAGGAAATAGGAAGTGAACACAGAGCAGCCGTGAATGGCAAATTGATTTTCTCCTTGGAACAAAAGCATAATCATACTGTTTTCAAACTCACTGCTCCACCATTTCCTTTAACAAAGAGCAGATTAAATGATTACAACTATACGTGCACATTCTCGCAATTATGCAGACACACTTTAACACACACTGTGAGCTAATTGCATACATGGATGTGTGTGTTTGCACTCAGACACACACCGCCATTCTTTACCATCAGCTTGACTTAATTAGCTGTTGCGGTGTGTGCAACCGCTCTGCTGATGAAAGACAAGGAGCTGGATCTGTCACTGCCACACGGGCATTACAAGCACAGCAGTTTACACAACAATGGAACTAAAGTTGGCCTTCATTAGAGGGATTAGAAGCCTAATCTAAAACACTGTTCAAGTCTCTCATCTCAAACCCTAAACAGCCTCTCTAGGGGGCCCTTCCCTCCTACACCAACCATAACATCTCAGACTTCAAACACTCCATCTGTAACCCCAACCTCTTGGTGCTATCCCCTCTCTCATTGACCTCTATCTCAGAGCGAGAGGTTGCAGAGGGTGATGGACCCCATGTGAAGGCGCAGCTGTGGAATGATTTATTACTGGGTTAATTGTTGGGTGAACAGGAATTGTACACATAGGCTGCTAGCGCTGGTCTGAATACGGGTTCACCTGCTATCAGATTGTAGCATACAGTTCATTAGCAAGGTTAGAGTCCAGGGATTAGAGGGTGTGCTGCTCTACTGCAGTAATTAAGCGTCGTTTGTTTTGGACTTCCTGTGCTGACCAGCTGCATGGTGTCTGTCCACCATAAAGCTGCAGGATCACAGGCCTTCTGATGACTGTGACCCTCAACCTGTCATTCTGTCTATGATACTATGTGGTTTAAAGGCTTGGTTCACCCACATTTCAAAAAATGTCTTACACCTGTTGCTATCTAACCATGCAAATAGTATTGGTTTTATGTGCTTGAGGTTTTGAGATGCGTCTTTACTGCAGCAACCCCAAAAGAATGAGGTGATTGGAATTTTGTTCGTGCTGCTCAAAACATTACAAAAATTACAACAGCAATATATCTTTCCAAAAACAATTTTCCCATTGCTAAGGATAGTAATTATACATTTTATTACTATAGCACTTCCAAATGGAATGCCCCACAATCAGGCAGATGAAAACAACAACAATCTAAGCTAAAATAATCAAATTATGAATAAATCACTTAAAAGCTGATTATATAATGTGGGTTTTAAAAAGAGGGATTCAAAGACAAAAACAGTCCAAATTGATAGTGGTGTGATCAATTGTTAAGTCTTGGGGTGCACTCAAGAAAAACGCAGGTGGCTCTTGAAGACAAAGTGTGGAAATTTTCAAACATATGCAAAAGGCACTCAAACATGGTTACATGGCTTGCTCAGCGATGATTCTTAAGTAAGCATTGAGGGTCTGAATGGGTCAAACCATCCATTACAGGTGGGGAACGTTTACGCACACTCCTTTAGATTGACAAATTGACTTCAGACCCTTTTGTGAAACATTTCTTTTAACACAGAATAACTCGTGTAAAACTAGTTTTTCATTTCCTTTAATATGTTAAGCTTTATTTTCTGTATTTGATTTATTGTCTTCTTTTCAGAGTGTTTCTGTTAATCTTCTGGTTCGTGAGTTTTGTACTTTCTGAATGACACTAACTATCTCCCACCTGTTGTACTAATTATCCAAACAACACACATCCCTGAATGAATATATAAAAAGGTCAGGCTCAGGCATTATCTCCTGATGGGAAATCTGATGAAAACTTACCATGAATGAAATCAGGCTTTTTTGTAAATGTTTAATGAGCAAGCCATGTCACAAAGCCTTTATTTTTAATCAGAACTCGTCCTCAAAATCTCTTCCTCCTCTACATGTGTTTAAAGAAACAGGGTTTACTACAGTGATATCTGTCAGCAGGTTATTCCAAAGTCTAGGAACCCAAACTGTAAAGTAACTTTTACATCTGTGTATCAAAATCTAGATCTTAAAACAACAATAAAAATCCACAAATCTCTCTATGATAGAGAGGGCGGCTGTGGCTTGGTGGCAGAACGGTCGCCTGCCAATCGGAAGGTCGGCGGTTCGATCCCCCAGCCATGCGTCGAAGTATCCTTGAGCAAGATACCGAACCCCATAATGCTCCCGAAGCTGCGCCTTCGGTTTCTGAAATGTTCCATGTAAGTCGCTTTGGATAAAAGCGTCTGCTAAATGACTAAATGTAAATGTAAATGTAAATGATAGGTTTGTCAGAGTAACAACTCTCTACTGAAGAAATTGCCCCTGTGTAAACTGTCGATTATCCAGTGTAACAGTGAAGCTGATTTTGTTGGATTTTTTTTTATGTAACGCGCGTGCAAAAATCCTTCCAACTCTATTGTAATGGAGTGGCAGCAGAAATTTCACTGACAAATATCTATCCACATGGCTAGATACCATTTGAGGCAAGTAGAGACAATATGTCTGTGTAATTTGAAGATTTGTGAAGTAACCCTTTAACAGAAAGTAAGTAGGACAGAATAGGAGAGAATTTGGGTAACCCAAACTGAGACAGAGGGAAAGAGAGAAGTGACAGGCTAGATAGACTGAGGAGTGCAGACTTGGAAAAATAAGTCCTGGGGCATAAATCTAATGGACTGCAATCTTCTGTTTCCTGACATTAACTACAATCAGCAATCAACCTGCACTGCAATTCACGACCTTATAAAAAAACATTTGAGAATAGAAACCATAATACAGTTTTTATGCTTTTTAACCTATTACCAATCTTGAAATGGATTTAAACTAAATTGCCAGATTTTTGGGTACAGATAAAAACAAACAAAGAATCTACACTCCCTCCTGCTCATTAGCCTAAAATGGACTGAAGAAGAAATTAACGTCAGCTTTAGTTTCTGTTTCTAACACATGAAAACCTTGAACCAGACCATGGAATCTAAGAAGGTGAGGTGGAGATGGAGGTGATCGTGTACATGATGGAAAATCAGCTGCCACATTTTTAACAGAGTGATTGGATTAGTTTTGGCATGGCTCTCCTAACCCCACCCTGGAATCTATACCTTTTTATTATTTCCTATAATGTGGGTGCTGGCCGAAGCACACAGAAAAAGGTATTCCTCTGAAACAGCGTGAGCTGTGAAGTAATCACCAGAATACGTCCTTATTAGCCCTGAGTCCAGTTGACACTCGCTGGGCTTTTACCCAAGCTAAAAATATGTCTCCTTTTCTTTCATCTTCCCTCCCTTTCATTCTGCATGTGAGAGCTTTACTGGGTGCTGCTGGTCCTTGGCCTAACTGAGGCCTAGAGCCCCCCTCATGTAAAGTAGCGGGATGCCAAACATCCTCTGATTTACAGCTTGGAGCACACACTATGCCTTTGCTCCTATGGGCTATAAAAGGCAAATGAGAGCGAGATGTCCAGATCCCGCTTGCTATATTAACCTACATTCTTTCCAATAGAGTAGACTGGCTGCATTAACTGACTATAACCACATGGTGAAAAGAGGCAAACTTTCCAGGTCCCAACAAAGAGCTCATTGGAAGGGCAGATGGAGGGTTGGGATAGCAGTTTGATAAAATCACCTGCTTACCTACTCTTGCATAGAGCAGTCAATAACATTCCTTCTCAGTTGCACAACACTGGCTCCACAGCCTTTTCTGGCCTCAAGTAGTATTAAATATTTCCTCAGTTGTTTATTAAGGGAGAAACACCCTGGGGACCTGAGTGACAAGAAGTCAGAGAGAGAAGTGCCAGCCGGGATCCATGTTCAGGACCTAATACGAACAAGACAGTTTACAGTCATGCTAGCAGCTCTGTGAAGCTGTACTTCGCATTGACTGTATATAAAGATGGACGACATGACAGCTCCCCGAAAGTGAAGCCAAAACATCTCGATCGACCCCAAAGGGGGTTGTTTCAATCAGGTCCTGTAATGCTTAGAAGCACAGCACATCAACCAATGTGAGCAGGCCCCTGTTGAAGATGCCGCCAGGACCTTCAACTGCCTTTTAACCCCACCCGTTCCTCTCAGGATTAGCTTTGCTATGATTTAGCGCTGTTTCTCACTGGCCTCTGGAATGCGACGGATGACGGATCTATTTTCCTACATTGTTTCACCTGCTCTAAATGGAACCACATGCTGCACAGGACCGCCTCTCCTTTTGTCTGTAATTGGAAGCACATGCACAGTGAAGCCAAGAGTAAAGCGGGGAGCCGCCACAACTTGCAGGGTCCCCCACCCCTCCACCTCCTCTCCCCCTCCCCCAGGTCTGGGTTGCCACATTTTGGTCCGGGCCAAGTGGCAGGTCACATTGCAGAGCCTGAGCGCATTTATTGAACTTACTGACCTGACTTTACATGTCCAAATTCAGTTCAGTGGGATGACTGTATCGTGTGTCCTGCGAGTCTTTCAAGCCTTCGGACTGAAATTTGAGTGGCAGTTTAAAGTCTGCTGTGTAAGGAGGCCTTGACATTGAGTTTGACATGCTTTGAGAACACAAGCAGCACTGTACTGTTAATTCGCCACGGTCTGTGATGTCTGAATGGGACAGGCCATGGATGCAGGGCAGAGGTATCACCAACTTTTACACCACTGCTGTCTGTTAATGATGTATGGAAGGAATCATTCAGTGATATCTAGAGGGAGAGAAAGAGAGGTCTCCATATTGAATGAAACGCAAGGCTTGTTGGCAGGGCCGTAGCCAGGATTTTGGAAATACTGAGGCCATGGGTTCAAATACCCCCCTAACCGCAGAATCATTTGTCCAGACACCAAACGTAATGTCTCCAAATTCTCTTAAAACGTGTATGTACATGGTACATGACACCACAACTTGTTTGGAAGTCAATTATGGTCCAATATGTAGGAAGTCGTTTTCTACCGCTTGTTCCCGTTAGGGGTTGCGGGTGACTGGAGCGTATCCCTGTGACTTTGGACCTTAGGCAGGGTACACCCTGGACAGTGGCTGACTTTGGACCTTAGGCAGGGTACACCCTGGACAGTGGCTGACTTTGGGCCTTAGGCAGGGTACACCCTGGACAGTGGCTGACTTTGGGCCTTAGGCGGGGTACACCCTGGACAGTGGCCAACATAGACAGACAACCATTCACTCTCACATTCATCCACTAGGGGCAATTTTAGAATAATCAATTAGCCTACACATGCATGTCTTTGGAAGGTGGGAGGAAGCGCTCTACCACCATGCACCCCTAAGCTTACAGCACCTGGTATTCCCAGGCGGTGTACCATCCAAGTACTAACCAGGCACTACCCGGCATGGCTTCCGAGATCGGACGAGCTCGGGCGCTGTCCGAGTGGTATGGCTGTAATCCGAAACATAGTGTCTAAAAGTTAATATATTTTTTAAATGAAAAATATTTACATATTCATAGATTCTGGATTTTTTCAATGAGGGAGAAGGAAAAGAGTGCTCCGACCCATATGACCACATACCCTCTAATACGGCCCACAGGAGCATTTTCTAAATTAGGACCCCTACCAGTGGCAGTTGAGGACGGGCTGCAAACATACATTACGTAAATCACATAACATAAGTCATGTAATGTTAAACACGATATTAACATTCTGAAACGGTCACATTTTGGTTAGGCTTAAGCAAACTAACATAAGTTAAGCAGCATTGACCTTTAGTTTCACATGGGACACAAACCCCAGTCTCCTGGATGAAAGTCCTTTGTTTGCTTGTGCCATCCATCCACCCCACCACATCCATAAGCAGACTTTATATGTTATGTCACCTGACTTCCTGGTTTGCTCCATCATAATTACCATGACCACTTGAGGTCGCATCCTAACATGGGCATGGAAACATGGGCTGCAATAAGCTGTTTGCACAGATGACCTATATGGACGTTTATCTGGTGAGGACAGTCTCGAAGGAAAATATGTTAAGATTTTTAACCATTTTAATTGTTAAGTAAAAAAACATAAGACGCATTATTATTCAAGGATGAGTAGTTTTGTCATAAAACATGTCTGGAAGTAAATACTTGAAACAACATTTATCCATGTTCCTAAAACTCACAAATTCCAAGAAAAAGTAAAAAGGAGTAACCTCAGTGTCATCAATGGTAGCTACGGCCCTGCATGTTGGTATGTCAGCAAAATAATATGGTCAGTGAGGTAGAGAGGTTTTTATGTACTCTTCTCTCTCAGCCAATTTGGAACATTAGCTGAGAACATAAGGAATGCAGATGTGAAATACCAATTAATGAAGTCAGGGGTAGGTATTTCTGTAAATATTTTGGTAAATTCACCTGGCAGCAAAGCCTTCTTTTCCCTTTTTTCCAGTAAGAGCCTAAAAGGCCAGATAAGTCATTACTGGGAATATTGGGCACACAAATCACCCATTTTCAGGTTTCAGCCTCATTACTGTGAAAACCATAAAGTAGTGTCCTTGATTGAGACTGACTTCAGCTGTAAACTCATCAGAGTAAGCTCACGGAGGGCCTCTAAGTGGCCTGATTGCCATGAAAAAGCTGGCAAGGTTTTCTTTCCCCCACCAAAACAGTGATTAGCACCCTGTTACAGTTATTGGGCTAGATTAGCAACTCTGGCGCCAAAGATTAGTGTAACCCTCTGGCTTCAAAAGTCAGCTGGAGAAGATTGTGAGAGCTGCTGGCAGGCTTTCACCCTTTTATCACTGTGTACACCCTTAAAGCATTTGCAGAGGCCTTGGGTGTGGGAGAAGGACATTTTTCTCACTTTTCATGGATAACTCAGAGGGAATGTAGATATCAACCAAACGTGGTGTTTGGGTGTCCTAGATCTTTCTTGCTGACTCCAGGGTTGAAGCTTGGGCTGTGTTGCAGAGACATCTACTGGTGATAGGTAGAGTTACAGCTACAACACTGTGAGGGATATATATATAATATATATATATGCACTGCATATTTCAACTTTTTCAACATTTTTCTCTAAGAGAATTTGCAAATAATGCATGGAGCAGGACTGTTTGCTACCTCATTAAATGCATGATTTTGTTTTTGATTTTAGTTTTTGCTTCTTGTCCAGCGGTGACAGCATGGAACATATTCAAGTGAATGAAGAAATGAATGAGTGAGGAGAATTAATGAGAAATACCATTTGAAACTGGACAGTATATGGAAGAAGAAAAGCAGTATCATCTCACTTAAATAAAAAAAAATCAATTTTCCATTTATTTCGTTTTCTCTGGTCCTTTTTATTGGGAACCATCTCAATTTTGCCATTTAAAGCCTGGGAGATGAGGGTGTGGGGGGGTGGTCTTTAACAGTATACAACAGTACACTGCTTGTATAAGCAGTATCTTTTCCCTGCTATTTGGAGCATAATTTATTTTAAAATGTTGTACATAATCTATAATACCTGAAATTATATAGATGTGTATATGTATAATGTTATAAGGGATGTCTCTCTTCTGTCTTTGTATATGTGTTATTGTAAGTTATCCTATGTGAGAGAGGCTAAATGTTTGGCATGACATGGAAATTATCCAAAATCACTGCTTGGCTTGTCCAGTGGAGCCTCTCAGGGGTAAGTACAAAATTAGATTTAAGTATGTGTTTACACTGGAAATTTGGCAAAATTAAGCATACTCAAAAAAGCCAGTATGTATACTGAACAAAACATTTTTGATGTTACTCTTGTCTACTACTTTCCTACTATGCAATGCATATATTAAAATGGAGGAGATGTTTTCAGTTGGAATAAATTAGGGGGGAAAAAATGCTGATGGTGGTTAAATAGCTCCTGAAACACCTCAGGTAACTATGAAATCTTTGCTAAAACGTTTTACGTGTCTAAAGTTTAGTGGTATACTAAAGTTGCAGTTTGACTGACATTAAATCCTGTTGGAAAAAAAAACTGTAAAGTACATTGATTTCTACTATAACTGCAAAACAGAGTATTCTGAAAGTTGGGATATTCTATACATCAGTTTGTAGTAAAGAATTAGTTGTCAGATTAAAATGAAAGTATCTGTTTCCCTTTCTTATCATTATATCATACATTTGAATAAGTGAACTAGGTTAGAGGTAAAGCAGAGAGAACAACAGGCAGGAGCAGCTCAGGGGAAACGCCAATGTTGACTAAAAATTTCAGCTGGAGAAAGAGCAGCTGTGATGTCGCGGTGGGCCAGATGCACAGATGATCTGATTAAGGATGTGTTCTCAATCACGTAGCTCTCACAGTTCACACACAGATTTTGATCTTTGCCCGATGCAAAGAACACCACTTACATTCACCTCACCAAAGAATGGAGTGCCATGTTGTGGAAACTTTAGTTTGTTTTTAAAAGACAGATAGCAAGTCAATGGTTTATTTTGCATTGACTTAACATCCTGTTGAGTGGGATTTCACACTCTGCAGTACTTGATGTAACATGTGGTTAGTACAGACAAAATGCAGAGTTTTCATTGAACCATTTCCACTCATAGCTGGAGCATCCACAGAGAAAAAGTAATGAGACTGCTGCATTGCAAGGTTGTGTGCCTCTGTACTTGTCTCACTGTAAGGAATGCTTAACCTCCACACAAATAAGTAATCTTAAGAGCTGCTTCACCCAAACTACAAAAATACATTTTCTCACTCACCTCAAGTGGTACCTAGCCATGCAGATATCTTTGGGATTATTTGTCCAGGTGTGGAGCTATCTCAGATTGTGGCCCCAGAACAATTTAAATGAGGAGAAAATAGGTTTATATCCCACAGGGCCCACATGTGATCACTAAAAAAATTTAAAAAAGTGTACGTATGTTAAAAGTGTTTAGCACACAGCTAACAAGAGCAAACAGGGCATTAGCAAACGCAATATCAAGTGCTAATTGCAAATTAACAAAAACAAAAACATCTTCAGATGTTACAGTTTTAAAGTTTGTGAGAGTACAGATATAACCAAACAGATTAGAATGAGCACCATTTAATCATCAAAACCGCTTGTGGGTTAAGATGCCAACCATGAACCGAAATATCCCCAGTTAGAGACCAGCCAGGGATCTTTGTTGCATCCGTCTCTCTCTCATTTCATGTTGTCTGTAATAAAGGCTTAAAATGGCCAAATATTTTTAAACAGTTCAGGTTTGTATGTATATAGAAATATGCAATCATAAAAAGATATGGATTATTTTTTTTACAATCCGTGGAAGGGGGCAAACCTGTCTAACTGAAGTGGCCTGGGCCTCCTGGGCAACATATCCTTCCAGAAACAGTATCCCTGTAAGAAAGTAGTTAACACTGTTTAATGTGAATTATTCAGAGTAACTGTACCCCATTGTATTGGGGTGAGAGGCCTATCACACGACAAGTGCGTCAGTATTGGATTATTCTGCTAAACCCTGTATTATGTGCAATGACAAAATGTTTTAAATATTTTTAAAAAGGCTTTTCCAAAGCCAATGTCACCAGTGGTATGGTTAAGATTGGGGAAAGGTCGTGGTTATGACAAATAACTTGTGGTTGTGGTTAGGGCAAGATTGTGTTTGCAGTTAATATAAGCGCGAACGTTGACCACCCTGACCTCCAAACCTTGTGGACATAAAAAAATGGAGGATGCAGATTTGTCCATTATGGATTTTATTCCTATGGATACTGGGCTGCAGGTGGAGGCAGAAATGTGAGAGACAGATATGTCAAGCCCTGGGCACATAAAACCAAAACTATCTGTATGGCTAAATACCACTAAAGGTAAATTAGAAAATACGTTTTCTTGTAATTTGGAAGAAACAATTGTTTAACTGAGCGTTTGTTCCAAATGAATTTGAAATAACAATACATCTCATACAGAGTAATGTATGATTACGATACAGTTTATGTTATGATACTATACAGTATGTGCATATATAGGCTGGTTGTGGTAACATAAGTCCATTCTCTACAGCTCTCTGTCCCCAGTGGTGGAAGAAGTACCCAAAGTATTAGCATCAAAATATACTTAATATACTTATGCAGAATGGCCCATTTGAATGTATATTATAATACTGGGTTATAATTATTGATGCATTAATGTGTAAATCACTTTAATGTTGCATGTTATATACAACTGGGCAGCTTTCAAATCTGCAAAGTAACCAGAATTATCACTTAAATGTAGTGCAGTTAAAAAGTACAATATTTCCTTCTGAAATGTAGTGTAGAGTAGAAATATAAAGTAGCAGAAAATGGAGATACTCTAGTAAAATACAAGTACCACAAAATTGTACTTAAGTAGAGTACTTGAGTAAATGTACTTACATGCCACCTCTGTCCATTGGTGACTTATTAGGGAAGCTCTGTTTTATCTTGTTTAGAATGACATTAGCAGCTTGTATTTTTCAGTGTGTAGTTACTGTACCTACTGTGTAATATGATGTGGGATCACTGGAGGGGCTCAAACTGCTGCTGTGCGATGAGAGTCAGGGTGGTGTTAACATCTCCTCACCATCTCCTGTTGTCCTTCCCTCTCCTCCATGCACTCCCAACGCAGTCATTTACCGAGATGGAGCTGTGATCGATCATGCTGTAGGCGGACAAAAGCCCTTGGTTCAATGACAAATGTTCTCCTTAGCCATCCTCATTTGATTTTGTCAGGCGGTCTGTCTATGACACTCACTAAGAACACATGTAATCCCTCAAGTCTCAGGCTTATTGATTACAAGAGGCAGATACATTTCAACAAAGACCACAATCAATAACCACAGCTGTGCCTGGACAATATAAAAGTCTTTAATCATAAATATTTAATCAGAAGAATATGGATGAGTTTCACAGAGGCAATCAAGTTGTTTTTTTTCTCATCTCAGCATCATTGATGAATTTACTAGTTGATTTGACTGTGTGTGTGGGGAAGGAATGCAAGGACATTTATGATGAGCAGGTAGTTTGTGTGTGAAAGAGGAAGGTTATGTGTGGATGAAAGACCAATAGGCTAGTACACGTGAGAGAGAAAAAAGCGTGTAAAGTATGATTTTCAGTGCGAAACATCACTGAGCACCTCAGTCGTGACCTCTTTTAATCATAACATCACACAGTGGTCAACAGCATGAAGAGACACTGGTGGGTTTTCCCAGGTCTTTTCCAGTGTATGAATAGTAAATAATTAAAACAATTCACAGCTGTGTTGACCTAAAGTGGTCAAAAACCTGAAGGATCTTAGGTTCCCAAACATTAAAGGAACGGTTTGAAATTTGGAGAAATGTGCTCGTTTACTTTCGTGCAAGGGGTTAAGGGGGAAGATGAAAAGCCCACTACTCTCATGTTTGTCTGGTAAATATGAAGCTACAGCCAGATGGTTAGCTTAGTTTAGCATAAAGACCCATTTTTACACTTTGGTTCTTCTAGGAATAAACAAACGAGATATAAAATGTTAATGAGTGAGAGGTGCTCACAGGTGGGTTTTATTACCTTTGGACAGAGCCAGGCTAGCTGTTTCCCCGTTTCCAGTCTTTGTGCTAAGCTAAGCTAATTGGCGGTAGCTCCATGTTTGCTGTACAAACTCTCGGTAAGAAAGCAAATGAACATATTCCCCAAAATGTCGAACCTCTCCTTTACAAAGTATTTTACTGCTCTAAGCACACCACACCCCTACTACATTCAAACAATGCTGTGTTGCACAGCTTTTTACAGCTATCCCATAATGTCCCACGGTGGCATTTTAACGTAGAGGGCTTCGCTTCAGACTTATTCATCCACATTCTGCCCCCTTGTCCCTGTTAGACTAATTGAATAGGGCAAAGGCAATTCATCATATACAGGAGGAGCAACCATAAGAGGCAAAGAGGGACTGATAAAAGAGGGAGAGACAGGTGGCACAACACGCTGTCAAAGTCAAAGGCCTCTGGTAGGGACCCACGCAAGGAAACTGAGGCTGCAGCAGGGAGGAAATGTAGACATCAAGGAAAAGGGACACCAAAAATATAATGTCTCAGGCAGGGTTCTGATCAAATCAGTGCTGTGGTGCTGCCAGGCATACTGCAGCTCTGTTTATAATATGCTGTAAACTACATAGTACATAAAGCAGCTCTTTGTATCATTCAGTCATTTAGCAGACGCTTTTATCCAAAGCGTATCAGCAGTATAGTCTCCCTCTACGACATGTGAACAGTGTAAACGCTCCGACAATGTGACCTGACAAATGGCTTGCAATTAAAAGACACTACATGAAATCCCTTGGTATCAGTGAGACAGCTTGGCAGCTAGTGGGTGTTACTCTGAAGAAAACCGACACAAACCGTAAACAGTAAGCTTGTGTTCAGGCATGGCGAAATAAGTCCCCATTTTTATGAGACTGGCCAGTCGAGGCAGCCGAGCACACAGGCGTCTTGTGTAGCACGGAAAGAACAGCTCTTGAATCTCAAGTGTTTTAAGTTGGCCTATTTCCACCCTCCTCTAGGGTCCTGGGGAGTGGAGGATGTTGTACATTCATTAGAAGAGAAAATTGTCAAGAGCCTGGCTGACAAATGACCGCCCGTTGTAATGGTTTTTTTTTTTTTTTTTTGACACTGTGGTGGTTGAGATTTTCTGTTAAAAGATAAGGTGATATTCTATATTTTTCTTATTCTCAACAGATCCCATGAAAAAAACATCAACATTGAATTGCTCCTAACTAATATATAGCCAAATAGTATAGCGATAGTCAAAGCCTCATAGCTTATTCCTCTGCACCATAGACCTCCATTGTTTTTTAAAAACTATTAGAAACACATCAGTGAGTCACAGCGTTGTACTGGGTGACATGTTCCTTCATTATGATTAATATGGCCACTGTAGATTATTATATATATACACAAGTGACCACAAAAAAATGACCAAAATGTCATACTTATCTCCGCAACAACTGAACAACTCTATCAGCTACAGAAGGCCACAAGATTTGGCAGTTGGTTTTAGTCTTTTCATGGGATTTGTTGACAATAAGAAAAATTATACAATATACCATCATTCAAGGATTACATGCAGAAGAACAACATTCACAATAAAGTGGGATGAATAATGTATAAAATAGATTATAATAAAATCAGTGCAAGTGTTACAAAGCAATGCCAATAAACTGTAGGATAAACAGGGGAGGATAAAACAAAATCATCAGTTCTGTATCTCTTAGTATGTTTCCTTTGTTCAATTTAAAATAAAAACTTAATATAATTTAATGACATTTTTTTTATGTTACACGTTAGATCACATGTGTTATGAGATATGAACAAACCGTGTGACAATTCTGCTTCTAAGAAAGATTAATAAGAGTTGTGTGAATTACCCAGAAGCACTAGCATCAGAGCTCTTCAAGGGGGAAAAAACAACTTGCTGCAGAGAGAGCATGAGAGTGAGAGAGAGAGGCAGAGAGACAGAGAGAGATCCACTGAGTAGCATGAGTCATATGCTGACGTTACATAATCAGTCTGGGCCACAAGTTAAGTGACAACACCAGGTATGACCTGATTGACACACCCAGGACATTTGGAGACGTTGATGAAAACACTTGTGGCCTAACTCATTGTTGCTATTAGCATTTAGACTCATCATTATAATCAATCATTTTCAGACTCCTATGTTGCAGCAGCATGTCCCTGATTGAAATCAATAGTACTGAGATGTTCTGTGATGCTTTAACAGGAATGTGTTTGCTGCTTTCAGTGAAACACTGAGATTTCTCTCTGTCTCTCTAAGTCTCTGTCTCTGCCACACAATGAATCATTGATGGCGTCTCAGAGAAATAACTGAGCTGTGATTATTATTGCAGAGGGCAATTGGGAATGTATGAGTCCCAGACAGCTAGTTAGTTAGTTAGTTGGCTGGGTCCCCTGTCTCCTCCTGAGAAAGAAAGAGGACATTTCAGTGCCATGACAGAGAAGTCAAGATGGCTGCTGCCGCCCACAGCTTCCAGTCCCAGGCTTGTCCGCTTCGATGGCCATGTTTTTCTTCTTTTTTTTTTGCAAACTGAAGGGTGACGATGGATACCCAATGCAGCCCTCTACTGTGTAATAGTAGTCCCTGTGTGACTGTGCCAGCCATGACTCCATGAGGCAGCGTCTTCAGAGCCCCTGCAAGCTGTCCACATCCTCGCTCAGTGAGAGTGTTAAAGCCTGAGACTTTACTCAGTGTGTAGTGAGCCAGAATCTGAGCACTCACATGCTCTCTGCTTGTAATGTGAGTGACGCCAGGTGAATGAATGTGCAGGATCCTGTCGAGACAAAGAACAGAGTCATTGGCTTTCATGTGAGTCTCTGTACCAGCTTCCGTTCACTTTAAGAGAAGAAATACAGAAGAGCAGGTAATGTTGAAGGCTGAAGGCGTAGAGTACCTGTGTTGTGTTCCCTTCAGTAGCTGCTAGTCTGCAGATGGGGAAAAAACAGAATGAGTACTTGGATATTTATATGACAATCATTTGACGAATTTCTAGTTCTTGTGTCTCTGTCTCAATGTCAGGCTGTGCTCCAAAAACACCCACACACTCTATCCAGCAGTTTGAACTGGGAGACCTCAGTGGAAAAAAAGAGTCAATACTTGTGACAGAGGATACAAAAACCAAATCAATTCCTTATTATATTTAACCTTGATGAGTAAAAGGACAAACGTGACAAAAGGAAAGCTTTCAGGACTGCAAAATACTATAGGAAGGTAGCAGTTTGTTTCTTAATACTGGTCTCATTACAGTACATAATGCCTCTATTTATATTGGTTTACTATTTAGATAGCTGTCAGAAAGATAGTTATATAAATGGTGGTCAATTGGTGGTCAGTCAATGCCACTGTACACTGTATTAGAATGAGGGAATGAATAATGATGTTTTGGATATCAGTAACATGCAACACATAATACCCTTATAAGAATAATAAGGCGCATGTTGATTTAAAAAAACACACAATAGGGAAATAAAAATAATTTTATTGTACTTTTCCATGGTCAGAGTAAATGCTGTGAACCATATTTATCTTCACAACTATGAGTAGCCAAACTGTAATAGTAAAGGGAATGCTTCTCATTAAGATTCAGTAAAAAATAAAGGTTAAATAAAACCACAAATTCTGCAGGCAGGCATGTGATTTCATGGAGGGGGGTCGGCCACTAGGGGTTATTTCACTCTGCGCCCTGAGCTGCTTCACTACAAGATGCTCATCAATGTCAGAGGCACCATCTTAATATAGCCTACAGTTCACAACACCGACAGTGTCCTTCATTTTCAATGGCGAGATGCTTATTTTCCAGAATATGGGATGTGCAGTGCAGTGTTTATAGATGTTTACCTTTGCGTATGGACTTGGACTGACTAGCAGCCACAGTGGTCAGGTCTGCTGGTAGACCTACATATACGCCACCATAGTTCCTGAGAGGACAACAATGTAGCAATTAAAAGACAAAGTAACGATTGGATTATGTTGGTGTGATTATGTTGGATTATGTTCTCAATTGAATACAGTGTTTCCATTTTAGAAATGCATTGGCTCTTTATATCTTTCTAACTGTTCTTGGAAAACACCAAGATGTGTGATGGTGTTATGCATTTGGTTGATAATTAGGTGTGTCTTGAGTTTTTATCTCTGAGTTTTGCATTTTGTTTTCGAAATTCTTGAAATTAAATGATTAGCAGTAGGTGTTATATGTGGTCATAAAGTCTATGGTATTAATGTGATATATGTGGATAGCAGAAGCTTTTGGCTATTAGCTGTGGACAACGCAAAGGTCTAACACAGACACCCCAACACCCATTATATAATTACATTAAGATGCTTTATACACGCAGATTTATTAAAAAAATTATGTTTCCCAATGTAAAAAAGTATGTGGATTTGATGATTTTACAGTCTATCCCACCACATCCAAGCAGCTCATTAGACTGCTCTATTACCAGTTACTGCCAAATATTGGCAATATTGGGAATAATCATGGTAATTTAGAAAAACTATCTCAGCACAAGTGACATTAATAAGTGGGTCAGCTAAATGGGATTCAGCCGTCATAATTTTTATTATTTACACCTTTTCCTACTGTGAAATGTCAAACTGTCTTCCATGAAAGAGACTAATCAATATACACATTCCATAATGTATATGCTGCAAAGCAAAGAGTAGTATTTTGCAATTACATACTGCAAAAGTGCATTGACTATCCAACAGCCAACACCACCAGAAATATAAAAACATTTAATAATAAATGCAGACAATAATTTGGAGAAAATTTGCGAAAATACCTTCTTTTCTCATCTTCTGCCGAGGGATCTTCTGTCCTGATTGAGAGAAGAAGCACAGGTCAGGTCAGCTCTCATAGGAGCACAGAGGACATAAAAACTCACAAATAAACTAATGAGTAACACTGTGGAAGTGCAATCACATAGCTGCAGAACATCTGAAATACATTGCATTTGCCCTGTGGAGGATATTTCTAATTCCCTTTTGGGAGTTCTGAAGCAACTGATTGCCACTTTTTGTTTCAGGTCTGGAGAGACTATTGAATCAACCAGTTTCCATTGACCTCAGTTCTCTTTTGTACTTGTTGTTGATTGTTTGTTTTGAAGCTGCACCACCTAATTCACCCTGTGGTGTGCATGCATGTGTGTGTGTGTGTGTGTGTGTGTGTGTGTGTGTGTGTGTGTGTGTGTGGGTGTGTGGGTGTGTGTGATATTTTGCTGTGTAGTACAGTCCTAAGCTGTGATTAGCTCTTCAGTGAGTCAGTAGTGTGCTGCTGTCAGCTCTCATGTGTCCTGTGCTAGCGGCTCAGGTCGGTGATGAAGGAGCATATACACTTACACACACACACACACACACACACACACACACACACACACTGATTCCAGGAAATCCTTTGGAAATGCTGTCCCTCCCTAAGGTTTGATAGACGCTAGCTGTTGATGGAAAAGGGCAACCTGTCCTCTGAAACTTCACAGTGAAATGTGAAGGGTCTGAATTGACAGTTTTTCTAAAGCCAGAAGAAACTTATTTTTTTTACCAAAGAGTGGTTTAACAAAACAAGAGCCACTGGGACCTGGTTTCATGGTTGAATACCTATTAATCCCTTTTATTGTCAATCTCTTTTCTTTTTAGGGTGAAGTTGTGTTTTCAGTATTGGTGGTAGACTTTGTTAAGCAGTGTCAAGACAACCTTACAATAATTTACAATTTGTACTGCATTTATCAAACTATGGATCACCACAGAAGTCTTCATACTGCCAATTTACACATTTCCAAATTAGATTTGTATTGCAGGTCAAGAAGAAAAGAACTATATTCAATATCACATGTGTAGTAAAAGAAAACTACTTTGAGCCATGTTTTATGTAATTTTTTTTGCATATACTTTGAGTTTTTAATTAACTGTCCATCTTCAATATGCAAATATTTAGTCACTGCAGACATCACAAAAGTTTATATCTCTCAATATCATTTGTGAATATTATACAGAAACTAAAGGTGTAAATCCAAACCTGTCTTGTTTCTCAAATCTACTGTATCAGTGATGGAAATTGACCAAATTTTACTCATTGTTGCAACAAAATCTGAAGATAAAAAGCCAAATCTTGTACAGTACAAGCACTTCTCAAAAGAGCCAATAAAAATTACAATATACATTATAAATGGTAATCGCCATTATATTCATGTTTGAAAGGGATCTGAATTTAAATATTAAAGCTTTTCCATCCATGTTTAAACTCAATCCAAAGGCACAGTGCATAATTTCAATGTGGAAAAAAATAACTTTAAATAATGTGAAAGGAAGCTTTTCAAAAAATGCTCAAAGGCCAAATCCTTATTTTTTTTAACATAACAATTGTTAATCCTAATTAATATACTGTACAAGAAGTTTCCACCATAGGGATTGAAACATCTAGTTCTGTTAGCTTTTCTTTTCAGAAAAATATAGGTCTTTTTTTATTGTTGTGTACGACCATGACTGATTCAAATCGAAGTACTTTGCTACAACACAGACATGAGCGCATGACCACATACATATACTAGATATACAAAGCTCTTTTGTTAAGGCGTACAGTGTAATCTGAATGTACAAAGCCTTGAGGCCACAAATGATGAACTTCATAAAAACTTTAAATAGTTTGAAAATCACTGATGTACTTACACTTCTTTGGAGGCTTCTGCTGGCCCTGAAAACAAATTAAAAGACATTTGATTATTCTTCGTTATGAAAAATATTGAAAGAGGTGTGTTGTCTCATTAACAATGAATTCCAGTGTGTTTACCATCCTCCACACAACAGTTCCTTTCAAAGGTCATATTTCAACATGTTGAATAGACACTTACGCATTAACAAGGTCCAAGGACTAACAACCCCCGATATATAACAAATCCCACTTCAACACACCTCTTACTTATCTAACCGCTTCCTGCTCACTATTTCAGAACATGTCACAGAAATCCGTTTGTTTAATGACTTAAGATGACACTGGTAACACTCCTTTAATTGCTCAGAGTGACAAAAGTGGCAGTGATTTAAGGAGGTGTGTTGGTGTCAGCCTTGGAGAGCACTCCATTAGACACCTGGGAGATTTCCACGGACCTCCTCCTGATCCTAGTCAGGGCAGTCAGGACAGGGACGTGTGATGCGACTCTACACTAGACTACCCGCATTTGTTAAGGCTGAATGTAAATCAACCAAAAGTGACATAACCTTTTGTAGATTGGGTTTTTTCATGTACCTGACGGAGCAAATATGACATTCAAAATGCCTCAGTGTCTGTTCAGGCATGGATTACTACAAGATGTGCAAGATTATCCCCGCAGAAATTATGTTTATATGCTACAAATGTTAAACAAATAAAGAAGACGCAGTGGCACCTGGATTCAATTTTTTGTCAACATAATGAGAAAACGTTTTAATGAACGTATCTGCCATGTCGCAAAATGTTCATACCAAATGCAAAATGCACGGTCAACGTTTTACACAGTTATGTTACGGCAGTCAAAGCACTTGGTTAAGGTTAAGGAAAGATCAAGGTCTTGGTTTAATACTGAAAAGGTCACCACTGACTTGAAGCACAAGGCACGACATTTTTAGTTTGTTAACATTTAACTGACATACAGTCTTTTCCTTACCTTAACCAAAGTGCTTTTGTTGCCTGAATCTAACCACATGCAAGACTTAGGATGCAAACCCCAGTCTCAATGCTTTATGTTAAATCAAATCAATCGAGTGCTTAAGTCTGCAGTATATCCACAGTAGTGATTTTCAGTATATAGGCTATTCACACTCTCTGAACTGTTAGATTTTTTAACTATCCCATCTTGCCTCTGAAGGGTAACAGAGGACATGTTGCAAACTGACATAAGGCATACAGTGTAAAATGCCTCGATTCTAAATGACACCCGGTGTGCTCATCGAAATGCTATTTGACTCCTTTATGGTCAGACAGCAGCTCATTCTTTGCTAAACCACAGGCAGTCCACTGAACTTCATTTGAATCAAAAATGAGATCATAATACATTCGTTTTGGGGATAATCTAACTTCCTGCTTTAATGTACAGTATCACATTGACAACAGTAGGATAACAAAAGCGTCAATTCTGCTCTTCAATCATTTTTTTAAACCACACTCCATTGTGTCACTGTAGAAAAGTGCCTTGAAAGGAATAACACGTAATAGTAGAAGACTGGAGAATCTACATTAGACAGAAATACAGTGAATTTCATCCTTGTAAAAGGAATGGAGGGCCATTTTCATGGTAAGTGTTTGAGTCTGCTGACATGACACAGGGACCTATTCAGTAGCCTGACAAAAGCTCATTCATATCCAAGGGTGCACATCTGGGTGCATAAAACTAGGGATGAGCAATGTGATAAAGCGTGCACTGAGGCAGTCATTTGAGTCTGGTAAGACAACAGCTTGAAAACTTGACTTTAAAGCTTCCTTTAAGGTTATGATTTCATTATCATTTGCAAGCAAACACATTCAAATAACTGGTTACATATTACATTAACCCCCCAATTTAGCATTTATAAGTAGTATATAAACACTTGATGGTTTCTAAACAATGAAACATTGACACACTATAATGTGATTACATGTAGACATAAAGACATCTTATTGGCTAAGATGCACTTATCTAATTGCTTATTATTTATTATTACTTTACATTAACTGTGTTTCACTATATTGTCATTTATTATCTGTTATAAATGGTAAATGGACTGCATTTATATAGCGCTTTACTACCTTTCCTGAACAAAGCGCTTTACAATATTGCCTCTCATTCACCCATTTACACTCACATTCACACACCGATGGCGGCAAATGCAAGGCACTGGCCTGCACATCGGGAGCAGTCGGGGTTCAGTGTCTTGCTCAAGCACACTTCGACACATAGGCTCGGGGAAGCCGGGATCGAACCGCCGACTTCCACCAAGCCGCAGTCTTAGTTGTAAGTTCAAAAAAATTCGCTGTCATTTGCGAGTGTGCGAGCAGCCTAGGAAGTAATTGTAACAATTTAGTCTCCACAGGAGGAATTATAGTTGAAAAATGCATTAACATTTCTACCTTACCTTACAGTGTGTTATCAACCATTTATTAAATGTTTATGTACTGCATATAAATGATAAGCCGGTGAGGTAAAATGATTGTTACCAAATAAACACTTATTCACTTGTGAAACTACAATTGTGTAGTGACACAATTATACATCTCCAGTTAAAAAAATACTATAAAATAAAAGGTGCTGCAGTCTATATTCTAAAGAGAATAGTGTGGCAACTGTTTACCTTAACCCCCCTATTTAGCATTTCCAAGCAGTATATAAACATTTAATAAACACCCTAAAATGTATTTGTACATAGATATAAAGATATTTTAAGTGTTTATTAATGTACAATATTAGTCATATGAAGACTTAAAGTATTTTATATTATTTGTATTACAAAATCTTATAATGTCATCCATTACTTGTTTATACACCAACCTGCACAGGAGGAGTTTTAGTTGTTGACAAATACATTAATACTGCACTTGTATCTCATATGTTATAGTGTAGTTTCTTACATTTTTATACACTGCGTATAAATGCTAAACAGAAAGAATATTGTTACCAAATAAACAATTATACATCCTAGGTTAAAATAACATGAAATACGAACAGGAAGTGCTTCTATCTTAATTCTATAGAAAATAATAGAGTGGGAAACAGTGGGCTTTGTCTCTGGCCTGGTGTCAGCTGGCATGGACAAATAAGTGCAGACGCTTTTGTCAAAGTGACAGGATGTCACACGTCTTTGACATTGTGATGAACACTGACCTCTAAGAAGGAGAAGAAAAGTGTTCAAGATCTGCTGCACTAGAAATGGACGCAGCCGGTCCCTTTCATAGACAAACAAGCCACACTCACAACAAACTCAGACACCTGCTTAGATGTTGTTTGCAGACAGTGAAACCTCGAAGTAGATCATATTTAAAGTAACAACACTGGGTCGAGTTTCTCAGGTGCTATCTGTGGTTAACATGCCTGGCAGGCACTGATTAGATACCTGCAAGCACACACATTTACACAAGCACAAACCCACACCATACTGCTTTAATGGGCAGTGGTGGTGAGGTAATTCTGCAGATACTTCAATCTAATTATTACCTCAATTTGGTTGGGGTGCCCAGAGATTTGCTCAGTATAATTTAAAACAGGTATTCTATCAGTTTAAATCAATTGAGAGAGAGATGTGTTATTTGAGGACAAGCCACACTAAAGCAAGATATCTGGACAAGCGTTAGCAAAACCAGGCGCTACAGTATTTGTCTCAGTTCAACACATTCAAGTGTGTCTTCCAGGTTTTATAAATGAAACCTGACCATTGATGGAATATTTAAAAGCCACCTGCTTACAGGCACAACCAGCGTCAGTCAAGTTGGGAGACAAAGACGGGTTAGTGTCACTGAAACTACTTGTCTTTCATCCTCAAAATCCATGGAAACCAAAGCAAACACATCAAGAGAAAGAAAATCACATAAGAAAAAAACCTGGTTGACCTAGTGAGGACTCGCTTGTGTATCAATGTAGATGGTCACATTGTAATTACAGTATCAGTGTCATTATCATTCATCAAAGCGGTATATCCCTGAGGCTACTACTCTGGTGTGTTCTACTAGAATATGGGAGACCCTTCATGATCCAACCCACCATCCATAGCTTTTGGAGACCACTGCACACATACACATGCACGTACACACACACACATACGCACACTACAGAGTGGGAGCCAGTATGCTGCAAACTGATCAACATAAATAATGATATTTACATCGTTTTGAGAGAAAAAATACATGATGATATACAGCTGTCTGTTTATTTATGAATTAAATCAAGACACTGAGAGCCACACACATAGATAAGGCACACACACACACGGACACATCCGAGGACATACACTGAATGCAAGGGTAACCCTGATACACTTCATTTACATTCAAAACACCCCTTCCCTTGGTGCAGATACAGTGACAACTCTCTCCCTCACACTCTCTCACACACATTGTCACACACACACACACACATATATACAGATGCACACACATATACCTTAAAAACACTCACCCCCTCCTGAGTTGCTGGTGACTGAGGAATTGCCACAACCCATTTTGCATCGATGCAGCCAGCAGAGCAGAGACGCTTAAGAAGAATAGGAAGGAGAAGGAGGAAGAAAAGAGTGAGACCCAAAACACATTGCAAGAGGGGGAGAAAGTGAGGAGGAGATGAAAGAGAGAGAGAAAATAAGGGGAATGTCAGCGAAATGTCTCCCACTGTAACACAGGGATCTCCTTGTGGTCGTATCCCACTCCCCTTTTCGGGCTTCAGTCTGTGCAATGCAACGGAGAGCTGCGAGTGAAGTGAAAGCATGGAGAGAGGGGCTTTTATACACACACATACACTAGGAGAGAGAGGAGCGAGAGGGGAGTGAGAGAGAGAAAGATGCTATGCCCTCACATGATTTGCTTTTTTCCTCCACCCTGCCATGGTTGCCCAGGAAACCAGGGAGGGAGGGCGGGTGAGACTCAACCAATAGGGAGCTTCCTTTTTATATAAAGGTGGGGAAAAATGAAATGCATTTAAGGGGCATCAATATATCAGTCTGTGTGTGACATCCTGTACAATCCTCCAATTGTCTATGTGTGCTGAAACACAAAGGACCTTTATTCATGCTTTTTCTATGGGTGGGCCACACATACCCACGCACACACACACACACACACACACACACACTTGTTTGTGCAAGCAATGACAGCGAGAAGCTAAAGACGCCTTTGAACAGTCTTTTCATAAGACCATGAGGGTCACGCTGAGGTCAGTTTAAAGCTCCCAATAAAGCTTTTTTTCCTCTTCTTTAGTCACGCCGCTGTATGCTCTGTCAGGACCACTGCAGTCATGTGAGTGGAGTTTGAATGGCAGGATGCATTGCTCTATTCCACACCAGTGAAAATAATTCTCAGATTCAGTCAGTGGTGTTATCTTAAGATGTTAAGAAGTCTGTCTGGCTGAGAGTCAAGATTTTCAAAATTCTTATGAGAAGTTTTCAGTGACAAAGCCTCGAAATGAGAACGACATCAAAAATGCCATCAGAGTTTCTTGTTCTCGACAGGCTAATTAAGATTCAGGCTCCGATACAAACTGTCACAATTGCAAGATGCTGTTTACTGGTAAATGTTATGTCACATGTCCAGAGATGTATGAGATTAAATGGCGTACGATCCACCTTAAAGGAAAAGTTTTCCAGTTTTGGGAAATACACTTATTCGTTTTCGATGAGAAGATCGATACCGCTCTCATATTTATCAATATAAAGCTACAGCTGGCAGCCGATTAGCTTACCTTAGCACAAAGGCTGGAAAAAGGGGGTAAGCAGCTAGCCTGGCTCTGTCCAAAGGTAACAAACTCTGCCTGCCAGCTCCTCTAAAGCTCACCAAGTCAAACATTATATCTTGTTTGCTCAATCGGCACAAAAGAACAAAGCCAAAAAATGACAATTTGCCATTTTACGTGGGGTTACATGCCGGACTTTTTCTTGCCCGCGAGCAGTGACTTCCTGGAGTCTGTGGAGCAGGTGTAACTACTTCTTTGGTCTATGATCTTCTGTCTACAGCCTCCGCAGACCAAAAATGAGCATTTGCATCAACAAGGATAGAAGTAAAGGAGGAATTGCCCATTACAAATTTGCGAGAAAAGTACTTTTTAAATAGGTAGCAGAACTGTAGCACAACTATGAGGTTCACATTTGTGTGTTTTGGTGAAACTCAACTACTGGATGGATTGCTGTGTAATTTGGAACACATGTTCACGTCCCGCTCAGGAGGAATTGTAATAACTTTGGTGATCCCTTTATCTTTTCACCAGGGAAAATTTTATGAAATTGCCTTATCCTTAACGCAGTGGCCTGGGTTCGATTCCAATCCGCGGCCCTTTGCTACACGTCAACCCCCCCCACCCCACCCCACCCACCCCCACTCACACACACACACACACACACACACACACACACACACACACACACGGACACACTTCCTGTCTATCTCTGCAGCTGTCACGATCAAAAAAAGGCAAAAATAATCTTTTAAAAAATCATCGGTTGTAGCCTACTTTGTGTTGCATTCAAAATTAAGATGGTGAACATGGAAACCATTATACCTGCTAAACATAAACATGCTACCTTTGTGAGCATGTTAGCCTACTTCTACTTTTCTAGTCACAAGCTTTTGCACTCTAACAAATTCTTCTGAGAGTGTGTTTCCTTGGTTAGCTGAATCACTGCTTTGTTTGAATCCAGGTTAGTTCCACTGACGAGCATCTCTTTTTATAGCCCAGACTTTGCCGAGCCAGCAAACGCAATTGTTTATAAAAGTCAGAGCTGAAATGCCTTATCTAATTTAGAGCCACAGCTTAACCAATTAAACACAAGCCCACTGGGGAGGAAAGAATGTGCTCCCGCTCAGGCTGCCTGGGAGGTGGATGAGGAGGCACGGCTTGCCTACATCATCAGGACACAACACAACAAAACATGACCATCTTAACAAGTCAGTAAGACTATTATTGAGACCTGCAATGTCTTGGATCAAGTTAAATAACTGAGACATCTTGTGTTTCATCTCCTTTCGTGGATAATTATCTCCATAACAACAAGGTTTCTGTTCTTAAAATAGATCATATTACGTTGGAAACAGGTGAAGTTGCTATATTTCAGTTCATTTTACAGTTGTTTTAAGTCAAACATTTTAAAACTCCATATTAGCTTAACGGTTGTGTTAGGATGGAGATGTTTTCATTACTTTTTACTCACCTATCTGTGTCAGCAGGCCCCAAACCATTTGCACTTAATGATATTACATTAGCTCATGACCATAGGTGAGAGTAGGAACGTAGATCGACTGGTAAATAGAGAGCTTTGCCTTGCAGCTCAGCTCCTTCTTCACCACGACAGACCGGTACATCGACCGCATCACTGCAGAGGATGCACCGATCCGCCTGTCGATCTCCCGCTCCGTCCTTCCCTCACTCGTGAACAAGACCCCAAGATACTTAAACTCCTCCACCTAAGGCAGGAGCTCTCCACCAACTTGAAGGGGACAAGCCACCCTTTTCCGTCTGAGAACCATGGCCTCGGACTTGGAGGTGCTGATTCTCATCCCCGCCGCTTCACACTCGGCTGCAAACCGTCCCAGTGCACGCTGAAGGTCCTGATTTGATGAAGCCAACAGGACAACATCATCTGCAAAAAGCAGAGACGAAATCCTGTGGTCCCCAAACCAGACTCCCTCCGGCCCCCAACTGCGCCTAGAAATCCTGTCCATATAAACAATGAACAGGACCGGTGACAAAGGGCAGCCCTGCCGGAGTCCAACATGCACCGGGAACAAATCTGACTTACTGCCGGCAATGCGAACCAATCTCCTGCTCCGGTCATACAGGGACCGGACAGCCCTTAGCAGAGGGCCCCGGACCCCATACTTCCAGAGCACCCCCCACAGGTCGCCGCGAGGGACACAGTCGAATGCCTTCTCCAGATCCACAAAGCACATGTGGACTGGTTGGGCAAACTCCCATGAACCCTCCAGCAACCTGGAGAGGGTATAGAGATGGTCCAGTGTTCCACGACCGGGACGAAAACCGCATTGCTCCTCCTGAATCCGAGGTTCGCCTATCGGCCGAATTCTCCTCTCCAGTACCCTGGCATAGACTATGGTTATGAGCTTTGGGTCATGACCGAAAGGACAAGATCCCGGATACAGGCGGCCGAAATAAGTTTCCTCCGCAGGGTGGCTGGGCGCTCCCTTAGAGTTAGGGTGAGGAGCTCGGTCACTCGGTATTCCCCCGGAGGAGCTCGAGGAAGTGTCTGGGGAGAGGGAAGTCTGGGCGTCTCTGCTTAGACTGCTGCCCCCACGACCCGGCCCCGGATAAGCGGTAGAAAATGGATGGATGGATGGATGGATATTACATTACATTTAATTAGCTGATGCTTGTATCCAAAGGGGCTTACAATACAATAAGTGCATTCAACTATTTGTCAACTGATTGCGCATACAATCCAAAGATTGCCAGAAAGTATCCGGGTTGTTCTGTGATAAAATACTGTCACAATACTGGACAAAATACGAGTGAAACAACATACCATATCATCACAATTAACAGTTTTAATTCCGAAGACACTTATTTACTGTATTATTCTTTGTATTCGGGCACTTACTGTTTTATTTACTCGTGTATTTATTTTTCATTATATGCATCCACAATGCAGATGTTAGCCCTCAAAAATGTTGTTCTTTTTCAAGGAAAATCCACCCTGAAACATACTTATTTGAAAATACCACCAACCATTTTTAATCCATTTCTGAAAATAGCTTATTTCCAAAGCTAGAAGATAACTTTTCAGTAATCTGATGTCAACAGGCTATTTTACTATCAATATCATTCAATAGCTGTGTGAAGTCACAAAAAAAATCACAGAGGTATAAATCAGTGCTATAAAGGTCACCTATTCATAGTGAATTTGATCAGTCCAAATAAAACAAAGAGTCAAATCTGTTTTCTTTTGTAGTAACTACACTCAAATCAAGACTAAACTGCACACATCCCAAATGCCGTTTTAGGCAGGTGCTGGACCAGGAGAAGACAGCAATACAGTGTGCAAAGCCTTTTCATGTTTTCATGACTTTTAATACACTGTAATTTAATTATTACACAGGAAGCCATGTCATCTTATACACTGGAATTAAGCGACTCACATATTGACGTCTGTGCATGGTTTTTCTGGTACATGTTTTGTTGTTTGTAACAGTGGAGGTCAGTTGGATGGGTTCTTAGATCAGATGACATGAAAGTAAAAGAGGAAGCGTGACATTAGAGAACATAGCTGGTCAGAGTATCTGACATTTGGCGAGCACAACAGCATGGTGAGTACTCACTTTATCATCCATGGGATCAGTCAGGAAGGGATTTTTTTCTCCCCGGATGTGTGCAGCCTCTGCAGGAAGTGTGAAGTAATTAGAGAGCCAGTAGCACCAACAATATTCTGTACATCACATGATCTGCCTGTAATTTGACAATTACTACCGAGACTAAACAAGAAGAGAGCTTAAAGATGATTACTCTACAAGACTTAATGTGCACATGGTAGGCTACTTCTCAACAATGTTTTGTTTTTGTTTTTTTTACTGTATGTCCATTTATTTTGCCAAAAATAATTCCCAGATTGCTGCCTTACGACAAACATTTTAATGATCATATCGACAGGGGAACCCAGATGTCTACAGGCCCTCTTGGTACTTCTGTGTATCTAAATGCGTGATCATTTTGACATCCCATGTCATCCCATGTAGATAACATTAGCTGGTTCAAGCTTTTGACATCGGAAGATTTGCTGTTGTCGTTTGTTTTATATAATCGTTAATTGAAAAACTTTGGGTTTTGGAAACTAAAAAACAAATATTTTGAAGACGCCCCCTTGAGCTCTGGAAAAATGTTTTATTTTTAATTTATAGACTAAATGATTATTTAATTAATTAATTGATAAAATAATCAATGATGAAAATAACTGTATTAGTCTACATAGGCTGCAAAATACAATTACATGGTCATAATTATCCTCACCTATAAAGCTCTTAATGGTCAGGCACCGTCGTATCTTACAGAGCTCATAGTGCCTTATTACCCCACTAGAACACTGCGCTCTCAGAATGCAGGGTTTCTTGTGGTTCCTAGAGTCTCCAAAAGTAGAATGGGAGCCAGAGCCTTTAGCTATCAAGCTCCTCTCCTGTGGAATCAGATCCCAGTTCGGGTTCGGGAGGCAGACACCATCTCCTCATTTAAGAATAGGCTAAAGACTTTTCTCTTTGATAAAGCTTATAGTTAGGGCTGGCTCAGGAGAGTCCTGAACCATCCCTTAGTTATGCTGCTATAGGCCTAGACTGTCGGGGGACTTCCCATGATGCACCTCTCTCTTTTCACCTCTGTCCTCCTCTCCATCCGTATGCATTCTCATCCCATAGATGCATGTCACTAACTTGACTTCTTCCCTCTCCCGGAGTTTTGTGCTTTGTCGTCCGTCTATTCTTTCTTAGTGTCACTTTCAGCAGGTATTTCAGTGTCCGGAGATGTAACTGGATCGGTGACTATGGCGACCTGCTGGGGCAGTGTTGCTGTGTCTATGGTGCAGGGGACGAGTGGCTCAGGTCCTGCTCGTTGGGCTCCACCGGGAGCTGCTCGGTTTGCCATCTGGACCCATCATCTTCCCTTATGTTTTACCACCTAGACATTTCTAACATAATAACATATATATATATATACAACAATTTTGCCATCATGGCTGTATATGTTATAGTTTTGATGCTATAAATCTATTCTGTACTTACCACATCTATTGCATGTCTGTCCGTCCTGGGAGAGGGATCCCTCCTCTGTTGCTCTTCCTGAGGTTTCTATCATTTTTTTCCCCTGTTAAAAGGGTTTTTTTGGGTAGTTTTTCCTTAATCGAATCGAGGGTCTAAGGACAGAGGGTGTCGTATGTTACAGATTGTGAAGCCCTTTGAGGCAAATGTGATTTGTGATACTGGGCTATATAAATAAAATTGAATTGAATTGAATTGAATAATTATACATCCAAAAGCTCATTGTTGAAATCAAATCTTTTGTTAAGGAAAATAAGTTATAAGATAAATTTTAACTTTCATTGAAACCCATAATTGTCTCCATAATGGACTTCATTTTTATTGTGGCAATTGCTTTGAAAACGTGTGTCATTCTGAAATGACCATATCTCCTTTTTCAATTACTGTGGATTTTATGAGCTCCATTTTCAGACACATCTCAGCATTTCAGACTTCATTTCACTTTACTTGGGAAGTCCCGTTTGATGCTACTTTATGATTGTGCTCCACTACATTTCAGAGGGAAATATTGTACTTTCTACTCTGATACATTTATTTGATGTGATTAACATTTTGTATCCAAAGTATCAGAGCAAATATGCTGTATTGCTTTACATAAACTACACAACTGTATAAAATCAATTCATTTGTATCAAAAATCGAATAATAGGTAACGTTATAATATATAAAAATATGACAATGGAAAAGGCCAATATGTCTCCATAATGACTAATTTCCCTTTTGATATTTTAACCACATTTTACAGATAGTATTTCTGTACTTTTAAGTAACATTTTGAATGCAGAACGTTTATTTGCAATGGACTATTTGTACATTGAGGTATTACTACTTTTACTTCAGTGATAGATCTGAACACTGCATCCATCACTGTTGAAATAGCTCTGTTCAACCTTTGGTCAACGAAGTGCCTTCAAATGGTATTAACGTTTGTTGTGGTCTGATGTTGTGGAATCAGTCCTTCTGGAAGTCTGTCTCACCCTTTTTCCAATTGACGAATATCGTATTTTGACATTAAACTCTGCAAGTCATTAACGCTAAATGTCCACTTGGGGTCACTGTTGATACTAAAATAGTTCAACGATAGACGTAGCCTACCCCCACTTTAATAGTCAACTGCTAATTGCCCGTCGAAGCCTTCCTATGAAACAAATCACATCTTCAGGACAGATAAAACCATACACATAACGTTTTCTAGTTTAGAGTTAAAGTGTAAATTAACGATAGCTGTTTTTAGTTGTTTTGACGGCTCTGGATGAGATCAGATTTGGGCCCGCCTCCAACTCCTACGTGGTCCTCTCGTCCGCGCAGAGACTTCTGGGAAAACGAGTCCACGCTCTAAATAATTCAAGCTCCCATTCCTTCTCTTCCACCGCTAACAAGATGCCGGCCGTACATCACAAACTGCTCCTTGAGGACGCTTTACAGGACAGTCCTCAGGTAGGCCTGTGCGGGTTTTATCACGTTTAAAGACACAATTCTCACATAAATAGCCGTTACGAGGGCTGAAGTTAGCTTACTAGCCCAGACATTATCCTATTCCCGGTGTAGGCTGTTGCGAGTTAACGATGACAGCTCCCAATTGACACATTGTTATAGGAATGTAAGCCTCCCGACAGGAGTGGCTGTCCTGCTGTAAACATTTTTCTAGTTTATACAGCTAACGTTAGTCATAATTATCGGCCTTTGTCTTTCTGTGTGTATTTACAAAGCTACAAAACGTTCAGACCCATACCTATATGGAACAGTTCACAACCACCACTCAACCTTAATCACTCTCCTGCAAGCCTTTTATTTTCCAGTGTCTGATGAAGTTCGATTTTTGGGACTAGACTCTATTCTGGAGCGGAACTGGGCCTGATTCACATGATCTGGGAGGGGTTTCCATTATCGGACTCCCCTGGAATTAGTCAACAGTCTGCTGCAGTGGCTATCTGTCAGTAGTGAATGCCATATGTTGTCTGATGCTTATAGGTATGAAATGCAGTATCAAAGTTGTTCACCACATCGTAGGCCTCATGGTGATGGCGAAGTGAAATACAGGACTGCTATTATGCACTTCTTATGTTGCCTGCTGTGTGTTGCATCACTCTCTCCCCCGAACAGGGCTGAGCTCTTTGACGGTTCTGCTTAAGTGCAACCCATGCTGGAGGATCATGTCTCTCCTTTACGTTGTTGTCCTTCCAAATGCAAGTTTCTGCCTAACAAGAAATGGGAGTGGTGTCTTTCTACAGTGAAGTGTAAACACAGCCAAAGTTGACAATGTTCCAGACGATTTCTGTTTGGTGTGAAATTGCTCTCAATCCTTCTGTGACAAAAGTCAACTTGGAGTGAAGTGTAAACATACTTTAGCCAATGGGTGTGTTCCCCTCTGCAATATCTGCCCTGCCTTGCTGCACCTGTTTATGGGGGGGGGGACTACACCCAGACAGGATATTCTCAGTTTGCATTGCCAGCCTGCAGTCAAATCATTATGCCTTTAGTTTCACTTAAAAGCAGCTCTTCAGTATGCCTCTGCATACTGCAGCTACCCTCATTTCTTTCGCTCAGTGTCTTAAGTCTTCTTTACACGTCCAGCAATGTAATATTGCCTTAAATTCTGTTCTTATACATTTCTGGGAGTTTTTTTTTTTTTTTTATATTTATGCATATTTATTGTAAAGGCCTTTGATCAGCTCATGATGTTTTAAATGTGCTATCGAAAATAATTTGACTTGATTGGACTTAAAGGTTCTAACCAAACCTGATTCAGATTGTGTTTGTTTGTGTTTAGCTTTGCTACTATATGGATGTGGTGTTCAGTGTACACGTTATGCGATTCCATTGTAAGTGATGGGGGACAAAATCCACAGTCCTCGCTCTGTGCAGAAATGTATTACGAAAGTTCATCTGAAGCTAGTATGAGGCCTCAGCAGTCTGCGTTAGTCAGTTAACGTGGATGTCTCCGAAGGTTAGTGCTTTTAGCAAGAAATTCTCTCTTTGTGTTGCCGTCCCTCCACTTCAGCTCAACAAGATACACTGCTGAGAGAAACGGAGAGAGGGAATGCTGTTGCTTTGGAAGATATCCACTTTATTTGTCCAACTCAGACTGCTGAAGCCTCACATAAACTTCAGATAAACAGATTTTGTCCCCCATCACATTGAAATCGCCAGTAAAAACAGGAGGAAGGTGTGGATATGATAAACACAAAGGCCAGGCTGTCAGTCGTCATGTGGGAACCTAGCTATTGTTTTTAAGACAGACTTTAATAATAGTCAACCTATCCTTGTATTGGTTATTTTTTTTGTTAATTAATAGACAAATTGTTTCAGCTCTGTTTACAGTTTATCTAGCAATCATCTCGTCTGTTCATCCCGTTATTATATTCATCAAAAGTGTGTGTGAATGTTTTGTCCCACAGACTCGCTCCCTGCTCAGTGTGTTTGAGGAAGATGCTGGGATGCTCACAGATTACACCAATCAGCTGCTACAATCGTTGCAGCGTGTGTTTGGAGCCCAGGTACTAAACAAAACACAAACAGATGCGCATACGCAAACTCCGTTCCCTTAGCGTTGTGTGGCTCTGTGCAACCGCCACATGTGTTGACTAGAAAAATACCAAACTAGGATTATGCACTCATATATGCAACCTCAAAGTGGTGTTACATTGTGCCATAAAACATTTTTCCTGTGCAATTTACTCATTAAGTATGATGCAGTGAGTAGTGTGAAACTCTTCTCGTGCTGTCAGGGTGTACGTAGTTTTGACTTGCCGTTCTTTGTTCTCTGTTGAAGATGTTGCCATCACAATAAATGCTTCATTTTTCTCCTGAAAAACAAACACAACTTGTGTTATGTAACATGACCTCAGACCTTTTCTGAACCAATAATACTTCACTGGTAGAGTTGGCATTTATATGACCTCTTACCTTGTGCTTTTTCAAAGGAAGTTCACTGTTGTCCATTCACTTCCTTTTATTCCTTCAAGAGCTGAAGAGAGAATGGCAAATGTAGAAGCTACGGACAAATCCCTATTAGTCTAGCCTGTTAACTTTGCTTTTTCCCTCTACCTGCGCCTTACAGAGTGAGATGGGACTGGCCACAGAGCAGCTCTCACAGCAACTTCTGGAATATGAGAAGAAAGTAAGTACGGGTACCATGATCAAGGTGGATTTCGCTTACTGCAGTCTCTCTGAACATTGTTCTCTGACTGTCCTGCCACCATAGTCCAGATAAGAGAAGAGAATAGTTGACAAAAACGGTAGACGCTTGTCAAAGTTGCCTTTTAGTTATTACCATTTGCTCATAGCAATGAGAATAAGGAGCAGCAGCTAGTACTGCATCAAGTGTTTTGCAGCCTTTTTTCGCCCTGAGTTGGCTTCACAGGTTATATAAGATAAGCTTGATGGGGCCGTATGTAGCCTGAAACTAAAACCAGCAGACGCTACTCAGGGAGTAAATAAATGTATTTCCAATGTGTGATTTATATATACTGTTAATATTCTCCTGTGAAAATGCAGGCATTGAACACCAGTGAACAACAAGACAGTGAGGCATGGTGCTGTTCGTAGTAAAGATGCAAATAAAACATTATCTAGCATTATAAATACTAAAATGATTTTAAGTTGGGTTAATGCTGCTGAGATTTAGAGGTTTACATAGCATCTCTTTTTTTGTTATACCTTCATTAATATGGAAAGCACAATTTTAATAACCAATTGTATCATTTTGGTATGTATGTATGCTGAAGGCAATACAGCAGGTTTATTAGATCATGCATGAAAATCATGCATTTTTTAGTTCTTTTAAACAAGGCTTGAAACTCAGCATCGTAGCATGGTGGTGTGGTTATTAAGATCTGCCAGAAATCCTGGCAAAACAGGGTATTATTTTAACTTCTTAGCCCCTACTATAGGCTAAATCTGTGCTACGTTATGCAGTTTGGTGGTTTAAACATGTTCCCCCTACATTCTTCTGTCTAGAATTTTGCCCTTGGAAAAGGTGATGAAGAGGTAATCACCACGCTGCAGAGCTTCGCCAAAACTGTAGGGGAGGTAAGGCCTGTGTTTGCACTTGTGTTGTTTTATGTGTGTGTGTGTGTGTACTCACAGCAGAAGAGACGGATGATAAAGTACTGCACGGTCAGTAGTTGATTCTTCATCATGTTACAAGGCATGCACCTGCGTTTCCCTAGCACGCTGGTGAAAATGACCTCAATGAAAAGACCTGAGCATTATCCTCCCAATAAGACCTGGACTGATTGTATACTGATGCTAAGAGGGGAATGGTGAGGTGGATATGATGCCTATCGCACCCGATGGCTGGCTGGCTGGCTGGCTGGCTGGAGGGAGGCAGCAGTGGGTAGATGGATGGATGAAGGAGGGCTGTGTAGGCTCAGGTATATAGACAAAACAGATGGGCCTTTCACTGTCATCCATGGGGGTCCACAAGCCTGCCCAGTTAGCACTCAACAGGATTCAGAACACACACATCCACACACACATATGCTCAGAGGACACAGGTTGATTGTTTGTCTGACCTTTACCTCAACATTCACCAACGAGAATTCTGTTCACAGTGAGAATTAGGGCGACCACTGCACCTAATCCTGTGAACTTTAGCACTTGCTAAATCTTTCGGATTAAACTGGATGTCAGCTTGTTAGACGTTGTGTTGGGTGTGGCTTGTTTTTAAGCATGGAGAATTATAGCAGGATTTGCTTGGGTATCGCACACACAAGCAAATCCTGCTATAATTGTGTATAATGTGGCCCTGTTTCCAATATGAGAGTAAACAGCAGGTTTTATTAGTCTCTTCACGAAATGTACTGTTCCACAATATGGGCTTTTTATGACATAGCAGAGGCATTGTCTGCAGTTATGCACCCACTTCACTGAAAATGTTACTTTCCAGATTGCTGCATGAATAACTGGCAGCAAATGTCAGTTTCTATCTATATATATATAATAAATTGAAATCCCACAAGATGTTTGGCGAGTTTTGTACATTTTCTGTTTGTGTCCTTGTGCAGTGCTTGATATTTTGTGTAATCTGTTTTGTGTGGACCAGCTGAATGCGATCCACTCTGAGCTAGCCAACCAGATGGCTGACAGCATGGTCTTCCCCTTGATCCAGTTCAGAGAGAAAGACCTCACAGGTAGACACACACACACAGATATAAAAAAAACATCATGCATTTTTTAAGTTAAGCATATTTGTTGTATTTTATGCCTGTATTACCAATTTGACAGTAGAGAGATGACAGAAAATGAGGAGAGAGGGAATGGCATGCAACAAAGGTCCCCAGCAAGACTCGAAATGGGGAAGTTGCGGTTCATGGTCAGCACCTTAACCCCTAGACCAACAGACCCCATCATAACACATTATTGACTTATTATTACAGATAATTAATCTGTTCTCTGTAATAGTGTTAAGAGTATTAAAGTGAAGGTCTTCTTCTTCTAAATATCAAAAACATAAAACAGAACACACATTTCAAAACAGAGCCACATGTTACATTCATCAATAATTCTAAAATATAAATGCTTCAGTTTGTACAAGCATTTTGTCAACCAACAGCTTGACTTATCTACTTCAAGCAATCATTTTTAAAGATGTCCATCTATTTAGGAGATTCTAACAAAACGTACTCTATATTGAATGTTTCAGAGATAAGCACACTGAAGGAAATATTTGGGATTGCCACTGATGGTAAGTACAAATCCTAACCTATTTTAGAAAACAATTAAAGTCTGCAGTTCCTATCTGATTCTCGTGTCCTTTTTCTCTTCTCATGCAGAGCATGAGGCAGCTATGGTCAAATACAGCCGACTGCCCAAGAAAAAGGAGAATGAGAAGGTAAGAGTGAGTGGGAAGTGCTTTCTCAGCTTCACTGATGGAGCTTTTTCCCCATTGATCACAAGCTGTTAAAGGCCTTATAGTGCAGTAATGCAGTGGGAGTGTTTTATAATCGTTTGAAATACAAAAATATGGAGTTAAATATTCCTCGGCTGCCAGACCCCACTGTCACAGTAAGACTGTAACAGCGCCATGCACTATAATGGCTGCAAAGATAAGATTCCTCTGCTATTTGCTTTTATTGAATGTGTCACCACGTCTTCTTGGACATACACGACAATGAAACTGTGTTGCTTATTTGTCTGTGTGTGAGAGTAGGGCAAGTGTTTGCGTAAGTATGAGTGTGTGTGCAGTGCTTGATAGTGAGTTTATGCTTGATGTGTGTGTGTGTGTGTGTGTGTGTGTGTGTGTGTGTGTGTGTGTGTGTGTGTGTGTGTGTGTGTGTGTGTGTGTGTGTGTGTGTGTGTGTGTGTGTGTGTGTGTGGTGTGTGTGTGTGTGTGTGTGTGTGTGTGTGTGTGTGTGTGTGTGTGTGTGTGTGGGAGAGTGTACATATTTGCATGTTTAACTCTCTCCCGTCTGGACAGCTGAAGTCAGACTTGGTGAAGGAGGTGGCCTACACTAGAAGGAAGCAGCACCAGGCCTCACTGCAGTATTACTGCGCCCTCAACGCACTGCAGTATCGCAAGAGAGTAGCTATGCTCGAACCTATGCTAGGCTACACACAGGCACAGGTATTGAGCAGCTGTTGACCTACAATCTGGGCCACGTTATCATATCAGTATTGAAATTCAGTATTTACATTTACATTACATTTAAATGAGTAATTTAAAAATGAGAGATGATTTCCTCATTGGAACTGATTTACTTCACAAAGGACAGTTGTCAGTGTAATGTCCACGCAATATAAACTATTGGGGGGGGGGGACGTTTTATTTAAGGCCTAAGCCTGTAAACATGTGCTGCAACGAGCAGTCGATTAATCGAATGGACGATCGACAAAAAAATTATTCGGCAACTTGTATTTTTACAATAGGTTAATCGTTTTAGTTGTTTTTTAAGCAAAAAATACCAAAAGTTCTCTGGTTCTAGCTTCTCAAATATGAGGATTTTTTTACTTTTCTTTTTCATATATTGTAGCAAACTAAATATCTTTGGGTTTTGGACTATTGGCCAAATAAAACAAGCTATTTGGAAACACCACCGTGGGCTATAGTTTTCACTCCTTTTCTGACATTTTACAGACAAAACGATGAGTCAAGAAAATAAAGGGCAGATTAATTATATAAGGAAACAAATTTTTAATTGCAGCCCTAATGTGACTAACTGATTATTGTCTGTTTTTTGTTTTTTTTTTTAGAAATGTCTATTGCATAAAGGTGCAACTGTGAAATTAAACAAAATACAAGATGACTTGCTCATTATTATCTCTAATCTCTCAGATCAGTTTCTTCAAGAAAGGCATTGAGCTGGTGTCAAAGAAGATGGACAGCTTTCTCTCCTCTGTGTCCAGCATGACGCAAAAGTAAAGACTATCTCGTTAACATTCATTTTCACGTGAACAGTACATGTGATGAACCATAGCTTTGGTAGGGACAATATAAAGTACTGTGGCTTGTTGTGTATGATCCTAAACAGAAATAATTTTAATTTGAATAATTCTCCACATATATTCCATTGTTTTGGTCAGCCTTTTCAGGCAATGCAACCGCCAGTTTACAGCATAAGACTTAAATAATAATTTTAAGCATTCATGTCTGAAAATCCTGTATTTTAAAGCTCAATTAGTAGAAAAATTCAAATTTCTGAAAGCCAGTTTTGATGGATTTTGCCTGTAATAAAACTTTCTTCCCATCCAGTATCCAAACCCAGCTAGATGTGGAGGCGGAGGCCATGCGTGGGTCCCAGAGGGAGTTTCTGTCTGTGGAGGACACTGTCTATATGCCAGATAAGGACACAGAGCCTGTCAATCGCACGCTTATCCAGAAGGCTGGCTACCTCAACATTAGGAAGTAAGATTAATTACACTCATTATAGCCCCATCTAATACCCAATGACACTTCCTATTCACGTAGTGTTCCTTGTTAGTCGATATGTTAAGGGGTGTCTTGGAAAGAAACAAGTTGAACAGCTGAGGAACAAGCTTTTTAATCTGTCCTCATTTTACACATGTGACATGTCAATGTTTTGTTAGGGAATTAAGTCTGGTGCAATAGATTATGCAATCAATATACAGCGGCTACATTAGTTCCTGACTGTCTAAATATCCAAACACAAAAGAGAAAGGATTTTTGCTTCTCTTGCTGAAAATACCCAGTAAAAAATAAGTCTGTCACAGCAGACGGTGCGTGAGGTAATGTGTTGACAGTGTGCGCTGTCAGCTTATTGCAGAGTGGATGTATGAGAAGGGAAACTTCCTTAATGGCTTCAGGGGGTAGAACTGTAGCATAGCCCGCAATGTGATTTACTGAAATGTCAGAGCTGTCAAACTCTGTCTCTCCCTCATATACATCCAAAGTCTTTGACAAATGTCTCTGACACCAGAGAAAAGGTTTCCACAAAATGCCATTCTGTTTAATGACACACACTGCCGTCAGCCTCAAACGCTTGTCAAATGGAGCTGAGTCCAGAGAACATTTGCTATTTCGAATGGTTTCTCAATATCAAGGGTCTGAGTCACCCACGACAGCATGAGCCACACACTTCGATATTAATCAAAGGGGATATCTTTTAAACAGACTGTACAAGAGGAAGGCTTACAGATTGCATTTCAAATGAGTCATAGTCATATTACATTGTAGTTAATGTTTAGTTTTATGCACAGAGACCATAATCACCAAAACAAATTCAAAACCACAAACAGAACAGCTGTGCAAGGATACAAATCCTCTCCAAATAGCACTGAAAATCCAATGACAAATAAAAAAGGGATTGAGGACAACTCAAGCATTTACATGTGAAAGAGAATTTCTGTTTATTTTTTAACAAAATGTGAAAAAATAAGAATACAATTATGTGAAAATGTTGGTTTTGAAATGTTAGAATAAGTAATGTTGCTGATAATTGTGTGTGTGTGTGTAATACGTATATATGTATATATATACAGTATGTTTGTTTGCTTTTGTTATATCTTTTGCTAAACTTGTAAGAGGAGAAAATGCTTCTTGCATATCTTTATTTTCACTAAGCTTATTTGTAATCCAGACCTGAGCTAGGAATTGACATCACATCCAACCATAAATCCTTGACATTCTTACTCTTTATGTAGCTGTCGTCACTCATTAAACTTTCCATTATGCCACTTGTGGCAAAAGCTATTAGTATGTGTTCAAAATCTCATCCTTTTTTATTGCTGACCTTGATCCACTCTTTCTGCCCTGCCTTTTCTGTGCTCCAGCAAAACAGGCCTGGTAACCACAGCCTGGGACCGACTCTACTTCTTCACCCAGGGAGGGAACCTCATGTGTCAGCCGCGGGGCGCGGTGGCAGGGGGCATGGTGCTCGACCTGGACAACAGCTCCGTCATGGCTGTGGAGTGTGAGGACAGACGGTATTGTTTCCAGATAACCTCCCCCTCAGGCAAAACGTATGTGCACGCTTCTACACATCCAACAACGAGAATAATACACAAACATGTATGAGGTATTGGATGTGTGTTATTTAATCCTCTCCATTGTCACTGATGCCTCCAGGTCAATGATTCTACAAGCTGAGAGCAAAAGGGAATATGAAGAAGTAAGTGTGAAAGAGTCTGTTCAAACAGCTGTGTTTGATCTTCCTTATTGTTTTAGATCTTCATCCCAAAGATATCTGCTGGTATAAGTATCAGTCATAAAACAATGCAGGAGCTGTCGAGACTCATCTATGTGGTTTTCATATTTGGTTTTGTGCTTGGACACATCTGGCTGGCCTGTCACAGCTGGTATCAGTCAAGTGATTTCAGGCGGCTCGTGTCTGAGGTAGAGGAAGTCCTAACGTGGATCTCCGTGTTTCTTTCTCAGTGGATTTGCACTGTGAACAACATCTCCAGACAGATCTACCTGACTGACAACCCAGAGGTATCGCACGCTCTCACACAGTTTCATACCCACGCACACACACACACACACACACACACACTGCAAGTGAAAAAAGACACCAACTAAACCAAGTATCCAAGAATCAGACTTAATGAAATTCTCACTCTAAATCAGAAGCATTTCATTGATCTTGTTAGTTAGACCATCACCCACGTTATTTGATCCGGCATTGAGATATTGATTTGTTGTTCCTCTACTTGAATTAGTAACACATAATAAAGGGAACTTATTCTCTGTTTATGAGACATACAATGTTACGTTGTTGTTCCAGTGCTGTCACGCAGACTGGCCTCCCTCCTTTCTCTGAAGTGTCTCACAGCTGTTGTTGCCTTTACTGCTTTTCAGGCTCAGAATCTTGCATATTTGCAGGAGGGTTGGCTCTATGAAAATGTTTATTTTTTTTAAGATTCTCCAGAGAATCAGACTATAACTGTGTCTGAAATCACTCAGTTATTTTCCCAGCATTATAATGACTTGGTAGTTCACCATAGAGTAAGTAATAATTAGAGATTTCAGAGAACACCATCATGGTGGGTCACCACTGACAGGTGTGGTGTCACGTAACTGCAAATGACATGCATGTCATCTCAAAAGCACAGCATTGAAAGATTTTTAGCAAATAGTGAAACTGTAGATACTATGGAAACTACTGTATATTTTCTGTTCCATTGAGGGCCTTTTTGATGGTGCTACATGCAATTCAGACACACATGAAAAGCTGGGAAGTAAGTATAGTGCACGAATCCGAGAACGGCAACGATTTCAGACAGTTTATTTAGTTTCTCATTGTTGTTAAAGTTGTTGTCAATGGCGAAAAATTGCCCTCATTCTCTCCTAGTGTGGGTGTTTGTGCAAAGCTGCATGGATTCCCCCTCACAAAAAAGTCGAGTTAGTGATCTGTATTCAGTGGCCACCCACTCCTTCGTCTCATTTCTTCTCTTCGTGATCTCTGTTAATTGTTTTATTTTTAAAAATCAAGCATTCCTGATGTTGTTGCCACTGAATAGATTAAAACTACACAGTTTCGAGAGGAAACATTTGCACACCAATAAATCCGTGACTTATAACATCCTCTGTCATATATCATGAAAGTTAAAGCATGGATTATAAATCAACTAAATATTTTGTTCAATTTTAATAATTGAACTACTTGATTGAATGATTGTAACCAATGACTACTTTGTCAAGTACTAAAACTTAAAAAAAAAAAACAACCTTATATTATGACATGCCTATGAACACTAATAGATTTGTTAGAACTTGCTGTATGTGGCAAAAGGACCCTTCTTCCTCCCAAATCCTGCATTTAATGATACACAGTTAGGCCCAGAAATGGCTAAAAAGATTAATTTTGGACCTAAGACTTTCAATAATTTTCTATACCAGAAAAAACAAATTTAACTAGGAAAGCTTCAGCTATTTTTGAACGATTATTGCTGGCGAATAGACCCTGCTTATGGCACAGAGCAATGATTAGGTTGAGATAATGTAGACCATTGGTGAGAGACAAGAGGTAAGATTAAAACTTGGTGATGTTTTAAATATTTTAGGCATATTTACACACTGTTCTGGTTTTATAAATGGCTCACCTGCTGATACAGTGATGCTGCTATGTCCCTGTTTCTTGTTGTTAGGCTGTGGCCATCCGACTGAACCAAACCGCCATCCAGGCAGTCACCCCCATCACCAGTTTTGAGAAGAGACCAGAAGGCTCGCCCAACCCTGACAGGTCAGGCATGCTGCTTGGGTAAAGGCTTATTCATAAAACTACATACTGCATAATCGCCTGAAATTTATAATTAAATGCTTTTATAGTGGCAAGAATTTTGAAAACTGTGGACTGAGCTGCACCGTCCTTTTAATCTGTATGTGACATGCTTTGGGCATTGTTTTGGCTTTTATGTCAGTATTTATTGTGATATACTAGTTAATAATTGTGTCCGTGCAACACTGTAAACATGACATCTTCCTCTGCATGTATTTGTTTTTGATTATGGAAAGTGATTGTGATTTTGACATGACTTCAGTTTGGTTCAGGAGGGAAAGAGGAACAAAATGTCAGCCTTACTGAGGATTATGATTGAACTGGAAAAAGTCAGATTTTGTCTCATTTCCGCTTAAATCTAACAGTTTGCAATAAAAGGGCCCCTTGGCCCTTCGCCAAACCCCTCCCCCTAACAGCAATGTCCAATTACAGCTTAGCAACGGTAACTAGGCACGGCGCGCCTGTCAAGCTTTGCATTTTGTCGGCCTGTAGAAGCGCAAGGGTGCTCCAACAAGAGCGACGCTCAATATGTAAGGAGTCTGGATAGTGGTTTCGTTTTTGAGTCTTTCCAAAACCAAAAACACGTGCTCCAATGTTGCACACGTTAGCATGTTAACGTCCGGCAAACTATCTTATTCTCTACATAAACGTTTCATACCAGATTCTTCAAGATACCTTATCAACTGTGCAGGACAAGTGGTTGAGGGGAACGTTTAAATTACAGTGCTGAGCGGCCGATCCTCCGTTTTTTGCTCCACTTACTGTTTTGAAAGCTTATTAGTAATTTTAGGTAAAGCCTTAACGCTATATGAAACCCACTTTTAAATTAGTGAAACCTTCTATTCCATTAGTGGAAATGCAATAAAGGGAGATTTCACTGCTAAACTCACATCGAGACCACATTGGTCCAGGTCTCTTTCAAATACCACTGTACATAGACTGGTCAAATCTGGACTAGATTATCCCAGAGAGGCTAAAGATTGTGCGGGGCTTAGCGAACGGTGATGTCTCTGCTTGAACTCAACAGCTGAAGCATAGGTTCACGTCTGTCTGCCTTTAAGCAATACCTACATGCCCACGTGTACGCTGAAAGTGTACAAGGGAAGGGAACCCTTCATACTGCAATTAAAATGTATCTTAAGTGGTGGAGGAAAAAATTCTCAGTCCACCATCTGTGTAAATATGTACACTAAAGTTTTTATTACAAAATTACATTTACAGGACTGTAGATTTTATCACCTATCACTCACATTGGAGTTGTTTGGGGAAGGGACCTCGCAGCCAGTGTGGACTGGAGAAACAATTAACTCTTTTGATTAACATATGGGTGCATGAGTATTGTATTAAGATAGACCTTAAAAAAAAAAGTGGACCTGTACTTTTAAGTTGAGTAGTGAATGTTTTTGGGCTTACTTGGTTTATTCCATAGAACTCCTCTTCATTCTGTCTGTCTTATCCCCTGCAGAGCTAAGCCCGGAGGTATACATGCTGCCAGTGGCGGTTCCCTGAAGACAGGGGCTGCTCCAGAACCAGAGGACCTAATAGCCCCTGGGACACCCATTCAGTTTGACATCATGCTGCCGGCCTCTGAGTTTCAGGACCAGAACAGGGCCGGGGGGAGGTGAGGGGACGGCTGGGGCAGGAAGTTTGTGTGGGTGCATGCTTGTGAGAGACAGACAGGTACAAGGTACTGCTGGGTGATGACGCTGATTACCTGAAAGTAGGCCTCTTAGAGGTTATTATATAATTTCCAAGAAGCCGCATGCCTCATGATGGCAGGAGTTTAATTGTTTGTTTGTTTTTTGCTGGCGTGTGTGTGTGCTCCCTTCCTGACAGACGCACAAATCCATTTGGAGAAACGGACGTTGACTGTTCAACAGAAAGTGACGGTAATCATTTTCCTCTTCCAAAAGCAACATAATGGTCCACTTTCTCTCTGTCAAGCACTGTTGGAGTTCAGCCGAACCTCACAGTGTGCACGTTTGTGTGCCTTGAGTTTACTCTCTTTGATGAATGTTCCCGTGTTTCTCTTGTTCACTGTCCTTGAGTGTTTATGCTGCTGATATGTTTGTGTGTGGGCGACGTTGGTATGTTTCCGCAGACTCCCTCCTGCAGCAGGTATTTGCAGTGCGCTTCCTGGGCTCAATGGCAGTGCGCTGTGGCAACAATCAGGAGGTCATCTATGAGGCCATGAGGCAGGTGCTGGCCGCCCGAGCCATCCACAACATCTTCAGGACCACCGAGTCCCACCTCATGGTCACCAGCAGTAGTCTCAGGTAGAATTGATCACGTTTATGAACTGTTACATGAATACCACCTCTGAGGACAGACAAAGACTACTGATTGGACTTCAGCATATAAAGATGGTGATGCATTCAGACATTTCCCAGTTAGTTAGTTTATTGTTTATTTTTACAGGGACAATTAAAAGTAATTGCACCAGAGCTAGCTGACAGCTAATTTACATCTGCTGTCCCTGGGGCAGCAATATAGATGGAAAATAAATGCTTTGTTGTGTCTTGCTTGTGAATGCAGCTAGTAGTTAGCTTGGTATTCTACCTTTGATAGTCATGTACCAAAGGTATGGAGAAAAAATACCATGCTATATCCATAGTGTTGTTAGTTGTAAGTCTCTGTTTTGTATTCACAATAGGTTGATTGACCCTCAGACTCAAGTTACGAGAATAAGTGTAAGTATGGCAACAAAAAAGGAGGAAAAGTTTCTTGGGTAAAATACTGAATTGATCTTTTAAGATGTTCAGTCATGTAATTCAGCCTCGGCCACATTTTTTAAAATCTTTATTCTCTCCACATCATCTCCCTGAACATTCCTCGTTTCGCAGTTCCAACTTGGAGAGGTATGTCAGTTTGCAGCCCACCAAGAGAACGGGAGGCTGATGGGATTCGTGGTTGAGGGCAGAGACTGGAGTGACGGAGATGAGGAGGGAGAGCCCTCGTTTAGCGCCTTTGTCTTTGAGAGCAACACCGAGGGCGAAAAGGTTGCTACACCAAACACTGACGTCTTTTCAAGGAGGGGAAACTTGTTACCTGATGCACAAAATGTATATTGAAGTTTATCTGTTTGTCTTTATTCACAGATATGTTACACCATAAGCTTGGCGAAGGACATTACAGAAGCCAAGAAGGTATCGTCATGGAAACGTAGAAAATAGTTGTTGCTTTTAAAGCCAAACCCCATTAGTAGGTTTTATAATTGAGTTGCTGATTTTAAAGGGATAAACAAGAGGACAAAATATAACACAATTTAACAAATTAGCTATTTTTAGTGGCAAGAGAAAGTGATCGTAACCCTCTCACGGTAATATTCCCCCCATAAGAGAGAAACTGGTTACATTTTGCTAGACCACACTGCAGTATTGTTGCCACTTTATTTGAATCAAACTTTTCTTTCGAAACATACATTGCCTATTTACAGTAATGAATCATGCATATTTTCCTTCACTCACAGTATTAATTGCTATTTACTTTAAATTTTATTTAGATAGTTTTTACCTCTCGTCTCTGAAATCCTCTTTTTTTGTTCTTGCATCTGTGTTTTCATGTGTATTTTTCAACTTTTGTAAAGCTCATAATTACGAGTTTTTGTACTAAATGTGCTTTATAAACAGTTTTTACACTTTTTTTTTTTTTGGTTTTATAGTTTCACAACAATTAAATCCCAGTAAACTTTTCAGTGCTTGAACAGAAAAAGACTAAGTGAAAACAAAAATCCCTACAAATTGGAGATAAATAGGAACGCAACCACTTGAGGGAGTTGGTCAATATTTTACCTCCCATAGCCCTAACGGCATAAAGGTGACACAGTAGGTACGTTCAAAATGTATTGTCACAACTTCAGGAAGTTAAACACAAAACAATTCATTCTTAGTCAGCTGGACTTAGCTAGCAATTCTGTTTGTTTTTTTTTTACAAGGACCCTGAAGCACTGGCCCAGCTAATGAAGAACATGCCTCTAACCAATGAAGGCAAATTCCTGCTGCTGGAGCCTGAGACGGGCGACACGACTAACGGAGCAGGACAAGAAGACCTGGAGTCTGAGGCCTAGTCCCAGTTTGGGAAAAAAAAACAACAACCACGGTCTGACTTTTGCCCAGGAGAGGAGGCTTTCCCTGGATGAAGGTGTCATCATGACCCCCTAGCCCTAACTCTGGTACTGTAATTCCCATATTTGAGTGTAGTTCACTTCCATTTAGCCGGTGTTACTAGATCTCCAGTTTTTTGCTGTAATGAAAGCAGAAGACGTCGGCAGGGGGTTGCCTGGACCAAAAAGCACATCTCATGGGCGCTCCATTAGATCTGCTTTTCTGTGGTCAGACTGTAGCATGGGTCTCTGGATTTGGAGTTGTTTTTTACACCACTTACATGGGTGGTACTTACATCAAAAGGGACACTATATAGGTACTGATTGTGTTTCATTGTCCTCTAATATCCCCAGCCAGCTAACAGAAGGTGAATTATTTGCTTCAGTTTAGGTTTACATTCATTTTTAGGTTTACATAGTTTGACGTCTGTTTGGAGAGTTTATTCCTTCAGATTGTTTCCCACGTTAACTTGTATCTAAGGCTCTTATGCAACTACTTTGGCGTTGATTTCTTGTTTGTGTACAAAAAAAATAATTGCACTTTTAAGGTTAATTTCTGTTTTTAATAACACTTGACGGCTACAGAATCCACTAATTGAGACATTTGAAGGATCTTAGAATTTTAAGACAATGAAGGACTTAATAGGTTAATCAGAGTTGGCTAAATTAAAAGCTTTTAGAGCCAATACGCTAGGACTGATGTGGTGCATGATTAAATAATGCAGGTCTCTCTCAATCCCTTTGCAGAAGACCTAAACTGAGCACCGAGCTGTAATACTAAAGAAATTCACTGAAATGTTACGGTAACACTTGTGGCCAGACCCCAGTGGGGTATTTAACTACTCATTGAAAAGCGATTGCTCTTTGCATATACATATGAATACTAATCAGAAAAACTGAAGACGATTGATCTGTGAAATTCAGCCTTCCCTCTGGATCCCAGTGCAGTTTTGTTCCATTTGAGCTGTAACACTAATCTCAATGGACAGTAGAAGCCCATGGTGCACTGTGCGAATGTGACATGTTTTGTGCTGTGTAATACGGACGAGGCCAAAACCACTGACTTGACGTTGATTGTGAAAGTATCATTGTGTCGACCCGTGCGTCTGCTTGCTTTTTCTACTCTACTTCGGAGCTCTTGGCAAAAACACATGTTAAACAAGGATCTCTCAACTACAGCAATGCATACAAACATGCTTACATACATACATCATTTCTTTCCCCAGTTACTGGTGCCTGTGTTGTTCCTCTGATTGATGGCTCAGTTGGTGAGAAGGCCTTTCTCCAACTTTACCCATCCTGTCAAGAAACCAAATCCTCTTACTGTATGTGGCCCCCTGCAGCCCATTACACTTATTACAGCTGTGCTGCATAGTCTTGATATATTTGTGCTTTGTGAGTAATGCACTGTCAGGAAAAATCTGGGTACTCATGGTGTAGAAAATAAACTTCAGTAATATAGCAAAGACTGCATTTTCTTCCCTCCCCCTCGGTCTTTTTGTAAATGGCTGAAGTTGACAGAATCCACTACCCATAAGGCTTTGCACTTCATTTGTCCTAGTTTTCTAAAACCAATGTTACCATGCAATCTTTTAATAAATATTCTTTTTCTTACTCAAACTTTTTTTTCCTCCTTTACATCACAGCCTTTTAAGATCAACACAAGAGAATAGAGAGTTTATTAGACAAAGCATTTTGCTTTTGTATTTACACGTATTTGACTTTTCATTTCTACGCACTTAAAATCTACACCGCTGGAGGCACACCTGAGCATGGGAGACATTACAGAAGGCATCAGCTTCATCTCAATTACAAACTTTGGCAGCATACAATTTTAAAAGCAAAGCCATTAATCAAGCACACAAGACATGTAGTTCAAATCCTGCACATTGACTGCCTAAAGTGGTTTGAATGTCAAATCTATGCCCTGATTTAAATACAAGTGGGCTTTTAAATGTGTTTTGGAAATGAATGTATTCTATACGTCTGAGTCACTGTCTTGTAAACACTCACGGTACGCAATGGTGCATTGGATAAGTATCTAACAAATTGCCTGTATTATGTCAAGTGCTCACACTTAGCTCGTGTGCAACATACACACCAGTACACATCTCAGGAGTCTTTGTAGTAGCTGTTGAAGTTAATGCGAAGCAGGAAATCCTCTAGATGAGGCTGGTAGCCTCGGTTCACCAGCTTGGTCACCACTGGGAGAAGAAAAAAAGAAACACTTTGTTTTAGTTAAGTGCAATAGAGCTATAATTACTTCTTATTTGTTAATTCTGTGTTCTCCCCACCACAAACAATACTCACATGTACATTGGAACATTTCTACGTGCTGGAATCTTTCCTTCGGTTCATACTTCCATTAAGAGATCCCTTACTGACATGTTTCCAATATAAGTGATGGAGGACAAAATCCACACCGCCTGTTCTGTACAAAAATACCTTCTGAAGTTCAGCTGAAGCTAATGTGAGCCAGGTCAGTTAGAAAAATCAAGTGGGTATTTACAGTCTAGTTAGTAAAACAAAAATGAATTTCGTACTAAAGACTATCACTCTGCTGTGGCTCAGTAAGGAAAGACTCAGACTACTGAGGTATCTGGGTTTATCTTCATAAAACTTCATAAACTTTGGGATGTATTTTTGCACAAAAGGAGGACTTGGTTTGTCTCCCATCACTCACATTGAAATCGCTTTAGGAGGGGATCTTTTAATAAACGGAGGAAAATGAAACCAGCAAAAACTGTTTCAACATACATATGAGCGTGTCGGTACTGTTTTCAGCTGCCCGATCCGTTCTGCACATGCGCTGAAGTGATGTGAATGACTCATCAGAAAACAACCCTACTCACTCAAGATAACAAAATGGCTTTTACTCATTGGAAATGTAATAGGTAGAATAGTAATAGTCCGTGTATCCTCAGATAATACGTTCCTTAAATTAAAAAAAAAATTAGAAAATACTTAGAAAAATCAGTGTAATGCTTTGTTTTCTTTATTTTTAACTTCGACTACTATAATATTGTTTTATTTTTAAACTCGGTGCCTGTCTCTTTATACATCCATGGGCTTTTAAGTAAAAATGTTCACACACGTGTGGTACAAATCGGGCAGGAATAAGTACATGCCTGTGCAGAACGGATCTTTTAAACCATTGCTGCAACAAGTAAAAACTATATTGATTTATCCAAAACTCTATAATCTAATAATGTGTCATTAATCACACCAAGGGTTAAAGACATACACAAATTCAAACGAAGCTGGGCACTGTTTAATGCAAACATCTTAATCAAGGGTGAACCTGACCAGCTCATAAAACGTCTTCTTTGCTCACATGTGGTAAGTGCAAAGAAAACAACTCTCCCAACTATTAAAATGTGGCTGAATGATTTAATGAATCCCTTACATTTAGAGAAGATTCTGTATTCTTTAAAAACAAACTCACAGTTTGATAGAATTTGGCTTAATCGAGTACCTTACACCTTTGTATGATTTCACAGGTCATACAAATGTAAGTAAAAGATATGCAAGGAATTTGGGTGTGTGGGATTATCTAGGCTCTTTGTTGCCTTTGCCCCAACTCCCACCCCCCCCCCCAGATTATTTTGTTTCCTGTTTTTCGCTTACTGGTGGAATATCAAGTCGACACTGAGCAAGAACTGATTCACTATTGTCAAACTACTCAAGAAAAATATGTAAGAGAATAATAAAAACAGGACGGGATCAGAGCTGCTTCACATTCTGATGATCCTTTTCGCAGAATTTCAAGTGCGGGTGAATGCATTAAATCAGATCAGAAACAATATTCTGTCCTCACCTTTGAAAAGGAAGTGAGAATAGTACTTGAAGGTGTTGTACGACTGCTGCATGGCAATGAAGCTGGGGTGCACTGCCTCCCCCTGCTGGTTGTCCCAGGGCTGTGCGATCAGCTGCGCCCGAAACTTGAGGATCAGGCTGAAGATGCTGTGGATGATGTTCATGACCGGAGCCGCTTTCTCAGTCAGCAAACCCCTGGGGAGGCGAGAGTGCAAAGTTTAAGAAACTTGACAAGGAACTTTGAAATGACTTTTCAGAAGGGCTGGAATTATACACAGAAAAATGTGATACTGACAACCTCTCCTAATGAGATTAAATCATTCATCAGGTTCAAAAGTTAGCCTCAGATCCAGCTGGAATTTTAATTAACTTGTTACTAGGAGGTTGAATTAATTTTCTACGAAATTACGGCTGCATAGTGTTCAACTTGCTGTGCCTGTACAGAGCCTGAAGGAAATGTTTTACTCCCCTGAATCTTTCTGCATTTTGTGGTGTTGCAGCCTGAAATCCCAATGGTTTAAATTCGATTTTTGCTGTCTACCTTAAATTTCGGAACACTTTGCAAAACAGCTTGAAGGACACGTAGTTTTTAGTCCTTTTGGACTGTTGACTGGACAAAACAAGCCATTTGACAACATTGTGAAATTGTGATGGACATTTTTCATTCTTTTCTGATGTTTTATAGACCAAACATTTAATCCAGGTAGTAATAATAAAAAATGCTGGGAACCAAGCAGATATTAATTTTGCCTTTAAAAAAAAACAGACTTAAAATGATTAATCAATCAGGTCTTGTTCCCGCCAGAGACTAAACCGTGACTATCATCTGTACCAGAGATTAACACGTCCATTTAAAACAAAACACAAGCCTGAAAGCATCTGGACCTGAGCCTGAATGAGCTCATAGAAAATGGGAGCAAATACCAAAAGAAAACGGCTCTATTTTTAGGGATCCACCGATCCAGCTGTGTCTCTGCCCATACCTCAACTCAGGGTATGCGCCAACACCAATTTGATCTGATAACTGTGCTCTCGCTTACCAAATTTAAAATCTGCAAAAATGATTTAAGCGAATAATTAAGTTCTTTTCAAAATAGTTGACAATGAATTCTCTTTCAAAACAATCACTAATTAATCGACCAATCGTTGCAGCTCTTACGTAGGAAACATCTGTTATGTAATTGCTGGTATCCGGACATCTTATTAAAAAGGCACCACTATTGGATTGTTGCACCCTGACCAGTTGTTGAGATGAGGTACATGTGTATCAGTTTGGAGCATCTGGCTCTTTTGTGTTAGATCATTCATGCATGAGATTGTTTATATATCTTAACATTATGGGTTACTGAAAATGTGTTTAGCTCAAAACATTAGAATCTATTTTTTCATGAAACATTTTGACATATTGGGTTATTACATGTAGACGTATAGATCAGCAACAATATTCGAATTTAATGCATTTTAACTCACCATCAAATTCTATCAAGAGGGGCCGAATATAAAAGAAATGCACTAAATTACCCTCATAGGAACGAGTGTGGAGCGACGTCCTGCCGAGAACTGCCTCTAACCGTGGCACATGCATTTATAAATCAACTCTGTTTTCACGTGACGAGGTTTGGTGTATTCAGTGTGTACTTAGTTTATGCATACAATCGTTGGGTTTACAAGGTTATCTGGGCCTGCTCTCACATGGGGTGCACAGGCTAAAAGCTGATAACACTGAAATCGTGGAGCTGTGATCACTCAAAATGCTGAAAAGCTTAAAATATATTGCATTCAAGGGGAGACAAGGACATTTGGTCTTGCTCCAAAATATCTTCACCTAGAATGCAACTGAAGAAAAAGATCATATATCACCTATTTTGAACGTAGAGATAACAGCAAGCATTACATTGCAATAAATTCAGAAGTAGGCACATATGCAGTTCCAGCCCTCACCTGAAGATGGCTCTGTTGAGGTAATCTGCATGTGTACGGTGGATGGCATCCAGGTCGCTGGCAGTGGCCAGCTTGGCTGTGAACTCGCTCCAGGACACTTGCAGGATCTGGTTGGCGATGTAACCCTGTATCACCTTGACAAAATGCTGCATCTCATGTCGGTACAGCTGCAGCTGACGAAACTGCACCGAGCGACCTGCACCTTTCACCAGCGCTGAGGGACACAAAGATGGGAACAAGTGACGATCAGTGCTACAGGGATTTAAAATGAACACTTGCTGGTTACAGACTTTCAAATGTTAAGATCTGCTGCTTTTCTGTGTCATATCACTATGAAATCAATTTTTTTTTTACTTTCTTACTGTAGTAACAAATTGAGCTCCCTTTGGTCTCTGGGAACTTCTGACAGGGATTCATCTTTATTTTACTTTTAGGCAAAAATCAATGCACATGAATCAGTAATGAAAATAAAAGAAAGTTAAAGCTATAGTTACAATACAGACAGACCTTGGTTAACTATATTATCATAATTTATTTTCTTTGAGTGCGGGCGTGTTATTCCTGCTTGTGGTCCAAAAAAAAAAAAAAAAAAAAAAGAGTCTTGTATTAAGTAATCATCCACATTTTCCCCTGGTGATCAGTATTATTAATGTTAGAATCGCTAATGTTTACATCCCTCTAAGACCTTAATACTTTGTTTTTCCCCTTCAGCATATCCATTTATGTAGTCTGTACACAGGCTTTCACTGATCAATACTATCTAACCCAGTGAAGCACACTGTTTTACAACAATCCCACAGGCATGAAATGTTCTTTGTATAAATAAAACATAAAGGAATTGCAACATTCACCCCCATGAATATTTTATTAACAGTTGAAGCACAACAGGAAGAATCTTAGCTCTTTCTTCTTAGAGGTAACACAGAGTCTGAGCTGGGCCTGAATCAACCGCTCCCACCTCCTCACCTGTTCTCTTGAGGTGGAACCAGACCTCGCGCAGGCTCCACACCATGTGTTTGAGCTGCAGCAGGAACGAGAACAGACGGTTGTACTTGTTCATGCAGCTGTCTGTGATGATGATGTTCAACGGCCAGTCCACCTGGGAGATGACATGAAGGAAAAGAGACAGAGGCGCCGGGAGGGGAGTGTGTGAAGGTGTCAGAGCAGTAGTGTAAAAGCAAGAGTGTAAAAGAAAGCAAAGGAGAGGGGAATGGGAGTTGGGAAAAACAGGTAAAGGGAGAGAGTGACGGATGAGGCGAGGGGAGGAGAAAGGTGTGAGTGTAGAGAGGTTGATATACGAGGTGAGAGGATTGTGAAGGGAAGACAGAGTGGTGAGAGATGGGGGGGGAGAAAGACCAAGTAAAATACGTGAAGCAAGAGATACAGATAGGGAAAGTAAGGAAGGGAGATTAAGGAAAGGTACAAGTTGGAGAGTCAGCAGGAGAGGAAACGGCCATGAGAGAGCGATAGGAGGGTGAAGAACAAAGAACAAGAGCAGTGGACAATATGTGCAGCATTAGTCACTGTTCATGTCATCCGAAAGAGCCAAATCCAATCAATCTACGAGGTTCAACCATTTCGTGTGTGATATGGTAATTTTACACAGCCAGAGCAGTTTGTCAAAACATGACAGGTTGTCACATTCAAGCTGCCAGTCATGCTGAGACAAGCACACCCATGCAAGCGAACGCACCGTCTGTTAGTCGCTCCATTAAAACACACTGCCTCACCTTGTAGCGTAGCTCCAGACAGTTGAGAGAATCAGGAGCGTGTGGGTGGAAGGTCTCTGGGAGGAATCGCAGGGCGAAGGTGAAGTTTCCAGCTAAAGGGGTGTCCCCATGTAAGCTGTACTGCAGGGCCTTACTGAGGATGGAGTTCAGGACCAGGGGGGTCAGCAGCTCACCGGGAGTCTGGCCACTGCCCAGCTGGGTTGAGGAGACAACAGTTAAATAAATACATAAAAAGGTCAAACATGGATAGTTACCCATACCTGTACACCTGTTGTTTTTAATGTGCTATCAAGGTTTCCATTCCAAACAAACAACTCCAGGTAGCTGATTACAATGATTAGCTCGCTTTCCAGTGGAAGGTGGGCTAATCAGTGAAATCAGCTGGTGCAGCGTTTGGCTGGAACAAAAACCTTCTGTCTCATGGGCCTCAAGAGACAGATGTACATGAATGTTTTTGCAGAACAGCACCAAGGTGTTAACAAAGGCTGTGCTGGTTATTTCACGCCAGGAAGCTCAGGCTTGACGGAAATAGCCTAGGAATCTGGCAGTAACACATCATGCGCTGCGAAACCGGCACGGAGAGACATCAGATGTAAAATACTCACGGGTTTAAAGCGGCTGTAATTGATATTTTTAGAATACCAATGTATCAAATGAAATTGTGAAAACAATGTGACAATGAATTATCAGCTGAATCTGCAGCTCCTCAGCGTCGTTTTCGACCGCACCAGGCAGCTATTTTCAGTGAAGAAGCTCTAAAAATTTGCTCGGCACCAAACGGCCGGCAGTCAGTTAGTTAAGCAGCAAAAGAGCCAGTTATTTCCCTCAGGAGTTTGTAGAGACCAAAAACAGAGCAAAAAGAGTGAATATTGGTCTTACTTCCTTCAGGTGGTCAGAAACACGACTCTAAATGAATGACAGTATTACCTGGAGTTCTTGATTATTGATATGGTGAACGTTTTAGCAAACAGTTTATTTACACATCCAGCGGATACGGTGCAACATTATCATTCATTTCTACGTGACAAAAATAAGTCAATATTCACTCTTCTTTTAGCGGCGTCTTCTCCACCAACTCCTGAGGGAAATATCTGGCTCTTTAGCTGCTAAACGCTCCACTGGGTTCAGCAGCGAGTTGCAAACTTTGTATGTGTGTCGGTACAGTCGGTTTTTAGTGCAGCCTGCTGCTGCTGACAGTGGGGAGAGTGGACAGAAACAGTTCATTCGCAGGCCGTAAACCAAAAGAATATGTTTTAAAAGGCAGTGAAAAGCTCCATTAGTTTGAAGGGAACTGCATGGTCGGGTGATAATCCTCAGCAGGTTTGTCACAGCGAGAGACCCCTTTTGCAATACACATAGTAATTTAATCCATTATTAATATAAAGGATATTGATTAGAGGAGCTTTCAAATTGCTCAGTTTTGTTTGTACATTTCACAATAGCAATTACCTTTTGATAAGCTACACACAGGCTCTTGGATATTATATTGCATTTTGCATTTTCCCATGCCTGTTGTCAGATGGGTTTCACAGGCTAACACATGCAGTGCTGATCAGTCAAATAACAAAGAGTTTGTGTAAAATGTATTGCATTCAAAGTGAGACCAGGACATCTGGTCGCGTTCCAAGATGTCCTTTCTTGTCCCCTCCCAGAACGCAATAACCTGATATATCAGCCTATTATGAATGTGCATAGAGATGACAGCAACACTTGTGAAAGAGCTTCACCTTTTCAAAGAGCAGATCGCTGAGGGACTGTGCAAACTCCCCATCCTCCATCAGCAGGAAGTGGCGCAACGCCTCAAAATGTCTTTCCACCCCCAGCTCCACAAAGAAGTAGTCCACCACTGCCTTGTTCACCAAAGATACACTGGGGATGGAAGGTGGAAGAGAGGATGACCAAGATAGGGAGCAAAAACTTTTGACACAAGAATCTGGACTGAAAATGATGCTGACTTGCAAATTTGATACAGGTTGTGAGGATGATAGACATTAGCTCTGCAGAAAGCTCAGGGAAGATAGTGTTTTTTCACTTTTTTGGACAACTTCCTCCATCCCATTACTTTAAATTATTCCTGAGCAATTCACATTTATATAAACAGTGGATTATAGGGAAGGTTCTCTTGAACTGAAAAGTAAGCAGGGAAGAAGTAAAATTAGAGGTGAAAATCTCTGGCAATCTCCACTGCATCGTCTAAGCATGGGATAAAATGTGTTAATAAAAATTTAGAGCTATGAATTCCAACGCTAAATATACTGCACCCCCACTGTGTGCAGTCAAGTAAGTAGAAAGGGATGAGACAGCCATTTCTTTACACACAAAGGCTAAACTGCATAGTGTGCAAAATCATTGTAGGTGAAGACTGACATGCTTGTCTGGAAATTTGATGGAATTTCAAACAGAAAAAGGATCATACAAGGATGGATGGTAATAAGAATTTAAATTATTCCTCCAGTGCAGAATCTGCACTCAAATACAGTGGCCTGAAGTAGCAGAAAAATGACAAGAGATCAGTGAAAACCTCACAACTGCATTTCTCTTAAACATTGTATTTGGATTTATAGGTAAAATAATATTTCTTGTAATGTGCATTCAGATGTGATGTTTTTAAATCCCTCTCTAACACAAAACAGACCCTTTCATCCTGCAGCTTTCTGTCAGTCAGACACTCACTGTGTGATGAGCGGGGTAGTGACAGAGTGTTTTATCAGAACTGGCAGGGAAACCATCTCGCTGAGTTGGACAGCAGTGGTGTCAGTGGCTCTGCGGAGTGTGGGGTCCATAGGAAGGCCCCAGGGGCCCCGAGTTACCTGCTTCAGCAGCTGACACTCGGGGGACGATGCTGTGTTAGGAGGAGATGACAGGCATGCTGCTGAATAAATATCACTCTCACAACTGCAGAAAACCATGTTGTTTTAAATAGTGTAAAGTAAAAATAGGATGTAGAGTCGAATGAAAAACAAACAGAATTCAAATAAATATCTAGTAATATTTTTGTCAGAGCGGATGATGAAACATTTATTAAATGATTAAACTAAGTAGAGCTGAAACGGTCGACCTGAAAGGAAATTAATCCAACTATTTTAATAATTGATTAATAAAAGAGTAATTTTTAAAAGTTAAAATTCCACAAAGTCTCTGTTCCACTTTGTTAAATGTTAAATATTCGCTGGTTTTCTTCTATGAAAACTGAATATCTTCGGGTTTCTGAATGATGGTCAGACAAAACAAGACCTTTGAATATGTGAACTTGGGCTTTTTAATATTTTCTAAAATGTTACGAACAAAATGATTAATCGATTACTTGAGAAAATAATCAACTGATTAATTGATATTGAAAAAAATCGTTAGTTACAGCTCTAAAACCAAGCTCTTAAAATGACCTTCGAGATGAATCTAAACCTCTCAATCTCAATAAACATAAAAGCTTCAAAATGGATAGTATTAACTGCAGGGTGGTTTCATTAATATTGTAAGTTCCAGGTATTTTGTCTACTCTCTATATTTTATGGTAATAGTCCCTGAATAATTAGGGCTCCTGACTTTGATCAGTGGTGTGGAAAATGTACTCGGCTGAGTAGATTCTGATTGATTCCATTGAGACCCTGGAAGCTGGCATGAATAATAGCAGCATGACTGAACTACACACGCCGAGTGAAAAAGACAGGATACTACTTCAACAAGCCACGATGGATCCCACCCAAACATGAACCAGACTTAATACCCTTATGAAATATCACTATTTATTATGCAACCTCTGTGCCTGCTGATGGAGTAAATATTTAACAGCCTCTGAAAATACATCATTCTTGAACATGCTTTAATTTACATGAAGTGAGCTCCACTGCTGTAAGGTGTATCATTTTCATTTCTCTGCAATTTGACATAATGTTTATCTGTATTTCTAAAGATGTCTCATTAAGTTATTTCAGGGACATTTCAGGGAGTGAAACAGCCCACACATACTGTACAACTCACTTTTTACCATGTAGATATGCTCATATTCTTCAATTAAAAAATGTATTTAAGTTAAAATTCTACTATCAGAAGATCAGCCCATTTCATTTTTAACTAGATTTGTACTGCATGCTACAATCCTTTTTGTTAATAAAAGAATGGGTTAGGCTTTACAGGGGCTCTACATATTTAGTCTCATCTAATTTCTGTCCACAAGCAAAGGCAGCAGTCTTAGCAGAAGTATTGTATTCAATCCCTTGGTTCTACTTTGTTTGGTATTATTTAACAAATGACCAAAAAGAGCATTGATTTTAAAAAATGTAAATGTATTTAATTATATTTAATTTATGTTAATTTGATTGATGATTGAAATACAGTACCTACTTGTGCTGCTGTGAAATTAACCCACGTGAATTGTTGGAATAAAGCTTTAAATAAAGTTCAGGCTTCTGCTATTGAGATGGCATTAATAAGGGTAACCAACAACCTTATACAAAACATGCACAGATCTTTTGTTCTCTTAGTGTTATTAGCTAATTGAATTCATATCTAAAAGTTTTCTGTTATGCTACATAACTCCACGTCATCTCCTACAGAGTTAAAAAGTGGAGTTCTTCAAGGTTCTGTTTCGGATCCACTTCTTTTTTCTATTCAGATGCTCCATTTTGGCAGTATTTGTAGTTACATTGTCTCTCATATCTGCTATGTTAAGGAAAGGCAAATATATGTACCAGTTGAAGCCTGTGAATGAATCACCTTTTTTCTCAGCAGAATAGTCAATCAACAAATGGTTGTCTATAAACTTTCTCCATAGGAGAACAAATGTGAAATTGTTTCAATTTGTCTTCCCAATTAGCATTGGGGTTTTTTTACCTTGTGGTACGTGTTGTTGAAACTAGTTTAGTATAACAATGACACCTGAGCTGGCAAGGTTGATAGGCATTAAGACATTAGACCCACCACACAGTAATTTTTTCCCCTAATTCAAATTTTGAATGTCAAATGAAAAAAGGTAAAAAATAATTTTGTCAAGTGAAAACTACACTACATTCAGTTTTTTAGTTTATTATTAGGTACACCTAGCTAAAACTAATGCGGCCTAATACAAGAGTCCTGCAATAAAACCTACCTTCATGAAGGTTATAATATTCTGTTTTGGCTAAAACCGTTTTAGAGAGGTGTTGATTCAACTTTATTGTCATATTGGAGGATATAGTTTGTAGTGCTGCTGACTTGTGTTGTTATATACAAAGAGATGCTTCTAATATTTAGATTACGCTCATTAATAGAAATAGGGTGGACACCTCTAAGCATAACACAATACAGTTCAAGGAAATGACAAACTCCAGCCTCCGAATTGCCATAAAATCCAAATCAACACCTCAGTTTCAACAAAAACTAGACACCATTGGGTCTATAATTGTTGCCCAAATTCTCCTTAGCATGTACAGAAATACTCATATCTTGAACATTAACTGTGGTCAAAGATGTATGGTTCCATTGGCATATGTTTTCAACTAACCCATAAGGTTGTAGCAGTCTTCGTAGTATTCCACCTGGTACTGAGCACACAAAGCCAAGAGGTATTCCTGCTCAGACTTTTCTCCAGGGGACAAACCAAAGCCTGCTGCCCAGGACCCCATGCTCTCAACCAGCTGCTCACCAGGGCGGTCCGACTTATAACCTGAAGCGGGGATGTAAAACAATTACTTTAACATAGACAGAACACAATTTTCAGTGACATCTTCATTTGTTAGGCACAATTTTTAACATCAATTGGTCAGAGCAAGAAACTACCATCTTTACCTGTCCAAGTCTGGAAACATATTTAGTGTCTTCAGACATTTCAATGCAAATGCAGTCACTTCAGCAGTACAAAAAAATCGTTAATAGTGTACATGTAAATATCACACAAAGTTTTGTATGAAAATACTAGACTGAAGACAGGGTAAATAAGGTATTATATTGACGTGAATCTAAAGGTATGAAGTCTCAAACAACAGTTTAGATATCAAAGAAAAATGGGCATTTGATATAGGGCTGCCCGATATTGGAAAAAACTGACATTGCGATATTTTGTCTTTCTGCGATATATATTGCGATATGAAAAAATACAGGAATTTTCACCAGATGACTTGAATGGCTCTATTTGGAAAGAATGGATCCTTCTAGAACTTTTTTTTGTAGCAGGTTTGAGTTTGAGTCTAATGAGGGGGAAAAAAAGATCAGTCTCCTGGTCAAAGCCACAATCTGGAAATACTACACAGTGGAGACACGACGATTTATTTAGTTGATATAAAGGCAAAGCTGCAATCGAAAAGTATTCATGAAGAACTATGTATTTAAACACCTGTCTTTTTTCCTGCCAATTTAATACATTTATTTTATTATTTCCTTCTACTTGTCAACAAGATCATCTCCTCAATGTTTTTTTAAGTTATTCTTTTGTGTCTTGAGCTGATGCATTTAAAATTAAGAAAAAAATAAAAGAAAGAAAATTATAGTGAGTTTATTGATTTGGATTATATTTGCGTCAAAGATCATTTAGGCCACCACTGCCTATGGTGGAAGCCTAAAGGTTCTTTAACCATTGCGAGTGGGGAAAGTGGAAAAGCAGCGCCTGCCCCCTCCTCATTATCACTACTGAGGTGCCCTTGAGCAAGGACCTTAACCTCAACCACTCCAGTGGGGCTGCTCAGTGGCCAGCAGATCATACTGTTGTTGTACTGGGTAGCTTCCAGGTGTGAATGCGTGTAACTGTGTGAATGTGATCAGGGCATTCCTGCAAAAGTGAGGTATCCTCTCACTGATACATCCCTGAATACATAAAAGGTTAAAACAAAATGTATTAAATAAAAATAAATCATAACATCTTGGACTATGCTTACTAAGTGGCACTTAAGTGCACTAGAATGTGTATAACTTAATATTATTCATTACTTTTACCATCATTATTGTCCTCTGTCTTCTGCTGATGTCCACTGTCTTTGCCCTTCACCACACATCCAACTGCAAGTGAAGAATCTGATGAGTGGCCGTAAGTGCTGCCTGGTAGTCCAGAGGGTTGTGGCTCCGTCCCCAACACCACACAACCCATCCCCAGGGTTGAATCTGATGAGTGGCCATAAGTGCTGCCTGGTAGTCCAGAGGGTTGCAACTCCGTCCCCAACACCACACAACCCACCCCCAGCGTCGAATCAGAGGAGTGGCCATAGTCGCTGCCTGGTAGCGGTGATGGAAGTGGTTCTGTTTTGGACACAACACATCCGATGCCTAAATTTGAGTGTGAAGAATGACCATGGGCACTGCCAGGTAGAGGAGAACGTTTGGGTTCATTTCCTGAAACTACACATCCAGTACCCAATGCTGAGTCGGAGGAGTGACCATAAGAGCTTCCAGGTAGAGCAGACAAGATGGGTTCTGTTCCAGATACCGCACAGCCCGGTTGAAGGGTGCAGTCTGAGGCATGCCCATGTTTACTCCAACGAAGTCTTGCTTCAGGTATATTGGACACAAACTCACCCACTTTTATATTAGCATCAGAGGAGTGCCCATGGACGCTGGGAGCAGGAAGTGGTTCAACAACATCCGAGACATTTTCTCCAACTTTAATGTGGGCATCTGAACTGTGACCATGAAGACTGGGGGAGGGCAGAAACACAGAGACATTGGAAACATGCTCACCAACTTTGATGTGGGCATCCGAGACATGACCGTGGATATTTGGAGTAGGAAGAGGAGCAACACACTCCGAAACGTTTTCCCCGACTTTAATGTGAGCATCAGAAGAGTGACCGTGAACACTGGAGAAATGTAGTGGTGCATCAACTTCTGAAATATGTTCTCCAATCTTGATGTGTGAATCTGAGGCATGACCGTGGACATTAAGGGATGGGAGAGGAGCAGTTACCTCTGATACAAACTGTCCAACCTTTATGCGAGCATCGGAGGAATGTCCATGGATGCTAGATGACGGCTGTGGGGCAACAGCATCTGCATTGGAGACATGAATGTTGATCAAAGAAACATTTTCACCTCCTTTATCTTGAGCATCTGAGCTGCGGTCTTGAGTGCTTGTATCAGGTGCTTCAATCCCACCGCAGTCAGAAAGACTTGTCACTACTTTGTGATGGGAAGGGGCCGTATCAAACACATCATCTTCTTTTGTAGCCGCAACAGAATTACCCGTATCTTCATTTGCCTCTACTTTACTTTCCAAGTTCCTCATTTCAATCTTCTCTTCCATCATAGATACAATTTCCGCCTGCTTGTTGTCGGTCATTGAGCCACTACCATCTACTAGCTGCACTGAGGCGTGAGAGAGTTGTCCATTAACACTTGCTTTAGATGTATTTTGGGGCTCCTCTGGGGTGTACTGGCCTAGAGGAACGCAAGTTTTGGAGGCTTGGCCAAAGGAGCTGTCTTTGGGGATTTTCTCCTGGATTTGAGACAAGTTCTCTTCTATGGGGATGTGAGAAAAAGAGGGGTGGTTTTGGATCAAATCAGGCTGGACTGCAGGTCCCCAGCGAGGCCGGGGCTGCGCTGAGGCTTGGCCAGTGATACCCTCAAGTGGACTAAAGGGGGCACTGAAGTCATAGTCTACTAGTTGTGCTGTAGGACACACCTCAGGTAGATCAGAGCCGATCTCCTGCAGGGCCATGTCCACCTGCTGACTGTCAGGATTTGGGGACTTAGTGAGAAAATCATTGATGTCAATGTCCTCGGAGAAGAGGGCAGGCTCTACAATAAGGGGGGTGAGGGTGGGTCGGGAAGATGGGTCAGATGGTGGTGATACAGCATCAGATTCTTGAGTCTTCGATGGCTGCTGTTCCAATGGATCCTGAGAGAGAGATTCCTGTAAAGAGAAGATACTAATGAGGACGTCTATACCACAAACTTTTGAAGAGCATAATTAAGTGGAAAGAAGTGAGGATTAATGTCAAAACCAGTGTGTTGTCATACCAGTTTTGGTTGTAGAGCAGTCTGCTGTGCTAAAGGAACAGGAGGTAATACTTTCATGGGAGGTCTCTTCTGGCCTAAAGGATATTCCTCTAACATTGTCTGGAAAGAAGTCATGAGAGCTTTGGTTAAAATTACTGTCCTTACCTTATATAATAATCTCTTTAATCATATTTTCCTTGTCCTGTGTATGTGTTTTCTAACTTAATTTATTACACACATGAGTCTGCTTCCTGTCATGCATGAAGAACTGAGCACGGGCTTCGTCAAGCCTCATTCGCTGCACCCGCCACATGGCCCGCCTCTCTCTGCGAGCTGCTTCCTCTGACAGATGGCTGTATCGAGCAATCAGCTCCTTCCTACAATGTGAGTATAGTAACACACACGTTACAAGTAAATAATTTGGCTGAGGGTCTTATCCAGAGCAACTTGCAGTAAATTCATGTCTAGCAAAGGGTTTTCTGTCGTGCAGCACTGCAACTAATGATTATTTTGAATCAGTTAACCTGCGTATTATTTTCTTGATTGATCAATGAATCATTTGGTCTAAAATATATATATATATATATATATGATGAATATTGAAAAATGCCCATATTATTTTCATAGACTGTTAGGAAATTCTACTTTGCTCAAACTTACAAAATGTACTTTTTTTTTTTTAACATGTGTTTTGGGTTGTTTTGAATTCTTTAAATAAGAAATCAACTCCTATGTTGTGAATCATATTAAGTTTACTAGAGAACTTTGGCATTTTCTCTTTAAAAAAAAAAGACTCAAAACCATAAATCAATTATCAAAATAGTGACAGTTAATTTTCTGCTAATTGATCAGGTCACTCAGTCACCAGGTAGCTTTACTTCAGTTAGCTTCGTATTAATACTCAACTTAGATCAGGACAGCAAAATATTAATACTCGCTGCTCTTCCTAAACACAGATGGAATCTTTGCCGACAAGCCTGATATTCCACAACATACTATAAAAGTCTTATTTGAATACTGAATAATTCCTATCTAAATTTGAGTGCAAATCATCCACCAGTTAGTGTTCTTTCTACTCTACGATGATAAACTCAAGCTTTCATGTTCTTATGAAGGCCTCTGATAAGCATATTGGCCTGGCATATGCCTGTGTGCACATGCGCTTTCAGGCTATAAATTCCATTTTTCCAATTGTCAGACAATTTAATAATCTATAATTGATTAATCAATAAAGGCCTGCAAAATATAAAATCCATGTTTTTCCTCAATGGAAGACGTATTTTCACAGCATATCCCAAACAACAAGGTATTTAAATCTTGAAACTTTGCAACAAATAATACTGCAAGGCAGGAATGGTAAACCGCCATGAATTGGTTGGGTGAAAAGCTGTAGGGGATGGGCGCTTACTTCATTTTTGGTAAACTCTGACCTCCAACACGTCATCGAGCTAACTAACAACTTTGAGCCATATGATGGAAATCCCTGTGCCGTGCTCACATTACAGGCTGTGATCACATTTGCTCATGCTGTGGCAATAGGCGGTAATCCCAACTGCAAGGAAATTCGGCACGAGTCCAGCCGCTGAAATATCCCACACAGATGGAACTAATGTCCCATCATGTTTGCACATAGTCAGTTAATATAGTCTAGATCAAATAAAATCTTAACAGAGATTAATCAATCATCAATAAAATATTAACATGTCTAGTAACAGCTGTAAAAACAGGACCTGGCTCTCTGCTCCAGTTGCTCCTCCAGGGCCTGTAGTCTCTTCTCTCTGTCCCTCAGCTCTCTGGCAAAGCTGAAGTCATCCTCCTCCTGCTTCTTCTTGGCTGCATTTCGCCACTGGTGCCAAACACACACAAACACAGACATATATCATTGCTTTCAGCTTCTAAAATGGGCATCAAAAGCTGTGGGTGTAAGAATCCAAATTACTGTAATTCTTTTCTGTTGTTTTTATTATTTTCTCCCTATCATACACTTATGATCGGACACGTGTTGACACGTTTTAAAGTATCTATAAATCAATATTTTTATAATAACAATGTATCAATAATGCGACAATGTGAAAGGGGCCTCTCGTAGTGATGAACCTACAGAGAACTTTCACCCAAAGCTGCAGCTCTCCTTGACTTTAAAGAGCTTTACAGAAAGTCTCAGCTCTTTGTTTAGCTGTCCGATAAGCAACTTCACTGTTTTGGCTCACTCTCACTGCAATCGTAGTGCCATTTTCAGCCACAGCAGGCAGATGTTTTCAGCGAAAAAAGCTCTAAAAAGTAAAAACCCACTATACACTACCTGCTCAGCACCAAGATGTGTAAATAGTTACTGTTTGCTAACAATTTCTCCATGTCAACTTGAAAGGTGATTTTGTGCTCACAACTTGTTTCTGCTGCCTCAAAATGATTAAAACAAATCAGTTATTGCAAGTTTTAACATTGTATTACTATCAAAATATAAGAAATAAGAGTCTTGTTCTGGTCTCTCTCCTTAACACACCATCTTTTCTTCCTCTGATGCTCATCATCGTGCGTTCTCACACATTTCTCTTGTCAACACATGCATATATTTTATTATTATTTTTTAATCTGTTACGCTTATTCACACACACAACATATTTTAGTCTCTCTCTCTGTCACACACACATTACTACCTCTTGCTCCTGCTCGAGGTGCTGTTTCAGCTCCTCAAAACGCTCCCTCTTCTTGGCTTCCTCAGCCAGACGTTGTGACACCTGCTGCCCTACAGGAGTTGAGAGAGATAACAGTGGGCTGCTTACCCTCCCCACGTAGAAAAGTACATAACATCTCCGTCTCTCTCACACGCACACACACACACACACAAACAAAACAACATCACCATCTGTCTCTCTCACAAACACACACACAAATATGCCTATGCCAAGACACGCGTAGAGCATCGAGCCAGACTTTGCACCACGCCCCTCCCAAACTTTGCCACACGTCTTTTGGAGTAATAAATGATGTGAGGAGTTTGCTAAACGAGCGATGATTAGATTTTACAGCCCATAATGCTGGAGGCCGTACAAAGCTTTCCTCACTACTGCTGCCCTGTGCATCTCCTGAGAGGAATGGAGAGTTGAAAGAAACTCTCGTAGTCTAAAGTCAAAAAACAAGTGTGGGTTATACTGAAAGCTGAGGCAATTGTTAAAAGTATAGTGAGCTGGACACATATATACATCAAGCATACTCGCAGTGCGTGTGTGTGTTTGTGTGTAAGTGTAACACTAACCGCGGATGCTCTCCAGGGTTTTGGCTGCTGACTCTCTGACCTGATTAATCAGCTCCTGGCGCGCCTGCTCTGCTCGCTGGGCCTTACAATAGACGGACAAGAAATCATCATTAACAAAGATCTATCCGCCTGCCCTGTAGCTCAGCTCTTCTCCCCCACCTCTGCCAGTCAGCACAGCCAGCCGCACACACGATATAGGCCATACAAACCAGGTTGTTACACTAAATCAAGCAGCGTGCAAGCCCCAGACTTCAGCTGCATCATTTTAATGACTCGCTGCTGAAATTCTCAGTACTTGAAGGGCAGTGTCACCATCATGGATCACGTTATGTAAAAAAAAAAAGAAACTCCTCTCTCTGTCTTAAGGGACAAAACCTGTGTAATGACTCGTCTTACTGCAGGTTTGCCTTCCCTCTTTGAAGTTTAAAACTCCATTTAAAATCAGCTAGCAGAGACATAATGGTGTATTTATTAAGGTAATACACCATGTTGACTGCCATGTAACATTTGCTGCATATGAAACACTGTATTTCTTTATGTTAATTTGACTAAAGCTCTTGTCAGATGTAACTGAGGAGGAGCAATATTAACAAAAGTTCAGACCTCAGAAGAAAATATGTAAGAAATACATCACAGGTAAGATGCTGTTGCATGGGAACAATATGCATGTGTCTCAGTACTTGCTCCTCCCTGCTGATGGCGCTGTGCTTAGCAACCCTCTCCATGCGTCCGCGGTACACAGCACAGTCCCTCTCAATCTCCTCCACCTCCTGGATGGAGAAGGTGACAGCAATGCGAGGCACCGGCAGCTCTGACCAGCAGATGTAGTGCTGTGGACACACAGTTAATAGAAACTTAGTACTATAAAGGTTGAGGTCTTATTTTGGTGACATCATATTTTTCATATCACAGAGCCCAAAACTCCCCCACAGTAACCCAGTAGTGCATTGGGTGATTCATTCAAAACATCAGCCACGATGCACTGCTTTCCAATAAACCGATAACACCATCTCAAGGCACATCAAACCGACTGGATAGCCGTTAGTCAGCACATTAGCAAGGATCCTTGAACTTTTTCATTTTTTTCAATCCATAATTTCACATGCGTTCATAGCCATCCTGCCGTTTGTCCAGGAATAACAGACCCCAACAGTAGTGTAAATTAGCATACAGTGGAACACTATAGTTACAGAATGCCAATTAGTCAGCAGCATGGGCCCTGTGGTTTAGGTCAGGTAGGTCGAGTCATAAAAAAACATTATGTGCTGGTGAATCAGCAGGCGAGTCACAGAGAAGTGAGGAAATTAAATACAATTAGATTACATAAGAATGCTTCACTGAGCCTTTCCATTTGTCTGGCATGCTAACGGTCGTCATGCCAAAGACCATCAAAGACCACGCTTAAGCTTAGGGTTTTACACAGGTGCTTTGCAGCCAGTAGTGCTGGAAATGAAATGGTAACTCGTGATGATAAATTGACAATAGTTAGTGCACAATACCAGTGGCAATTCTGAAATATGGTAAAATGGTACATGGACTGCGCTTGCATAATGCTTTTCTCCCTTCTCCCTCATGGACAAAGAGATTTACAATTTATGCCTCTCATTCACACACACACACACACACACACTGATGGCGGCAGATCTGCCATGCTATGCTCAACAATACTTTGACATGTGGACAGTTGTTTCACCCCTATATACACATCAGGATGGCACTGTCACAATAGAGGAGCATTTATATCTAAAATGTCAATATTTTTTCTTATAAAGCAGGACTCAAACTGGCAGAAGTCTGCTGTGACAGAGAGCAGAAAGTTCAGAGTTCAAATGTCTGCAATAAAGGATGAAAACACCTCTGCCTCTGCACGTGTATTTTGCAAGTCCCCGTACGTAGCAGTATTGTTTTGATTTGTCCCATCCCCTCTGGCCAGAATGGATTTCCAAATGGTTGAAATCATTCTTGTAGCAGGTAGATAATTGTGGCGTGCATGTTGATTCTGTGCCGATCTGTGCATCTCTAAGTCAACACAGTACACTGAATGGCTGTTAACAGCAAGAAAAACAGATCAATTATGGTAGGGTAATCTTAAGGATTAACGTTGTATATGCCTAATTTATTCAATGCAAACAACAGTCAAAACCTATGTTTGTACTGAATAAATTAAGAATATAATTTAGGTTAAATGTATCGGTATCTTAACGCAACATTCAGCTGCATAAAATACCCCATCTGCATATATGAATGTGTTAAATGTGCAAAACAAACCTGTGGGCAGCAGATCTTGAGTAGGTTGATGGTCTTTCCACAGACGTACACATCATTGCCAATGTGTCTCAGGAAGATGGGCACACAATCCTCCACATCCTTTGAGATCAAAGTGTAGCCTTGGACCCAGAAGTGTTTGTCTGCAGAAATTCAAAGACGCCTATTACATGCTGTTCAATTTATAGCCCAAGTAGTTTTACTGGTCCATTTTGCCTGTGATAACAGTACACATTCACAACTGAAGTACAAAAAGCAATAGTGATGGAGAAATGCTCAGCCTGCGCTTGGCCTAAAACTTTTCCTTATTAGTATGACTTACGGGGCATGGCAAAACTCTGGCTGCTTGAATTAACACTTGGAAATTGTTAGCGCTTAGCTCAGTGATCCTAAGCAAAAAGCATAAGAGAACATGAATGCACTGAGCTTCCAGAGCTCTTTACAGAAAGCCTGCGGCTTGCCAAGAAAGCTTAGCCGCTGATTGCTTCCCTGGCCGTCGGACTTCGAGGAGAACAATGACATTTGTGCGTCCTCCAAAAAGCAGGAGCGAAAAGTGCAGAGGTTCACAGCAGGAGTTGATGAGGTGTAGCAGATGAGCAAATCAACCTCTTAGCCAGACAAAGCCGAGGTGATAGTCTGACCTTGAATGGGGTGTTGCATGACATACAATGTTTGGACAGGCTGCAATGATTCATATAAAACCATATTTATGGAGTACTGTCAACATGAAACAGTGTGTACCCATCTGGGGGATACGGTTTAATCAAGATTATTCTTTACTTATAAACAATTCCCTAATACAAGGCTGCAACTACAGATTATTTTCATTATCAATTCATATGCCGACTTGTTTCTCAGTTAATCGGTTTATCTATAGAATGACATAAAATACTGAAAAAAAGCTTATTTTCCTATGCCAGAGCCCAAGGTGACATTTTCAAATGCATTGTTGTGTCCGTTCAACAGCCCAAAATCCAAAGATAGTCATATGTTATAGTACACTGAGTAAGAAAAGCATTAAATCCCCCACGTGTGAAAAGCGGGTGCCAGAGAAAAGGTGGGCATTTTTACTTGAAAAATTGATTATCAAAATAGTTGCTAATTAATCTTCTGTTGAATGACTTATCGATAAGGATGTTTTCACCTCCACCCAAACATATGACTCATATCTTGTTTTCTTCATTTCTGAACAACCACCTCTTCTTCTTTTCCTTTCGGCTGCTCCCTTTCAGGGGTCGCCACAGCGAATCATGTGCCTCCATCTAACGCTGTCCTCTGCATCCTCTTCACTCACACCAATTAACTTCATGTCCTCTCTAAAATACTAAATCTAAAAAATGAATCATTTAATTCCTAGGAGTGACTGTTTGCATGATACAATTTTATTATTGTAACAAGAGCTGCAACGTTTAGTCAATAAGTTCATCTTGATAACCAATGTAAGCCTCTTTTCAAGCACAAATGCCAAAACACTGATGTTTTCTGAGGTTTTGTAGACCAAATGATTAATCTGCAAATCAAAAAAAGAATGGCAGTTTAATTGATTATAAAAAATATTCATTAGTTGCAGCCCTAATTGTAACCCTCCCAATAACATTTTGACTTGAGCTGTAACAAATGATAATCAAACAGTGAATATTAAAAATCTATTAATTCTTCAGTCAGTCAGTTCCTGTAGAGTACAGACGGGTTTGTTTTTATCTGCCCTGCAAGGATTATCTCCGCCTGTCTACTCCTCTGCTCTCCGTAAGGAGCCAAGTCATTAATTGGACTAGTTCAGATTTGTCAAGGGCAATTGAAGAAATATAAGACAAAACTAATTTATTTCAGAAGATGTTTTGTTTTAGCCAGCATGGTGTACCAACTGAAAAGAATAAAGGAACCTTATCTATTTTTGTTTGTCCCTGTGGCTTTCTGAGCAGAGGTGGCTCTGGTCCCCACAGCTGTGGTAGCTGATTCTGTTTCCCACTGATTATCATCCAATAACTTCATGACATCCTTTATAGAAACAAGGACAAATCCAACTAGGCAATAAAGGCTGTAATGAAATCTATTATTTTCTGCTAGACAATCTGTCTGGCAGGCTTTTCATTTTCAGAACCTGCTGACAGAAGCCAAAGTGTTTATGTGATGCCGTGTGTCGTTTCACCTCTGAAGCTGAGATAGTCCTCATTGACCTGGATCATGAATTCTCCATAAACATCTCGAAACACGCCGCTATACACCCAGTCAGACACAAACCTAAGTAAAGCACAGAAAGAAAAAAAAAACAGTCAAACAAAGTCCTGACAATCGCTGGAAAAAAAGATCAATAGAACAAGGTTCTGCATATCAATGACGTAAAGTCATGTCCTTGGGTTATATTATTTTGTTTTGAAGACAAAATGGCATTTGCATGAGGAGCATGGCGACTGACCGTGTATAAGGCTCACAGCTGCTCTTCAGCAGCGACAGCAGGACTGGGTAGTTCTCGTTGCTGCAGTTATTCTGTGCTTCATTGTACAGGTAGGACAGCAGTTTAACACCCTGAGGAGAGCCACATGACATCCCATCAGATAGGCTAAACACAGCCGTGATGAATGACACATTGCAGTCTGCAGATAAAAAAAAAAAACACTCACCACAGGGAAGGTAGCCTGGCTTGCACCCAAAGGCCCATCTACACAGCACAGTTCTGACAGGTACCTTAGATTTAAAGAAAGCAGGGATTTTTTTTTTATACGAGATTATATTTGCATCAAAGTCCTCTCTGTCGGGACACGACTGTACTGCCGACTGGGTGAGGTTGAGGTTCAAAAGTGTGAAATTAACACTAGACACCAGCGTAAAAAAACTGGGTTTGACCTCACCTTAGTTGGCGGCCCACTTTGCGGAAGAGGAAGCCAATAGTCAACAGGCTGAGGATGGGTGGAGTGCTAAGAACACAAGCCCTGTAGTAATGCAGATACTTTCGCAGACCACCTGTAAAAGCCTTGGAGAAAGCAATTTTGTTTTTTTACTTTCATTATTTGTGCTGATTTAAAACCACTGAAATGATCACCTTACCTTGTGTATAGATTGATAAATGCACTTTTACCTTTGGACACACTGCCTTTTTTCATTTCTTTCTTTTTTTTTAAACATATTGTGCTCTTTTGACTTAATGTGCCTTCGTGGTGTTGGGTATTGTCAGCCAGCTACAGATTTTCCACTGCCATTAACCTTTGAGATCTTCTCTTACACTATCATATTTGTATCTTTAGATCATTCATGTGTGTTTATGTGCATTTGTGTTTGCAAACTCACTTGTCTCAAATCGCCCCTTGAGGGATGAATAAAATATTTTGAATTGAATTGATGACCCCAACAATGGTAACAATTGCCCCATGCAGAACACGAGTGGAGGACGGAGGGGTACAATGTGCGATCTCCACACTATTAATGATGATTATACAAACATACCTGAAAGACTAGGCCTTTCTTGTCAGCACTCTGCAGCGAAAAGCGGCTGAGCCTCAAGTAGTAGGTGCCGTACTGGGCCAGCTCGGCCAAGAGTCGAGACACACTCTCTGGAGAGACTCCTGACACGCACACACCAGGTCTGACATCAAACTGAACACTCTGGGAAGGAGATTACATATGTACAGATGGTGGAGAAAATACAATGAATAGCTGTAGAGTCTAATAACATCCAATAAAATAGCCCTGCAGCAAAAGCAGGCTTTATAAAGCTTATAATATTGAATTTTTGTTGAGGCTGTGACAGAGTCACCTCCATGGTGATTTCTGAAGACATGGTTTGTGGTGTTATTATATTAGACCGCAATACATTGTCCTTCCCATGGTTGTTTTATGAGAACTGGATACAAAGTTCCTAGACAGGATCCTTCTGGGGGCACAAAAATAACACAGACAATATTTTGCAATCTAGCATAACACAAACCACAGCCTCAAAGATTACCTTTGTGTTTAAAAAAACGCCTCTCTGACAGTCCCCACAATAATTTTAACATTACAAGCTTCGCGGAAGTTGATACAGGACTATTGTATTAGATTACATTAGATTGTACAGGTGTTCCTGATATTGTGTCCACCTCTTGTACCAGCATGCATATTAATGATAAAAGTCAGCTAGGAAGAGAGAACATAAAGAGCTATGGGAGTAAACAAGAGAATAAGGATTTAATTTATACTTAATGGGAAACAATAAAGCAACAGAAGAGCTCTCCTGTGGTTTTGTTTTCAGCATTAGGAATATTTTCATTTATTTTTTCATCATTTAATGTATCTCATCAGGCGACTGACTTGAGTATGTGCTCGAAACTGACTGTTTTCTTTTCGTAGTTTTGCGGAAATATGCTTTTATAACTCAATTCGGTATACTGTCCATTGATTCTGCTCTCTGATTCTCTTCTGTGTTTTTTTTCCATAATTGTATGCTGTTACAGAGCTGTTATCACTTCAGTCTGACAGACCCCTAAAACAACAGATCAATTGCATTTTATTACATTTAAGAGACTGATAAATAAAGATAATGAAATGCACCTGGTTGAGAGGGAAGGTCGTGGACGCCACTCCGATCAAGACGTTAAGAAGGTCAGACACCAGTTGTGTCTGAGAATCCAGGGGCAGCGGGAGGAGAGGAGAGGGCGTACTAGTGCTGACCACCCTCATCTCCCCCTCCCATAGACGATAGAGTTGGTCAAAGGCCTCCCTGCCTCCCTCTGTTAGATAGAGTGCCTCCCTTTTTCCAGGTGGGCTAGTAGGACAAATTGAGAAACAGTTGGTGTTGTGTTCCAGAGAGCGAGAGCAAAACTCAGAACATGAGTAACTATAAGTGGAGCTCTCTAATACACTGTTGACTTCGTAGGTTATACTCTGTTACTTGCTTCATGTGACTTAGTATTATAACATTACATACGTACCATATTTACCAGTCAAATCAAAACAACATTTCTCTCAACTACTATGATTATTTATTAATTATACGTCATTTATCAAGCAAAAATGCTAAACATCCACTGGTGTCGACTCATAAAACATCACATCTGGGCAACTGACTGTCACTTACCAGCCAACAGACTCCCAGCAGCGGCGTCTTCCAGGCTCATATGTGCGGGCAGCCTCCCATATATCAATGTCTGGAATGGGGCTGGGCTCGGACTGCGAGTCTGGGGTCAGGTTAGAAGCTGACTGGAAACCCTCATCCTCAGACTGATCTAAACAGGAAGGGACCTGCACAAACAACAATTAAGCCTGATGATACCGTTTCAAAACACTTGTGCAAATATGAACCAACTGGCGTGTTAAAATGAACTTGGACTGACCGGGCCATATGACAAAACAAACAACATGCATACTAGCTAACATACTTGACTAAGCCATAGTCCCATACCCTTATAGCCAGCCCAGTTACATCAATATTACTGGGAACAGGAGGCAGGTCCAGTCTTATGTCTATGTCTGAGGTTCGAGTGTGTTGCAGTGCTCCAAACAGCGTCAGCCTGGTTTCCCTCTCAAATCTTTCTTCCGCTTCCAATTTAGTCCTCAGAGCCAGCAGTCCTGTGCCTGGTGGGGCATCCATCAACCTCTGAGTTCCACACAAACTCTCCAAAGTCCCCCATTCCTCCCCACACACTAGACCCCATGCCCGGGCCTCTAGCCTCTGCAGCTCCTCACTCTGGTAGTCCCAGGGTCGAGGCCTCCGCAGCACGGGCCTCTCTCGCCTCATGTAGTCCCTGCTGAAAGAGGTAGGGGGTGGAGGTGCTGAACCAGCTAGATGTACCAAGAGCTCAAGAACTGCGTCCACTTCCTTGAGGCCAGAGGACGCTCCCTCTGGCAGCCTCCCCAGCTGCTCCTCCAACCTCTCGGCTTCCTCTCGGCAGCCTGCCACACGCAAGTCGAAACATATCATAAGGACTTTGTTTCTGGGCGGTGTATTAGCTGTGGCACTCGGTCCTGAGGCCGACCCTTTAGTGCCATCCTGAAACAGCTTGGACAGCAGGGCGCCGTAGGCACACTTCTTGAGAGCTCTGCGGAAACCTTCTCTTGAGACTCCTCCCAGGGCACGGCGTTTCCATGACACCCCAGACAGGCTGCAGTCACACAGGGCACCCAGCAGCTCAGTGATGCTGCTGCTGCTGCTGCTGCTGCTGCAGCAGGGCTTCATGGGGTTGGTAGGGCTCGGGTACATGGTGACACTGTTCCCTCAGCCTGTATGAGTGACACAAAATGGGGTTAAACGGTATAGTTTGCTCTGTTTTATTTTAACAAGAAAATCAGAACTGTGGTACACAGCGAGTGCACGGCTGCCAGTAACGTTTAACATCATAGTAAACGTTTAACGTTAGCTGGATTTTAGGCAGGATTACAAACCAGACATGCTCACAGTCCAACCAAAGGTTCTAGGACAGATTTCTCCTCTTAGTACTAGTTTTGGAAAACGACAAGTAAACTAGACAGTAAATCTATTCCACCAGGGCCAGGTAACTGTTAACGGTGACTAGACTAACGGTAAACATTTGGCTAGCTATGTTAGCGTTTACTACCGTGCATCAAACTGCATATTGAATTAGCCAGCCCAATTCGGTTCTGAGCTAAAACGAGTCTTCTTGAAAGTATTTACCCTCTCGAGGTGGTGTTTTTTCCGTTGATTCAGACAGTTTCAAGCTTGCATAGACCCCAAATGACTCCTTCACATGCATGTTAACGTTTGTTATTAGCAAGCTCCCCACCCCCGGGACAACTGGCTCTCCTGCTTAGCTGAAGTGCCAAGCATGCGGGTCCTCTACGCAACCCAAATGAAATCATTATTCGGTCGTTTCTTGATCCAGAAAAGAACCAGTTAACATGCTGAGATGTTGTTGTCGCTAGCTAATTGCTAATTCGCTTCATCATCTGCCGCCGAGGTACAACAAAATTCGACTCTGCCCATTTGAATATGATTGGATAATAGAATGGTCAGCCTCCGGTGATTGGCTAAGGATGTTGCAGAGGCCACGCTGATTGGTCAGTTGAGTTAGTCAATCACAGGAAGGTAAAATTGTAATTTGCCACCGCGTTTTGCTGCATTCAGATGCGACGGGGAAAATGTAGCTTCCTACTGTTTGTGCCAGCTTTACGGACTTCATCGGAAAAATACATACATGGAAGGGTAGGAAATTGTGTATGGAAATATAAAATTAAACGTATAGCTGTGTATCACAAGAAAATCGAAAATTAAATAAGAACTCAATCACTTAGATAACATGAGTGAAGTACTTTGAATTCAGGGGATTTGGAAACTAATGGACACACCTGCTGCTTACAGCAGGAATAACTCACAAAACAGACACTTTACTGTGTTTCACGAGGCTAATACACACCTGCTCTATAATATGGTCTCTCAGGTTTCGTTGATTGTTTCCAACCTGTGGTTGTTCATCATCCTCTTCATGCAGTCTCCAGATGCGCTTTGCGTAATTAGGCACTGGTTTGACTCATAAAGGACAATCTACATATTTTGAGGCCTATCCTAAAACAATGATAATATGCCCATGTGTACCCTACTTTGAAATATTTATTGGTCACTGTATATATTCCTCCTGTCCATACTGGCTGTCCCTTCCTAGCGTGAATACAATCTCAGTGATGGGGGACAAAATCCTTAGTTCTTTTTAAGTGCAAAATGCATTCCAAAGTTCAGCCTAAGCTAAAAGGAGGCATCAAATTAAGTCTGAGTTGGTCAAATCAGGTGAGAATGTTTCAAAGTTAATTGGATTTTGTCCCCCGTCTCTTGCACTGGAATTGCGTAAGGAAGGGATCTCTTCAGGGCCAGTATGGACAAGAGGAATCATTACAGAAAACAATTACTTTTTCAATTTACCTTTGCAAGGTTGTTTTAAGGCAGACTTGAAAACGTGAACCTATTATTTAATAATATCTTTCCACAGGGAAGGGATCTAACAAAATATGAACACAACCTGCTGCTCTTTAATACAGTTAAATTGTGTGGAGTAGGGGTCCTTCTCTGGGTGTGTGATATTTTTATCTTCATTACTCCAAGCACCATTTCCTTTCTGGTTACAACAGTTATTATGGGGAGTATGGTCACACTAGTGGAAGTGCACATGTAAATACCCATATATGAATAGTTTATCACATAGGACATTTTAAGTGATATGTACTGCATCTTCAAAATAATCTCAATTCTCCTTAAAAATGAAATAAGTTACAAAAGCACTTATTTCTAAGATTTCAAAATATTGGGTACACTTGAGAATTTTGAATGCCACTTGTAATTGTTATATTAAATGTGGAACCAATGTATATAGCGTATAGAAATTGTGTGGTCAAATTCGGTGTGTTATCTATGTTTGTTATCTATGTTTATTTTTGTGCACAGGCAAAAATATCTGATTAAATAAATGAGTAAAATATAGGAAACAGACAACAACAGAAACAGATTAATAGTGGAGACATTTTTACTGCAAGTCACATACTTATTATACCTGTAGCCAAAGTGCACATGTATATGGTCTTCCAAACCACTTTAATGACTACACATGGACAGGATTTTCTATCATTTCAGTATTTGTGGATTGTAACTCTGCACCTCCCAAAGTCTTCTTTAGAAAATCTGTCCTCCCAGCTCAGGAAACGCAGCTGTTAAGAGAGAGACTATAGCTGATTTAACTGTCTGCTGATATAGCCTGGGTCGCTCTGGTTTTAAGAATTTTAAATTCAAACCACTCTAAAATGATGTAGTTGTGAGTCTGGTAAAATGCAAGCTACCCTGACAGGATATTTTAATTTGCTCTCAGGTTATCACTGAGCTCCCTAGAATCAGTTGTTGTTGCGTTTTAAATTATTCATCAGAACAACTGTTTAAAATGACACCACACCATCATTGTTTTGATTTTTCACCAAGTTCTCCTCCTCCTCGTCTTCCCCTAAGGCAGAAGAAATCAAAGCCAAATCTCATTAGAAGGTTTGAAATGTGGAAGTGAAACACCACCTTCTGGAAAACACAACCATCTCCTGGTGAAGGAGAGGCTGGCTGCTGTGTGTGAAGCATCCCAGGCAGGACCCAATTTGTTGTAAGAAACCCAGCATAGAGGCTGACTTAAAGTAATTATTTTTAGTGTGCAGTATCATTGATTTCTAGACATTGAAGGGCATGGTTATATTGAAATCTTATCACAAGTGCATTGCACTGCAAATAATGAGGACTCCCAAAATGATGTAAGCTGAAAGTCTTAATAGAAATATAAAGTACAGTATTGCCTTTGATTTCCCACCAGTGATCAAGAATAGTGTACAATATGCAGTGCTTGCATTAATCAAGTGTAATCACTCCTGCTCTGGAAGCAGCCCTTGATGTTGCTCTATCTGTTGCTGCATCAATGATCTGCTCAGTGAGAAGATGGCCTGTGCAGGCCTCTGGTACGTCTTTGATATCAACACCCCTGCGTCGGGGTTTGTTAAGCAGTCAGATGAGGCAATTTTGCCTTTCATCTTTCTTTTTTCCAATTTCATTCTTAGCTGTCAGTACTTAATTAATGTTTTCGCAGCAATTTTTCAACCTTCACTGCCGATATTCGGTGTGGCTATTTACATTATCAACTCGTTTCATGAAGCCAGACCTTGGCTTCTAGTCTGTATTCTGAGCCGTGACAGGAACCTGATGTGGCATTTGGAAAAAAGCGTCAGCCATCATAGGGTATGCTGCACATGAGGGCTGATGCTATCAAGAAAGTCATTTGGGGTCATAATATGCACCAATATCTGAAGAAAACTCATGTTCAAGCACTTGGCTCTCTCCTTCATAAAGTGATTGGTTGGTTTGAATAAGCGATAATTTTCATAAATCCACTTATTACTCCTGCCTGTGTGTAATGTAATGAGCTGTATAAATACCAAAGACTTATAGCAAAATATTCAGTTCACTTCAACAAGAAATTGGCTACCTGTGGCAAGTGTTACTCTATCACCCAAGGTGATTTTAACTCATTCAATATGCATGGAGGTGAGTGTTCAATTGAAATCAATATTCTAAAAGGGAAAGAAACACAGCAGATATGAAGGTTGTATATGTCTCTGAGTTTATTCACGGAGGAGTGTATGATGAAACCTGTGGGTAACTGCTCCATCCACACACAACTTTGTAAAATTAAGTTCATCCAGTACAACCAGATCAGGTACAAATCGAGAATCTTCTGAGCAGTCTTGGATGGGGGGAAAATGTTGGCTTCCATGAATGGTTAATTAATTAACTGAAAATGGAGTGTACCAGTTTTTTATATCATTACAGCACATTCACAAGTTTCAAAATGGAAAAAAGTCTCGACAACTGCACAACGTTTTTTTTTCTCTTTTGATTTTTTTTTGTCCCAAGACTCAATGCATAGGATTATACAGTTAGAATACAGTATTTCAACATGTTTTACAAAGATTTATATGGTATAGGAAACAAGAAATAAAAATAACTGCACAGCAGTAAGAAAGGTAATTTGTCGAGTATAGATAGTCATTTATCGAATAGTACACACTGTGGAATAGCTTAGAAACACAGGGCAAAAATTTGTTACAACGGTGGAACAATTTTGCGTTATATTCAGTCTACATAAGGATACCATTTTGATTTCAGACTAATTTAGGAATGCCAGATATTTTCAAGGGAAATCCAAATCACATTGGCCACTGATTTACATTTATTCATTATGGCCTTTTGCCACAGCCACCAAAGTCCTACAAAGCACACGCTACAGACACCCAAAGGAAATGCACACATCAAAACTGCAACCATAAAAGAAATCATACTGAAAGGTCTTCAGCCTATTGGCACGCAAATGGCTGCAGCGGGGCATCTAGCATTTTAGACAGCACACATAATATCACAAGTCCAAATACATTGCTGTGTCTATAGCACTATCATCATCATAATCACCTAGGTTACCAATAGAATAATTTAGAAACAATATATATGTATCATCCTATTTAATAAGGCACATTTTTGGTTAAAGAAAGGCTCTGAAAGAAGCTTCTTGCATCAACTCTGTCAGTGAGAGAGGAGTAAACAACAGCGGAGACAAGGATGGAGTCTGCAGTCGGCATGCAATTAAGATCAAAAGCCTCCCCTGCTGATTCCATTATACAGAGTGCCACTCTGCACTGCGCTGAGTGGGCAGTGCCAAGTGCTGTTGGTCGGGATGCCAGGGTGCCATGCTGAGACGGCAGGCAGGCAGGCAGGCTCGAGGTCTGTGCAAACCTCTCTCTAGCCAAGGCAGGAATCGTTAACATTCTGGGGTCTCTGGAGCTCGTTATGCTCGGTCAGCTACACACATCCATGATCAGATACAGGGAGTACAATTAAATCATCCGTCACCAGCAAAGCCTCCAATTTAGGGATGAAACATGGTGGCATTTAATAGCCCAAAAAATATCAAACCCTCACTCCTACCCTGTCAACAAGTTGTCTCTGGCACTGACATATCAACATTTCAATTACTTTAACAATTATTTACATGATTTAACCTGAACTCACTAACATCATACAAAGGCTAAAACCACTGTAATTTGTTCAAAACATACCATTTAAGTACCAGCTGCATCTCTTGCAGGTAATTAATATCAGCAATAGGCTATTTCATAGCTTTAGAGGCAGAATGCTTGATGATTATTTGGAACATTACAAGCGTAATACTAAAAAAATTGCACTAAAAATCATGAACGCTAACAATGCATGAATACATTTGGAAATGTCTCTAACATATTGCTGAATTGCTACTGTATGTGAATATAATTAGTAAGCTAATGTGACTGTCGATTGTGGCTCATGGTATTCTGACATTATTGCAGGGCTAACATGAGTGACATGGCTCCATGGCAGAATAAAGTTGCTTCTTGCTGACACTTAAAAAAACAAGTTTTATCACGAAGAAAAATATCTGGGAACAGTCATTAACTGAAATGTCTTTAAAAAAAATTTGAAATGTCCTTTCTGTGCTTTAGTTGAAGTGGAATGTATCATGGCACTGTACAATAAAGGGAGACATACTGTGCTATTATTGACCACAAGCACAAATGGCAATCCAGCTTGAAGCAAATCTGAGAAAAAAGCAAAGAATTTAACTCAAACATTTCTGAAACTACTGGTGACCTGTCATTCATATGAGCCTGTACATTGCTAGATTAACCAGTGTCCTTGTGAGGACCCTTTGGTCTCTGTCAAAAAGCTCGGTGAGAGCGCAGGCTCCAGTGTTTCACTGGGTATGGGGGATTAAAATGACAAAAAGCAGGCGTCCCTTCGCCCTCACGCCTGTCAGTAGGCATCCTGTGTGTGCACATGCATTCCCACACATTCACATACATACACACACACACACACACACACACACTCTCAAGTTTAGCAACGCACGTTCTTGTTCACATGTACTTCACACAGACATCTACGCACACACAGGCTAATAAAAACACTATCCGCACCACAAGGTGATCCATTTAAAAAGATCATTTTTTTTCCTTATAAAGCTTTCCGCATAAAGACTGCACGATAAAAAAAATATACAATTCTTAAAACCCTTTTCTACACAGAAAGAAATTGAACATCTGATTATCTCCTGTGCCAGTGCTCCACAGAGGGGCTTAATTCTAAGAGAGAGGTCTACCGCGCTGCATTGTGGGAGCAATATTCAGTGAAGCATGAGTGAGCGCGCAGACCTTTAAGGTTTGGCAAGTGAGCTTTAAGGCGTACCTATGACAATGTAACCTATCATTTTCTTCCCCGTTTTGCTCTCTATCTGCATGTCATTAATCCAGGTTACTCCACATTACAGAAAACTGTCCTCGGGCCAAGTTGTACAATTTACAACATGAGTCCCTTCTCACCTTTCCTTATTTCCATGTTTTTTTCTCTAAAAGAAGAAATAAGCCCCTGTAGGCACTGGCAGTATCCTACCATTTCCCCCCCCCCCCCCCCCCCCCCCCCCCCCCCCCCCCACGGGGGTGAAAATCAGCACATTTTTTTT